>JARUHQ010000002.1:16662026-17314219 GCA_029955515.1 Chrysomela aeneicollis
TGATATGTTATTTTTGGTATTATTATTTGAAGTATTTCATCAAAACGACTCTTCACACTCAACATATAGTATTGAAAAAAATTACTCGGAAGGTTTCTTAAGTCTGTAGGTATACATATTTTCTTCTTTTTTTTTTCAATAGCCTTTGACTTATCATCAACTGGATGCACCCAGTTATGCTTTTTGTGCCGTTTTCTAGATTTGCTCGTAATAATAAAGCTATATCGAAAAATGGAAAAGCCATAAATTGGACAAAAATGTTTGAAAGAGAAAATAGTCTATCCAATTGAAATATCGAACATAGTTTGAAATGAATGTCTGGTAGACTACGAGCAGAAAAAACTACTTTCCTGGTAAATATCACGCAGATGTGAATTTGTCACGTCTTAGGAAGAAAGAAACATTTGCGATCTGCATTCACAGTGTGAATCGTTGCATGGACTATACGAGCAGATATAATTCAATGTTCTGCGTGGTATTGACCAGGAAAGTAGTTGTTTTCTGCTAGTAGTCTACCAGACATTATAATTTCAAACTATGTTTGATATTTTAATTTGATATACTATTTTCTCTTTCAAAGCTATATATCGCCTCTAAAAAATGACTATATATGCATCCTATACACTGTGTCCAAGATAAGAATGAACAGCATGGGGATATCGGAAACGGTAAGTGATACGGGGTCGATTAAATTAGAGAAATGTAGCGCATATTTATGTGCCTAATAATATGACATTCAGAAAGTTTTAATATTCCAAGTAGTTTCGGAGATATCCGAGAAAAACCGAAATTTGAGAATTTTATTTTCTCCTAGTTTTATTTTCAAAGGAAATGTAAGACAAATAGCACTTCGCCATGGCCACTTTTTAAGGACTACACGATAACATAAGCAGAATTTTTCTGCGACGTTTCGTCTTTTAGAAAACATCATCAACTTTGAATTTTTATCGATTTTTATATGGGCCTAAACTAAAGTATACCCTGTATACGACTCCATTTTTGATTGTTAATACAGCAATGTATCACACAATATGATTTCGGAACCATTTCTAGCGCAAAATGTAATTTAGTGATTACTTAATTTGTTTTTCTTCAATTTTAAATAGTATAGGCGTCTAAATATTGATTTACCAGGTTGTCGCCTCTCTGGATACTTATCAGAGTACGCACGTTCAGCATCAACACAATTTCTTTGGCACAAAATGTAACATGACAACATATCAAATTTTTCAGTATTCGAAAAGCTGCCGTTTTCCATTTTTAACACAAATTAGGTAGGTAACGAGATGTAAGAGTAGGAACGGTAATATGTCAAAAATTCTACCAAACTACAGTATTATTATGACAACAGAACATAATGTGGTCATTTTTTCCAGCGCCTACTATCTAAAATTGAAGAAAAACAGATTAAGTAATCACTAAATTACATTTTGCGCGAGAAATGGTTCCGAAATCATATTGTGTGATACATTCCTGTATTCACAATGAAAAATGGAGTCGTATACAGGGTATAAGTACTTTAGTTTTGGCCCATATAAAAATACAAAGTTGATGATGTTTTCTAAAAGACGAATAAACGTCGCAGAAAAATTCTGTTTATGTTATCGTGTAGTCCTTAAAAAGTGGCCATGGCGAAGTGCTATTTGTTTTACATTTCCTATTAAAATAAAGCTAGGAGAAAATAAAAACGAAATTCTCAAATTTCGGTTTTTCTCGGATATCTCCGAAACTACTTGGAATATTAAAACTTTCTAAATGTCATATTATTAGGCACGTTAGCAATTCAAAAACACTAAATGAAGGCATGAAAATGATCCTACCTATTGGGCGGCTGACAAATCTTGTGATTATCAACCAATGTTGCAAACCACTAGATCGAATTATTATTGACAAAGTTAATCATTATGTGAAAATTTTTGAGACAAAAAACAGAAACACATCGATAAATGTTTTCTCAGATTTTAGACAAAAAGGCCAAAAATTTTCAATTATTAACCAAATAAAGAATATGATAAATAAAATATCTCAATTTTCAAATGTGGTATTGAAAACTATAAAGGTGTCTCAGCCTGTTCATAATACTCAGTTTTTTCGAGGCAAATGCTGGGCATAATAACAATTATTCTCAGCATAACTACAACCTCAGTTTAATGCATCTCAATATACAAAGTGTTGGTAATAAGCAATCTTTACTGGAGGCATATCTTGCTGAAAATTGTGAGTATGATATCATATGTTTGTCTGAACACTGGCGTAATAAAGACCAAATTGATATTCTCAAAATAGATAACTATCAAGTATTAACGAGTTTCTGCAGGGAGGACTCTATTCACGGAGGTGTCCTCATTCTTGGAAAATCTAATAAGATATCTACATACAACTGTAAGTCCTTGACGACTTTCAACTCACTTTCAAAGGAAATGCACTGCGAAATCGCCGCTGTAGAAATAAAATGTATGAAAATAATTATTATATGCATATATAGATCACCCTCTGGGGATTTTGACATATTCATGAATATTTTAAATGAATTATTAGAATCTGTGAACCTATCGACTCACAAACTCATAATAGCAGGTGACTTTAACATCTACTTCTGGACAAATGATCCCAAATTTCCAGTATTTCATGACATGCTAAATAGCTTCGGTTTATCGTTAACCATATCGGAGCATACTAGAAAAGATAATTGCATTGACAACATTATTCTAAGCTGGAATATAACCAATTATAATTCGTCAGTTATTCAACCACATCTATCAGATCATGATGCTCAAATTTGTTTAATGACAATTCATGAAAATAAGATTCGAGAGTCGTTCACCAAAACCAAATATAGACCTATAACTAAATTAGGATTACATAATTTCTATCAGAAGTTAGAGGAGGTAGACTGGAATTTCATAGATTATAATAACGATAATACAGATATCATATTTGGACAATTCATGAAGAAGATAGTTGATTCATATGAAGTAGCTTTTGATGAGAAAATTAAAAGAGAATCCTCTCAAAATCGTATTGTCGTCATTCACTGGTTTACTGAGGAACTGAGAGCTAAAAGAGATATGATTGGTTTCTTATATGATTCATACAGACTTTACCCGAATGACGGTACAAAGAACCTAATAAAGGAGGAAACAAAAAAATACAAGAAGGATATCAAAAATGCAAAAATTCTCGCGAATAATAAATATATCAACGAATCTCAAAATAAAAACCGAGCAGTGTGGGATATTATCAAACTAAACAAAGGGGCGAGTACTATTATAATAAATCCAGAACTTGAACCAAATGTCATAAACGGTTATTTTGCCAACATTCCTTTAAAGTTATTAGCAGAGCGACCTGCTACTGAACCCAAAAGAGTGACATCCAAATTCAATGAAACAGTTATCTTGGAAGATATTGGCTACATCGAAACTCGTGAACTAATATATAATTTAAGTAAGAAAAAAAACTGTGATTTCTATGGAATGAACTCACAAATCTTGAAAACTGTGATCGATATTATATTGGTACCTCTCACTAAATTAATTAACAAGTGTTTCCAGACTGGTACGTTTCCCTCATCATTGAAAATCACAAAAATCATACCCATCCCAAAAAAGAACAATGTCGACGACCTGAACAATCTCAGACCAATAGCGATTGTTCCAATACTATCCAAGGTTATCGAAGCGGCTCTTAAAAAACGATTAGTCGATCATTTTGAGAGCAATAATCTATTAAATAAATATCAATTTGGTTTTAGATCAGGTAAATCTACTGCAGATGCTATACATGAATTGTCCAATTATATTCTTGATGCTTTCGAAGAAGGATGCACTGCCCAAGCGGTTTTCTGCGATCTTAGCAAGGCATTTGATTGTGTCTCCCATGATCTTTTGTTAGAGAAACTAGGAAGTTATGGCTTGAGGGGCAACTTTCGAAATATAATAAAGTCATACTTAACTGATAGGAAACAAATCGTGACTTACAATAACTCATCATCAAACATAGTTGAAACCAATGTTGGTGTTCCTCAAGGATCTATCTTGGGTCCTGTCTTGTTTATAATATTTGTGAATGATATATTCAATGACTTCGTCGATACTAAAATAGTTTTATACGCCGATGACACGACACTAATCGTCAAAGATAAATCCCTGGAAGAACTGAGCAGAAGGTCATTGGAGGCACAGTCGAGTGCTGAGCGCTGGTTTAATGATAACTGTTTGTGCCTTAATTCATCCAAGACCAATTATTTAACCTTCTCATCAATCAATAGACTTGGTAGTGGAACAGTACATGATAATAAATTCCTGGGAATAACACTGGATGGTCAAATGACATGGAATGCCCAATGTATGGCTTTGGCCAAAAAACTTAATACCGTGATATATTCAATCAGACAACTCTCTCTCTCGGTCTCCTCTAACATCTTGAGAGTCGTCTTCTTTTCAAACTTTCAATCAGCCCTGCAATACTCCATAATATTTTGGGGTCACTCAAGTCAGTGGCAGAGACTTTTTGCAATTCAGCGGAGGGCTGTTAGAATAATCAGTGGTCTTGGTTACAGAGTTGACTGCAGGAAATCATTCAAGGATCTGAATATACTAACAGTTCCATCCTTATATATATATCAGTGCGTCTTGTACGTGAAGACACATCTGCATCTATTTGATCGTGTTGATGACATACATCCATATCCAACAAGAAATGCCTCAAATCTTGTTATACCTCATTATAGACTTTCGAAGTCCCAAAACGGCATAAGATTCTGGAGTATAAAATTTTATAATAAACTACCTGAATATATCAGAGATAGCTCATTGACTGTGTTCAAAAATAAATTGAAACATTTATTGGTTTCGAAATGTTACTATCATTACAAAGATTTTTTGAATGATCAAATAAGAATAGATGAATGGCAACGAGAATGAAAATTTGTTTGTTAGTGTCTCGTTTCAAATGGTTTGTTTTTTAATAGTATTTGTTTTTTATGATATTAATGAATGTTTTTACATGCTAATATTTTTATATATATAAGATGTTTTTTAACTTCAAACTGACAAGTGTGAACATTATTGTAATGTATTAACACAATAAAGTATCTATCTATCTAGTATACATGCGCTACTTTTCTCTAATTTCGACCCCGTATCACGTACCGTTTCCGATATCCCCATGCTGTTCATTCTTATCTTGGACACACTTTGTATATATTGTGCTGACGAAAAAGAAGGAGAAATTTTGAGCGGATTTGGCTGGGGAAGCCCACATTGTTCTCATCTCTGGAATTCCGTATCTCCGAAACTTAGTTGAGAGCGCCAAAAATGTAATTCGAATTTTTTGTTCAGGCGAAACTACGTAAGTTCTAATTTTGTTCCACTCATCATTTCTTGTGGGGTGAGCCCATGGTGAGCCCGGTGAGCCCGATAACTAGTAGGTATTTTCGGGAATTGAATTTGACATGTCAAACTTCTGCTAGGAGTACTACATAGATATAGAGAGAGGGAGTACTATTGTGTTAAAATTGTACTACCAGAACCAAAAATGTACATCCTTGATTGCGCTAGACACCTCGACCACGGTCAGACCACGGTAATGATGTTATGGTCAATGAAAATTTACAAATACAATACACAAAGAATTACAATCATAAGCTAAGTCACCTGAATCAAAAGAAAACCATAGGAGTTCTGTTATATAATATATAAATGCGACGTCGATATTTTCCGAACTACCCAAGTCTCAAGTTATGCAACTTACATTGCTCAATGCTCATATACTCGGTTGCCCCGAACCATCTCCGAACAGTCCGAACTAATTCCGGAGACATTTGCGAACATATTTGTAAACAGAATTTGACATATAAATAACGGAGAGTTGTTTTGAGCTCAGCGAATCGAATCGAATACACAGACGAATAGTGTATTTATTTGTATTTTTCTTTCGGTGACTAAACAGATATTTCAAAGTGTGTGGTTCTCACAAATTTGCCGTTGAAATGAAGATTTATATCTTCATCGCCTTTATGGCATTTATTGGTGAGCATTTGAAATTCCTCCTAACCCATCAATTTCATATATATCACATTATATTATGCACCGCATAAATAATATTGTCCTTTGTTATTGAAAATTTCTAAATGCGTTTATGTCTCAACAAAGGGTAATGGCTAATTTTGGCTCCATGTAGGTGATATCTCAATGAATCAATGGATCTATATGGAGTATGTATAAAATATAATTTTATATCATTGTTATCATTATTGCCATTATTGGATCATGCTTTGAATATAAAGTATTCAGCCAGATATGGGAATTACTCATTGAATGTGAAATATAACCTCAGTAGTTTCATAAATAGGATAAGTATAATCATTTTTGTTTTCTTTTGAGATATTATTTGACCTTTAGCATTTACCAAGATAAAGTATGGGTCATCAAGTTGTTTACTATTATATTTATAAATATAACACACACGCTTGTGGGGATTCATTAATTTCATTATTTCACGAATTATTTTCTGTGAAGTACCCACTCCCACTCCACATTGAAATTAGCTGGGGAATTAGATTCCACTGAAGATTCCACCTATCTCACAACCAACCTTATATAAATATCTGTTCAGTGAATAACAAATATCATTTTATTTAGTTGGATTGTTATTTTCATATATTTTTATTTTAAATTAATATTTCAATAATACATTTTGGATATATTGTGGCAGGATCTTTCTAGAGAAATTTTACTAATGACAAATTTGAGATAAATAATACTTGGCGTTTTTATCTGATTTTTGTGATGGTGATATTATTTTATGATGTATTAAATTTTGTCTTGCTTGTTATCATTTATCACACAATATTTATCAAATATGAAATTATGTATCAATGTGCCTATTTTCTATAAGTATCTATTTATTTTTCAGCCATAACTTCTGGGGTTTTTGTTCCTCCTCGTCCAGGACACAAAAAACATAATTTGGGATCTGAAAGATGCACATGGGGTCCTTCATATTGGTGCCAAAATTTAACGTAATTATAAAATCAAACACCATAATATTATCTTTCATAGTAAGATAGAAAACATTCAAAACAGTAAAATCTTGAAGTGTTCACAGTTTCTTCCTATAGCTGGTAGTGAGTAGGTATCTACTGTGCAGAAAATTGAAATGAAAAGCTAGATAAAGAGCTGTTTTGGTTATATTTACATTTTCATACACATTTATAAATGGGAATGAAATGTTCTTCATAGTGGATACCTATTACAGAATTATTGTAGGATTTTTTTTAGGGCAGAAAGTTCACATTCAATCGGAATAAATTACAAGATTTTATGGTATAAAATAAGATTAAACATACAATCTATAACAAACGCACTGTATGAAAGAGGTATGGTTAGATGCTTTTATTTAAACTGGCCATTTTTCTCATATCTAATGAGTTTTTCATTATGTATATGCATCATTTATGTAGCCAAATACCAATACAGAAAAGCTTGTTAATGAATTTAAAGTTGCAATATAGAATCAGTATACTGAAATACAGTAGTTAATATGAGAAAAATATGTAGGCATACATATAACACATAAGAAAAAAACACAATAAAATCTTCAATTCTGTAATACAAATTGTACATTCGAAATTCAAAGAATTATTTTTTTTGAAGATCAGCCGGTTTATACTGACAAATACAACAAGGGATAATTATTTCAAAGAAATCTAACTATGACTTGTTCCTTCAGAAAAATACAATATTACATACCATTCTGCAAAAATTAAATTTTCCTGGTTTCAACAGGGAAGCACTGCGGCACATATTTCTCTGCGTTTTTATCTAGATATTTTTCATAAAAAGTAATTGGTATATGTTTAAAAATCTTTGTTCAATCACTTGAAATGTTATTCATATTTCAAAATTCTCCATAGATATAGTTCTGAAATTTAAAAAAAAAATGAGTACATCATCAATAGCAGCACAAAATGTTTAACAAAGTTGAAATTTAAAAAATTAAATTTAGCTGCTTACCAAAGAAATTACGTTTTCTCGATGGCATATTCAATTTCATCCAACACCGTGTGTTGGAGTAATTGATAGCCTAAGGTATTATGCAACTACTATTGACATAATTTACTTGTTCACAAAAATACTCTCAACACTCAACAACAATTTGCAATATGGTAATCATTATGTGGAATCTATATTTGCATGAATTGAGTTGTGGTTTTCTAATTATTCATGGATTCGGTAAATTCCCAATTTCATATCCGGAGAAACGACAATCAACTTTGGTTTCAAAAAGTTCTGTATAAATCTATTAAGCACTTAAAAGCTTCTTAGAAATTGAATCGAAGCTGTTACATGTATTTAAATGTAAACTTTTGAAATCACTCAAATCTCAAATACCTCTTGAAGTGTGTTGATGTATTTAATTAAGACCCTCTATTGACCAGATGTTTCAGATGATTCCATATAAAATCACATTATTTATATCAGTCACTGTGTGATATAATTATTTTCATTTTCTCTCCCAATATCCTTCTGGCTTGCACTATTTTCTTCCACGAACTTTATAGGTTTTCCCACTAGAAAAAATTACACTTTTGCTTACTTGATTTTGAACTGTAGTAATATTTCTGAGAATAGTCAGAATATCAATAATTATTCCAGATTTACTGAAAATATAGTGTTTTAATGTCGTTATAATTCACGTCTGTCAAATTTGAACCACTGAAATACGTAAAAAACAGAAATCCTACTTGATAATCGATCTTACCGCCATTTTCATTCAAGTCGTGGAAATATTACTACCCTTCTCAGGTCCGGTTTATCAATGCAGGGTAAGGTTAATATAACCCAAGGTTAACAGCTAACTCTGGGATAAAATGTTCATTCACTTCGAGGTGGGGTTAAACGATATCAAAATCAAACGGGAAATTAGCTCTAGGATAAAGTTAACCCTGGGTCAGCTTACCCCTCGGGATAACCCTGCATTGATAAACCGGCCCTCAAACGGTCTGCAAGTTTTTCGTAGAAACAACTGAAGAGCTGTTTCACCATCCTATACCCACCTTGGGTCTTCCTCTCGTGCAGTCGAAGGATTAAAAAATAAATCATATCTTTTCAAATGTCAGCACTTGTTGTCTTGTTATGTTCAGGTCTGCCGCTGGTTGTCATGCCACAAAACATTGCATCCAGACTGTTTGGATTCACAAACAATTGCCAGCGGATCACAGCAGTGTTTGCCAAATTTGTTTGGATATGGTTAAACAAGCTAGAGATCAATTGGAAAGCAATGAAACACAGGTAACAAATATATTATTACAATTTGATATGCAAATTTATCTTGATACGCATGCTGCAGTTTGATCGGGCTAAATGCTGCCTCATAGCGAATTCTGAGTTTATAAAAGCTGAGTTATGTTAACTTGGCTCGAGGATATGTTTGAAAATATCCTAGAATCGTTATTTGATTATGTTCATTTCCATTTAACGGTTTGACTTTTGTGATGGTTCTAGCTGCTAACTTCAATTTCATGAGGTTGTTTTACAATTGTGGGAAAAATTCCTGTGTATTGAATATTTCACATAAAGCTTTCCGGTAGTTCACTTACGGCCGTATTCGCCGTATACTTTTGAGCTAAGCTTGGATTTGAGCTCGCTTAACAATACGAAATTGTATGCTTTTAAAACGACCTTGAAGTCAAGCTTAGCTTAAAAATATACGGCGGATACGGCCGTAAATGACGCACATGCCATGGATAATTTTATTATAAAAAAAATGCATTAAGTTTGGGATTATTTCACGTAATCATATTATTTATATCGGTTGTTAAGAGGGATTGCATTCAAATTGTTGTTGAAAGTCTGAGATAAATGTTGGTAAGCTCCTGATTTGAATGTAAGGAACCATGAAGGTGACATCACATTTGCTTTGCAATTTATGAACATTCTTTGGTACAGTGATGTTCTGTATTTGATAGCCAAGGAAATAAACATTTAATGTCATCATTTGTTGTTCCACAGAATCATGATAATTTGAATCATTATTGGATGTGAATCACTTCTAGGAAATGTATCCGAGTGATAAATATTTCTATGTCCGAAATGATTTATTTTATCTATATTGTACATACACTTTTAGTTCAACTTGAGAAAGTAGCTATACCAAATTAAATTATAGAGTGGAGAAAACCCCACATATTTCAAGTTGACGAGCAGCTTCAATGTTTCCCATTCCTCAATAATTCGCGCTTTCAAAAATAATATTAGTATATTCTTCAACAAGCGTAGAATAGCTATTATTCTCGAGGATGAAAATTTCGAAACGAGCCGTAGGCGAGTTTCAAAACCATCAAAAGTCAACACATGTTCTCAATTTTTGAAATAAAAATCGCCTCTGAAAACGATCAACAAATATACAGGGTGTTTCACAGTGGATGGAACATTAGAAGTATCTGGAGAACAGAAAGACAGATCATTTCGAAAATTTGTGGGCGTGGATAATCAAACTTGCTCTATCCGTCTAAAATATTTTCATCAATACAGTGTTGCCGCTTCTATCGAAAAGTAGCAACAACTTTGTTATTTCAAGCGGAACACCCTGTATTTTATTTCATTTTTAGATTCTTCCTGAAGAGCTGATTTCGTCGATCTATCATACTTGGGGTATAGCGCGTAAGATTACAGAGATATAGGGTGTGAAAAATCGAGATTTTTCAAGTTTAGGAATTTTTTGTGTCGAAACTATTCATTTCTGCTCAAAACGGCTTACATGTCCCTATCTTAACTTTTCATTTACTATCTACTGACATTTAATTGAAACAAATACGGGTGATTCAGAATTTAGATTTTTGCATCACCCTCTATTTGTTTCTATTAAATGTCAGTAGATAGTAAATGAAAAGTTATGATAGGGACATGTAAGCCGTTTTGAGCAGAAATGAATAGTTTCGACACAAAAAATTCCTTAAGTTGAAAAATCTCGATTTTTCACACCCTATATCTCTGTAATCTTTCGCGCTATACCCCAAGTATGATAGATCGACGAAATCAGCTCTTCAGGAAGAATCTAAAAATGAAATAAAATACAGGGTGTTCCGCTTGAAATAACAAAGTTGTTGCTACTTTTCGATAGAAGCGGCAACACTGTATTGATGAAAATATTTTAGACGGATAGAGCAAGTTTGATTATCCACGCCCACAAATTTTCGAAATGATCTGTCTTTCTGTTCTCCAGATACTTCTAATGTTCTATCCACTGTGAAACACCCTGTATTGATGACATATCAATCCACCAAAAAGTAAAATTTCGATGGTAAATTGGAAGAGCAAGAAATTCTTTACAACCATCAATAATTCGATGTTGCAAATGTACCCACTTAAATTCTGATGAAAATAAAATATTATTGCCTCCCGATATTCCTGCGGCTGATAGAAACACGAAGAAAAAATAATCGGGAAGATTTTCCTTCAGTATATCTTCGAATTGCTCATATTTCATGCAGAATATTTTACATTCCCCAAGATACCTGACAACTTTATTCTTATATTGGCCACCTTGTATTGCACAAAAATAAAGACTACTATTATAGCAATTTCCATTAGAAAAACCAGTGCTCACTCAGTGTATACCTTCTGAAAGAAAGATAGAAATATATTGAGTGCATAAAAACTCGGCTAGTTCTTGACCAATGGAAATTGCTATTAGTTTTCTGTCCGCATGTCATGTGTATTTTTAAAATGTATGATAGACGTCAAAAGTGCATCTGTCAAAAGTACGTGCGTTAAAATAATTGTATATGATACAAGTTTTATATGACACTATTTTGTCGACAACGTGTCTTATAAACCATGTGTCATATACTATTTATTCTATTTTGCATTAATTTGAAGTCTTTCATTTAAAGAATTAATTTAATATCGATAAATAACAGAAACGTCTTCGATTGGTAACATTGATGACATTGAAATGTTAAAAATCTTACGCATAAGCGTGAATCCCAGTTTACTCTTGAGCGATTTTGATTTTTGCGATACCAGCGGTGGAAAATGCAATGTTGTTATATTTTTTATTGGTAAATTCAAATCAGATCAAACTATGAATTGAAATTAAGCAATAAAAAACATAAGTTTTTCACTGCACTTCAATCGCTCAGAAGTAAGCTGGGCCTAACTCTTTTGACTTTCATTTGACAGTTCTATTGTACAAACCAAGGTGGATATAGGATGGTGAAACAGCTTCCTATTAACAAGCACTAGAATAAACTGTAGACCTTTGCCTACTTGATTTCATACCGTAGTAATATTTCCTGAAGTTATCAGAGATGGCGACATACCTTGTGTCGGTAAAACAGAAACTGTGCATCTGTCATACTTTCATCAGTTTCATCTGTTCTAGATGAAAAATGATTGAGAAGAGTCAAAATATCAATATTCACTCCAAATTTATCGAAAATATATCGTTTTAATGTCTTTTCAAGTCACGTCTGTCAGATGTGAACCACATAAATACGTAAGCAACATAAATCTTCTTCGATAATCGATCTTACCGCCATCTTCATTCAAGTCGTGGAAATATTAGTACCTTCTCAAACGGTCTACAAGTTTTTCGTAGAAACAATTGAAGAGCTGTTTCACCATCCTATATCCACCTTGGTACAAACCTACGAATAATAAAAAATGCGTATCGAAAAGAAGATATTTCGATAACCCAGGTTTTTTATTCGTCTGAGTTCGATACGCATTTGCGTTTCATAATGACTTCATAGTAGATCCAATATAGAAAAACATTTTTTTCCAAGTGACCATTGCATAAACTGTGACAAGAATATACCGAGAAACTGACGTCATATACCCTAACGTTCACATCATGTCGAGTGTTTGAGGATAAACATCGAGAATGAGTCGCCTCAATTGATAAAAATCAATATTTGATATGCATAATATTATTGATGGTCATTTATTCACTACAGCATTTTAGTCAATAATGAATATTATTAATTTGATAATTGACGTTTGAGTATTCCATTAAAGCTGCATATTTATAAATAAGAATAATGTCTCATTCGACTACCAAAAATGTTTTTTTCTATTTTTATCGAACTGTCAAATGAAAGTCAGAAGAGTTAGGCCCGGCTTACATCTGAGCGATTTGGATTTGGTCATACTAGCAGTGAAAAACTCAATGTTTTTATTGGTAAATTTTTTTCAGGGTGTGATTTGATTTAAATTGACCAATAAAAACAATAACAATTTTCCATTTTTCACCGCTGGTATCGCAAAAATCAAAATTGCTTACAACAGTAAACTGGGCTTTGAGCTTGTGCGTCAGATTTTAAATATTTCACGGTGGATTTATGCAGAGGTTTCAAGTCGTTAGTTTTAAGTCGTAAGTTTTAAGTCGTAAGGAAAAATCGACCATTTATGCAAGAAGTTTTAAGGACTGTCAATCCTCAATTTTCTCATTTCCTTCGATTCAATCCAAATTTCCAGACTAAATCCTATTTTTATTTATGTCTATTTGCTTTACATGCATTCAACTCCTGCTGTTTGTTACGATACCCTTTTGCAAAATCAGTCGCATGCGCAAATCGATCGAGTTTTAAGTCGTAAGTCGTAAGAGATAAATGTTGGCCAACTTTTCTTAGGACTTAAAACTTATGACAGCTGTTTAAATGGTAACATTGAAAACCATTGGATGAACTTCTTATGACTTATTACTTAAAACTTGAGACTTAAAACTTACGAATTAAAACCTCTGCATAAATCCACCGTCAATGTCCTCAATTTTACCAATCGAAGATGTTTCTGTTATTTATCGATATCAAATCTTTTTTTTTTTCAATATAATACTTCAAATCAATGCAAAAGAGAAAACGTCGGATATGAAACACGTTTTATAAGACTCGTTTTCGCACTTGTTCCCTTGGGGAGCACTCCTCTCTATCGCTCGTCATACTCCAAACAACGCGTGCGACAAAATAGCGTGTTATAAAACTTGTATCATAATATACTATTGTTGAATATTATTAATTGCCGATAATTATGGAAGTATAATCTAAAATATCATTTTATTCCCTTCAATCCCGTCTGATTTGGTCAGATATTAAGAAATTATCAAAATAAGACAGATGTAGCTTACATTGGTACACAATAGGTCAAAAATGTTATTGAATATTTAATCTCATAAAAGACGATAAATGACGAATACTGGAAACTTTGATACAATAGTTACTATGAACAAAGGATATTTTGTCAGAATAATCGGCTTCTGATATATGTATGTAGAGAGGATACAAATACTTTCTATTCGAGGATAATTTTGAACTGTACGGAAGAAAAAAGTTTCAGTTTTATATTGAGAATTTCATCATTATGCTATTGAGAATTTCATCATTATGCTTCTCAATACCTGTCAAACTTATCTCTGTTATTCACAAACATTGGATTCTTTGTGTAGTCAACAGAGGGTGGAAATGATCCTTGGCAGTTGAAAACGTTAACAGGATGAATTTGTTCCGCTATAATTTTTGTAAAATATATTCAAAAAAATTTCAAAAAACAATTTTAATGGTTTGATCAGGACTTTAGTTTCTAAATATTATTCGGCTTGTGAGATGCAAATGTCTTTGAAAACTACGGACGGATTAATTTTTCTTTGAAGTTGGTTATGCTACTCAAATATTCCATGTTTCAGTGAAAATTTCAATTCATCCAAGAAACTTCAATCTGGCACTAGTGCAAGTAACAGCTTTCTGCTTCTTGTTTTTTCAGTCCGTAGGCTCAGTCGAATTGAGTCCAGAAAATCCTATAATCAACAAATATCCCAAAATGTCATTCTAGACAGCAGAAATTTAATACTTGTTATTTGAACAATAATTTTATGAGAATCTGCTCAAACGAAACTTCCTCATTGACAATGACAGCATACTAAGTTCCCAGTTTCATAATGGTACAACTGCAAGTTGCCCGTGTATTACAAAACCAATACACAATACGTTATCCAATCAATCCTGTTCTTTTCAGGACCTGATCAAACAAGTCTTTGAAGGCTCCTGTGCCCTCATCCACCTGAAACCCGTCGTGAATGAGTGTGACAAAATCGTCGACCAGTTCATCCCTGACCTTATCGACACTCTCGCGTCCCAGATGAACCCACAGGTGGTTTGCAACGTTGCCGGCTTGTGCAACAACGAAAACGTCCACAGGCTGCTCGCCCAACATGGTGAGGTTTTGAACAATAAGGAGGCAACCGAAGTTGACAAGTGCGAGGGGTGTCACACCGTGGTCAATATTCTGGAGAGCCGGTTCGGCAAGATGTCCAGGGATGAGGTGCTGCAGAGCTTGTTAGGAGTGAGTTGAGCAAAAATATAATAAATATCTAATGCTTTAGAGTTTGACAGCTCAAGTGGGTAGAACATTATTATATATACACATAATTTGTCTGACATCAGTTCAATGCTAATATTGTGATTATTAGTTTGAGCTGGAACATTCCTCAAGTTACTTGAAAAAGGAAGATAAACAACATATTCAGAATAATTACGGTTGTGTTATGTGACCTGAGTTTTGTAATCAATGTTTATTTCGTGAATAACTATGAATATTCATGTTTAACTGAAATATGCCAGTAAATATCTGCTATTTCTGTGGCAAGTGGCATTTGCGTTATCTAATTCAAACATATCGATTATTTGCTTGGAATAACTTTGAATGACTAGTTGTGAAATTTTCAATATTCAATGCCAAAATAAGACAGGTAGCAAGACTTAACTTTGTTAAATCCTAGAAGCGTATCGTAAAGGGGGAGATGACGGGTTTCTGACGTTTGGTTTTGTTTGTTACATCTTTATGACTGAAAATATATCAAAATTTCGAACAAGAAATGAATTACCGGCTTTTTTAGTTCTGTGGACAATTGGGAAGCTTCTCAGACGGTTGCAGCAATATTATCATAACCTATTTCAATGAAATCTACAGTCATCTTCAAAACCATCTCAATGCCAATGAAGTCTGTCTCATGTCAGGAGAGTGCAGTGCACAATTCCACAGTCATGATGCCAAAGTTGAAATAATACCCATGTCCCATATTGGATATGTTTCCATCAAGTAAGTGAACTTAATTCAATATCATTGATATTTTATCCCCATAATATAAAAATTTCATTTCTATATTCAATTAAATTTTCATCAATATAGGAATTATTAGTTTACAAAGAAATAATCAGGATATACAAGTCTGTGCATCTAACCTCTAGTCTTCTATATCTCACTTGTTATGTGAAGTATCATTTTGATATCTTTGTTTATGTGCAAACTTGATCTGTATTCGGCGCCCAACAAAATGTCATCAAGAAATACAAAAAATTCCGACTATTTCAGGAGATATACGAAGAAAATACGAAAAACTGCGATTTGTTTTTATTTGTCATCAACTTTATACCAGGTGCATATTAATTATATAATGAATAATTTGTTTAAAAAATGCTTCATTCAGAATATAAAATCATTTACCAATTGGTACCAATATATTATTGTGTAATAGTATAGTTGAGCCTCATTTAGAATTCGATTCCACACTTTCATTCAAGCCACAAAATTATAAAATAGAACAACTACAAACTATTCAAAATAGCGCAATGCAATATTGAAATGTGTAGCAAAAACTAATGTCCAATATTTGTATATATCTGTGAAAGAGTTACATGTTTCAGAGATGTATTTACACCCCTAGTATACGAGAACTTGTGACGATTTTATATTGAAATAATGTTATTCTGGTCATGTGCAGAACTCTAAATTACATCGTATTATTATTATAAAAACTTTTTATGACCCACTTAGTGATACTACCGACTATAGGCCGCTGTCATCAAGTCGATTTTTTGAAATACGAAGCTTCCAGTCTCCCAAACAAGAAGACTGATCAAATTTTTCGAAAGAAATATTTATTTCGAGTAACCATTTGGCGTATTGTTTCCATTCAAGCACTTTTTCCAAAGGAATGTTATTTTCTTAGTAAGGACAAGGACGATTTGCCCTGCGAACTTTGTGAACAACTCGTGCAGCATCTCCGAGAACTCCTGATCGCCAACACTACTGAAATAGAATTCAAACGTGTTCTGGAAGGTCTATGCAAGCAATACGGTCAATTCGCCAACGAATGCATCGCCCTAGTCGGGCAGTATTATGAGCCAGTCTACGACTTTTTGGTCAACGAATTGAATTCCACCACCGCTTGCAAGGCCATCGGCATCTGCTCCAGCTCAGACAACGAGGTATGTTTTGGGACAACTAGACATATTGTGTATTTGAAGTAATTGTCATGTGTAGAGAGTATTTTCAATAAATTCTAGTCGTATTCATGTAATTTTCATTATGTGTGTATTATTATATTTAGAGATTTGTTGGGTTAGGTTTGTAGGTTGTACCTGGAGAAATGGAGAATGCGGAGTTGTTTCAAGAGCGACTACCGATCTTTTCTATTCCATGTGAATATAAACATAATTATCAACATGTTTGGTTGGGTTACAATAAGCATTAATTGATTTGCCTTAGCAATCAACAATTTTATTGAAAACGTCACTTCTATCTATCGTTCACTTATATTCCGAGACTTCTAGCAGCTTCTTAAAATTTCATCAGGTTTAATTATAATTACAATAATTTAACCATTGTCGTTCTAAATGGAAACTTATAGACCAATCATATAAGGGTTTCACCTCAGAATGAGATATAATAAGTTGTAAACTCGTATACACCTTCAATATGGTGTTCTCAAAGTTGTCTCAAAAGTCTCATGAAATCTCATGTCTGCCACGTAAGTTATTCAAGGTCAAAGGTCACAAAAAATAGTTTTTTGCGATTATCTCGATTTCTATAGGTCCAATGATGTTGACATAAGTTCTTGTGACCTTTGATCTTGAATAACTTACAATGCAGACGCAAGATTTTATGAGAATCCCATTCCGTGGTTGACCCTTGTTTTTGCTGAAGTGACTGGGTTTGAAAATATTATAGTATGGTCCCAAACGTCAAACGTTTATAGAAGTCGTCCGATGCTAATTTTTTTCAGTTTTTTCATTAATTTTGTTCTGGTTCTCACGTAAAGGTATATCCTGTAATGTTCAGAGAATCAAGGGAAAGAAGGTAGGAGTTCTTAAATTTCTGGAGATGGTATGCAGGTCTCCAAAGTGACCACGAAGGGGTGTGAAGACTGAACTTGAAAGGTTAATCTCGAAGAGATTCTGTCAGCTACCTAATTTTAGGTTGAAGTTGTGTTCTTATTTTTTCAAGTACTTCAGCACATATTTATCTAGTGTAGAGGGTAGAAACGAAAAGAAAGTATTATCCTAATTATTTATCATGTTCTTACTTTTACATATTTATACTCGAATAGGTCCAATGCCAATTTTTATAAACAATAATCTACGTTAAACGCATTCCAATGAGTTGAAAAACTACTTTGGAGGTACTCATATATTTTGACATCTCAAATTTCCGCTATTAAAAACACATAATTCATCCTTCTTTCAACGAAAACACCACATATTCGCTTACATTCATTTGTTTTCAACATTCCAGCTAAGAGATTAATATTTTTCAAAAAATTTACCGTTCTTCGAAACGTTAACAAAACACTTGACACAAAGTGATAGTTTAGCTCCCGTCGGGCTTCGTTCTAGACTGGTGTTTTGAAAAATGCCGAATTTTTTAAAAATACTAGTTTGTTTAGCTTAATATTGTTGAAAACAAGTACAAACATGTAGTGTGTGTGGTGTTTCACTTGAAAGAACGAAATTTTGTGTGATTTCTATAGCTGACATTTGAGATGTCAAATCGTATTAAATGTGGTATATTTCCGAAACAAAAGGAACCCATATCTCCGAGAGTACTCGAGAGTGCCGCGTTTTGACTACAGATTCGTTAGCAGGTGACCAAAATACATTTGTACCACCAACAATTTATTTACACTTCTTTGTAGTGCGGTTGAAGAAGGTTTACCCAGTTTTCTTCAGTGGATATGAAATATGCGTGGAACAAATATACAACTCCACGAGAGTGATTGAAATTGTATTACTTTAGGCTGCTTTCATCGCTCCACTTCTACCAGCGCAAACTGCAGAAAAGGCCCTTTCTTTGTCATCGCAGACTGACAAACCGCTTGTCAAGATACCTTCGGCATTACCCGAGATCACAGCTGAACACCAACTACCAATCGATCTTCTCATGCCTCCCCACACACAGGTGCTCTACAACAAGGAGGTGTGCGAATTTTGCCAGTATTTCCTGCATTACCTTCAAGAGGCTATCACCGACCCGAAAACAGAGGTGAATAGTTTGTAACGAAGTATTTTTTCAAACACTAATGGTGGATTTATGCTGCAATTTTGACTCATAAGTCTTTTTATTATCTAATAATTCTGATATAAGTTTGAATAAATAACACTATCACAGACAATAACCTATAAAACTATGCAAACTTAACGGATGCGCAAATATGATCAGTTTTAAGCCATAAGAGATGAAAGTTGGCCAACTTTTTTATGACTTGAAACTTATGACTTGCAACTTAAAACTTATGTCAAAGTGTATGAATGGAAACATTGAAAACCAATGATAGAATTTCTTATGACTCAGGAATGAAAACATATGCTTTAAAACTTATGACCTAAAATTGCTGCATCATAACTCATTATAACTATTACAAATATTTTTCGTAAGACTCGTTTTGAGTTGATGTTTGGATGATCTGAACTAATAACTTGAGTTTGTAAAGTCTTATGGTATCTTTTATTTTACTCAATATTTTCCAATATTTTCAAATGTTTCTCAATGTCTTCCAGAGGTATTCTTTCTTAAAGGCCACATCTCAGGAAGATAGGGGAGCATATCAAAACTGAGAACAGAGAAACTGTTTCATTATTGATACAGATTATCCGAAGGATGAAGGATCTTCAAAATGTGAAGATTACTGAATGCAATTTTTATAAGATAACACGATTGATTTTAAAACTATCTGATTTGATATATTTCACGAATAAAGAAATATTAATTTTGTTTTTCGAGATAATATACTATTGACAATAAAATTGTATGGATCACTAACCAAAACGCGACATTTTTTCATATTTTGATGTTTATCTGTAAATTTTCAGTATTTTTTAAAGTTTATAATTATGTCAATTACCTCTGTGATTTTTCGATAGTTGCAATACTTTTATGATAAATTTCACACCCAAGAAAAATGTGTTATAAATTGGCACCCGAGCAGGGACTGTAGTTATTCTATAAAATTTAATTTTGAATTATGGCGAATTCAGATAACAACCTCTGAATACCCGGCAAATTCATGTTTTCATTTATAATACTTGTGATTGATAAAAAATAAAATTGGACGATTTTTGTCAAAAAAATGTTTTTCCATTTTTCGTTTTATTGATACATTATAATTTATCCTTAGGAGAAAATAAAAGAAGTGATAGATGAAGCGTGCGAAAAACTTCCCAGCGTCGTTAACAACACCTGCATCAATTTCATCGATAGTTACGAACCCGCCTTGGTCGCTATACTCGCCCAAGAAATCGACCCATCCCAAATTTGCCCTCTGATCAGAGCTTGCCCCACAACCGATAACAAGGACGTGGAAATCTTCATGGAAGCTAAGAGCGATTCCAAGTGCCCTCTGTGTCTCGTTGCGGTCACAAAATTGGAGGACATGGTGAAATCCAATAAAACCGAGGTAACATTCTCAGTTCCCAGACCATCAAAATAGTTATTTGTGTATTTTGAGCGCAAAGTGATAGATTAGCGATCGAAATACACACGATATTTTTCTACTAAAACAGTTCCTATACAAGAAAACGCGATACTTCATTCAGTTAACTTACATTTCATATAATTGTTAATCTAAACTAATAATTCCGTGGCATCATTTACTATTCTATTGAAATTCAATCCAATAATTCATACATCTAAAGAAAAGAAAGGAAAATGACTCATAGATTAAAAAAGAATTGCCTTGCCCAGGGATCGAACCCGGGCTGGTGATTTGAGAAGTCGCGCTTTGAAACCGTTGGCTATTGAGGCTACTTGAAATGTATATCCCCTAGTTATAATACGTCATGAACTGAAAAGATAGTTGATTCTATTTGTTTCTTTATATTCAACGGACTGGTGTTTCATGAGAAATACGACAAATTTAGCATACTTACTTTGATATCTTTAGCATTCAAGCATTTCATGGCACCATGTCATGAATCTATCATATCATAATTCATACTTTTCCTCGATTTCTTTGGTAGGAAGTTCAAATTTACAATGTTCGCACTTTCTGCTACATCAAAACTCAGATTAGAAAACCTTACAGATGAGACAGTCAGACAGAGCGAATAAAATTAGAGAGAGATGTTGGAAGAACCAAATTCAAAGGTCCAGTCATAAATATGCGCAGGCGCTAAAATATTGATCGAGTTTTGTTTACATCTTTGTCATCATTTTGTTGATTATGTTAAAAATGTTTTTTGTTTTACACACGATCCAGTATTTAGGATGTTCTTAAAATGTAGACAACACATTTTTCATAAACTATAACTCAAAAGGAAAAATAATTAAGGATTTGAGGATTTTAACAGCACAGATTGAACAACCTGTGATTAAAGATATACCTTCATTATCTGAAATGTGAATCAGGTACAATATGTTTATTGGCAATCATTAGTGTGTATATAAAGATTGCAGATCATCTTTGAATAAATCGGAGAATGTCAAATTACATGTTTTCTGAAGGAAATATCACAATTTTTGCTATACTTTTATTGCTTTTTCACATTTCAAGTTGAGGAATTTAGAGTCTGATCATTTATTAGATAATTGAATCGTGTTTGATTTTTCTTCATGGCAATGAATGGTACAGAATCCATCTTATTTCCAATAGAAACACTAATTTCTGATGACAACTTGTTCATATAATAAATCACGCAGAAGAAGGCAACCTTTTATATTGTTGTTGATAATGCATTACTTGAATGGCAACATTGCACATCAGTAGTTCCATCGATTTCAACGACTATCCGGCAACTCGATGCGCAAAATTTGAAGGTGCGAGGTCAATGAAAACGAATGTCGATGTATCAAACAAAATGGGTGGAGTGTCTCATCTGTAAGGTTTTATAATCTGTGATCAGGAGATGGGTTAAATCATTTTTCATCGTGCAACAGAATGATCGTTCGTTTCAAACAATGATGGATGCTAGCGCAAATATGCTCTCACTCAATGACATCATTTCCGCGCTTCAACTTCAACTTTGTGTTGAGATTTGAAAGCTTCAAATGCTACTTTGTTACCCGTTTGTAGAAAAATATTCTCTAATCCCGTCAATTTCCTCTGGTACAGGAATCAATCAAGAGTGCTCTGAAGCAAGTCTGCACCCATTTGCCCAACAACTTGGCATCGGAATGCTCCGATTTGGTGGACGCTTACAGCAAAGAACTGGTCGAGCTTCTGATGGCCGATCTGAAGCCAGCCGAAGTTTGCGTATTCCTGAAACTGTGTAAGGACGACAAGCCGGCAAGTTCCTTGCCGCCATACGTGTTCAGGCATATCGGTGGGAATATCGGTGAGTTGAAGACGATTTACTAACATAACATACCGAAGATACGGAAAACGGAACGGTTGACAATGGGGAAATCAATCAATCAATCAATCAATCAATTTATTAGTTAAAGAAGTGTTCAATTACAATACAGGAGCCTACATTGAAACATACTAACTTAGTTAACACGTCAGATGATAAAAAAAGACAGACATTAATCAACAATAACGTTGATTGATGTATTGCTGGGAAGATGACCAACCATACGGCACAAAACGAGTACAAAATCTTAGTGAGAAATAGATGGCGCTGGGATAGTACCTTAACTGAGATTCAGATGTCGTGATTGTCGTGCAACATCATATTTAGTTTCTTGATTTAGTTCCCTATTGAATAAACAGATGTCTTATCATCGAGAACGTTTGTGATGGTTCCATGGTGTCTGTGTTCTGAGATTAGTGGTTCATTTCACAGAAATCATAGTACTAACGACGACGAAACGACGTCGTTAGTGGTATGATTTCTGTGATTATGTGCCTCTGTGGTTCATTCGTGTGAAGAAGGTTATGTTGTGTTGTGTTGTTTTCGATTACTCGTGTTTGTCGCCTTTTAGCTTGGCCTTTTAGATCATCTTGACGCTTGTTACGTTTTTGTTTGTTGAGAGAAGAGATAATTGCTTTTCAAAAATGCCTGCACATAGTTTTGATTGTGTTTATGTTATGTGTAACAAAAATCGGATTGCTAACAAGGAGCTGACTTTTTTTTCCTTCCCTTGGAAAAATGCATCTCGTTGCAAAGAATGGGTGATGAATTGTGGAAAGTATGTTGCAAACGGAGTCTTCTATGGACTAAGCTTGTTGAATCTTTTTTCAAATAAAAGGAATAATCGCACCTTAGAAACCTTCGCATTTATTTGACAACACCCTGTCATACCCTGTATTATTTCAATAAATAGGTATTCGATGATGCTTCATAAATAATAAACATGTCATTATTTTGAATTGAAATATTTCCATCATTCTACATGTTGAGGATTAGTAACAGTTAATGATGGAGTTATAATTGATATATTATTTCATCCATCAACGATTATTGTAATGTACTCTTTATTCTTCAAACATCCATTATTTACTTTGTTTCATCTTTGATATTCATTCAATATTTCAAATTCATAAGCCTAATAACTCTATAGCTACGTGACTTTGAATCTCCGCGTAATATTACTCATTTAAAAATCTTAATATTCGCAAATACGGCAAATATTCGTAAATAAAAATTTCGTCGCACTCATAGACTGTCAAAAGCACAGAACTCGGAGAACTGAGTTCCGTGGGCAAATTAATCTGAAGTTGCTTTACAGTTGCCTGTTAGAAATGTAACATGAATTGATGAAATCTGTAATTATTCTACAATCTGTAAAATTCTTTGCGAGGGCGCCACAAGACGGTGGCAAAACGATAGGCGAGGGATGCGAGGGGAAAGGGAACTGAGAATACACAGGTTGGACATCTTCCCAGCAATACATCAATCAACGACAATAACATTAAACTAGACTGTCTAAAGCAAAAAGCAGTATTTATAAACAGAAAATCTGTACTTGTAAACAGAAACGTCTACACAGATAACAATTAATAGCACACACTATACTTAACAAGACATGTTAAAAGCAACTGTTTTTTTTTAACAATCAGTGAGAAAAATACATTTCTGTAAAAATTCGTCAACGGAGTAGTGTGCTTTCAGCACAAGATGGGTTTTCAGCTTATCTTTAAAGGAATGTAAACTAGGAGCAGATTTGATATTGTCATCAAGAGCATTATCGGATGATTCTGCGACACTGTTAGTCGAGAGAATGGTTGTTGTAGTTTATGTTTATTTCTAGTACGGTAGTCATGAAAGTTTCCACAAGTAGGAATATTTGTAATATTTTTCCTCACATAAATAACACAGTGGTATATAAACAAACATGGCAGAGTCATTATACCAATTTTAATAAAAAGTGGTTTGCAATGTTCTCTGAGGCTTACCGCCATCATTAACCTTACTGCTTTTTTTGAATGGCAAATATTTCTTGTGCTTTGGATGTAGAACCCCAATGAATTATTTCATAGCAAATAAATGACTGTATGAGACTAAAATACACCATTTTCAAGACTTCAAGAGATAGTGTGTTTTTCAGTTGACGGAGTAGAAATATGTGTTTACTTAGCTTGCATTTTATGTACTCAATATGATTGTACCAAGTGAGTTTAAAATCAATATTGATTCCTAGAAATCTTGTGTCAGAGACTTGTTGAATTGACGTATTGTTCAGCTTTACTAGCAAGCAAGCGATATTACCGGTTGTGCATACATACCTACTGAGTAACTCATCGGTACACTGCAACCATAGTATATCTGATAACAACTATATGGAGAAACAAAAGACTTTGTGTTGAGTAATAATTGTGAAAATGTATTCGTCAACAGATGAAGAAGATGCATTGTACTTGGTTTCGAGAATGAACTAAATTCAAATTACGATTATAATATGAATACTATTTTCCAAGAAAAGAGGAAGACGAGGATTGTGATCATCATTTGACAGGTCAAATATTAATTCCGTAACTCACGGTCAAACTATTTGATCAAACTATGGAAGTGTGATGTCATCAATGATGTCACATCAAACAGCATCTGAAAATGCTGAAATTAGAACATGTTCTAATTATTTTACTTGTTTGATGAAAAAGTAAGGTTAGGGTTGTTTGTTGACACCGAAAATCAAAACGTCCGAATACTTAAAACTTGAGTTTTGGACTGTTGGAAATATCTGCTGCTTGAAATTGGACCGAGGAGCAAGTAACGTTCCTAATAGATCTCTATAGAAGTAAAGTACTTTTTTATAAAATCAGAAAAAAATATTACCATAAGAGAGATAAGATGTCAGATGCATTGAATGATATTGCTAATAATTCTCACGGCCAAATATCATGTTGTTTTTATTGACATTCGGTTTATTTTACATAATCTAATCGATAACTGAACCATTTAACCAAAAATTTCGTTTCTTAGTTCTGGTTATTTTATTGTGTAAATTGTTTATTATAGCCCGCCGACATGACGTAAATAGCATCAATATAATCGCATTATTGTGTGTCGAAAACTGATAAGTCCATTTCGTATATCGCAAAAAGTGGCAACTTTTGATCTTTCAATAACAAAGCAAATAGGAAGCGATAATCCAAAAATTTTATTGTTTACCAAATATTTTGAAAGCGAAAAGTTTCATCATTTTCTTTCACTATAATGAGCATAACATTTTGCAACTTTGCCCAATTCAACCTTCTTCTTTTCTCTAAAGGTTTTTGAGATCCCAATTTGATTAAACCTTGTACAGTTGTTTTTAGATGTATGACTTTATCATGCATATTCTAATTATCTCGATATTTTTTTATTGAATTATCCAGGGTGAATTAATCATTCGGTAAAATAGTGGAAGATCAATTCAACGTTGAAAACTATATAGATATAAAAACTGTGATCACCACACTAGACTTTCCCCAATATTTGGCTTCACATTTTTGTAATTATTGAAAAATGTGTTCATTAGTTCGCCATTTATGTTTTTCTGCAGAAACCAATATTATTCCTGACAACACCATCAATGGCCACGTTATGGGACTACATGATAATGTCAATCAACAGAAACCTACCTGCGTTATCTGCGAATTTGTCATGAAAGAAATCGAAGATCAGCTGAAAGACAAGAAGACTGACGTGAGTCAAACGAATCAAGCCCCTGTCGATTCGGTTTGATTGATTTATCTTATTTTCAGGAGGAAATCGAGCTGGTAGTGAGACACATCTGTGATGTGATGCCGGCGTCAGTCAAAACGCAGTGTGACAGTTTTGTAGACGACTATGCAGACACGATCATTCAAGCATTGATTGCTGCTTTGGAACCATCCCAGATTTGCACCATGATTAAATTGTGTACCAGCCAACTTGAAATAATCAGAGGTTTGTCTTTTTTATTTCTTCCACACATGTATGTGTGGTAGGATTTCCTGGCTTTTATACCACTTGAATTTCTATTTTATTTATTTTTATTTATTCATTTTACAAATATAAATACAATGTGGTAGTGCATAATAATAAAATAAATATTTTTTTTTACACAATCATTTATTTATTATGTGAAGTTCATAGTGAAAAATTATCAAGCTTCAATATATCTACAGATAAATCATAAATATAAACTTAAACTAAATTACATGTTTCATTCACAAAAACAATTATAACACTATTTATAATGAATATTATTTCATATTCAAATTAATAGTTCTCTAAAATTTCATCAACCCATATTTGATTTTATTTTTGAATTCGAAAAAACTGTTTGTCTTCTGAGAAGATGGCAATATATTGTAAATCTCTTGACCTATAAATGACTTGCTGTTGCATCAAAGTTGTAGATAATTTTTCAGTTGATATCCAACCATCATTATCCAGTTTAAAATTTTTTCTTAAATATATATTGTCGATGCTTTATAAAACAATTTTTTACATATAAGATTTGATCATATTCAAATAGAATTTTAGATGAAAAATGAAAAGTTTTTTAAATATAATTTCCAGGGTATATTTGTAAATTGATATAATTTGGTTTCAATACCTGTTTATATAGACCTCCCCAACATATTATACCATAGGCTAGAAAGAAACAATAATAAAAACTGATATTAATTTGCAACTACAATGTTTCTCAATAATCTATATTCTAAATTGTTTTCCTTAGTTTTTTAATTAACATGTTTGTGCCACTTTAGGTTGCAATCTAAGTGAATTCAAAGATATTTTACTTTATTATTAATATTCACTCCACCTACATTGTTGTTCACTTTTAAGGCATGAAACAATATGGATTTTCAATTCATGAATTTTTTCGTTTGCATATTCTCACGAGTTGTGTCCTGGAAATCAGATTTTTTCGAATCTTTAAAGTTAGGAAATCGTGATTAAGATTATTTTTTATTATTGAAGTCAAATAATGTTATTGTTTTCTTTGATTTCTTTGGTTAATTTCCAGTTGAAATTTTGGAGTGCCCGATCTGCCAGTTGACTGCCGAAGCGATGAAGAAAATTCTCGAAAATCCCAAAGTTGACCATGACATTGAACATGTTTTGGAGAAGACCTGTAGGGGATTGCCTAACAAATACCGCAGCAAGGTAAGCTAATGAAATGAATGTAATTTTGTAGTTGCAGTTTGAAATTGTAGTAATTAACATTATCAGCTGTGTATATAAAAGCATAGATTGTATGTGGTTTGCCATCATTTTCACCTTGTATTATATTGCACCCAGTAGTTAATAACACCTATATTTTGACAGTATGCAAGACTGACTCGCTATTGCCTTATTATTTTTTTATTATTTTTTTTTGTTTTGTGTATGAATTGTGTAGCAGCAAAAAGCAAAAAACTACTCTTTCCTGGTAAGTAGCATTTCGTTGTACAATTTAACTTCGGTGATGGGTTGAATTTATTGGTGAAGGTCATCTTATATTGGACATATTTTAATATTCATATTTTTTGTCTGCTCAGGCTTTCAGATTAATTAATCCACTAATTTTCTGGTATATTTATGGGATAATAGCTTGATAATTCATGATTGGTTAATTCACACCAATGGTAAATGTATATTCGCGGTTTTTAGCGAAACATTAAATGTCTGTCTATGAAAACATGGTTATTTGTATATTTGAACTTGAGAAACATCCCTAGCATCGTCTCCACTTCAATTCCTATAGTATTCCATTTGAGTAGGTATGTTAGTTTTAAATAATACTATTTAAAAACACTGTTTTGATCTTTGAAAAATAGGAATTGGATAATAAAGAGCTATTTTGTTTATCTTTTGACTGCTCTTGATTCAGAACTGGCAAGTCGGTGAACTGATATTACCTTTCTACTCTTACTACTTTTATTAATCAACACACTTTTGGATGTTCTAGCTAGAAATTAGAAGATATTCAATCAGTGGAATTGAAGAGAGAGCACATTCATCATACTGAAAAGGACGGTTAAGCTGAAAACCGTAATTTTCTATTACCTATATAATAAACATTATCGATAACTGACTATACTAGTATATTTTTAGAAAGCGCACCTGTGATTGTGCAAAATTACTTGGTGATTTTGAAATTTTGATTGTAAGACAAAAATATGTTTTATTATGCAAAGGATCATTTATAATTGATAGTAGATCATATCCTTCATATAAATTGACAGAAGTATAATTCTATTCCTAAAGTCAATTGAGTCGTTGATGCTAGACCAAATATTCAACATGGCAGTAAATGAGCAATTTGAATGATGAACAATAACTGATAGTTCCGCGAAATATTCTTGAACCAGTGCTGAATATTTGGCTGTTTTCATAATTATCAACTTTCAACTGTGGGAAAAAATATGTTGTGCAAAAGATCATATATCAGTATATGAAACTTGGTTTCAATCAACAATTCGGTTGCATAAATGATATTCGGAAATGATTTTACATCCTTGGAAAAATTACTATCAGCGAGATTTGACACTTTTGATACCAAAATCGTCAAGTAATAGAATTCCTAGCAAGATTTATTAGTCATTTGATGATTATCAACATATGCTGAAAAAGCCAATTTTTATTCTAGTGGAATGTCTGGAGAGAAACGAAATACTCTCAGGGAAAACAAGATATATATTGAAATTAAACGCGCATTATTTCGCGATTTCCAATTATGCTTCTTCACCGATGCGATATAATTTGCCCCTCTTTTCTGAAGTCTCCGTAACGTCGACACTTGCCGAACTTCCCTCGAACAAAATTCCATCACCTAGATCCTCTCCTAATATACTTTTTATGCCTTGCAGGATGTTCACGAACAGGTTTTCCTTTCCTTCAGTTGAGAAATATAACAATTGAAAACAAGGGGCAGCGACGTAACAACAATAATCATAGTTAACCTAACATTTATAATTAATGATCATCTTCAATCAAACCTAACCTGTCAATCACCGCCTAATAATGCGTTATAGAACACTAAGGAATGGAAACTTCTAAACCTTGGGTCCAGCTCTCCAAATTTTGAATCGTTTCTCATTGCATGTTATAGCATCTCATTTATGCAACTTCAAAAAGCCTATTATATTAACCTCTAAATTCCTTGGTTTCGCATTTTTTATGTTAATTTTTTTGTGATCCTTCTCTTACAGTGTGTTGGTATCATCGAACAATATGGGGATGTGATGATAAGTCTCTTGATTTCTCACACAGCAGATGAAGTATGCAATAAACTGGGTTATTGCAAGTCCACACTGAACAATCTCATGTTGGATTAATCAATTCTCTCTCGCAAATAATTAGGTGAGTTTGCAAATATTCCAATGTCTAAATTATCGAAATTTGTTTTTTTTTTTCAATATATCATGTTTCCATGTTTCAGGATTAGAAGACTTCTTAGTGGTGTTTTGGTTTGAATTTATTTCAAAATAGTATTTACCAAAGTTTGCAATTCGTGAGATTTGATCATCTTTGTAGATTCAGATGTACTCACAGTTTTACTAGAAAATCATTAACCAATAATACGCCATGATTGTAAATCGGAACTGTGATAAAGAATATAATCTCTGTATATGTTATAAGTGATGAATAAAATTGGCATTCGTATTTTGTGTTTCAATGAATATCTATCTGGTAAAACCGGCACTTTCTTGTGGAATCGACACCATTTCTTGTTCACCCATTATCCCCTTCAATTCTTGATAGATTCCGAAACAATTGAATTGTGACCATAAGGAACCCCATTCATTTTATATCATATATGTTGATGCAAAATCTGGCATCACGTAGTATTTGTTTGGTATAAGAGGGGTCTTCAAGAAAGTACTATGATATCACGTGGTACAACACATGTATGGTCAAAATTTTAAAACGACCAATCAATGGCTTAGTACGTATCTAGCGTAAGCATATATGATCTAAGCCATTTACTCACCCTCTCCCGGAAAAAGTTGACATAAAATCACTTATTTCTTGACTGATTTCAAAATTAACTAATTTCGTAAAATTGAAGAATGGATTGAATTAAGGAATAAAATTACCCTGCAACCATGTTATATATTTCAACATAAAAATATGTATATTTTTTGCCAATGTGATACAAATGTTTATAACAACATTTCTGCAGCTTCTGATTATAGTAGAGTCATAGTTAAATATCGCTGCCCAAATAATGAACGGTCGATTCAAAAATTGTTTTTTTGAGCAGCAAGTGCCTTTATTACCGTTCCAGGTGTAGATATATCTTTCTTTATTATCAAATGAAGTTGCATTCCTTGCTAGAGAATAACAAGTATGAAATATAATTTCTTCAATAATTTGTTGATGGATTTCAGAGAGATATTCCTATTAAAAGTTACCTATACGCTAACTCTCAATACATTTTGTCGCCTACTGCAGTTTGTTATGCATTCTTTTTGTTCGAAAATTGGAGCTCTCAAATCTAGAACCTGTCTCTTGTAGGAACTCGTTTCTTGAGAGTTGAATGTGAATGTATTGTAAGTGATATTTGTTGAATCCAAGTGGAGAATTGAACATTGGCATTTTTGTTTTTAGTGTTCTAAAATGATAGAAACACATGGGAGAGAAATGATTGATCTCCTGAATAAACATTCAAGTGTTCATGAAATCTGTAAAAAGTTGAAATTCTGCTCCAAGTGGCTTGAAGATAACCTCGTAGGTATCAACCACTGTACTTATGGGCCATCATACTGGTGTGAGAGTGAACAGAATGCTGAAGAATGCAACGTGAGTGATAACATACCTAGTCAATCATTCTCTACACACTAATTATTTTCTTTTAAAATGTTTCTCACTTGTATGTCGTAGGCAAGGCATCATTGTGAAACTAGAGTTTGGGAGGACAGATCAAAGAGAGCTTCAGGAACATTAGTCGGTTCGAATCCTTGTAGTAGAGGACCTGCATATTGGTGTAAAAGTGAGGCCAATGCTGATGAATGTGGACAAGGGGTACCTTTTCAAGAACATACATTGATAGTAATTGTTTTTTAATACATATTGCATTTAAGGCTAGAACTCATTGTGAATCCAAGGTATGGAACCAACGAAGATCGAAAAGAGAACTTCTAGGGGCCAATCCTTGTACCAGAGGACCTGCATATTGGTGTGAATCTGCAGAAAATGCCGATAAGTGCAACGTGTGTTGGTTTTTCATGAATTGGGCAATTTAAATAATTGATGACTGATTTGCAGGCTAGAACTCATTGTGAATCCAAGGTATGGAACCAACAAAGATCCAAAAGAGATCTAGTAGGTGCCAATCCTTGTACCAGAGGACCTGCATATTGGTGTAAATCTGCAGAAAATGCCGATAAGTGCAACGTATGTTGGTTTTTCATGAATTGGGCAATTTAAAGATTTGATGATTGATTTGCAGGCTAGAACTCATTGTGAATCCAAGGTATGGAACCAACAAAGATCAAAGAGAGAACTTCTAGGGGCCAATCCTTGTACCAGAGGACCTGCATATTGGTGTAAATCTGCAGAAAATGCCGATAAGTGCAACGTATGTTGGTTTTTCATGAATTGGGCAATTTAATGATTTGATGATTGATTTGCAGGCTAGAACTCATTGTGAATCCAAGGTATGGAACCAACAAAGATCAAAGAGAGAACTTCTAGGGGCCAATCCTTGTACCAGAGGACCTGCATATTGGTGTGAATCTGCAGAAAATGCCGATAAGTGCAACGTATGTTGGTTTTTCATGAATTGGGCAATTTAAAGATTTGATGATTGATTTGCAGGCTAGAACTCATTGTGAATCCAAGGTATGGAACCAACAAAGATCAAAGAGAGAACTTCTAGGGGCCAATCCTTGTACCAGAGGACCTGCATATTGGTGTAAATCTGCAGAAAATGCCGATAAGTGCAACGTATGTTGATTTTTCATGAATTGGGCAATTTAAAGATTTGATGATTGATTTGCAGGCTAGAACTCATTGTGAATCCAAGGTATGGAACCAACAAAGATCAAAGAGAGAACTTCTAGGTGCCAATCCTTGTACTAGAGGACCTGCATATTGGTGTGAATCTGCAGAAAATGCCGATAAGTGCAACGTATGTTGATTTTTCATGAATTGGGCAATTTAAAGATTTGATGATTGATTTGCAGGCTAGAACTCATTGTGAATCCAAGGTATGGAACCAACAAAGATCGAAGAGAGAACTTCTAGGTGCCAATCCTTGTACCAGAGGACCTGCATATTGGTGTGAATCTGCAGAAAATGCCGATAAGTGCAACGTATGTTGATTTTTCATGAATTGGGCAATTTAAAGATTTGATGATTGATTTGCAGGCTAGAACTCATTGTGAATCCAAGGTATGGAACCAACAAAGATCGAAGAGAGAACTTCTAGGTGCCAATCCTTGTACCAGAGGACCTGCATATTGGTGTGAATCTGCAGAAAATGCCGATAAGTGCAACGTATGTTGGTTTTTCATGAATTGGGCAATTTAAAGATTTGATGATTGATTTGCAGGCTAGAACTCATTGTGAATCCAAGGTATGGAACCAACAAAGATCGAAGAGAGAACTTCTAGGTGCCAATCCTTGTACCAGAGGACCTGCATATTGGTGTGAATCTGCAGAAAATGCCGATAAGTGCAACGTATGTTGATTTTTCATGAATTGGGCAATTTAAAGATTTGATGATTGATTTGCAGGCTAGAACTCATTGTGAATCCAAGGTATGGAACCAACAAAGATCGAAGAGAGAACTTCTAGGTGCCAATCCTTGTACCAGAGGACCTGCATATTGGTGTGAATCTGCAGAAAATGCCGATAAGTGCAACGTATGTTGATTTTTCATGAATTGGGCAATTTAAAGATTTGATGATTGATTTGCAGGCTAGAACTCATTGTGAATCCAAGGTATGGAACCAACAAAGATCAAAGAGAGAACTTCTAGGTGCCAATCCTTGTACTAGAGGACCTGCATATTGGTGTGAATCTGCAGAAAATGCCGATAAGTGCAACGTATGTTGATTTTTCATGAATTGGGCAATTTAAAGATTTGATGATTGATTTGCAGGCTAGAACTCATTGTGAATCCAAGGTATGGAACCAACAAAGATCGAAGAGAGAACTTCTAGGTGCCAATCCTTGTACCAGAGGACCTGCATATTGGTGTGAATCTGCAGAAAATGCCGATAAGTGCAACGTATGTTGATTTTTCATGAATTGGGCAATTTAAAGATTTGATGATTGATTTGCAGGCTAGAACTCATTGTGAATCCAAGGTATGGAACCAACAAAGATCAAAGAGAGAACTTCTAGGTGCCAATCCTTGTACTAGAGGACCTGCATATTGGTGTGAATCTGCAGAAAATGCCGATAAGTGCAACGTATGTTGATTTTTCATGAATTGGGCAATTTAAAGATTTGATGATTGATTTGCAGGCTAGAACTCATTGTGAATCCAAGGTATGGAACCAACAAAGATCGAAGAGAGAACTTCTAGGTGCCAATCCTTGTACCAGAGGACCTGCATATTGGTGTGAATCTGCAGAAAATGCCGATAAGTGCAACGTATGTTGATTTTTCATGAATTGGGCAATTTAAAGATTTGATGATTGATTTGCAGGCTAGAACTCATTGTGAATCCAAGGTATGGAACCAACAAAGATCGAAGAGAGAACTTCTAGGTGCCAATCCTTGTACCAGAGGACCTGCATATTGGTGTGAATCTGCAGAAAATGCCGATAAGTGCAACGTATGTTGGTTTTTCATGAATTGGGCAATTTAATGATTTGATGATTGATTTGCAGGCTAGAACTCATTGTGAATCCAAGGTATGGAACCAACAAAGATCGAAGAGAGAACTTCTAGGTGCCAATCCTTGTACCAGAGGACCTGCATATTGGTGTGAATCTGCAGAAAATGCCGATAAGTGCAACGTATGTTGATTTTTCATGAATTGGGCAATTTAAAGATCTGATGATTGATTTGCAGGCTAGAACTCATTGTGAATCCAAGGTATGGAACCAACGAAGATCGAAAAGAGAACTTCTAGGGGCCAATCCTTGTACCAGAGGACCTGCATATTGGTGTGAATCTGCAGAAAATGCCGATAAGTGCAACGTGTGTTGGTTTTTCATGAATTGGGCAATTTAAATAATTGATGACTGATTTGCAGGCTAGAACTCATTGTGAATCCAAGGTATGGAACCAACAAAGATCCAAAAGAGATCTAGTAGGTGCCAATCCTTGTACCAGAGGACCTGCATATTGGTGTAAATCTGCAGAAAATGCCGATAAGTGCAACGTATGTTGGTTTTTCATGAATTGGGCAATTTAAAGATTTGATGATTGATTTGCAGGCTAGAACTCATTGTGAATCCAAGGTATGGAACCAACAAAGATCAAAGAGAGAACTTCTAGGGGCCAATCCTTGTACCAGAGGACCTGCATATTGGTGTAAATCTGCAGAAAATGCCGATAAGTGCAACGTATGTTGGTTTTTCATGAATTGGGCAATTTAATGATTTGATGATTGATTTGCAGGCTAGAACTCATTGTGAATCCAAGGTATGGAACCAACAAAGATCAAAGAGAGAACTTCTAGGGGCCAATCCTTGTACCAGAGGACCTGCATATTGGTGTGAATCTGCAGAAAATGCCGATAAGTGCAACGTATGTTGGTTTTTCATGAATTGGGCAATTTAAAGATTTGATGATTGATTTGCAGGCTAGAACTCATTGTGAATCCAAGGTATGGAACCAACAAAGATCAAAGAGAGAACTTCTAGGGGCCAATCCTTGTACCAGAGGACCTGCATATTGGTGTAAATCTGCAGAAAATGCCGATAAGTGCAACGTATGTTGATTTTTCATGAATTGGGCAATTTAAAGATTTGATGATTGATTTGCAGGCTAGAACTCATTGTGAATCCAAGGTATGGAACCAACAAAGATCAAAGAGAGAACTTCTAGGTGCCAATCCTTGTACTAGAGGACCTGCATATTGGTGTGAATCTGCAGAAAATGCCGATAAGTGCAACGTATGTTGATTTTTCATGAATTGGGCAATTTAAAGATTTGATGATTGATTTGCAGGCTAGAACTCATTGTGAATCCAAGGTATGGAACCAACAAAGATCGAAGAGAGAACTTCTAGGTGCCAATCCTTGTACCAGAGGACCTGCATATTGGTGTGAATCTGCAGAAAATGCCGATAAGTGCAACGTATGTTGATTTTTCATGAATTGGGCAATTTAAATAATTGATGACTGATTTGCAGGCTAGAACTCATTGTGAATCCAAGGTATGGAATCAACAAAGATCGAAGAGAGAACTTCTAGGTGCAAATCCTTGTACCAGAGGACCTGCATATTGGTGTGAATCTGCAGAAAATGCCGATAAGTGCAACGTATGTTGGTTTTTCATGAATTGGGCAATTTAAATAATTGATAATTGATTTGCAGGCTAGAACTCATTGTGAATCCAAGGTATGGAACCAATAAATATCGAAAAGGGAATTGGAAGAAGCAAAACGATTAGAGAAACTGAATTTTGGTGCAGTTTTTTATAAATTTCCTTTATGGAATAATTAATAAGATCATAAAATGTTACATAATAATACTAATAAAAATTTGACTTTACTCATACTATAAAAACTCGTCTTTATTCATCAATGAATGATAAATATATACAGTGACTTCTGGACGATGAAATGGTGAAGTGTCACTCGATGTGGCTTTTCCGACTCAACCAAACTATATTCACTCAACTAAATATTCATGATATGAAAATGTTACAATATTTCATTCAGTTTACACTGAAATCATACCTTTTTCAAAGCGGGCTAACTGCTACATTTTCAGGAAATTTAGCTTGATAAGGGTTGTTCAGGAGTAACCACTCTGCCAAAAACATGATCGGATCTATTGGTTTGATAAGAACCACTTGAGCCAACCCATCTGTTAGTGTTGGAGTTACATAGTGGTTCACATAATCGGCCACTCTTTCTTCATCAACAATCAATGGCTCCAAAATACCTGAGGAAATTATAAAGTCGTATACTTCATTGTATGTCGAAAAAAAAGCCTCATTTATCATTGACGGTCATCTTACAAATTCGAGAACTGTATTAGTTGCCTAATTTTACAATGTATTGATTATGGAATAAACTCGATTTGATCAGGTATTTTTCAAACTAATATGACGACTATACAACATTTGATATTTCAGTAGAAGGGAATCACACGGATGTCATCTTTGCGCACACATCTCTCGTGACCTACTCTATGATTTTAACGTCACAAACATTCTGCAATGTTTGAAGCGTGCCGTTAGTTTTAATAATAAAAACGAGTTTTTCAAAGGAAAATAATATTTTTCTACAACCAATTCGAATGTCTTCCATTTTTGTTCTGAAATTAGCTATAAGAAGTTTGACGTTCCTCATACTGACGCAACAAAATGATTAATATGCATGTTGCTAGAGGCAACACTTTTAGTGCCTAGGAGATAAAGTTGATTTTTTTAATCCAAGGATTTAAAAATGAGATACCTAGTAGCATTGTGATTTGATTGTGATTATTATTTTAGAAATAAATGACTCATTAAGAACGAACAGCAAAGTATTCATTAGTGATATTGAAATTGGAACAATTGAAAATAGAATAAACCTGATTCGTCAAAAGTTACAAATACAAAATATTCTGTTATGTTTCCTTCTATAAACTCTGCTCCTGAGGCAATTGGCCAGCATATTCTTTTCGATTGACTTCATATAGATAGTAGAGCCATATTTGAGGTGAATCTGAGACTAACCCATATCCATTCAGTTGAGCTTGTAAAAAATGATAAAACCCCCAATACTTTCACTCAGTTGGCGGATTTACACATATGCCGCCAGTAGGCTATTCAAATTTTGCCGCCCCTACCGACCCCCACGATTCGATTATTAACCTTTAAACCACGGGAACCGGATATGTACATGATGGTTTTTGTACATCGGGAACCGGATTAATACGCACAGTTTTTTTATACCAACCAAAATAGGTACGCGATTTTAATGTATAACGTGTTGCTAGAAAAAATTCAGTTTATTGCTAGTCGAGACGTTTGGAAATGTTTTGTGCTTTATCCTTCACTTCGGGAACCGCATCAATCAGCATACTTTTTAGCAGGCGAAACCTTCGAAATTTTGGTTCCCGCATTTCTATTCTATTACTAGATCGGCTTGTTGCAGCAATAACTTTTCGATGTTTCCGTATTTACATTTCACTTGGAGGTCAACACGTATTTTACTTCGAATATGTTAAATATTCTTTTATTGAAATATATTTTTTATATTCTTGTATGTATTTATACTTCGGTACTTATCATGATGACCCTAGCTTATTCACAAAATGACAAGTAATCTCGATCTCTAAAAAATAATATGAAATTACCTGTCGGTAATTTTGCACTTATCATGAAAATTTTTATTTGAATATATGTATTTTTACCTCAGGAATCCGAATTTGATAATAAAATCAGAATTGTAATCCATGCCAAAGTTCAAAATTCCACCTTCTTTTACTGATTTATATCTTTCTTTCTGGCATGTACTGAAGAGAGAGAATAAATATCACTGAGTCGTTTTGCAGCTATGAATCCACCTTTATTCGCTCAAGATTCGCACGGAAGCTATCAAAATGACCGTTGTTTATGTAGTCTATAGTTGGTGAAATGATGGAAAATTTATTAGAAAATTCCATATTTATGATGTTTCTCTTGGACAAAAATCATAATTAACCATGGTACATGCATGCAACATGTCCTGATGGGATCTAAGAAGATACAATACTTGCCCAAAACTTGCCAGACAAAGAACATGAAATTTCTAACTTTGGCGTGGATTATCTCGAAAAGTAGAGATATGTTCACGATTTCATTATCAAATGTGGATTCCTGAGATCAAAATACATAGGTATAAAAAAAAATTTCACTGAAAAATAGGTCGCATGAAAGTGCAAAATTACCTAACTATCTTTTGATGCATCCTACAAAATGCCATCGGCAGTGAATGTGTTAGTTACTTTTTATGTGGGGAAACAAGGTTCATCTTGATTTTTTTGTGTGGACCTAGTAAAATTTTATTCGCATAAATTTTCCGATATTCGTATAAGCAAGAACCAGGCGAGTGTTTTCTATGACTTTCGAGACTTATGTGATGCAAGCCAAGCCGTACTCTTTAGTCTTTAGTAGCAAGTTGAGGATGATTATCACCCGCTTCCATCAACATCATCAGACATGTAGTATAAATAGACGTGTTCATACATGGTACATACGTGATCATAGGAACATACAATTTCATTACTCACTTCTTGGAAAGAAGTATCTATTTTCCCATTTCCCTTCTGCCACGTTTTCCGAAGCATGCAAAGAATCCGGCATATCGCGAAGTATCCCGAATCTCGACCTGACGCTGTAAGGAAAGAACCACTCTTCTCTGAGTGTGCCGTAAGGCCCTATCATCGTCTTCCATTTTTCCACGCAGTCTTTTCCGGCCAGCGACAGCACCATTACGGGAGATACGTTCATCAAGACAACCATGTGGGGGAAGGAAGGGCTGCCATAATGCTTGGCGTAGATTTCGGATACTTGTTCGGGACTGAGGTGGACTATCCGTTGCTGAAAGGTCCAAAATTATTGTCTAGAATCTTCATCTGAGAATGATTTCTTCAATGCTCGAACGAATTTTAACATGTCTTCAAAGTAAACGCCCCAAAAATCTGAGTAAATAACCGAGATGTTTGAACCCATATAAGATGAAGATGAGCGTTATCAGCCGATGTTGACAGTGGTAATTGAGAACCTACCTACTACATAATGGAAGATTTTTGTATATATAGTTCATTCCGAATCATTTGTGGGTAAGGAACAGATTTTCATAAACGGTATAAATCCGCGTTTATCAGCAAAACAGTTATTTCAAAATTCCGCGAATTCAGTATGAATATTCATTCTGTACGCATAAAACTTTGAATCAAACGAGCGAAACAAAATTTTTGGAATAACATCCCGTAAGCGAAGGCGTCGTGTTTGTCAGCGATTTTATTCGAATATAATTCGATTTACCTACCTATATCAAAGCGGAAAATATATTTGAATGTGGATAGAACGAGAAATTAAATCATAACATGTAAACGCCGCAATAAATAGAATTTTTAAATATTTCCAAAATACACATTGTAATGACTTCTCATATTCAAGAATTGGCTGAAAAAATCTCTTGCCAAATAATACTACTACTATAGACGTCGTTTGATTAACTTCACGATACCACGATACATGGCGCAGTCGGAAAAGTATAGCTATTTAGCCGACAAAAAATGTCTCCTCATTGTGAAATATTTATTTAATTATAAGAATAAAGCCTAAACGAGGCAATACATTGATAAAATGGATGTTTGTTGTATTTCGCCGATGCAAATGTCTGAAAATGTCGTGAACAATGGGAATTTGGGAAAGGGATTGATCTGTAGTCTTCATATAACTTTCGAGGGTTGCTTTTGTAACTAAGTTGGCAGTTGAAAACACTTTTCAATCATGCTTCTTACTTTTCAATTCATATCCACGATTGGCGAGGAAGGATGACAATACGTATATACCTTTATGATCTTGATACATTCAAAATCTAACCGCATTCGGGTAACGTCGTATTAACGATGTCTGTCTCAAAACGAGCGTCTGATTATCACGATCGAATTTCGGGCTACCGTATGCTCGAGTTCTGTTATTGGTTCAGTTTTTTAAATTTACCAATATATTAAAACCGCCGTTTCAATGAGAATGTTCCTTCCTCAACGTACATGACTACATGATAGATTTATTCTTCTGAAATCAATTGAACTGTCAGAATTTTTTCAGTTACAGACCAACAAACAGGGCCGGAATATCCTTAAGGCGAATTAGGCAATTGCCTAGGGGCCCCGCACCGACTAGGGGCCCACGGGGGCATAGTCGATGTTGAAGGCACCAAGAAAAAAACTTTTCATTCGTTTTCATTAGTGACATTCCCGATTATTAATATCCTGTAATATCACCATAAAAAAAATGATGGATGTATAGGGACATCGTTTGTATTGATTTTTGATAATATGGTACAATCAACTTTCTCGAATGTAATGATAGCATTGCAAATATATACCTAGACGTCTGATGATATCAAACGCCACAGGTGAACAAAATTTTTCATAATAAAATTAATAAAAAAACTGTCTTCGTTCAACAATATCACAGAACCGTTTAAATTCATCATTGTTGCTAATGGCGATTGAAAATGATGTGTCGAAGAAGGTCAACTTCCAAGATGATTTTAACGATTTTGTATCTTAAAAGTTACAAGAATTGCTATTTAATAGTACATTATATACCGCGGGACTGAAGTAGTACATTTAATCCTGAAGGTAAAGTTTATGGCCCGACCGCAGGGAGGGCCATAATTTACCTGAAGGATTAAATGTACTTCAGTCGCAAGGTATATACGATACTTTTCGTACTTCCGGTATGACTTTATTAATTATTTCAATAATTTCAATCAGTTTTTTCTCTCTTCAACTCATTTAATAAACAGTCTTTAAAATAAGTTACCATAGTAACATTGCGTTGTGACAGTTATAATTTAGAAACATTGTCATTACTAGTGTCATTGTAAAGAAACATTGTTATTGATAATTATTGGTATCATGAGTGAAGAAGGTGTATCTGATATTGATAAAAGAGCAGCCGAAGTAGGTGAAGAATTGTTACCACCGAAATCTAGAAAACTATACGAGCAGCAGTACAATGCTTTTAAAAAGTGGTGCCGCTTAAAAAATGTGAGACAACCTACTGAAAATGCGCTGTTAGTCTACTTCGATGATAAATCAAAAGCGGTTTGTGCCTCAACTCTCTGAGACTGGTCAATATGACGAACTGTCACAATATTAATTTGAATATTAACGTTAATTACCATTCTAATTAATTATATTTTTCAATAAAATATCCCATAAATTCGTTTGTTTGTGATTTAATCGTTCCGGGAGTTTCGTCAATATTTAATCCCGGAGGGATTAAATGTGACACTTTAGTACCTGTCACAAGGGAGTGAAGTTGTCACTTTAGGCCCGGAAGTACGAAAACTTTTATTGTACCTACTTCACAAAAATATTTTCTTTGGTTGTGAAAATATGTTTGTGATCAAAATCATTTCATTCAATGAAAGCAAAAAGCAGGAGTCGATCTGATTGACTCGACTTTTATGATAAAACAAATATATTTTGAAAAGTAAGAAAACGGTAAAGGAAAGGGGCCCCGAGAATTGCATTACCTAGGGGCCCCGATAGGGTTAATCCTGCCCCTGCCCTGCCAACAAAATTGCAATCCAATCGAGCGCACGGTTTGGCGCGGTAGTCCGATCACAGGTTATACGACGATACCCGAATGAGGTATAGGTCTATAGGCCAAATTGTCTAATTCTTGGAAAGAATGCACGAAATACGTCTGTTCAGATCCCAGATCAAAGACAGGTCAATGAAAATCATAAGCTACAAACTGGATCGAGGCTCCCACCGAGTCCCACTTGTCCCACATCCCTTATCACATCCCCCCCGTTCATATCCTACCCCCCACACAGGGGCGGACTGGGAGGCCGGGCGATCGGGCATCGTCCGATGGGCTTATGCCCTTTGATGGGGCTGGTACATTCAGTGAAACTTCTCTAAAACTGCGAAAAAGAATGCAGACCAGACGAAAAGTACCGCGATTACAAGACTATAATATAGTTTTATCAATTCTCATTCATCAGTCACTAGCCAACCTTTTTATATACGGATAAAATCGCGTCCAACAATCAAATAACGGAGACCGGAGGCGTATTGGCATTCTTTACTACAATACAACGCATACATACCGTCGCAACGCGCTGCATCGCAGTAAACAATGACCAAACAAACGCTCACAACATTCAGACATACCTTACTACAGCTCAACGCTGAGGCGCGTTGCAATGTAGTAAGGATTGCCCCATGATTACGCGAAGATACTTCGGACAATCCTTACCGCGATGCAACTCAAAATAGCGCCAGGCACATGCGCGCGCGTCTCTGCGGTTTTCTCCATTTAGTTGAACTTCTAAGAGCTTCAATCAAAAAATGTCACATGAAAATTATATTTCTTTGCTACTTCATGAACTCAGTGGTGAAGGAGGATCGTTAGGTATACATATCCCAAGGTGGATATAGGATGGTGAAACAGCTCTTCAATTGTTTCTGCGAAAACCTAGTAGACCGTTTGAGTAGGTAGTAATATTTCCACGACTTGAATGAATATGGCGGTGAGATCGATTATCGAAGAAGATTTCTGTTGCTCATGTATTTCTGTGGTTCGCATCTGACAGACGTGAGTTGAAACGACATCAAAACACAATATTTTCAGTGAATCTGGAATAATTATCGATATTTTGACTCTTCTCAGTCATTTTTGATCTAGAATAGATGAAACTGATAAAAATATGACAGATGCACAGTTTCTGTTTTACCGACACAAGGTATGTCGCCATCTCTGTTAATTTCAGGAAATATTACTACGGTATGAAATCAAGTAGGCAAAGGTCTACAGTTTATTCTAGTGTTTGTTAATAGGAAGCTGTTTCACCATCCTATATCCACCTTGACATATCCGAACAAACAGAGGATCCACTTCAAAGTTAAAATTGAAAGAGAGATGGCACAAGCCAGCAAAATAAAGAGTGCGATGCTACAGTGATAATAATTTTCAAGAAAATAAGTCGCTATACCATTAGAAACGACGAGTGACTATGACATTTCTGATACCCAAAAATTTTGATTTTTTAGAAAAGGTACGTTATCGAATTCATTTTTCTTTGCATCGAAATTAAGTGGGTGATGATTAATAGATCAATTCCGATATTTCTATAGGTTGGGACGGTTATAATAAACACTCTGTTGAGTAAATTTTCTTGTGGCATAACATTGTTATACAGCTGGTTCGAAAAAAAAATGGATACGACTATTGAAGTAGATTTTTACGAAAATGGGCAGTGTATATCTTTTTTTTATTTATTTAATGGTTATAGTACACAATAATAATGTTAACAACAAAGCATGAATGTCATTACATGACGTGAGAGGGTTAAACTTAGACGAATATGCGGCATCTTTTGCACGTTGAATCGCGGTAAGGATTGTCCGAAGTATCTTCGCGTAATCATGGGGCAATCCTTACTACATTGCAACGCGTCTCAGCGTTGAGCTGTAGTAAGGTATGTCTGAATGTTGTGAGCGTTTGTTTGGTCATTGTTTACCGCGATGCAGCGCGTTGCGACGGTATGTATGCGTTGTACTGTAGTAAAGAATGCCAATACGCAGACCGGAGAGACTGGCTGATGCCCGAAAAAATGGATTCACGTCATAGTTGTCAAAAAGTAAACCTCGTCAAATGCATGTTAGTGGCTATTTTTGGGAAGTTCAATCTTGTAGTACGTGATCGAGCAAATAGTTTTCTTGACGGCTTCCTGTGACTTGAGCAAAGCCTTTGATTGCGTTCCACACGATCGACTGTTGGAAAAACTTTGGTCACTTGGTATCAGAGGCAAATTACACGATTGGTTCAATCAAATATTCTCTCACGAATATAGAAAACAATATTCACTTATATCACATAATGACGGATGAATAATCAGTTCATACACCTTAAGCACTGCACCCGTAGAAATAGGAGTACCTCAAAGAAGCGTTGTGGCCCCTATATTATTTTCTCTATATGTGGCAGATAGAATATTTGGCCGATTTTAAAATTGTTTTATATGCTGATGACTTATCAATTCTCGTATCTAAGGAATCACATGATTTGAACCAAACAGCTTGTTGTGAAAAATTGCATATTGGTTTTCCAAAAACAGGCTTTACATAAATACAAAAAAGACAGAGTTCCTCATTTTTCATACAAAACATAGACAAATTGATAATATAACTATGAACTATGATTGATAACAATGACATCAACCAGAATAACATCATTAACTTTCTAGGTATGACAATCAGTGATACCTTAGACTCTCCCATCACATGAATAATGTAATCAAGGTAGTAAATTCCAAAATATTTCAAATACAGTGCATGCAGAGATCCAATCTAGATTGACTTATGGTATAATACTCTGGGAACAGTCTACAGCCGCAAAAACACTCTTTATTGTACAGAAAAAATGCATTAGAGCTCTGCTATGCAAAACTCAATCCGAACCTAGTAAACCTTTATTCAAACAACTTCAGATATTACCACTCACGTGCCTTTATATACTGGAAGTTGCCTGTTACATCTCTGTCGCAAAGACATTCATAACTATTTCACTCGTAATCACAAGAATACCCCACAAAATAGATTGAAATTAACTCAGAACAGTCCTCTCAGCATTGGAATTCGAATATATAATAAAATTCCTGAAGGAGAAAAAAAACCTTTATAAATTCAAAAAATCTCTAACAAAACTTCAAAGATGTGGCTTGTTCTATAATTTGGAAGAATATTTTGACATGTAGCATTCAAAGTTATTGTGAGTTCAATTGTATACTCTGTGTATTTGATGTATTGTATTATGTATTTAACTTTTTGACGTGTTTTTATACTAATGTGGTCTTTTTAATGAATAAATTCGATTTGATTTGATGAGATCATTACAGGTGCGATATATGGTTTGCAGAAAAATATTTCTTTTTATACCATTTTTACATTTACATTATACATTTTTCTGTTCAAACAACAAACTTATGAAGAAAAAAGGTGCCTCTCTGACTTTCATCGGAAAGTTTGAAGTATAGGTTTATGATGGATGTATAACCATTGATAAAATTATCACTGCACTGGAATCAAACGATAATTATTTCAATTTTCTCCTGAACAGATAGTTAAACACGATTCGAGTTGACACGTTACCTACAAGATATTGACATCAGTTATGTACCTAAAAGATGAATATTTCTTGTTCCCATATTTTGCAAAATTAACCTACGCCGATGCCAAATTTAGAGGAAATTCATAAATATCTCCTAACGGCGCGTTCACATGCTGGCTTTTCGCGTTTTGGCTTATGGCGTATTGTGATTCCATTGGCCGATCTTTGTGAGCGCGCATCAATGTCATCTGCCAGAAAGTCGATTTCGTTCGGACTTTTGCCTAAAAGTAGATCAGATTTTCAGGGTCTTCACTTTTCAGGTTGAAATCACCGTCATTATTATAAATGATTACGTCATTATTATAAATAATTTATTCAAGTTTTTCGCGATAGGCGAAAGCTGGCATGTGAACGCGGCATAACGCTTTCAATTTCACAAGATTTCTTTCTGAATTGGAATTTATTTTGAATAAGCTGAGGAATACTCTCAGCCTAAAACTGGATGCTTCCATCTTGATGAGCTGAGAAAAAGATATTTTGCATCAGCAATCATTTTTTCATTTACATCGTTGCAAAAAATATAAATCAATGAAGGATTAATGATTCGATATTTCTATTTCCTTGCCAATATTTCCCTCTCAATTACATGCGATATTTCTCCCAAAAAAACTTATAGTTGGGCCGGTAAGGTCCATATCGCCCGGGCCGATTCAATGGTCCAGTCCGCCCTTGCCCACACAACAACAACAACATAGACTCGAATTTTAAAAATAATTTGCCTAAAATTGTAGTTTTTCAAATGGAAATCATATATATATAGCTATGGTTTGATTGGAACAGTATTTTTCCCCTTGCTAACCTAGTATCATAATTATGTCGGCTCGCTTTCGATGTGTAAGTTCTCAATAGTGAAAATCTGGGTATGGCTGAAAGGCCAAACTGAATCTTACGCTCAATATCTTGAGCCCCGCCTCCTCGATGGCCCTCAGAGCGACGTCCTTGTACCGCATGGCGTCCGGCTTGATGATGGCCACCGTCCGCTGCAGCTCCGGCTCGTCGCAGGAGGCCGTGGACCTGGTCGTGCTGTGGGTGGCGAAGTCCTCTTGCGGCTTCGACGCGAACTCCGCGTGGAACTGCACGTACTGCTGGTAGTAGAGGTCGCCCTCGTATTCTGTTCTCGCAGGGGTCGAAGCCGGGGAGAGGTAGTGTATGGTGTCTGCCGGCTTGTGGACATTCTGATGAAGAAAATTGTAATGATGCCAAATTTTGTCAATATATCAAGTAACGCAAAAATATAATCTCGAACTTCAATAATTCACCAATAGATTGTAGATTGTAGGGTTCGAGGGTCGTTAAGGCTGTGAAACCTCGATTTATTAGATCTTTCGTGCATAACCCTTATAATCTATTCGAGGCCCGGGATTCCGAGACTCCGTGCAGAGTTTATCAGTTTCCTGGAAGCTATAGGTTCCTGACATCGGGGGGCTCTAAGAAGGCCCCTTCCAGGAACTTGAGCCTCTTGCAAAAGAGTGCTGGGCATGCGCAAAGCAAATGTTCTGCAGTTCTAGCAAAGTTATCGCAGTAGCGGAAACTATCACACCCTGTTTTGTCCATCTTGTTGAGGTGATATCTCAGAGGGCAGTGTCCAGTGAGCAGTCCCGTTTCCAGTTTTAAGTCTTTTTGTTCAATCCAAGAAGCTGTTTAGCTTCTCTTGGCCTTTTCGCTTGCCTTTGTCCTGGCACGTTATTCCAGTGAGATTTCATTTCATCCGCTTCCCAACGTCGAACCCTATTTTAAGTGTGCCTTAGAGTCTACAGAAGGGTTCTGGTCCGAGAAATTGTGTATTTGCCTCTTCTTTGGCAAGGCAGTCTGATTCCTCGTTGCCTTCAACTCTCTTATGACCTGGCACCCACATCAAAGTGACCTGGTTGTTCGCTGCAAGTTGTCTTAGGGATTGTTTACAGTCCCAAGTCAGCTAAGACTCACAAGTGTATGACTGATAGAATATAGATTTTTGCCCTTCGAGTGTCCCTTTCGAGGCACTCCTGGGCACATATCTCTATAGCATGTACTTCTGCTTGAAAGATGGTTGGGGTCGTTACCAAGGGGTTATGAGAGCCTGAAATTTGGCCCTGTAACTCCCATTCCAGCCCTTTCATCCATCTTGGATCCATCAGTTTACCATATACTGATGCATCCCTTCCCAGTTCTATGTGCAATCTTGGTGTTTGTTTATGCATTCCGAAGTCGTAGCCAACTGGCTTATTTGACATGGGTTCTAGGGAAATATTTCCCAAAATCTTCAAGTGTCCAATCCGATTTCCTGATTTGAGATTTATTTTCTGGCTCAGTGGAATTAGCGATACTATGTAGCGTAATAAAGAAACATTCCAGAAACAAAAACTTTTATGTTACCAAACATGGGAGTGGCCAATAGCTCAGATAAGCTAATAAATGAAAAATGAAAAAGCCATGAATTAGACGATAATTTGAAGGAGAAAGAGTCCTATCCGAATAAAAATATCGAGCATGTTTTGAACTTGAATGTCTGGTAGACCACGAGCAGAAACAAACTACTTTGCTGGCAAATAACATGCAGAATTATATCTGCTCGTAGGCACTTTGATTCACCTTGGGTGTAGAACTTCCAGAAGACGATGCAGTTGTATAAGTCGTGAAATTCGTGGCTGTAGCGTGATCGAGACCACTTTTGAAAGCAGACGCGTTCAGCAAGCCTATTTTATCCCTTGGAGACGCTTGTATCGACATTTTGTGTAATAATTTCGTAGATTACCTCACGATTATCAAATCAGAAACTTTGACATTTCATGCCACAACGACAATTTCGAAAAACGATGACATGTTCAGATGTCTAGATCAATGGAAAAGGACCACGGACAGAGATTATGGAAATAGGTAACCTAAGAATGAAATACGTTTGGGGTTTCCTGAAAAAAAGTTGCATTGGGCCCAAGGCCCGATAATGGCTGATTCCTGAGATAAAACGACATTGAATGGTAGCAAATTTGATAGGTTGTTACAAACCGAAATCGTAAAACACTAATTACGTCGCACCCCGAAATTTGCCCCTTGTTGAAATAACTTTTTTCTGCTTTCAACTATTCAAATTTTGTTCACACTGTTCGCTAGCTCAATCCTTCAGCTATAATCTCGATTTTTTTTTCGATACCTACATGATGTCTTTCATAAAATTTCCACAGGCTGTTTTTCTAAACTGTACAAAATTTCGGAATTTTCAAAATGATGCTAAATGAAGAAAAACAGTTTTTTTACATTTTTGACCGGAGAGGCATGAAGGTGATCTCATTACCTTGAGCCATCTCCAGAATTGTATTCTTATCTCTTTTATTGACAGAGTGATCTCAAAAAATTATTTTTTTTGGTTTTACAGTCATAATTTTTTTCCTCCGATTTTCAAAATCTCAGGATCATTTTGAAGCTGAAACGTTAGATGAACAGACATATAATTGACTCAAAATAAATTGACTCAAAATAAATATTGAAGATCAAGGGTTTCTGCAAAGGTGACCCAAATCTAAATCCCCCTCGAAATCCCAATTAAAAAGATGAATTTATTGTTTGATCGAAACAAAAATATCACCACCAAAAAGACTGTAAAAAAGTTTCTGACTCCCTTCCCACCACAACAATTTATAGTTTTCTCACCCAAAATTTTTTTTGGGGGTAAAATTTTTTCTGTCCAAACGGTTAGATATATCGGTAAACATATTTCACCTGATTCCCACATCGGCATCGGAGATTAAAAAAAATATATCCCCCTCCTTCCCCCTTTGGGGTACTTTGGGTACGGATGAAGGAGATGAAGATTTTTGGGAATTTTTTACATATAATTTTCGCGAGTTTCGTACAAAACTACTAAGAATCGCCCAAACTTGAGTATTCCAAGTATCATCGTTTGATGTACAGATCGAAAAAAAATTCTTTTTTAGAATCGCGACAAGCGGTACCATAGCTGTGTCCAGCGGAAAATGTTGATCAAAGAGGTGGAAGCAAATTTTTAATAGGCGTACGCATAAAATTTTTTGGGGGTTAAAAAATTTAATTGTTTGAAAAAAATCCAAAACATGATGGAAGACTTTGTATAGGGGGTGAGAAGGTTACCTTGAAATTTTGTTGTATTCTGAAATTTTCATGTTCATTATAATTCTTGTCACGTTTGTTACGGGCCATGCATTTTTCTTGGGCTAATTTTTTTTTTCTAGAGCAGGGCGTATCAATTTGGTTTTCTCACACACAATTTTTGACTACTGAAAGAAAAATGATCTGGACGTATTCAGAATGAAATATCCTTCCGAAAACAAGTTGATTTTCATTAAATGCCGGGGTTTACAGGGTGTTTCGGATTTGGGTGACCTTTGAGGAAACCCTCGATTTTGAATGTTCATCTTGAGTTCATATCTTCTCATATAAGGTTTTGAAGAAGAAAAAAGTTATAACTGTACAACCAAAAAACTGTTTTTTTGAGATCACTCTGTAAATAAAAGAGATAAGGAGGCAAAATTTTGGGGTGCGACGTAATTAGTGTTGCGTAGTTTAGTTTTAGGAATCCTAATGAAAAATCATATCACTAATTCTGAGTATGTAGAATAAATAGGATTCATTAACGCATGTGACTGCTATAATGAATGAGAATAGAACGAATAACTTTGAGTTGTACCAGTTTTCTCGTTGAATTGTTGCCACACCTTCACTTTCACTTTAATTAACTCACTAGGTTAGTTACTTTCTTTTGTTTGATTATTGTTTCATATTTTTAAAACATTCATGATTTCTGCTAAGTATTGTTTTGTCAATATGGTTTAGTAAATTTTGTTAGTTTCTGGGGTTGAATGGAAGAGCAGTTTCCGATGTCTTTGGATATAGGCGACTGAATTCCGCCCCGTCATACTGTCTATAGCAATTTTTTTTATGTGTTAAGTTTCATGTTATTTTCCTGTTATGAAAAAATTGCCAGTATGAATAAAGACATATTATTATTATTATTATTATAAACGGTATTATTCGCAAACAGGCATTTTTTCCCTGATAATTGCTATTGTATTCTCTTTTCAGTGGCCCCCGTTTTAGGCTACAATTATTGCAGCTCACTTCGAAGTTTCTCATTTTGGAACGTTTACGATTGGTTTCATGCTCTAAAAGTATCTCCCAAGGATTCTTGAACACCAATAATTGAGAAGGCTGCAGAAGTTTTGTCAGAAGTTTTCTACGCTTGAAGGTAGATTCCACGTTAGTTTTTTAACAAGAATACACTTAATACCGGTTGCAAAAAAAGCCCATGTTTCTACGTCATTTGTCCACCAGAGCAACTCTCGTGAAGTTGGTAATTCAAACAGTCAACACCAATTGGAGTATTTAATCTCAATTAATCTCCTAAAAGTATTCCTAAGTATTAGGACCAGTGCATCATGATAGTTCATTGAAACTGACTTTCGATCACACAAAACAAGTTGAAATTTATATTTTCATTGCGTTCTCTTAGAGCAACTCTTGTATGTACTTGGCCTCTCCAGGTCGGTAGTCTGGGTGCCTTTATCTTCACAAACAGCAGCAACATCCGAGTCCTCCAAGACGTGGGGGTGAACCTTCAGATCGGTCTGCGCTTCGTTATCATGAAACGCAGTGATTCTCTTGCGATTCAAACGTTTCCTGATTATCTCGCAACATATGTAGCCGACACCATCGTCGTCGGCCAACGAAAACTGGTTGGCATGATCGTTTTGAGTTTGGAACTCAACTGCGGCTGCAAAGTGCAGTCTCTTCTTCCTGCCCAAATCAATTGTCCTCATGCTGCCGTGGGTAATGTCCTGGTAAGGCGTGAACCTCAGCAGATTGATGAACTTGTTGGTCTCTTCGTCGGGCATTATCGATATCGTGGACTGCAGTTTTTTGTCGGAGGTGACGTAGGCGAAGTCGTCCACATTGTCAAAGACGTGCGGGTGGACCTTGATGATCGTCTGCGTGCCGTTATCTACCAGGTGTTTGGATTTGCTAGAGCTGCTCGTCATACTCAACCAGCTAAGCAGCTTCATTTAATTGTTTCCAGGATAACTTCATTGCACAGTTCGGCCACTGATGATCATTGCGATCATCTGGCAATTCATTGACATTGAGAAAGTGACATTGATCAAAGTGATGGTTGATGCCAAGGTGGATATAGGATGGTCAAGGTGGATATAGGATGGTGAAACAGCTCTTCAATTGTTTCTGCGAAAAACTTGTAGACCGTTTGTGAAGGTACTAATATTTCCACGACTTGAATGAAGATGGCGGTAAGATCGATTATCGAAGAAGATTTCTGTTGCTTACGTATTTCTGTGGTTCGCATCTGACAGACGTGACTTGAAACGACATTAAAACAATAAATGTTCGATAAATCTTGAATGAATATTGATATTTTGACTCTTCTCAATCATTTTTCATCTAGAACAGATGAAACTGATAAAAGTATGACAGATGCATAATTTCTGTTATACCGACACAAGGTATGTCGCCATCTCTGATGACTTCAGGAAATATTACTACGGTATGAAATCAAGTAGGCAAAGGTCTACAGTTTATTCTAGTGCTTGTTAATAGGAAGCTGTTTCACCATCCTATATCCACCTTGAGGATGGTGACACAGCTTCCTATTAACAATCACTAGAATAAACTGTAGACCTTTGCCTACTTGATTTCATACCGTAGTAATCTTGTAGTAATATTTCCTGAAGAAACGGTCTACAAGTTTTTCGCAGAAACAATTGAAGAGCTGTTTGACCATCCTATATCCACCTTGGTTGATGCCAAATGTTCACCTGGTACCATGGGTACCCTTCAGCATGCCCTCAGCCTTATAGCTACATGAGTTTGTAAAACTCTTGTCCAATTTTTTTGTTATTTTGATGAAAATATATTTGGGCGTACCATTGAAAATGCTGAGGTTAATAAAATTTTCACCGCGCAAATTTCAGACAAATGAAGCATAGGCACTCACGTATAATCCCAACATTTAAAAATGAATCTTTGTTGGTTTTCAAACGCATCTCATAATACACTCGAATTTGACGAACTTTTTATATCCTGCCATTATTCTCAACTAGAGGTGATTTTGATTTATCGTTGCAGAGGAGCCTATCAAGATGTCAAAATGACGAAAAACATTGAGATTGCTGAGAAAGTGTGACAGGAATGTCAGTTTCGAAGAAATCAATAATATTTAGCATCAAATCTTCAGTTTCAGTATAAAGATCGAGATATTGAAAGTAGATTATCCCAAAATTTCTACTTACCTGTGACTGATTTCTACAGTCCACACTAAACATGTGTGACAAGAAAATAAATGACCAAGAGGGCAAAGAAGAATCTCCTCTGCTCGTAGAAGTTACAATGTCCAAATGCGATTCATCTACATCAAGTAGAAACAATGAAGAAATGGAAGAAATGGAAAGGAAACTAATAAGAATTGAGGGAAAGAAACCCAGGACACCGATTAAGCTACCAGAACAGTCAGACCTAAGTTCTAAGACCGAAACACAAGTTGTTGGGGATGATTTCACTAAAAGAGACGAGCAAAACATAATCTGTGAATGTCAGCCTAATGTAACTGGAGCAGCTATACCAACCTTATCGTCGATAAATAGCATAGTTTCCAATTCATCGAGAGCATCAGATGGCAATTTATGTATGCAGTCTGAGAAAATAAATCATTTAGATCATGACTCATCAGAAATTCCAAGTACATCCAAAGCAAATTCTGACAATAAAGTATCGAAAAAACCAAGCATGATACCAAAACTCGCTAGGCCAAACAGCAACAATAGACCAGTTAGAGATAGAGGTCAAACAGATCTTTTGAAGAAACCAGTGATCAAGAAACACCACTTGCAGCCCAAGAAACTTGAACACGTGTTGCCAAAAGATAAAACAGATCGTTTAAAAATCGATGGCAAAAATATGGGAACTGGAATGCATCTGGAGGATAGGCCTACCAGTAAGATTTCTTCCAGAATGTTCAATTTACAAGAACGGTTGAAAGCTACTACGTCAATGCTTAGGCAGCGATTCAAAGATGACAAAAATAAGACTGATTCCTCATGCCAGATGAATTCTGGATGCAGTTTGGCCGAAAAGGAGTCCATTGGTAGTCAAACATCTGAGGAAGAAACCAGTCCCACTACAGTAGAAGAGCTGTATAAAGTTATAATACAGTTGAAGAATACAGCTACCAACTTGTCAAGTATCAGCATTCTCAAAAAACAGAAGAGTTGTATCAGAAAGCTATTTGTTAAAATAACTGAAATTCAAAAGATTGCTGATCAACTCACCAAATTTGAAAACGATGATCATGAAATAGTGGATGAGAAAGAAGAACTGAAAAAAGAGACGATGTCGAAGGATAACAAGATTCACATAAAGTTTGTTCCAAAAAAAGATAAGAATTTGGACTCCAAAAATAAAGTTCCAGAGGATAATTCAGAAGGTGTGCATACTGGGCAAGTCTTAGGACTTAAGCTTGCTTCAGAATCTCCGAACCCTGAAGTAGATATTGCCAATAAGGTAAAGATCAGAATTATCTTGTACTGTATACTTTAGTATACGATCGTGAAATTTTGAATTTTTCAGACTCAACAAGAAATCAATATGATAGATTCAGATTCCATGGATGGAATTTTCATTCCATCGTGTGAACCACCGATCGATATCAAAGAAGAAGACGAATCTAATGGCTTAGATATTACAATAACCTTTCCAGAAATTAACAGTCTCCTCTCACAACAAGAAGATTCTCACCTGTCTGTACGTCTATCAGATATTTCCGAAGAGGCGCTAAAGAAATTGAAGAGATGTCCCAAAGATTTCACACTGAGAATGGACTTCGTTCAGGGAAAAGTACTATTTCAGACTGGTAAAGCACCGGTCAATAATTTTTCCATAGGCCCGGACTTGAAGTTTGTGGAAAATCCAGTAGACGAGAAGAAATCTGATATCATCAGTATAAAACCATCTACAGAATGTTCATTCGCATCCCAATTGATACCAGTGGAGAACATTACTAAAGAGATTAGTTCATACAAATCATTGAGATCCACTGACTCTGAGCTGTTCAGTGTAGTCAATTTACCATTCGTTTACAGAAACCCATCTTTACACACGACCACGAAATCTTGTATCACATTCAAGAATGACGGAATTCTTTCTATGGCTCTCTTTGCTAGGCATTTTGGAAGGAGCATGCCTCAAATACCGAGTTTGACGAATATTTTCGAAGAGAAAATGATAGAGAATATGAATAAAGCTAGTGGTGAGACTTAACAATCTAAATAATTATTTCTATTTATAATTTCAGATGTTGTTTCAGCACTTCAAATCCAAGAAAGAAGAAGAAAGAATCGGGCTAATCAGAAAAGAGGTATCATAACACCAAATACTGTTTGAATTTTTCAATATTGTAATATCATATTCGTATATATACATATTTGATTAGAATATCTCTCGACAATATTTAGACACTATTTAGCTAAGGTCGGTTGAATTGGGACAAAGTTTCGCGCATTTTCATGCTCTGAACAAATACGCTGATAGAGAAGCTGATTCGTCATTTTTCGTTTTCGAGTTATTGGAAGAAACGGAAATTTGTAAATTTTGTTTTTCTTTTTCAAATCGAAATAAAAAAAACTAATGTTTGAATCTTGAACTTTCACTTTTCTATCAGGCTATATACCTATACTGTACTTAAAAACTACAGTTTTGAATTTACGATCGTGATCGAATATACTAAAATCATTTATTGTGTCTGAATAGAATTCTTCTTGTTTCCCAAGGTTTTGATGAGCTAACAAGATGTTCCATCTTCATATCTCAATCCTAGAAGTGGTGATTATGGATCTTCTCAGCTCATGAATATCGATGAAAACAATATTAAGATTAGAATCTTTTATATTTCCCCATAAATAATAATCAACACTGTATTATCACATTCATGGGAAACTATGAAACTTAAAATTATACGTAAGTAGGCATACCCATCGATATTCATGAGCGGTTGAATTCAAAATATAGATCTTTATAGATAATCAGTAACCTAAATTGTATCAATGATATATTAATTGGATTAATTATAAATTAGATTAATAATTGTTAGGTAATTAGATTCATTTAGTTTTGGCATCCTAAAAAATATAGAATTCGCGGGCCACCGTTGGATCTTTAGGAGATCTGAAGATGGTTAGATTGGGACAAAGTTGTGCAATGATGTGACTAAGAATATACCGTCGAGCAAGTTTTCGAAACGCCGAGTATTTCCGGACACATGTACGAAAGAAACATTCTAATTCTTTTCTGGCATTGTTCAATTAGGAATATTAAAATCAAGAGCACATTAATGTTGCTACTTTTTCCCTGCTATATAAGTTGATTATGGTGACCAAAAGACGAAACATCGGATGGTGAATCTGAAAAGATCATTGTATAGCAGGGAAAGCGTGTGGAAATGCCACGGTATTGAATTGAATTATCCGGTATACTATTGTCACTGTTGTAGGGGTGAAAGGTGAACTTCAAAGTTCTACCAGAGATAAGCTACCTTCTGACCTCTGTCTACGCCAATGAGAGTTTCATTCCATCTAGTACAATTAAGTTTTGTAGAAACTTGGCAACATTGGAAGTGTCGTACCAGTACGACTTTGTGTCCTGTGTCTAAGCCAGTTCTGTGGCCACAGAACATATACATGACCCACAGAACTTAAACACACTGTTTTAGTTCTATGACATGACCCTAAAGAAAGTATGTTCTGTGTCTAGACGTCGATGTCTGATCACTCTGATCATCATTGTTCCGTGTCAAAAGTGTCAATCAATTAAATAATGAAAAATGAAGTAAAAATGTAAATAAAACTATGTTTTGTGTTTTCGTTCCGATGTGGAGGAGGAATGATTCTGGTTTGAAAAATATATAACTATAAAATATGTTCATATATTTTCGTTATTGACTGATAACATATAGTTGAACTAATCAGTGAAATTAACATTGAGATAGGTAATGGACATTGTGACGTGTGGTAATGTTTCTTGACCTTGTGATAGGAGTTCGAATCCAAGAGATTTCTCGAAATATTTTTGTGTTATATATTATGAACTATTGTGATCGAATTCATCGCGCGGACTCTCAGACTTCGCCAATGTAATCTGCAGCATGAAAATCCACTACCCTCCAGAATGAGCAACAGAAGTTCCTACGAGGAAAATCAATTTTTGTATACGGTAATTATTTGTATTTTTTTCATGCATCCGCATTTCGTTCTTTTATTTTATAGAAGTTATTGGTATTATTCAATCTTGATTTCAGGATTGTTTGTTCAACTACCTGAAAAACTTCTTTTATTAAATAAAAATAATTTGAAATGTTCCCTGACAGTCCAAAATAGGATATTGATGCAGTTGTTCCAAAGAGTGTTTTTGGTGATCATGGTGCAAATCAAGGTACAAATTATCAAACTTTGTGAAATTAGGTCATCCTCACAGGAGTACTCTCAGCCCCAATGAAAATTGCTTGGAAATTGTTAGTTAAGTGTAACAAGTTGTGAGTTCATTCTGGATATCAATTTTCATTTGGCATACTTATACCACAGATTAGAAAATGATTTTCTAATATGTGCTTATACTACCTGGTTAGTTTGAGCCTTGATCATCAATGGATAGAGCAAGCAACAGCAAAACTCAGTAAAAACCAGTTTTCACTAGCATTCTGAAACAACCCTAAATAATCTGATTTTCCAATATGCATAAACTACTATAAACTATTTTTGTTAACTCTGATAATAGATAACACTATGGGCCCATGCTGTATGAAACCAAATGAGAGCCTTAAATTATGGTACAGTATTCAGGCTCTCTTGAGGCTAGCATAAGATGTTCACCAGGATTATCCATAAGTATAGTGTCTCTTTGATATCTGATTTACCATAATTTGCCTAGTTAATGAGCTGGACAGTTACCTTAATTTGGTTAATGAAAATGCTGGTAAAAATGTTTCTGCATTTTTGAAAAGTTTCAACTGAGTTTTAAACAAAGATAAAAAAATCTGCAATATGCTAGGATAAGAACCTTTGTTTACTCATGCTATAATAAGATCCTCTGACCCAGTCCCAGTTGTAGAAGTTTTTTGAAACTTTAGGTCAAGCCTAAGTATATCTCTTTATTTTATGTATTTAGCAAGAAGCGAGGGGGAGGAAAATTAAGTACACCTATTGCCTCTTTCGGCATTAACTGTTAGTTTATTGCCGTAATGCCGAATTATATAACTGAAACAGGAATGAAGAATATATGCCCCCACTCCATTTTGTTTCGTTGAAATGCCCTTTATTGCCGTTTATTCCCGACTATTTCCGACATATTGCCGTATTGCCGTTTATTCCCGACTATTTCCGACATATTGCCGTATTGCCGATCTATTGCCGAATATTAACTATCTATTGCCTATCAAATCCGACATAATGCAGTCTATTTTATTTTCGAATAATGCCGATCATTTTGAGATAATGCCTATAATGCCGCAAGTATCGGCATTAATTTCTGAACATTTTGTACACCTATTGCCGTGGTGTCTTCCCCCTCGGCAAGAAGCAATAGTCAACTAGATAAGCAATGATTAATCCATAAATCATGATACTGACTAGATTGTTAGGGGGGGGGGTCGTTAAGGCTGTGCAACATCTCAAGCACCTCAAAGATCGTTTGTACATAATATATATATGATACCTTAGAGAAAGTCACTAAAGTCCATCCTGGAGTCAGTCATAGCATAATATTTGAAATTTGAACCATTCTTTTCCAATATTTACCTCAATATCCACAGTGCAATTGAACCTTCAATTGAACATCATTACTTAAACATATAAACATATATCTGTTTGACTGAATTGTGTTGGGTACTTTTTAGGGGCTATTTTTCAGGACTTATCTTTTTTTTGCCAGGGATTTGGCATTGGGAAGCCCGTTTGTCACTGATATTACCAAGGATATTACTTATCTTATGATTAATGTACATATCAGGAGATATCAATAGGTAGGTATCCTAGTCTGATATTCTATTTCAGTCATTTCACATTTTGTGGAACATTTTGCTCTAATACTAGTTATGACTGCTACTAACTGAAGTGCGTTATTAGGTTTATTAAATTTCAGTGCTATGCTAGGACATTTCAATCAACTGATTGGAATAATTACATATCAAAAAGCTTGATGAGAAACAATGGTGAACTCTCGGGTGGATTCTTATAATGGTTTAGTAAAACCAAGGCTCCTATAATTTCAAATAGTGTATCAGTCATTATAATGCATGCAGGTAGGTATGCAGATAATGCAACGGTAATTAAAAATCAAGTCAAAATAGACAAGTAACTGTAATGTTGTAATGTACACTCACTTTGTATGTGCCTATATTGGAACAACAGTAATTCGAGTAATTGTGATGGTGAGAAGTTATGAAATAATATGCATACTTAATTGTCTTTGAATGGTATAATCATGAATCAAAGAAAAATTGTACTTATTGCTCCATATTTTGTCTATTTTCCCTTGGTTCTCCCTAAATTCCCACCTGTGTTGGCAACATTAAAAAACCTGGGAATGATCAATATCGTTTTTGAATGAATGACCCACTTTTTCAACTTCCAAATATGCCAACTTATTCTGCCACTGTGTGATGGGAATATCATTTGGCCAGAAATCAATTACTGGACATAAAACAATGAGATCATTCATAGTAGAAAATTATGTCGAAAATAGTGAACATTATGTATGACAAGAAATCGAATATGGGTGATAGGACGTACCAGTCACTAAAACATTGTGAGCACGCAAGATAAATTCCGCAGAAAAATATATTTCTACCAGAATTTTCACTTCCACAATCCTCCTAATTTATTTTGTTTTATATCAATAATTTCATGATGTGTGATTAAGTAGTAACCTTGAGTATTAAGACTAAGTAGTAGGTACGTGGAACCAGTTATGTAATAAACTCTTATACCTAAAAACCATATAATAGGTGAAATAACCTCGTGACCTTGAAGCTTGTCTCGACAGCATACTGCAGTAAGTAATCAATTGGTCCGCCTCTATCCATGTGGGAAAAATCTTGGAAATATAGGATTCGTATCCAAGCGACTTGATATTCAGTTCGAAATCTTGGACGAAACCGAGGACGAAACATGATGACAGATACAACATAAAATGATTAACTGTCGTCTCAAATTCGAAATTCGCCTCATGTGCTCATGACGTCATGCGGAGAGTGAACATAGAATTTTATTTTTTATGAGTTCATTTGAAATTGTTATAACATTGCTATTTCTCATAAAATCAATGTTTCCATTTATAATAGGTATTGATTTTCTACCTCGTCAAAATGTTGACTATCAGTTGGAAAATATAAGTCTTGGAGAGAAATGAAAAATATAGTATTTTACACTTTTTGACAAATTTGAAAAAAAAATTTATTCACCTCTCGATTTCTACTATTCCTGAATGCACATTACAAAGTCTGTCAACATTTTAGAGTTACTAAAAGTTTAGGTATACTTGAATTTTTCAAACAACGAACAATACTGATTTTAATTTAGATTTAGGAAGCATATTTTGACGTGAATGGATATGAAAACACGAAGTCATGATGCAGTCATTTTGCAGTTTAAAAAAACATGCTGTAGTAATTTTATGGAGAAAACCTCATGTATCGAAGAAGTACGAGATTATAGCTGAAGGACTGAGCTATACAGTGTAAACAATATTCGAATTTTTTTAAGCAGAAAAAAATTATTCAAATTTTAACAGGGGCAATATTTCGGAGTGCGACGTAATTAGTGTTGCGTTTTATCATGATTTCGGCTTCTGGAGATTTTTAAATCTTATTGGAAAGACAAAATCCATTTGAGAATCCATTCCAGTTCAATCCAGTTCCTTTTTTATTTTAATCTAATGGAGGAGAACATGGGATACGTAATCATCAATCTTAATTGCTCAATTTTTTCATAACATAATCTCGCATAATCCACTATCATGTCTCAATTCTCAAGTGATAAATGTACAGTTTTTACTCGAGTCCAACCTAATCCTAACCTCACTAATAATGTCTATAGGGACTGGCCTATTAGCTGGGAGACGAATCGACTCGACAGAGAATTTGGCGATGGTACGAAAGTATCCAGTTATCTTTTTCGTGCATTCCGATGTTTTCCATGTGCTTTTCGTCGCTTTATGGGCCAATGAAGGTTGGGCTTTAATCGGTGTAGGGCAGGGTAGGGCGGTGGCAGTCACAAAGCCATCAGGTTCAATATCATACACAGGTTACATTCGAGGTTACATTGTTATTCGAAGGAGACACAGTCTAGTCAAATAATCGATGTTTCATTTATACAGGGTGATTCGTCATGAAAATGAAGTGTCATTCTTCGTATTGAATCGTAGGAGAAATACAAGAAATTTGTAGTTTTCATTTTTAATTTTTCCAGGGAAAACGAAAAACTTGGACATTCTTGAGGCACTTTTTTATAAGGAATCTAAATTTGTCATCGCATTTTCCAGGGCGTTCTTGATGTCAGAGATACAACACTCAACTTTGTTTTTTCGCATAGGCGCCCTAACCATTTTTTTGTAGGACACTGTTCGTTATGGGCAGACAATGTTCTAACTTAATGCCTGCTTTCTTCGTCCTACAGTTATTAATGAAAAAAGTGTCGTCGGAAAATCGACAACTTCCAAGAGTAGGACCGGGAAAACGTACCACTAAATTTGTAGGACTATGTGACCATTTTATTAAGCTGATATTCCTGACGCTGTATAGAAAAAAAATTGCTGGTTATTGATAATTCTAATGACCTAGTTTTTTGGACATATTCATAGAGGCGGACGCTCGAGTCAAACCATCTATTTTGTAGGACATTTGTTTTTCCGAGTTAATTACCGTTCATTTAAATAAAAAACTCACTGGTAGCAATTTTGATATTGCACCAAATTGACATGTTTCACACCTGCCCATTACATAAGCTACCACTTCCGAGAATTTTCAGAAGAAAAACTTGGGCGTCTTGTCAAACCAAGCCTATCCGTGCGGAGTTTCAGCCTGTTATTAATCACTGAAAAAAATAGGCGGTGGCTCCTGGACTAATACTCCATGCGTTTGTATAGAAAAAATCTTGTCTTATTGAGATTACTCTCTTTGTCGAACGGCAATCTCCCACTTTGCGCTCTGAATACAAAAACAGCTATTGCAGGAGGTTTCACTTGAATAAAACAACAAAACTACTAGTTTATCTTGGATTTTCAACTTCACACATAAAAAGAATTACTTGATTTGATATGCTTTGATTCAAGAGTATGGCTTGTTTATATATACTGGAATAAATGTCTGCTCAATTCAAGACTATTATGTTTCCAACTAAATACACTCATACCAATGTTATAGATATCTTGAATCGTAAATGAATGGAGTTCTTCGTGAGGATAAAACAATATTTCAGATTGATAACACAATATATTCCTCGATATATTCAAATCAAGACAATCATAATCTCTCAATGACTCGCATTTTTCTTGAACAAAAAGAATCAGATTTTCAGTTTTAGCTGTAGATTGTTTTGTATCAAGAATTTTATCAAATTAGAGGAATTATATCGATTTCTCGAAATGAGAATCATCCTCAACTTCCGTTCTCTCATTGGGGCTCTCATCAATCACATCATCACTTGCAGACCTTCTTCTTGACAACCTTTCCCCCTATTCGTAGAGATTATTTCTGAACCTGTCCACCAGTTTACCTCGCACTAAAGTTGTATTCCTCTAGTTTCAAACGACTGAAAAATATAAAATATATCATTCACAACTCCATGTAGGTACAATGTGAGAGATAATCTGGGTTCACATTCTTACTACTGAATTCATTTTCCTTGGATCGAAATTTGGTAAAAAAAATGTAAAAATATGTTAGGTATAATATGCAGTATCAAAATATCTAAGATGTCTACAAGTTCAAGAAGCTCTTTTCCACTGTTCAATCAGTGTTTGGACAAATTTAAACGTTCATCCGCACATAGGTACCTAACCCCAATTTTCACTCACTATGCCGATCCTGGTTATTCAAGTTTTTCACGAATTATCAGTTTTCGAGATGATATAGCTACGTTAATTGATTGGATACACAATAATACCTACCCAAGAATGAACGTCTATAAGATATAGGCATGTATAACTAACTTACCCCTAAAAGTGGTAATTATATCCTCAGATATCTCCTAAGACCTTAGTTTTTCTTTCATGGCAAGCCAATATTTCTATGCCAATAAAATAGGTTGAACTGGTTGAACAATGATGGATGCACGACAAGAGCACCGAAACAACACACTCACACCGTTTGGCAACATTCTCGGCTCGAAGGGATCGCAATTATATTCAAGAAAATGTGATGGTCAATCCAAAGAAACTTTCTCAGAGATTTACTTATTCAGAGATTAAATGTTGAATGTTATTTTGAAAGAAGACATTCCGTGATATATATTTCAAGAACTTCATTATTTTTCTGGATACTTTGAATTTCTTGAATTGAGAACAAATGAATATTCCAGTGAAATAATTTTCTACAATTGACATATTCAATAAATTCATTTCAAATAAATTATTTCAGAAGAAGAATGCGCTTTTTCAAAACAAGAATTGGACGTTGAACAAATATATCGTTTTCATTTGAGAATTTGTTTTTATGTGTGTTTATTCGGTTTTTCTACTGAGTGGATGTTTGCATATATTGCATTTGATAGATCGTCTCAAAAAACCATGTATATATAGCATAACAGTCAGAATCTTATTTATATATACTCTGTACATTCGATCAGAAGTGAAAGTTATAGAAAATACCTATCGTCCAAAGTCATCGTCGGTGGGAAAAAAATCGAATAATTACCAGGAAATTAATATCAGCACCAAATAGGCACGTAGAGATAATAACAATTGGAACAATTATTACTGATATATTGCGCAATGTGAGACATTACTTCGAGTCTGTACAGGGTGGCCAGATAAGAATGCAAAGTGCAGTATCTCGGAAACTATTCGTCTAAGAGACTTGCGGTGAAAAATTTATATATCGAGATACGGTTTTCACTAGCGTATTTTCATGGAAAAAAAGTAATATGGTTGCATTTAATTTTTCAGACAATTTTGCAATTTTTTGTTATTAGATCAAAAACGCGCTCTAGTGGCATCACTTAAAATCAGACACATTACAAATAAAATGAATTTGATAGACCAATGAATGCTCTTTCCAACGATACCAAGTTTGTTGAAATCTGTTCAGTCGTTCAGGAATTACAGCTGTTTATTAGAAAAAACATTGAACCACGCCCCACTACATCAATACAATAGATACGTCAAAAAGTGTCGAGCAAAAATTACTCGAATGAAGCTCAACTTTAAAAGGTATATATTTTATTGGTACGTTTACTAGGCGTATTTCGTCAAAAATCCATTTCATAAGTTTTCGATGGCGGTTACGCCCCCTGGCGGCCATCTTGGAAACATGAAAATATGTTCCAGGATTTTCTTTTGGTATCTTTATTGATAAAATTTTTCACCGCAAGTCTCTTAGACGAATAGTTTCCGAGATACTGCACTTTGCATTCTTATCTGGCCACCCTGTACATACAAGGTGGACAATTAATTAGGTGTTTCCGAGGATAATTTTTGTCTCCATCATGATAGAATAGAATATATATTTATTCTTTAAGCCAATATGAAATTGGATAGAATACGTCACAGGTTTGTTACATATAATAATATAGATAAAATATAATTTGTACACTAGATAGTTACATGTTAGATGGCGTCAGGTCAATACATTCATTGGTCGGAAGTTCAGGTACTCATCAATTGTGTAAAAACAATTATCGCAGAGGAATTTCTTGAGATGTCTTTTGAAGGCGATTGCAGTCATTATGGATTTGATATCCACTGGGAGCTTGTTATATAAGTGGCTTCCTGCATAAATTGGGGATTTTTTATAAGAAGAAAGGTTACATTTAGCAGTGTATAATTTTGAGTTATTACGTGTGGAGTAATCATGGTTTTCAGAGTTCTTTTTTATTTTACCTTTGTTCAAGTGGATGTATGACAAAAGTTTATATAGATATATTCCTACTACTGGCAGTATTTCGTGTGTTCTCATTATATCTCTGCAGGTGTCTGTTGGCTTCATCCCAAAAATGGTTCTTAAACACTCTGTAATTCAGATGAAAATACTACGTCAATATGAAACATGACTCTTGCCATTCAAAAAAATGCAATAAAAAATACAGGTCCGTATTTGAAAATTAAAAGTTGAGGGTGGCCCAATTTATAAGATACCCTGTATATAATTTTTGTTCAGATATTTGGAAAGGCTACAAAAAGTTGCTATGGCAAAGTGGCAAAATTTGAACAAAATCTTCGTAAAATAAAAAGATATAGGCAAAAGAAGAGTTTCGAAATTTTCGATTTTTCCTGTATAACTTCAGAACTGAAGAAGCTAGGTCAGATTTTTTTCATCCATATAATTAACCTCTGAAATACGCTACTTTGCCCCCATTTAACCAACCCTCTATCTCTTACCGTTATCGAAATCCCCATGCATAGACTCGAATTTGAATAGCCCTGTATAAGTATATTGTGTACGTACCAAGGTCATTCGAAGTGTGTGCACCCTAAAAAATGCCTTTGGGTTTGGATAGGATTCCACTAGACAACAACAGACATGATGATCTCTTGCAGGAATAATCTCCTTTTTAGCATATACCACTCACCATCAGACGAGCCATCAGGTCAAAGCGAAAAGAGGATATAGCCTCGATATTCATACAGCGAAATACGAATTTATTAGTTTCGTAATGCTTTTAATTGCGATCATATACTAACATGCATGATTTATACAGAAGGTGCTCGCAGAATAGTGCGCGTACCCATGGAATTAAAAAGGGAGTGACTGAAAGCACGAGGAATCTGAAGAAATCGTTGAAATAAGACTAGAGAATGAGGATTGGCCTGCCACAATAGGTGACGCACTAGTCCTTCTAACAAATGTTTTAGTAAAGTCAGTAGCATTTCAGTTCCTTTGTGACATTTCAGTTCGTATAGTTCAAGTGAGTTTCTAATAGTAACAAAAGCATTACTTTGGCTTCGCTGTCAACCATGCAATTTTCCGATCTATACTCCAATCACGAAAGAAAAAAGCATAACGAATTTCAGAAACAGAAGAGCGATGGAAAGCAAGATTAGGAACCACTCGAATAAACAATGTTCAAGCCTTTTCGTCAGAAATAGCCGAGAAACGGGAAGCAATAATGCGATTAGAGTACTTACTGCTCGATACAGAAAGAACACTGCACTGCACTATGCATGCATCAGCCGAAAAAAATCACTTCAATAATCAGAAATTGAATTCAAATACTTTCTTCTCGAGCAGAATTTCAACGCATATACCTACGAAGACCTGGAATAGACAGTCAAAATAAAATATTCGCTTTTTCTAAAATTCGGATTTATAACTCGAAATTTACATCAAACTTCCGACTTATATCTCGGAATTTTAAACTTCCGAGATATAAGTCGGAATTTTGACGTAAAATCGTAATGTTCCAAGTTATAACTCGGAATTTTAAAAGATATAAGTCGGAATTTTGTCAAAATTCCGAGTTATAACCCAGAATTTTAGAAAAAGCGAATATTTTATTTTGACTGTCCCTTCCAGAGCTTTGTAAAGTATTGATATTTGAAATGTCAGAAAAAAAATGAAATATGGCTCGAAATATGGTTTGAGTGCCAAACACCACAATATTTTATACTGACAGACGTTATTCTCTGAGTAAACATACCAAATAATAATTTTGATGTGTCTTCTCCCTTTGAGATCCGGCATCCTGTAGTAATTTTTTTGTCTAGAGGGGTCTGCAAGAAAGTAGGTACTATGGTCACGTGGTACAACACATTTGTATGGTCAACAACTAAAACGACCAATCAATGGCTTAGTACTTTCAACCCCCCGGACCTACAAAACAAGTAACCTGGATACCCGATCTAGCGTAAGCAATAAGATCTATGCAGCTACCCGTGCGATTGTGCTTTGAGACACGCTCATTCGTGAACTTCATTACGTTTTAGTAGCCAGACTTGACCGTGTAGTTATCCATTCAGGTTTTTTTTCATCGATTGAAAATGAATTTTGGATCATGGTCGCGCGGCCTCGTTAAATTTTTTTTGTATTATCCAATATTGTCGATCTTTGTGTGGCCATAATTTGAGAAGATGCCGGTTCTAATTGTTTATTTCGTTTTTCTCGAGAGGGAATGTACAATTCAGCCAAGAAAGGATGATTTTTCATAGCCGTGCCTTTATATGCTTTTGATCCGAATGAAATATGCTAATTTTTCTGTAACCAAAAGAAGTAACCCCATTGTGAATAATGAAGGCCAATTTTCCAGCAGGAAGAGGTCAATAAGATGAAGAAGTACTAATCTCTATACATGGTAATGAAAATTTCATGGTACACTATTGTTAAATCGGAAACGGAGGGCGATGCGAACTAAGTTGAATTACAAAAAAAAATGAGCAATTTCATGACCAATTAAAGGATGTTATTGCATATTGAAATACAGGGTCACTCACGGTCGATGGTACGTTTACGGAGAACGGGACGTAGGATTATTCTGAAAGTTTGGTTTATTGGGTAATCAGTTTTGTTCTATCGATCTAAAATACTTTCAGCGTTGCGGCGTTGCCGCTTCTATCAAAAAGTAGCAACAACTTTGTTATTTCAAATGGAACACCCTGTATTTTATTTCATTTTTAGATTCTTCCTAAAGAGCGCGAAATATTACAGAGATATAGGGTGTGAAAAATCAAGATTTTTCAAATTTAGGAATTTTTTGTGCTATCCATTCTTGCTCAAAACGGCTTACATGTCCCTATCTCAACTTTCCATTTACTATCGATTGATATTTAATTGAAACAAATACGGGTGGTTCAAAATTTTGAGTTTTGCATCACCCTCTATTTGTTTCTATTAAATGTCAGTAGATAGTAAATGAAAAGTGAAGATAGGGACATGTAAGCCGTTTTGAGCAGAAATGATTAGTTTCGACACAAAAAAATTACTAAAGTTGAAAAATCTCGATTTTTCACACCCTATATCTCTGTAATATTTCGCGCTATACCCCAAGTATGATAGATCGACGAAATCAGCTCTTCAGAGAGAATTCGAGAATGTAACAAAATACAGGGTGTTCCATTTGAAATAACAAAGTTGTTGCTACTTTTTGATAGAAGCGGCAACGCCGCAACGCTGAAAGTATTTTAGATCGATAGAACAAAACTGATTACCCATTAAACCAAATTTTCAGAATAATCCTACGTCCCGTTGTCCGTAAACGTCTAAGGTACCATCGACCGTGAGTGACCCTGTATAGTTTTCTATTCCGAGAACAATTTTCGATATTTTGAAATAAAGAGTTACTTTATTTATAATACTCTTCAATGAATTTGATATATTTTCACATACCTCGTATGAGATTGATAAAATGTTATATCTGATGGTTGCATTTTGAGTTTGAAACCATGCAGATCTTTTTATGAGGAATCAGTTTTTTTCGTGAAATTAGTAATATGTAGCCAACTTAATATACTGTATTTAGCAAGTTTCAAAATCCATCAAGCAGCAATAGTTAAAAAGTTATCGATTATTATCATTTAACGATTTTAAGTTTTTTCACGATATATCAGGAAATATGAAAGTTATCCTCGATTTCTTTCGATGTTCGAAATGGTCTTGAAATCACTCTGTTTTTCGTTCGTATATCTCCGTTTCCGATAATGACAATAATGTACCATGAAATTTGTATTACCCTGTATGATACCTACTGGTAGTTGGGAGATATATTGTTCATAATTGTTTTTCAAAGTAAGTCTCGTTGACTCTTTCGGGGTAAATCCTATTAAGTATTAATAATTTTCGGAAAAGGTAAACAAAATGGATTGATTGAAAATAATAATGGTAAAATCATTATGGTAATTAAAGTGCGAGTTTTTCGTATATCCACTTGATGTTTTTATCGCCTTTGTGAAATTACTATAATCATCAGTATTATATACAATGTACTTGTACTTCTCGGTCTTGATTTGAGTTTATTTATGAACGAGCTGTTTTTTTCAGTCAGTTGTAATTAGTTGGGACTGTGTAACGACATTTCATCACAATTTCCTGCTCGGTTACTCATGTTTTTGTTTGTCCCAGAATACCGTGGATGTTGAATCGTTATGTAATTGCAATAATTTTATTTGCTTTCGTAATGATTGAGCCAATTTGTTATATAACTACCTATCACCTTGGCATTGGATTTTTAATGATAGCAAATCTGTTTAGGTGCAAAACAGTTTTTTATCATTCTCTGAATTGATTCTTTCTGAAACTAACTGGATAGATTCATTGGTTGTTATTGAACCTGTTCATGCAGTTTTAAAACAGTTTCTACGTATGAATGAAATACTGAAAATTGAGGAGAACCCTTGGGAAACCAATACAATAATCACTCGTGATTCCATCTTCTTAGACATCTTGGTTTAACTCGAGGTTTATGAAATTATATCACTGAACTCTATAGTGTATAAGAATTCTGTGCATCATATACAGTATACATACAGTGTATCACAAAAGTATTACGGATGCATTCTATAAAATATTTTTCGAAATTATTTTAGAGAAATGTTCTGAGGCATCGATTTTTATTTGGAATTCGCAAGTCGGACATGTTATTTTCACCCCTCCACCCCTAAGAGAAAGTAAACTCAACTTTGAATATTCAAATGTGGTTGAAAATTACATGCCCTTATTTCAAAAATGACAATTATTTCATGTATTGAGAAGAACTGTATGTATTAGTTTTTCTACTTCTGGTATTTGGCATATATATGCAATGGTTCGAATTTTGCAACGCTTCTTGCGAGGCTTCTTGGGACTTCTTAAGATAAATGATTTGCTATATTGACTGAAATACAGGGTAGATGCTGTAAACTTTGGTAGATGTATCGAAGTTTTCAGTAATTATCAGCTGCCAAAATCGTAACGTATTGAAGATAAGTTCTAGATCTTTTTTTCTCTCGGATGTTGTTTCTGTCATCACCAGCTACTAATACCACATCCACTTGGGCTTGTGCATTATGGTTTTTGTCTTATAGTACCCTCTCCGTAGCTCTAGCGACTTGTACTAATCAGTACAGGTTCCTTGACAGGTTCTTTACCTCTTCGGATGTTATTTTAGTGTTTTGCTCACCCCGTACTTATACGTGTTGCGTGGGAAGCTCACAACGGTTTTCTGCGTGTTAATTAGACCATGTCCAAGGCATTCATCAAATCTATGTTCCTGGCTAAAATGAATGAAATGATCCTCTGGTGTACCTACCTACGTTCGGCTTTCCCCTTTCAAACGTTGGTGGTAATCGATGAGCAATTGAGCATATGCGCGGTTGGAGGTATACACGTTTGCGTTTTTATCGAGATAAGATAACGAAAACTATAAAAAAAGAGCGAACCATAAATCAAGAGCCTTTCAGCGTTTATGCAACTAGAACAGATTTTAAAGATTGCGCGGACTTTATCTTATTCAGAATCGCTTCGCGGCTTTATAAACAAATTGCCTTTGTGAGCACTTGGTGCATAAGTGGCTAACCCTCAATAGGTGAGAAATTTAAGAAATCGAGGTGTAAAATAGGATTGATAGGTGGCTTATAGCTTATTGAGCCTCAACTGTCAGTAAAGCTGTCTACGAATTTGACACCAACCGCGAAAAAATTTGCTGTCCTTTTTTACAGCGAATTCCACTTTGCTATACCTTGTTTGTTGTTTCAAAACTGGAAGACGACTAGAGCTCAACCAATTCCAAAATGAAGGCAACAGAACAGTTCCTGGTAACGTAACTGAAATGGGTATATCCATTGTTGGAGTTCAGTTCCCAAATATACACTAAAGCTTCTATACAGTAAAAAAATGGATTAGCCATGAATTGGACAAAAAAATTTTTTCGAAAGAGAAAAATAGTCTATCCCATTGAAAATATCAAACATAGTTTGAGATGAATGTCTGGTAGACTACGAGCAGAAAACAACTACTTTCCTGGTAAATACCACGCAGAACATTGAATTATATCTGTTCGTAGTCCATGCAACGATTCACACTGTGAATGCAGATCGCAAATGTTTCTTTCTTCCTAAGACGTGACAAATTCACATCGAGACAGGCACGCCTAACAACCTACAGACCGGTTTCGGGCTTATTGGTCCTCATCAGTGCAGGGTAGTTATCCGAGTTGAGACCGTAAGATCTCCACTCGAATCGTTGCGTCCCAATGCATTTTCGTCGCGTCTATTTGACCGCACAAAGCCGCGTTCCAACAGACAATTGGAAGTGGCGACATCATGCGGCAGAAGAAAGAAACACTCCAGAAACGAATCTCCCAAGTTTCACAGAACTTGGAAGTGGCTGAGAGCTCGACTAAGCTTAATAAATGAAAAAATGTTGTTCTGCGTGGTATTTACCAGGAAAGTAGTTGTTTTCTGCTCGTAGTCTACCAGACATTCATCTCAAACTATGTTTGATATTTTTAATTGGATAGACTATTTTTCTCTTTCAAAAAATTCTATACAGTGGTTTTGAATAATTGATCTTAGGTAGAATTTCATATCCGTGTAGCATGGGGGGCCCAAGGGGGTGTAGTTGAGTCCGAGTGGGCCCGAAGGGGTGCAGTGCAGTCCGAGGGGACCCGAGAGGCAACCTCCTATAATCTCGAAAATACCATCATTTGAATTTCCCGCCAATAAAAGAGGTTGGGGCTATGACGTGAATCGAGAGGCTTCTGATTGGTCGGGTGGTGAGACGCTGAGGTTGAAGGCTTGGAGGCAAAAGTGAAGGAGTGGGGGTGGTCTGAACCGACGGACTGTCTACTTAGCTCAAAGTGGATTCGATTATTTTCCAAAATGATACAGATATTATTGTAGGCTGATGACCTGTGGCAGCAACTCCTGTTCATGATTAAAATTAAATTATCAAAAAATGTAGTCAAGGCAGAACAAAATTCAGAAATGATAAAATCTTTCTTGGACATGGAAACCAAAGAGTGCCTGAAAAATATGGAGTATTAACAAGTATTCGTATTTATCACTTCACTGCTAATTATATATAAAACTTGGCAAGGTTACAAGGTTGTGATGAAAATAAATATTCACTTTCCACTGGTGATGGCTCAATATTCTCAAACCATTCTATAATTTTGATGGAAATTATACATGAATCATGATTGCTTCATATTTCGAAAAATATATACAGGTATACAAAGTAAACATATTTTGAAACAAAAACATGAAGGCAATCAAAGGGATACAACGTATACAACGGTAAATGATACGATGTTGGTAAAATAAAACTAAAATTATAAAAAGTACCTATACTTTCTTCTTTTTACAGCAATCATTTATTTCTTTGATGAAACAGAATTGATTCATGTCGTGCCTTAAAAAAATCAATTAGCCGAATAATACCTATTAGGTATATATAAGATTCTGGTCTGATAATCTTTGTGAGAAGAACCAAAACAAAGCTCTCATTGCTGAAAAATTAGCATTCCCAGTATTTCTTTCTGGATAAGATGCATATCAATAGAGTCATATCTCATATTAAAGTGGTATTTTCATCTGAATTACAGAGTGTTTTGGAAATATTGAACTATTACCAGTAAAAATTCAACATTTAAAAAAAAAACTGTATAACTCCAGAACTGAAGAAGCTAAGTCAGATTTTTTTCATCCATATAATTAACCTCTGAAATGCGATACTTTTCCCCCATTTAACCAACCCTCTATCGCTTACCGTTATCGAAATCCCCATGCATAGACTCGAATTTGAATAGCCCTGTATATTTGAAATCAGAAAAATATACTCAATAAGGCTATCCAATACTATCCAATAGGGTGTTCCATTTAAAAACATAAAATTTAGTATTCATAACTTTTCTTTTCTATTTACGTATATGAAACCTACATGAAAAATTACATAATTTCTTGAAATAGAAAATTAAACAAGAGGTAAAAAAGTTATCTATATTTTTATATGTGAATGATGAATAGTGAGATAAATGATGAGTAGTTGAATTCCACCATCTTAAGAAAAGACTGGTTTTCAATAACGCATCAGTATTTCGAAATCGAAACTAGTACTGATGGCTCCCTGTTGGTAGAATAGTCACTCTATCGTTTTTTGCTTGTGGTATTCGGCTCCTATTCCGAAACCAAATTTTAAAGTGCAAAAACGGAAGTTGGTACGTGATCGTTTTAGCAATTATTGTTCAGTTCGTCGTTCCAGTTCGTAGAAGTTTACCTTCGTCTCGATACTGTATATCAAGTCTTAAGTCAGTAACAGTATGGTTCTAGTGATTTGGAGACCGCAAGTCGATGTAAAAATAAACAATTACGATTTGGTTATGTATATATATTATCTGTTGTCAACAGGAAGAAATATACATATACAGTTTTATACAGAGCGAGTTCTAATTGCAAATTATCCAATATCATCGAAACCATTTTTGTGTAACAACGTCTAACAATGGCGAATGTCGCCTGTCAATACGGAATGTTTTCTGGCAACGTCAAATGCTCGGTCAAGTGTCACCTTTGAGTTGATATATTTTGAAATGTCAAAAAGTACTTGTCAAAGTGAAATGTCACCAATCATTTTCAAAGATCACATGTCAATGACAAAAATGTTACCTATCCCCTACCGATGTCAGATGTTACCTGTCGATGAGAAATTTCACCTAATGTAATCTTGTTTACTTCAAAAATCATCAATCAATATGGGATTTCACCCGTCGATATCAAATATCACCTTTCGTATTTGGTTTTCACAGTTTACTGCAAACCAAAACAATGTATTCATGTATCAATTAATATCATTTCGTGCAGATTTGTATATAAATTTCGATCCGGTTTGAAGGACCAATAAATCGTCTGCGCAGTGTGTGACACCGTGAGATTTCGTTATTGAAAACTTCGAGGAAGGAAAAAGTGGAATAACATATCTTCCGAATCGATCTTCAATCGCACCGTATCGTCAAGATCGCTCATTTATCGTAGGTACAGTGTATAATCCCAAGCACCTGAAAGATTGCAACGATAAAATATCAATTAGCAAACGTAGAAAGTGAGCGAGGATAGTTCTAAATATACCTATCGGTGCTCACCACTGACATTAAGGAGTTACGTACGGATACAGACTGATAGAGATTATCGAGATGCTGCGAGCCCAAGCATGGCAGAAAGTGCATGAAATATTGTGGAACAATAAAACATACCTGTAATTGATCTTCGGGAGCATTGAATTTTTTCCCCAAGAAACCAGGTCATTTTCCAATCCATCATTTTATAAAATAGGTTTTGAAAAAGAAGCTGAATCACACAGTCTCCTGAGCTATTTCTCATTAGAGACAAACTCGCTAGTGAGATTGACATTAAATATTTTTGTACTTGAAACTTCAAAACACTAATAAAAGGAAATTCATCAAAAGGTCAAAACTACACGAGTATAACTAACTTATGTTAATTATTCGTAAGGACACCTTCATTAACACGCATATATGAAAAAGAGTAATTACTTAAAAAAATCAAAGCGGAACATCAACTACGTTTTGCAGGGTAGTTTTTTATTTCGCAGGGATATTCTACGTATACAGAATATGCAAATAACTCCTCAAGAAATCTAGTTTAAACTATTCTCATTAATTCCTTCCTTCGTAAAACTTCCATTATTGAAAATAGAAGTCGTGAATAATTATGTGCAATCAAAAACAGTATCAATTACCTTCAAACAAATATATCTCGAGTCCCATGAAAAAATTGACAGCCACTGTATTCCACTCCGAGAGATTTATGCATGGTTGAGTTAATTTTCACTAAGATTATTTCAGCATCCATCACAATTCGCTGATAGCAGTTGACAAGGACAGGATAAGTAATAGCATGAATGAAAATAATAAAATCCATCTGATCGTCAACAAGCATAATAATTTTAATTGCACATATAGATCACTTTCATCGATTTTCCTTGCAAATTGCGGCAATTTCTAATGGGTGGACAAGTAGGCACAAAAATGCAGTTGCAGTCTGGGTGATGGAAAATCAGGCTGAAAAATAGTTTCGAGAAACTACATCCTTTTGTAGTAGGGAATTCGCCTCGGGCTATTATGGTTTATTTGCTTCTATAGGTGAATTCACCTGTATTTTTACTATAGTATTTGATAAAATTCACAACCTTGGGCATTGTTTTATTTCCTTGTCAGTGACTCAATTTTAGGTTGCAGATTGTAGAGGGGGTCGTTAAGGCTATGCAGCCTCTCAAGCACCTCGACCTATCAGATATTAATTTGTGCACAACCCTTAATCTATTCGATGCATGCCCCTTCCAGAAACTTGAGCCTCTTGCAGAAGAGCGCTGGGCATTCGCAAAGAAATGTTCTGCAGTTCCAGCAAATTTATCGCAGTAGCGGCAACTGTCACTCTCTGATTTGCCCATCTTCTCGAGGTGATACCACAGAGGGCAGTGTCCAGTGAGCAGTCCCGTTTCCAGTTTTAAGTCTTTTTGTTCAATCCAAGAAGCTGTTTAGCTTCTCTTGGCCTTTTCGCTTGCCTTTGTCCTGGCACGTTATTCCAGTGAGATTTCATTTCATCCGCTTCCCAACGTCGAACCTTAGGGCAGTATCCAGTATCCAGTGAGTACTCCCATCACCAGTTTCAAGGTCTTCTGATCCAACTCGAGAAGCTGCTCAGCTTTTCTTGGCTATACACTCACTAGCCTTTTCGCTTGTCATTGTCCTGACACTTTATCCCAGTGAGATTATACATTTCATCTGTTTTCCAGCATCGAAACTCTTATTTCAAGTGGGCTTTGGAAGTCCACAGGAGGGGTTTCTGGGCCAGGAAATAGTATGTTTAAAAAAGGAAAATAAATAACTCAAACACAAAATTATTAGAATAATTTAACATAACAAGGTAGAAAACGAGCAGAAAACAACTACGATCCTGGCAAATACCACGCAAACTATTGAATTATATCCACTCGTAGTCTATGCATCAATTCATATAAATGAATAAAAATACAAATATTTCTTTCTTCGAACATGCGTTTATGACCCCAACGAGACAGACACGTCTGACAACCTGTAGACCGGTTTCGGGCTTATTGGCCCTCATCAGTACAGGGTAGTCAACCGAGTAGAGATCCTGAGATCTCCACACGAGGCGAGGTCTGAACGAGTGGATATAATTCAATATTTTGCGTACCTTGTTATGTTAGATTATTCTAATAATGTTGTGGAGATGACTTTGAGTTATTTATTTTCCTTTTTTACACCACCACTCCACTTGGAGTTTTTGGCTATTCCCTTTCATTGTATGTTTGCCCCTTTTTGGTTTCCTCATTTCAGTCATAATCAGAAGGGCAATGCAGTAGTCCCAATGCACCACATAATGTTCAAATTTTATTTTAAATTTCGTCTTCTGATTGAATTTTCTCTATTGAAGTTGTCATGGTTGTATTTAATGTTTCAATCATTGTGCCGTTGCATACAAAAAATATTATTTTCATCCTATTGTTCATATAATTTATTGAACTATTATTCACCTACGCCAAGAACGGTGAAGAAAATAATTACCTATATATAGTGATGCTCTTTGTCGTATCTTTCGTAGCTTACCTCTAACTACGGCCCTGTGTTGGTTATTCAAAAGTTGAGATGACAATTCACATGAACGACTCAATAACTTTTTAGATATCAAAATAGACAATATCTGAAACAGTCATGCTCCATGGACTCAAATAAACGGATCCAGTGTTTAAACACATCGATGTGAAATCAAATAAAAGTGAAAATATTCGCTCATTATTCACTTACAGTCAATCAAATGCAAACAAAGAAACTAGAGATAAATTCTCGATTCCAAATGCGACGAGAATGTCACAACTACGATTGGGATTGTGAACACGAACGATTTTCGATTGTTTTTATGGTGAAAGTTGCATCTCTAATCGGATAAGTAGTAGAAGTTTTGTTTTTACATTTCAAACTGAATCATTACATAAATCCGATATGTTGAAGTCATAAAGCATTCAAATTTTTATGATCAGATTCCCTCAGAAAGGGGAATTCATAACACTGATGAGAAATGACAGGAAGTAAATTAGTGAATCCATCTTGTGATACCAAGGGTATTAAACATATATTCTTCATTTGAGACAATAATATTTTCGATATTTGAAACTGCCTATATAGTGGGTTATTTCAAGAGTGTATATATTAATATTCTTCCTATAACAAGAAGATATTCTTGAATATACAGTATATTGTGAAATCTTATTCATTTTTCATTTCATATCATTTTTTTTTTGAAAAACGACTTCTGATTATTTTTTGTTGTGTATTTGGGAGAGTCCTGGAGTTCTTGATTGATTTCAAAAATAGTTGTGGTGAATTGGAAAACTCATTAAAATAATAGTATCAGCAAGAATTTCGAAAAAAAAATGTATACTTTTGAAAAGAGTTCTGAGTAGCCCTCGACGAGTTCTATACAACTTCACATGAGTATTTCTTTCCTATCCTCAAGTACTATAATTTGCATTTCAATAAAATATATCAACTTGATTGAAGGATTGAAATCTCATTCAACTGAATATAGCCGAACGAGTTGTCTAAGCGCACATTAACGTGGTCACGATTTGTACCATTTATTAATAACAGTTTCGATATAGGGTAGTGACCAATGACGTGTTTTCATTATTTCAATGATCAATCAAATTGTCCTTTACTCATCGTGATCCTAACCCTAACTGATTGGAGAAAATGATAACGAATTTTTTATTAATTTTTGGTTAAAATATTGGTACCGAATCTTCCGCGAGCTTGAATTATTCTCCGTAAATTTTTTCTCGAATAAAATTCCGGAAATTATTCAAGCTCTAAGAAGATTGAATGTGAAAATTATTTCATTGAAGAATAGACGCCCCCACACCAATTTATTTCGTTGATATGCTCTTCTTTCCAGTTTATTCCCAACTATTTCCAACATATTGCCGATCTATTGCCGAGTATCAACTATATATTGCCTATATTAATTCCGACATAATGCCGTGTATTTCCGTATTTCTTGTTTAATGCCGAATATTGCCGTTAAATGCCGACAATTTTCAGATAATGCCGATAATGCCTACAATGCCGCAAGAATTTGCATTAATTTCCGAACATTTTGCAAACCTATTGCCGTCCTGTCCTCCTCCTCGATAATGCTACTTTTTGACAATAGAATAGGAATTTCAAAAACGTTATTCAATATACAAGAAAAGATTCAATCAAGTCCCAGTTATTGTCACTATATCATCATACCTACATAAAATGCAACCGTCTTGCACACCATCAATGATTTCCGAAACCACTGACTAGGAACGGTACCTCCAACCAGACTTATAACAACAATTTACGATTTATTGGAGTCATATTTAATAATCATTATACAATCTTCCAGACTGTGAGTCATAACTAACTGTCCAAGCTCAGTAAGGTAGCAACAAAAATCTCAAAGGAAGTGTATAAAACGATAATAAATCGGCGTGAATATGAACAGAACGGGGTCACAATATTCCCATCAATGTGAATACAGACATGGAAACATCGGTTTTTCTTATTTCATTTGCATAAACTCATCCTATGAACTTATGACCTCCTATAACAGGTGAATGGTGACAATAGATTTATGTTACAAAAGAGAAATCAATTACAATGACAGTTCGCCGAAACAATAGTTTGGATGTTTTCAGCGGAAAAATTGGACTAAGTAAACAGTAATCTCATTTCTCGTCATTCGGAATTGTTTTAATTTCGTGCCTAAACTGAACTAACTTTTTACTGACAGCGAACTAGTAGAAAAATGTGAGTGGACAAGATTGGACAGAATGGACAATGATTGGAAATAATGGACAATGATTGGATATAATGGACAAGGATTGGACAATAATGGACGGAAATGGACCAGAATCGACTTGTTTTGATGAGATATCGAATGAGACTAATCACTAATTTATGAATTATTCGTTATCACGGGAATTTTTCGTAAGATTCGCACTCGACTCGATTTATTGCTACAATTCTATGGGTTGTAAATAGCAAACAAAATGATAATAGTTTTGAATTCCTAGAATTCAGTGCATATGGTCATCGTGATAAGGTTTGAAAAAATTCGAAAATATATTTGAATCCGAATCTAATATTCCAGACAAAACATTTAAAATAATCGTGTGGAGTTTTGAAGTAGAGTTTTGGACTTCTAATGTCTAAAGGTAGAAGATTCGAATTCTAAGAGAAGAAGAGTGAATGTTGACAATAGATGTATGTTACAAAAGATAAATCAATTACAATGTCAGTTCGCTGACTTTTCAGTTGGCGTATTGACGTGAAATATATATGTTGTCAAATTGATGAATGCTATAATATGTCATAGATGTCTCTCGGGTTAGTAAACGATTTCCAAATATTGTGCTTATGCACGATTTCCTATATTCCTCTAATAGAAAAACTCAGTTCTCATTAAACAAATTATTAATATTTTTGAAAGTATTTGTAGAAATAATTATTCGGTTGCCATATAACACTCTAAACTCCCGTTGTGCGGCTCTGGCATTTTTTTATTTTCCAATTTGACAGTATATCAAATTTTTTCCGTTACTAAAACCCAATATGACAAATATAACCTTATAAATTACGGTCATTTATCAATTTGTCAACAGTTATTTCAATTATTTCCATAGCTACTTTGACCATCTATGTCCTAATTAGCTGAAAGAATCCGGATAAAATCTGGATTTCAGCGTTAAATATCTCGATATCTATTGAAGTTAACCTGATATAGTATATATTTTTGAAATCATAAAAATATACTCTATCCAATTGTGATGAAATATGTAGGGTGTTCTATTTAAAAATATATAATTTGTATAAACAACTTTATTTTTAGACCTTCAAATGTTTACATATACGAAATCTATATGAAAAATTACATGAGATCATCTTCACAACAAAAAATTGAACAATGCATGAAAAAGTTAAGGGGGGGATCAAAATATACGTGAAGACCCTGTACTCTGAAGGCTATCATAGTTCATGAATGTTGAATTAAATCCATGAGAACCTTCATGGTGTTATCCACAGAGTGCCATAATAGTTTTTGACATGTTCTTCATACCTCAACAAATTCGAAATTATACGGAAAAATGTGATGCATTGACATTTAGAAATAGCACTTCTTATTATTTCATCATTCAATACTAAGAGTTCCGAGTTCTTCACAATATTTTATCAGACGAGAAATTTGTACTTTCAACAGTATAGTTCTCAAGATACAAGAAAAGTGTCGCCCAAACAAATTCTAATCGAAAACGTTTTCCAGAGAAATCTAATTTGGTTATTTTTCCCCACAAAAAGGACACATTCTTGTTCGTTTTCACTTTTCTGAGGGCAGCCATTTCTGACATCATTAATGATCTGTCTTGAGTGCCCACTTTACGAGGTACGCTATTCTAATTAATGGTGATTCGTGTCTACCATCTTCCTGGTCTGACGCCTATTCGAATGTCCTGTACTTCCTCGAGAAATTAACGTCGTTATTACGCAATGCATCTAGATTAATTTCCGCATGAACATAATATTATCCCATCGTTTCCTATCCAAAAGCCATTAAATGCTCGTTGAACTGGATTACGGACATACATCAATGTAATTTTCGCAAAGGATTGTATTCAGGATAAATTACAGTTCAACATTTTCATTAGTTGATGTCGCAATGGACAATTTTCAACCGTAATCAGCGCCATCTTGCGTTTTTAGGTCACCAAGGATATTGGTCCACCATTCCCTTTCAGGGCTCCTATATCGGCCCGTCAAACCAGAAATTAACGAGGAAGAAAAGTTAACAAAATAAATATGGACAATAATTCTCGAGTGGGGATCTAATAACCTGGTAGAATTCAATGCAAACAAAACACAAGCATGTCTTTTTTCTAGAAAAGCCGATCTCACTGTGCCCAACATAATTCAGTTTGGAGTAATCATATACCATTGAAGTAATCCATTTCGATGCTTGGTGTTACTATCAGCAATAACCTTTCTTGGGTAAATCACGTGAGGTCCATTGCCAAAAGTGCATCCCAAAAACTTGGATTTCTGTTTTGACCCAAGAGCTATTTCACTCCCAGTCAGCTGCTTATGATCTATAAGGCACAGATCCGACCTGTCCTGGAATAATGTTCCCATATTAACATCAATGGTATGGTTCTTGATAGAGTCAACGAAATAAAAGACCTCGGGGTTACAATTGACCAGCAATTATCATTCAAAAGTCACATAAATAATGTCTCGGCAAAGAGTAGTAGAATGTTGGGGTTTCTGATTAGAAACGGCAAACAATTCTCGTGTAACACCCTCAAAACATTGTACTGTTCCTTGGTAAGACCTCACTTGGAATACGTCTCTGTAGTATGGTCTCCTCTTTATAAATGTGACACTGTAAAAATTGAAAATGTGGAAACCAGATTTATGAAATATATTTCATTCAAAATGGGTACGTACCTCCAATTTAATCATTATTTTATTTTAAATACTCTAAACCTAACTGATATCACAACTCGTCGTTTTCACTCTGATTTGATATTAGTTTATAAAATCTTATCTGGAGAAATTGACTGTCCATTTCTTCTGAATCAGATTAACCTTTTTGTTACTTCTCATAGAACTGAGAACCCTCCATTATTTTTAATCAAAAATCATAACACAAATTATGGCTACAACTCACCTGTTTCTAGAGGTTTAAGATGGTGTAATAAATATAATATCGACCCTTTTGTTAACTCTTTATGTATGTTTAAGAACTCGATAAGAAATGTATGCTTTGAATCTTAGAATAGTACACTGTAATGTTATAATTATTGTAATTACTTGTTAGTGGTGAATCCGTTAATTAAATAAATAAATAAATATTTGGAGTGCGGCACCTAAACATATCCTGAAACAGTTGGATTTGGATTCTGTCCAAAAAAGGGCAATTCGTCTCGTCGGTGATGCCTCGCTTACAAACTCGCTCACTTCTCTGGACACCGTAAAAAAGTTGTCGATTTATCTCTATTTTATAGATATTTTCATGGGCGATGCTCTACTGAAATATCAACAATCCATTAGCAGTCTCTTCGAGATAAACCCGTCAAGTTCAGTCTTCACACCCCTTCGTGGTCACTTTAGAGATCTGCAGAACGTCCCTTTCCAAAGACTCGTTCATCCAACGAACATCGAGACTTTGAAATAAATTGGCCTAGGGAGGTGTTCCCCGAGGCATACCATCTCCAGAAATTTAAGAAGAACACCAACTCCTACCTTCTTTCCCTTGGTTCTCACGATGTTCTCTGAACATTTCAGGATATCCCTTTTCGTGAGAACCAGAATAGATGAAAAATTCTTAAGGAAGCATACCACATGGTCCCTTGAATTTCACGATCCTCATTTTTGAGAATTCCTTAACATCAGTGCAGGTATTACGTTGGTAACTATTGTGACTTGACTTATTCAATATTTGTTTCAGTTGATACGGATGATGTTATCTTCACTATAAACAGTTTATTCTTGAATAAATTACTTGATCAAACTACAAGAATCTACGAATAATGATCTGAAAAACAACTATAGGCCGTTCTTATATATCACTGTCTAATCAACTGTTACGATTTAGATTAAAAAATTAACAATGATTGTACCTATACTCACTCCTTTATAAATGCTTATTTCGTCGAGTTTTCTCCTTGTATATGTTGAAAGACAATTCATCTAAGATACTGTTGGTAGCAAGTAGCAACAGGAAGCAACCAATATCAAATTAAGAAATATGGGTATATATTGCGCACAGCTGCTGCCCGTGGTTTCGTAAGTTGATTGAAACATTAGATGGAAGTCAATCAAACAATTGTTTACTGTTTCCTTGAAAAGTTACAGTTTCATAAACAAAACATGGAGTCTGGTACAAATGTTGAAATACTCAAAAACAATCTTAATAGTTGAATAACTTGAACTAAGAGGTATGTATAGTCTAATGGAAACAAATTAATATGGTCTGAGTTGATGAAGTTCATATATTATCTGAACAAAAACTTATTGAATGTTCTGGAATTTAATGTACAGTTAGTGCCACCAATTACTCGTTTTGAAGGTGAATGAATGAACGAAGTTTCACGATATCACATAAATGAACTGCTGAGATGGATTTTATAGAATTCATCTATCTATCACAATCAATTACTTATTTTTATTTTGTGAAATTTCATTATACCTACTGTTATTCTCATTGATTCTGGAAACGCCCTCTATACTATTTGAATCGGCTCAAGAATGACCTTCCTGCGTAGAAATCGCGTAATGTCGTATAGAATTTCAATTGTGTACCAACAGAAAAATCTGTTTTTGCATCAATGTAAATACCGCTACATACATGATATACATAGCGAACGCCCCCTCCCTGAAAAATTTGTCTGGGCTTGTAGACTATACGCAGGTGAATCGTTTTTGGAAATCGATTGAAATATGATTAATTTTTTTCAACAATTCTTTGCTCTATTGAAAAAAAAACTGCAACACTATGAGATAGATCTTATGAAAACCAAGACCATGGCCATACTAATAATATGTCTACAGACACAAGAGGAGTAATGGTAGTGGTAGCATCACTCTCGTTACTTTATAACAACGCCTACATTAGTACCTTTAATCATTATTGGCACATTTTTACTAAATCAGTAGTAGTGCTCAGTCTAATGGGTATGAAGTGAATCAATCAGTGTTGATAGAAACATAATAACAACTTTGCTTAATAACATATTTACACTTTCACCACTTGAATGTAATAAATTGCGGTATTATTATAATACACATTCCATAATATAGGATCGATTTTATTGATAATTAGCTAGATGGGGTATATAATTATCCATCTGCGAAGTGGAACACATCCCATCAAAAGATAGAATTGAATTAACGAAAGTTGTGAAATGGAAATCGTTTTATCTTCAGCAAAAATATGGAGCAATGTATAATACACGAAGAACTACTGGGGGAAAGCAGATTGTCAGTGGATACTCAATATTTCGTTCAATTACAAAGTACCAGGATGAATCTCACTCACATTTGACAAACGGTAAAATAGTTTCTTGCTGGTCATGTTGTTATACAGAGTTACAGCTAATTCAAATTTTCTAACACCCGAAATTCTGAACATACCATACCGATATTGTTATACGAATCGATACACGCTGTATATGCCTGATTGGGGCATTTCACAAATGAAAATCACGAGGCAAGTGAGTATATTCGAGACACGATAAAGCACTAGAGACCTGAATCTTCTAAAATCTGTATAGATGTCCCACATTCTCTATTATTATAGGCAAATAGGTACTTATGCAACAAGCGATAGGTTGGTCATGAAATTGCGTATTTTTTCGTTATTCAACCTATATTGCATTCCTCTCCTTTCGTGATATAACAATCGAGTATCATGAAGTTTACATTACCCTGTATACAGGGTGATTGAGGTGTGGGTAGCGATGGACAATTTTCAATAGTAATTAGCGACTCGCCTTGTCATAAACACTGAACGAACTCCCAAAAATGTATGGGAATTCTGAAAAAAATTCAAGACGGGTTTTTTGTGATTTATGCACACGCAACAACAACTGACGTCACATTTCAGATGCCGATTATGGTGTATGCATGTAAAATATATAGTTTTCGTTAAATTAATATAATATTTTTGCATTTTTCATTTTTCCTACCACATTATGCTACTTGGGAGTGGGAAAAATATTGAAATCAAGAAAACGCTGATTCACTGGTAAGGGGATAATTACGAAAATTGCAATGTTATACAGGATGTGAAATTGAACTGGAAACTCAAGAATAAGAAAAATCTAATCGTAGGAGGTTGCGTTCGAATGAAATCACGGTTGATGGATGTTTATACATATCCTATCCAATACACCCTTGAAGTTTCGTTCAATTGACAATTTTAAGCTAGAATGGATCTGAAAAATACTCATTTTGTTCTCTAGATACAGTAGAGATTTTATAAACCGGACTCATTGAGACACGCATATAATCCGGATTAGATGACCAATGCTGCCAACCTTTGTTACGATACCTAGTTACACAATTTTACCCCACACCAAAACGAAATTTAACTTCCTATGACTTTCAACAAGAGATTAATCCGGACAAAAGATGATTTGATTATCAAAAATACAAAATAGGAGTATAAGCAGTTCATAGCATAAACAAGATAATTGAACATACTTCAAAAAATCAACATGTGCCTACATAGCTAAGATACAGGGGGGGTCCCATAATGCAATATTATCAATTTCGCCCCGTATCTCGAAAACGAAGTGGGCTATGAAAGTTTTGTTTTCGGCAATGTTTGTTTCACAAAAAACTATGGGACAGTAATGTGAAAACCCCTATCCCCAACCAAAGACAACTGCGATATCGTGCAAAAGTGTCGAAAATGGGACACGCAGACAAAAACAACTTACTGTTGGATACTGCTCCTTTGCTTTTGATATTTGAAATAGTGGCGGCACCTACTCCATATTTTGACTCAAATTTTTTAAAACATCCTTACTCAATTGCTATAGAATATCATGTTTCACTTGCAATGTTAGCTTATTGTGTTGTAGTTCATAAGGAGCCATTTTCAGCACTGCTTGATACCGACAGTGCCAAGCAAGAGTCCGAAAAGTTCAACGTGAACGACCCTGTATAATTATATAATGTATACACTTCGAGGAGGAGGGGAGTCTTAAGAGGGGGTTAACCTTATTTGGGATTGATGGTAAAACTTTGTGAAACAAGGAATGGCAAAAATCATATTACTCGGACCTCGCTGAAAAAAATCGAATTTTTTTTTCACTTTCTGCTTGAGGAAGGTTGGATCTAGGCATCTCTCGTAGTACTTTTTTGATTTTTTGAAAAAAAACTAGTAAAAAAGTTGCGAAATTTCTCCCATATTTACTATTTTTTATCTCACAAGATATATCGTATTTCGAAAAAGTACTCCGAGAGATGCCTCAATCATACAATTGTCTCTATTGAAAAAAAAAATTATCGCGATCCATCAATAATTACTAGCTCAAAAATGATTTTTGCTGAACCCCTGCAGACTCAATTACGGAGCATTTTTCATGACTGATTCGAGCGCCCTCGCACCAAATAAGCAGTTTTACATGGATACTATGAATTTATGAATGAATCGTATTTGCATTCATAAAAACCAAAAATAGCACTGAAGCTATTCCAATAATTTTAGCACATGTGATGATATCAATGGAAGTTGCGAAAAGGATTCATTGCATTCTCGAATAAGACTAATTAGGTGAAAGAAAACGTAAACATTTTTTGCGAACGGCGGCGGCAGGCGCTATGTGCACATCAAAGGGCCGTCCAGATATGCATGTATCATAATATGCGATTGCATTCAGATGGTGACACTATTGTTAGTTTGTGAACTAGTATTATTATTGTGATCAAGCATGTCGAGTTCAAATTATCGAACTGGCGATAAACATCGTAAAAGACTTTCTGTGAGGAAATTGTCAGTCGAAAAAAAGATATTGAGATTGATAAGGTACGTAAATATTTTCGAATGTTTTTATAAGAAATAATTGGAATCGATGTCCCATATTCGAAGCCCTACATTGGGAATTCGATAACGGTTAGAGATACAGGATCGGTTGAATCAAGAAAAAGTTGTGTATTCATGTGCGCAACAATGAGCCGCAAAGAAATACAAATTTTAGATTTTAGATTTTAATTTTTTATTGGCTTTATTTTAATAGATACGAAAAGAGCAGAAATTTTCTTGAAACTGTATTTCATGCTCTATAACTTAGCAGTATAGAATTTTTAATACGACGTTTCGTCATTCGAGGGTCGCCATCGACTTTTTTTTTCGAAATTTCATGCAGGTTATTTCGCGGTATGGACAAATAAAGGAATAAAAATTAAAAAAATTCATCGTAATGATAGATTTTGGCAAGATAAGATGGAATCAAAATTAGTAGATTTTTACATGAAATATTTGCTGCCTGAAATAGTTGACCAGTAGATACGAGAGTAATATGGAAATAAGAGATATTTCTGTACTACCTTCGGGCTGTTTCATCGGTACTATCTTTTGGCACATCCAAAACAAACAAATGCGAATCGCAAAATTGAAAAAAATACAGTTTTTTTTCAACCATAATGAAATACTTTTTTTTTTCTCAAGCCGCTTTCCACTTATTTCAATTCCAATATTGAATGAAAATTTCCAATGAAATTTTGATTTGATCCTTTCCTTGCATATGGATACAATATACCATGGAAACCAGAAGATAAAACAAACAAGTGGACTTCTGACTATAAACCTATGACCGGGGGTGATCCATTTGAAAAAAAATTTGCGATTCGCATTTGTTCGTTTTGGAAGTGATAAAATATAGGACCGATGAAACCCTACAACTTTTATATTCAATGTTTTTTCCACCTCGTATACTTGATGCTGTAGGTAAGGGTCAAAATATAAGAGACAAATAGGATGTTATTTGTAAATTTTGTTTTCAAATATATCATGTGAGTTTTCGAGTTTTCAAGTTCAGTAAAGATATATACTGAATACCTTGAAAAATGTCATTCATTCATACCTATCGAAGAAGAACATTCCGATATATTTTCATTCATTCAATTTCATCGTGATTCAAATTGATAAGGAGCCCTGTCTGAATTCTCGAGTTGCAAATTGATTCTACATTTAGCCACCGAACAGAGGGTATCAATCCTGAACCTACATGCCCCCGATTTATTTTTGGAATGAGAAATCAAACCCGTTTTAGCTCACCAATTTTTGCTTGAAATTTTCTCTTTTGTCCAATCGAAAGTCCCATTTCTCCCACGACCGAGAGACATTTTCTAATTTGTGTATTTATAAGTTTCAATTTAGCTCGTGTAGACGTTTTTGTGTTACTGTTTTTGATATTCGAAAGGGTTTCATCTGTTTCGACAAGTTTTTTTATATTTCCCATATCATATCAAATTATCCTCATAGACACAGTAAGTTCAAAATATACTGATGAGTGATGAAAAGCCGGAGGCCTATTATTCTGAGAATTGTAACGGCCGGCCGACGGCCGCAGACCCGAGCCATCCCGACTATTTACTACGAATTTACGCGACACTGAGTTGGAGTGAGACGCCAACAGCGCTTAGCGTTTTTTGTTCGACATTGGTCTCCGCCCCTTTCGCTCGGGATTTTTACTTCCCCCTTTACACCGCAAATATACTCTGACATGTTTGTAAAGGTTAACCCCTTCTTAACGACGGTACCGGAAATAGGAGTCGCGCGTTGAACAATTTTTTTTAATTGGGAAGCGAACATCGAATACAGTTGTTTCGGTTCCGTATGGATGGATTGGTACTACAAAGCAAGTGTATGAAATATTTTACCCGTTATTGCACACATCTGAAATGCATTCAAATTCACTTATGAAGGGTCAGAATGATCAGATATAACCTACTATATTTTCAGCTCTTGAGGATGGTTATATCTTAAATATTTCCGATAACGAGGTAATATGATTCGAGTAATGCTCCAACATTTCAGATAATGAAGTATACAAAATACAGGGTGATTCAAGATGTGATGTAGTTATTTTAAGGATGTATTGTTGGGATCAAAATAAGACTTTTTTTCATTCTGTAAGTGTCCTAAGATGGACCTTTTTGGGCTACAGCTACAGAAAACAGTTTTTAACGATAACAAATTCCTTGGTCGCAATTACAAATATTATCAACCTACTGAAAACTGACAACTCACAATAAGGGTCAAAAATGATACAAACTCCAATTTACATATCTTTTTTTACTCAATTTACAGTGGCCTACGGCCCACGAAGGGGTTCAAGTTAGGTCATGTTTAGATGAAAAACTATTGATTTCCCAGCTGTACGATCTTATCATATCAAATTTTGAATCACTCTCTATACTCTATAGTGATAGAATATGAGTCTAAAGAACACCATGAATGAATAATGTTTGTAATCAAATTATGAGCTTCACAAAAACATCACCTATTATTCAAAAATTTGAAGGACGAGGCATTTAATTTTCGCAGTCCTAGAATTGACGATGGTTAATTGAAGAACCTAACTTTTCTCGTTAAATTATCTCTTATACATGCTCACAATATTAACGAAAAATATGTAAAAAATCTTGAACTTGGTGATTTGATCTCGTTCCAATCTTCTTGGAGGTTGCTCAACTCGCATGCGCCCTCTCCCTCAGATATCCAACAATCACTAACACACATATAAAAATACGTGAAAAAATATATGGAACTGGTTATTTTGCTACTATGAATATCTGATATAAATAATAATTGAAGTTCCGTTGATCATTGATTGATCTAACAACATGTAACAGCAACATCTGACGTTGAAGTTCTAATTGTTTCAATATTTTCAAATCTTGATTTGGAATTTACCTCCATATAAATTTGTTTGTTTCAAAATATAGATACAAACGAAAGGACCTGACACAGAAGATACTTTAATAAATTTTCTAGGCATGGCATGTCGCATTCTTCAGTAGTAAAAGGAGACATTATGTAATGGCGTAAATATCTCTTGCGAAGTATAACATCGTCTTATGTTATTTTCAGAAATAAATCTCGTCGTTACTGCTGTATCATTCATAAGTACCAAATTATTATCTACTCGGTGTAAATTATTTGACTTATGTCACCATCGTCGTTTGTTTCCAATTCATTGAATTAGCTCAGCTTACCATGATGGAAACTTTAGACGATATAAAAATCTGTGAGAAGATAAAAAATAGGAAAAAAGGATTCCATTACAACTATTGTCTCCTCATTCAGTAATTATACTGTACATATTCAATACAGGGTGAGACAATGAGGCAGTTTTGTTCTGGTGTTGAAAAAATGCAGCTGGTTAATGACTATTATGAATTTAACACGAAGCAAATAAGAAAGAGTGAAAGGAATGAAGACACCATCGCATCAAGACTCACTGGGAGGGCCATAAATGGTACACAGATGGATTCAGATCGTTAGAAGGAACTTAACCCAATTCCCTAGTTTTTGTCAAACGGAAATCTGTACGCAATCGGAAAATGTAACCAAATCTATATGGAAGAAATTTTCGTAGACGAAAGATTATTATCATGTCAGACAGCCAAGCAAACATTAATGCTCTGAACACCCATGTATTTTGGGAGTGCCTAGAAAAATGAACTAGAACACTGTAGCAAAAAAGTGCTGGAAAATCATTTCTGGGAACTCTTTTTCTGCGGAATGAGTAACTGTACTTGAAAAAGAACTTGAACTTGAAAAAGTTCATATCAATACTAGATAAGAATCACAATACTGCTTGGAAACTATAAATAAAAAGAAGCCCAGAATACTGACAGGAATTCTATATAATAGAGCAGTGCCAGTTGAAAGGTCACCTTAAGAAACACGCGGATAAGTGGAGCAAGAAGAATTGCAGATTTTGTGAGGAAAAGGACGAAACCTCTCTCTCTACCTCTCAGAATACATTACCTTGCAAAATCCGAGATTACAACATATCGGAGAAAATCAAATAGAGGAGGGAAATCTACCTAACCTGAAGCCATCCGATATCCTGAACTATTCAGAAGCAATAGGACTGCCGGAACTGCTTTAGTCGTCCTGAATGATTAACATCCATTTGACATCCCTATTGAACAATGTCATGAAATAGATCTTCTCAATTTCAATCAAATGAATTTCAGAGCGAACTCCGACGAATACAACACCTGAATATCAAAGTTGTGTCCTTTTATTATACATTTCACAATTGAGTGTTAAGTGGTGTTAATTCCGATCTTAGTAGTGAAAAATGCTCGGAAGAATGACACGAATGTGGTGAAGTAGAACGATTCTGAAACATAAAATCATGAGAAACACAAGATGGTTGAAATGTAATATTCTCAATGGTGCTATCATTGATGTTAACGCCTAAAAACACCTATTATTAACACCAAGTTACACCGTGATACGATGAAATCGAGGCGGTGTATGAATCATCTAATTTGGTGGCAATAATCATTCGTTAAGTATCGCATCCTGAAAACACCAGATTTGATAGAAATTAATGAAAATATAGTTTGTAAGCATGTCATGTGTGAATTTTATGCGCCTGTTCGATCTTAGAAAACCTTAGAACTTTTGCCAATAGGTGGCAATTAGGTCCTTCCTACCGTACTTGATTTCAATATTGGGCATGATCAGGATTATTGAGCCGAAACACTTCGTCATCAACTGAGTCTAGTTTATCATCATATAAATTATATTTCAATAGGAAATCCAACCTAGTAAAAAACAGAAGAAGGTGGTGAAGAAACGCACTGATTTGCCTGAACACCCACCAGAAAAGTCTTCGCATGTAGCTGCTCAACACTGAGCAGCTACATGCGAGTAACACTACTCATGTGAAGTTGGCGCCGACTTTTTTCGGAAACAATTATTTTTTTGGAGTTCTGTGTAGTATCCATATGGTTCTAGAGTTCTTGACTGAAATTTTTAATAGTTCCGGCAAATCATGGATTTAGATGAAAAAATTAAAATTTGTTCGCCAACTTCACGCGGCGCCGTTTTCTTCCGAAAAATGAGTTCCGATTATTTTTTTTTTGTGTATTTGGGAGAGTTCTGGAGTTCTTGATTGATTTCAAGAATAGTTCTGGTGAATTGGAACAGTTATTGAAAAAAATTGTTTCTGCAAAAATTTCTAAAAAAAAATTCACTTTTGAACAGAGTTCTGAGTAGCGCTCGACGAGTTCTACAAAATAGTTCAACTGCATTATCGTGAAATTATTTATTGTTCTTCATTTGATCGATGGTGAGTTTCGAAAATTGCACTTTATTATAATCGATAAATCGAAAAGTATCAGTTTTTCACAAAAATGCAGTTAGTATATTTTGTAGAACTCGTCTAGCGCTACTCAGAACTCCTCTCAGAACTGTTACAATTTATTTTTCTTTATTCCATCGCAAATCAAATTTGAAAGTTGCACCATATTATGGCCGATAACTCGAAAAGTTTAACTTTTTAACGAAAATGCAGTTGAACTATTTTGTAGAACTCGTCGAGCGATACTATTTTTTTTTTTCGAAATTTGTGCAGAAACAATTTTTTTCAATAACTGTTTCAATTCACCGGAACTATTCTTGAAATCAATCAAGAACTCCAGAACTCTCCCAAATACACAACAAAAAATAATCAGAACTCATTTTTCGGAAAAAACGGCGCTGCGTGAAGTTGGCGCACAAATTTAAATTTTATCATCTAAATCCATAATTTGCCGGAACTATTGAAAATTTTAGTCAGGAACTCTAGAACCATATGGAAATTGCACAGAACTCCAAAAAAATAATTGTTTTCGAAAAAAAGTCGGCGCCAACTTGACATGAGTCTCAGTGTTTAAACGCACCGAAGAGAATTTCGTGGAGATAGGATTCAGCATATCAAGAAAATCACATTACTGCGGTGTCAAATCGCACTTGTTGTAATTTTTTTTCACTGTGTATAATAGTGTATAATAGAGGATTCATATATTGTGAATCTGTGAAGTATAAGAGCTATAATACAGAGAAAGGAAAAGACGACTCAATTGTCGACGGTATCTCAGGTGTGTTCGACTGAAATTGAATATCGTGGTTGCATATTCTTGTAACAAACAATAGCAGTAATTACCTCCCTTGCGGTATTATCTAATGATAATGTGCATTGTACGTGGTCTTGTAATTGCTCACTTTCTTTATTTTAATAACTAGTATAACGTTTCACGAGTATACTCTCACTCTCGCTCGTTTCCATTTTTTTCTCAAATTTGATGGAGCTTGTTTCAAGAGTGTGACCAATTACATGAAACGTCTGTCTCAAAATTTATGGCTTTTCATTTATTGTTATTGTTCGGTTTGGTTAAAAGTGAAAACGCCACAACTGTACGTGATCAGGTCTAAATTATTTTTTAAATTTGTCAATAAATTTGTCAATTGTCATTTTCTTGAATAGTTAGTGACGATGCAAAATGATAACATCGTTGTGAATCACACATAACATTTTCGACCAATTAAAAGTCTATATTTTGTATCGTTACCATGGCAACTAGAACGATTTCATGAAATTCTCTCTTCCCTAGGTTAAATGACATACCAAACTTGAAATACTAATAGCGATTTCCATTGGTGAAACTGGTGCGCACTCAGTATAAATATATTTCTACCAACGTCAATCCTGTTCTGTATGTCTGATAAACAGACTTCATACATGTTTACCAGAATGATTCTTTCAGGCGCTCGCACCATGTGCAGATTGCAGGCAGAGTTTTCTGCCATGATCATTCAATGTATCCAGACGATAAATAATGATTAACTAAATTGTTGATTTACAATTTAGGTAGGAACCATTATTGCTCAAAATTGTCAAGATACGGATTTGGTGACTAGTGGACCGGTAAAGGCTGACTATAAAAACTGGCAGTTGTTATTTCGTGTCCTGCGATTATTGAAATTGTACATCTTGGCTAACGGAACTCACGGTAAATATAATAGAAATAAGACAAACAGTCGAGAACTTTGTATTTCATTTCACTGTTTATACACAGCCGTCCGGTCAACTAACCACTTCCATGCACAATATTCACATTATGTTTGCTTGCCTGGCGTCTAAACCAATGAGAAGAATGGGTCGATGCTTCCCTATCTCTTCAACGCTGTAACTTCAATAATATTTCGGTGTGAAATTTTCTTGCCGAATACCAGTCTAGCTTCAAATAACAACTTACATTTTATCTTCAACTTACATTTTTTCTTCAATTTTTTGTTAGAAATTCTCCTTCGTCTTCGACTTGGCAGAAATTTCAAAATATTCGTGTTGTCGAAAAAATTTTCAGTAATAATTGGAGCTTGAATTATTTCAATATAGTTCTGGTAAGCATCAAATATTTTCTTGCTTTTGATCTTGAAATTCGACCAAACGTTAATTGAATAGTTTATTGTGGAAACTGAATATGTTTTCAGCATTCTAAACTAATCATAGTTGAAAACTACCATTCAATCCTGTCAATAAGAAGTTCAATCCGCATTCACAGGCTCTATATTCCCACTGTATATTTTTCGCAATTAGATCGCAAAGCAGATAAAAATAAAACGGTGTTTTCTAGTACCTATTACCTGTTATATCAAAGCTGAAAAAGTACTACTCATCCATTTCATTCGTAAAAGGGCATTCCAAATAAATACCTCAAGAAGTTTTTACATATTTTTCAGTTCACACCCGTTAGCATTTATTTACTCACTGTTGAATATCGGTATCCTAATCTAACCCAGTTACCCATCTTATAAAATACACCAACATCGAAATTATGTGCTCATTGAGAGGCTATTCTAACGTGTCATTATTAATGAGCCACTCTAGATCTTGATGAAATGATAAATATAATGAATGCATTTTTAGGTGTTGAAGAATATATAATTAAAGCGTACGTTCGGAGACGTTTCATCTATGATAACTAACTGTATGTTATTTGTTCGCTACAGCTGATTATTTTCATGCTCTATAAAAATGGACATCCGCATAAGAATTTTCCTTGAATTGGATTAGTATATGCCCTCGATGTCCATAATTCTTACCACATGAAACATTTTATTTCAAACCAACACAATAATTTTGATATTCAATTTAAATTCAAATTCAAAGCTTCCAGCTGTGATGAAATAGTATATTACACAACAAGTGTGGAGAGTGACATATTTCACACGAGTAGTTTTTTAGCACGAGCCGCGTAGCGATGAGTGCGGAAACGTAACGAGTGAAGGAAATGCACTTTCCAATGAGTGTTGTACTCTATTTTTCCTACGACTCCGAATACTTTTATTTCGCGGGAAGTCTTGTCAAAAATGTAACTTGAGCGGTCTCCATAATTTCATGTGGTTTTGATTCGATATCAAGTACTGTTTATTTCCATATTCAAGATGATATTTGAATTCTTCTCCGACAATTCCTTATTATGTGAATTACTGATTGATTAAATTAGTTTTGTTTGGACAAACAATTTTATTGATATTTAACACCATACCCCTGCTAGCGCCAGTAATCGCGCAACCACGAATACAGAAGTACGTAGTGCGCAAGCGCGTACGAGTTAGTGCGTCCTTGGCTCCTTGTCAAATGTAAATAGTGCAAACATCTGTGATACTGTGATATGATGCAACATGCAACTGATGCAAGCCGCGCATACAACTGTAGCCGTACTCTTTTGAATGATCTCACCCGCTGTCATCAACATCATCAGACATGTATAAAAATAGTTCCAGTCACTGGCCCTAATTTTTATCAAAGTTAATTCAGGGGTTATGTAGCATTGACACATTGAAATTAATAGATACTTACCTAAAGAATTCTCGGTATAATTCGAAACGAGACATAAATTTCAATAAATAATATGAATTTGATTTGAGAACGCTTTTATATTGACAGTGACCAACTAAAATACCTAATTATTTCTTTCTATCAATTCAGGCGAGCGTGTGATATTTTTCATTTCAACACGTGTGCTTTTTTCTTTCAAATAACAACACTATGGTGATATGAGCTACTTTCCAAATAACAAAACAGTGTGCTATATGACGTTTTCATACGGGGTCGTAGAAAAAACATTTTATATAATCTTAGATAAATCAGATCGCGTTTGATGGTCATTTTATTCTGAATGATGGAGTTACCCTAAAAAGATGCACAGATATTTCGGCTAGGTATATGGTTATGGTAGCAAATCATGTAAATGATGTAAAAAGAAAAAACATGCAGATTTCGCCCATCCTATTATAAACACAATATTCAAATATTTTATATCAATCCCGAAATAATCACATCGAATAAAATTATCCTCAGAACACTTAAATTCAAATTGCGTTATAGAAATCTTGCCTGGCAATGTTAAATGTTGTGAAAGATCGAGGATGTCGGGCAATTTCAGAATTTCATTCGATTTCAAAACTGATTACCCGAACATCCAACAATTATTAGGATAATACAGGATGATATACATTATTTCGAGTACTTATACTTGAGTAATTGGATTTTCGCAAGCATTGTTGAGAGAAAAGATTTTCAATGCTTTTAAGCTCAGGGACTGTCTGTATTCTGTAATTTGAATTGAATATACATATATTCATGGAGATTTTCTGAAATAATCTACACTAAACTACAGATCATACATAAAATAACGAGACTGCTGTTTCTTCCAACATAATCTTTGTTCAAACGAACTACGCATGCGGCATAGTCGTACGGTCGACAGCTGCGTAACCTTTTTTTCATGGCCATAGTTTGTTTGATACTGCTTTTTCGTTTCGGCGAAAAAATTATAAGTGTTTATAAGCAGCTACTGAAACTCATCATTTATACGACATGCAGGTGGTACATGCACGGCAGTGCATATTTGTTACGTGTACCAATATTTTGTGCCCAGACCTCGTAACTTGAAATGTTTTTGTTCCTATTCTTTTTCTCCAAACGAAACCTTTGTTGTATATGGGACTCCATAATAAGAATTGAACGTTCAATGACGTCATGCAAACTTGATATTTCTTCAGACCCATTCACGTGTACTTCTGTGAAACTCTATTCTGAGGAATAGTTTTCCATATCATTCGTTATGCATTTGCTGTGTTAGTTCAAGTAGCGGTATTTACTTAAATGAAATGACAATATACAACGGGATCTATCTAAATTTAAAATAAAAAGTTGACAGCATCAGTGTCATCATTTTGTAGCCTTACATACGATGGAACATCATTCAAAGGAACACAAAATAACATAAAATATTTCTCATTGAAGTAAATCTCTCTTCCTGTTTTCTTACCATCGGATCAGTACCTAATTATAATAATAACAACCCAAATGTTTCTCAACAACCGTAATATGTTGAAAAAATTGTAAATTGCGGAGATATCCTTGCAAAGCCGATTTCTAAAAGCAAGATTTACATGCATGCACTTAAACTTGAAAGATATCAGTGACTTTTATTGCATACGAAAGTGCTATATTTACACATGTTAGATGTTTGGAAAGAGAAACCCACCGACCCGTATTATAGAAGTGTGTACCAGCAATAAAATATTTTTACAACTACCACTTTGGCTACTGTGGATATATTTGCATGTTTTGTAGAAATACTATAATATGAAAGCTATTTTTGAATATTGAAATATCCGTCCTACCATAACATATTCTTTGGGCATGACAGTGGCGTGTTTTGGTCTCCCCATCAGGATACATCTGATGTGTGAAAATCTTTCTTGAAATTATCATTAAAGACTAAGCACTGCTCGCTTCGCTTGTCCCACTCCAAACAACGCGTGCGACAAAATAGCGTCTTATAAAACTTGTATCATAATAGTAGGTATATTGTGCAACTAGTGCGAAAAATAGGATCTTTTCAAACGAGTATGAAATATCCAAGTTCCGCACGAGTTGGACACTATACTTTTCCGACGACCTACATGACCTACCATTTCATCGTCGGATGACATTACAGCAAAGAAAACTGAACAAATTATACGATTCGGTACCTATCTACTTGGTAAATCACATTTTCACTATAATGTTATGCACTAGTGCGAAATATCTTATTTTGTGTACTAGTTTACAGTGCGAAATGAAAACGGAATTTTCTCTATAGGCAAATTTTTGAAAGTCTGCCTACATTTTTTCATGCAACTCAACTGATGGTATTCGTCCATTTTCACTATAGTTGCCTGTAGATATTCATATAAATTCAATTACTCATGGCCATTGTGTAACGTAAAGTCGATTGCGAATTTTTTCTTCTTCAATTAGTGAATTCAATTAGTCTATGGTATTTCCGTTCGCTGTGTAATTTTACTACTGATAATATCTACATCCTCAATGGGAACTGTTTTATTGTAGGACAAGGGGAAGAACTTTCAGTCTATCTCCACCAAAGTTTAAATTTAATAGTCATCAGACTTACAAAAGGACATGTTTCGAGGAATTAATTCCTCATCATCAGCTCAAAAATATAAAAAGTAAATCTGTAGAGAAAGAAATACAAAGTTAAACATTAGACTTAGCAAAAAATGGAAATACCTAAGACTTACCAATGGTGAAAAGTAATAGTAGGAAAATCTCTAATTAAAATAAAGTGGCGCACCAAGTGCCGACCACTAATGTTAGGGAATCATAAGGAACATCATCGTCAACACAACAAAATTATAAATCAGATATTAGGGTGTCAGAGGGAACCATCACAACCCTTCAATGGATGACATGAAAGTGAACATAATCTTACAATATACATCATAGAATAACAATATTACTGACAAGTGACATGATTACATCAAAATGAATCTATGGATGAAGTTGACCATTGGTAGTAACATTAGTAGTCCGCACTTGGTGCGCCACTTTATTTTAATTTGTGATTTTCCTACTATTACTTTTCACCATTGGTAAGTCTTATAGGTATTTCCATTTTTTGCTAAGTCTAATGTTTAACTTTGTATTCCTTTCTCTCCAGATTTACTTTTTATATTTTTGAGCTGATAATGAGGAATTAATTCCTCGAAACATGTCCTTTTGTAAGTCGGATTAAACTTTGGTGGAGATAGACTTCTTCTTCCCCTTGTCCTATAATACTCACCTCCACTGTAAGAAATGGATCACCTACGTTGGTTACTGTTTTATTATTATCACTGAAGGGATTATAAATAATGGATGGTTTCAAATAGCATGTCTTCCATGCAATATTCTTGAATGATGAGTATTGGCAAGATTGATGATATTGATGCAAAGCTTTCACGATACTCTCAATGTTTTTGGCCGGAGAAAGTTTGTGTGAATTGAATCGGTATGGTTTATGTCTTGATCAAAATATATGTACGTTAGTAGGAATCCCTATCAAAACTCTATTTTCTATCTAGAGCGAAATCGAAAAATATCCAATACATATATTCTCTCCCAATATCCCTCCTATTGCCTACACGATGTTCCATAAACTTTGTAGGTTTTTCTTTCGCAATTCGTACAGTGGAAGATAAAAATAATCGGAAATGTATTATTGAAAATCTGGAGAAGGCAATATCTAATTCGTATCATCAACATTACATACAAGACTTACAAGAGGCTCTGAACAAAATAAGGAATATCACCGATAACCAAGTGAACTGACGTTCCAATTCTCGCCTCTAAATGAAATATTGGAACTTTTGAAGTCTCCCCTGCATGCCGAACCAGACGTCTGCCTCAAGATGGATACAGATAGTTGAGCTATAAACAGCAATGTTTGAAGTTATCTATGGTGCCAAGATTGTTTGGAGTACAAAAACTGACTGTATAATTTACAGTTCCATGCTTAATTAAAATGTGGTATCCGCTTACAACAGGAAACTCTTGTTTCTGTAAGGGTTGGTTTCAAGGGGTAACCGATTTATTTACACAACATAGTCTGTTTACTGTATGAAAGGCAATGAAGAATCAGTCTGCCTTGCCAAAGAAGGGGCAAATGCACAATTCTTCGTCCCAGGACCCTTCTTTTAATACTAAAGAAGCTAGCAAAGCCACACTCGAATTTCGACTCGGGATAGATCACATAATTTTAGGCTCATTTCAGGCTATTTTATTACCCTATTACCAGATTTTTTGCTCTTCTCTTTGATAGAAAAAACTCTGGCTTCGCTAGCTTCGGCCGAACTCAGCAGAGCTATTTTTGAAAAACAATAATTTTGGTGTTTTGAAATAGCCAAATTAGAGAGCTTATTTTAGGCTAATTTATTACCCTATTCCCATTTTTTGCTCCCTCCCTTAATAGAAAAACTTGTGGCTTTGCTAGCTTCGGGCGAACTCAGCAAAGCCATTTTTGAAAATCTAATTTTTTTTGCGATTCAAGATAACGATATTCAAGGACTAATTTTAGGCTAATTGATTACCCCGATTAAATTTTTTTTTGCTCCACGCATTACATAAAAAAACAAGATTTTTCGATTTTCGCCAAGTCGATGATGCAATCATTTCAAATTATAATTCTTTGACGATTCAACTCAGAGTATGTCAAACCTGCACATGTAAAAACTACAGATGAGCAATCCTTTTGATTAATCCAGGTTAGCTTGTCGAATTAGTTCATATAGGAAGGATCTATATGTTGAAACGTACGTATAGTGTAATCTCGGGTGTCATTGATATTTTCGTGAGGTAGAAACTGAAATTCAATAAACATGTTTCAATTCGAGAAAAAAATGATCTTATACGTGAATTATTGTGAAATAAACAAAACTTAATGGCATAAAACATATAACATAGAATCTCGAATCCATAAAAAAATCCTCATTATAATATGAAAGAGGTAAAATATAAAATCCATCCATCAAAGTAAACGAAACCTCATTTTATTAGTTAAATATACATAAAATATACAATCTCGAATCCATTAAAACAAAAAAATCTTCATGATAAATATAAAATATATTCAATAAAATGAACGAAACTTCATTAGATAACTGAAACAACATAAAATCTCCAAGAAAGTAAACATTACTATACTGGGTGTCGCAGTATACCTGTTCCAAACCAGCCATTTCAAAAGATACGAATTTGGAAATGTTATGATCTCCAACATGAACATTTTATTGATCCAGCGATGGGTATCATCGGTTTGACAAGTTAAATCGTCAAAAAATCATAATTTGAAATGATTGCTTCATCGAAAAATCTTGTTTTTTTCTGTAATGCGTGGAGCAAAAAAAATTAAATTAGGGTAATTAATTATCCTAAAATTAGTCCTTACATATTGTTATATTGAATCGCAAAAAAAATTAGATTTTCTAAGCTACAAGTTTTTCTATTAAGGAAGGAAGCAAAAAAATGGGAATAGGGTAATAAATTAGCCTAAAATAAGCTCTACAATTTGGCTATTTCAAAACACCAAAATTATTGTTTTTCAAAAATGGCTCTGCTGAGTTCGGCCGAAGCTAGCAAAGCCACAGTTTTTTCTATCAAAGAGAAGAGCAAAAAATTTGGAAAGAGGGTAATAAAATAGCCTAAAATGAGCCTAAAATTATGTGATATATCCTGAGTCGAAATTCGTGTGTGGCTTTGCTAGCTTATTTAGTATCTTCTTTTAACTCTCCAAAGCGCACTTGAAAGAAGATTCAGATGAAATGAAACATCACTGGAATAAAGTGTCAGGACAAAGACAAGTGAGAAGGCTGGTGAGCTTTTTGACAAGGAAAGCTAAACAGCTTCTCGAGTTGGATATGAAATACTTGATGATAGTCGATAAACTGTCAAACAGTGAGTACTCCATTGAATTTGCAGATATCTGTTAATACACCTTCATTCGATACATCATCAAATATAGCGGTGCCATTGTTGATTTGTTATGGGCATTTGTATTTATCAGGAATTCGGTATGGGACCTAGACTTTCTGGCCCATATCGTTCTCGTCTAAACAAATATCAGTTCTGTGCAATGTTTGTCTGTCACATTCAAATTCGAAACATACGTCGACTCTCCAAATAATTAATTACCGTTTATTTCCGGCACATTTCTTCGTGTTCCTAGCTATACATTGTCGAGTTGGGTATGGGTCTAGAAATTAATACAGAGTGTTGCCACCGGGATAGTCTTTTGGCCATTTGCCTCCAAACAAAAGTAAGAGTCAATTATGTTGAATTTGAAATGTATACCTACAATAATTTTCCCAAAAAAGCGCAAAAAGGCCTTCATGTCAAACTTGGTCGAATGCTCAATAGTAGGGGAGGCTGAGGGCCTGAATGGGGATTTAATCGAGCGTCGTGGGGACCTTTTGGATTGTGAAGATTAGATATTCTGCAAAGAAAAAAAGGGAGAGCATGTATGCAGTTCTTCGAAAATGTAAAAAAAATAGTGTCAAAGAAATGAGCGCGTCAGATATTAACATAGTATGCGCTCCAAGTGTTTTTGATAACGAAGGAATATCAATCTGCCGGTTTGCGTTGTGGGTGTTGAAAATGAAAAAAAAAGGATTCATTCGAGCTCGTCAGATATTCAGAAGGAATTTTGAGTGAACCCCAAAGAATCTACTATTTAAAAGACTGACGATTTGAACACGACCGAAACTCATTGCCGATTTTTGAAAATGCAAAAAAAAAGTGGGAGTGAGAAATAGAGAAAGTGTAAGAAGGGAAGATAGGCGCGGAGTGGGACAATTATAACTATTTCGGCTTGAGTTAATTTTTAGATTTTCGAAATGCACATTTTTCTGCATGTAAACTCACCTTGCCTTAATCTGACGCGCTCGAGTATATCCAATGATCGATTTTTTTTACTATTCTGATCGACTGCCCTCCATGCGCGGCTCTATATAGAGGACTGAGATTTGGTGGAGGTGCTCAACAGAGTGTTAATCTGCCGCGTTCGAGTAAATCCTAAAATTCCCGCTTGGGGTCCCCTACTATTACATATTTCAAAAGCTATAGCAAGATATTCTTTGGATATGAACAGAAATGGTAGATTGTAGATTGTAGGGGGGGGGGCGTTAAGGCTGTGCAGCCTCTCAAGCACCTCGACCTATTAGATCTTTCGTGCATAACCTTTAATCTATTCAAGGCCCAGGATTCCGAGGCTTCTTGCGAAGTTTATCAGTTTCCTTGGAGCTAGGTTCCTGACATCTGAGGGCTCTAAGAATACCCCTTCCAGGAACTTGAGCCTCTTGCAGAAGAGTGCTGGGCATTCGCAAAGCAAATGTTCTGCAGTTTCAGCAAAGTTCTCGCAGTAGCGGCAACTATCACTCTCTGTTTTACCCATCTTTTTAAGGTGATACCTCAGAGGGCAGTGTCCAGTGAGAAGTCCCGTTACCTGTTTCAAGTATTTTTTGTCCAACTCGAGAAGCTGTTTAGCTTTCTTTGGCGAAAGGCTCACTAGTCTTTCGGCTTTTCTTTGTCCAGTGAGATTTAATTTCATCTGCTTCGCAGCGTCGGAACTCTTCTCTCAAGTGGGCTTTGGAAAGTCCACAGAAGAGTTCTGGGCCGAGAAATTGTGTATTTGCCCCTTCTTTGGCAAAGCAATCTGCTTCCTCGTTGCCTTCAACTCCCTTATGACCTGGCACCCACATCAAAGTGACCTGGTTGTTCGCTGCCAGTTCTATCAGGGATTGTTTACAGTCCCAAGTTAGAACAGAAATGGTTATTTCTTATTCATTATTTTAACGATAGATGGCTCCGTATCTTGGATGTGTCATAAAATTTCATCATTAACCATATTTTGTGTATACAAATATTGCTTGGCATCATTATACGTAAGTGCATGGAAAAACAATCAACCACAAATCACATAATCTGAGATCAGATAACGATGTTAACAGAATACGAAACACAATTATTCACTGGAACAATCCGAGCTAACTTCTCGAACCTTTGATTGATAGACGTAATAATTTATGGTGTTCATTTAATTTTGCTCATTGCTCCGTGGTAAAACATGTTTTTATCACACCAAACACCTAACTCTGCTAACACTATTACGTTTACTTATTATGTAACAACCGTTATTTAATTAATATTCGATGATGGTGCATCGTAATGGGAAATATAATTGTCTTTGATCTACGACAAATTTTGTCTTTCGTGGGCGAGGAATATTGCATCTGAACGCCTCCGAAATACCGTAAATATATTATGTAAACTCTAAAGTCTCTCCAACAGTTTATAGTGTTGCAAAAACAATTATTGCCGGAATTGATTGAAATATGCCTTATACATATGATAACTGTATTTGTTTGCGAATTGCTGCTGCAAAATTAGTATTTTTTTTACATGTATTCGGAAACACTCTCCTGTTAAATTACTGACGTATTCAACACAAGGACAAATCAGAATCAAAAGCTTTCATTCTTCGTAAAGGAACATGACTGTTTTATTTCAATAACATTGACATTGGCATATGATACAAGTTTTATAAGACGCTATTTTGTCGCACGCGTTTTTTTGAGTACGACGAGCTAAGCGAGGAGTGCTCCAAGGGAACAAGTGCGACCACGTGTCTTATAAAACGTGTGTCATATAATTTTTTTTCTATTTTTGAAAAAAAAATTGATTTAATATCGATGATAAACAGAAAGATCTTCGATTGGTAACAGTGATGACATTGAAATATTTGAAATCTGACACAAGCGTAAAGTTCAGTTTACTGTTGAGCCATTTTGATTTTTGCGATACCAGCGGTGAAAAATGCAATGTTGTTATATTGTTTTTATTGGTCAATTTGAATCAAATAACACTGAATTGAAATTTACCAACAAAAACATCGAGTTTTTCACTGCTAGTATCACCAAATCCAAAATCGCTCAGAAGTGAGCTGGGCCTAACTCTTCTGACTTTTATTTGACATTTCGATTGTACCAACCGAATAATAAAAATATGCGTAGAAATCAAAATATTCTGATACGCATTTGCGTTTCATAATGACTTCATAATAGAACCAAAATAGATAAACATTAATACAGTGACATTGACATCAGATTTCGCTGGTTTCCATGCCCACTAAGGTTGCTCTTCTTTTCATCCACATTTCGAATCATGTAATTTTGGTTCCACAAGCGATTACGTAGATCAAATTGAAACAACCTAAGAGAAGAAAATGCCCTTTGAATTTTATATTTCATTTTATCGTTTGTGTGCATCATCTCGAGTTTATCAAAAATGATATTATAAACGGAACCTTATTCGGATATATGGAGCCCACAACTTTCCAAGGAACATTCGAAACGTTCGAGTGTATGATGGTCATCAGTTCCTAATTAGCGATTTGCATAATTTCTACATTTTTCGGACTCACACTCGTCTGCCATCTTGATTTAATGAGTTTTGACAATGGAGAACCCCTACAAACCAAATTATGATCGAATCACAAAACTAGTCTGCTATTTGAGTGCATTGTACAGGGAGGCCAGATAATAATGCAAAGTGCAGTATCTCGGAAATTATTCGTCTAAAAGACTTGCAGTGAAAAATGTTATAACTAAAGTTACCAAAAGAAAATCCTGGAAATTATTTTCATGTTTCCAAGATGGCCGCCAGGGGGCGTAACCGCCATCCAAAACTCTTGAAATGAATTTTTGACGAAATACGCCTAGTAAACGTACCAATAAAATGAATACTTTTTAAAGTTGAGCTACATTCGAGTAATGTTTGCTCGACACTTTTTGACGTATCTATTAAAATGAAGTGGTGGGGGGTGGTTCAATGTTTTTTCAAATAAACAGCTGTAACTCCTGAACGACTGAACGGATTTCAACGAACTTGGTATCGTTGGAAAGAGCATTCATTGGACCATCAAATTCATCTCATTTGTAATGTGTCTGATTTTAAGTGATGCCACTAGAGCGCGTTTTTTGACATAATAACAAAAAATTGCAAAATTGTCTGAAAAATCAAATGCAATTATATGACTTTTTTCCATAAAAACGTAGTGGAATGATACCTTAATACGCTTGTGAAAACCGTATCTCAATTTATACATTTTTCACCGCAAGTCTCTTAGACGAATAGTTTCCGAGATACTGCACTTTGCATTCTTATCTGACCACCCTGTACATTCTCGAAATATTTCCGTAACCGTATTGGCGTAACTAAAAATATGTCTGTATTATTATAATATTTGCAGTCGCTTCAATAATTTTACTATAGCAATTACCTAGTTTTTCCGTGAATAACTGAATTCAAATATTCTTCTGCGGCTGTGTATCGCAACGCCTTGTGTTACGCGTAGGATCGAAGAATCTTAATCCTGACTCCCCCTCGTCATCTGTTTTCGATTTTGTAACAAAGCTCGAAGGAAATGAGAAAATAATAGTTTACGAATGAGTGTGTAACAATAATAATAGGTTTCTATTTTGACAGACAATTACGAGCTCCGGGTTTTCAAGGTCTTCGAATTTTATTAAATGATCTCATCTGGTACGGTTGTATGAAAAATACATAATTTCTCGCTATTGAAAAAAAATTCGATTGAAGGTCGATTTTATCAGAATCGATTGGTACGATATTCAAGCTCAATTGAATTTGATGCCAAAATGCTTTTGATTAATCAATATATCCTGCAATAACAAATTGGTTTTCTTGTACTGGGTGTCTCATAAGTCATGGTCTGTAAACTCAAAGAGACGATCAAAAAGTCCCCAGCATAATTTTCGATTTCTTACATTTTTCGAGTACCTAATTGATTTATTTTTCTGATGTTTGCCTTGTAAAAGTAGGTACATATTATTATGTTAGTTGATATTTCAATCGAGATATGTGAAAAAAAATGTCTATTGATCCTTGCATGAAGCTGAGTCAAGGCAAAAGGGTATAAAAAAAATTATCACTTTTGTCCACACGCTGGTTCCCAATATTTGTGAACAATATTTTCGAATGTATTTGGTACAAAATATATAATGTAACAAATAATTCTTTGTTCGTATCACATGATTTTTTCAAAGGTCGTCGACACAATGATTTAGTTGGTTTCTTTGTAAAATTTGTGTGTTCGTATCACATGATTTTTTCAAAGGTCGTCGACACAATGATTTAGTTGGTCCATTTATGGAAGATTTCATCGTCACCTTTCAAGGAAACTCAATCTCAGTTTATACTTGAAACGCATTGTTTGATGTTATCGTATTTCAAGTCCATCTTCTCAATGTCATACCTACAGGGTTTGTCACATAAGTTTAAACAAAACATGTTAAAATAATGCGAATGAGAAAGAAAATGTGCCTCATGATTCTTAGCAATGTGTCCCTTCATCTGACTTGATTTTTTCAATATTTTTACCACATTGAGGAAAAATTATAATGTTAGTGGAATAAAATAATAGATTTTTTGGCACAATAATCTGAAAAATCTGATATTGAAACAAAATTCCACATCCAAAGAAGATGTAGGTACCTATTATAACATTTACAGAATGAAATATAGCAATATACTTTACTCATAAATGCTGGTGATCAACAGGGATCAATTTTAGCACCAACACTATTTCTACTTCACATCAACGATTTGTTGGAAGCAACTTCATGTCCTATACACAACTTCGCGGATGATACAGCTTTCTCTTCCAGGGTTCCTATATTGGCCCGTCAAACCAGAGATGAACGAGGAAGAAATGTTAACAAAATGAATATGGGCTTGGGTAAATCACGTGAGGTCCATTGCCAAAAGTGCATCCCAAAAACTTCTGTTTCGAGCCAGGAGCTATTCCACTCCCAGTCAGCTGCTTATGATCTATAAGGCACAGATCCGACCTGTCCTAGAATACTGTTCCCATATTTGGAGTGCACCTAAACATATCCTGAAACTATTGGATTCTGTCCAAAAAAGGGCAATTCGTCTCGTCGAGTTGGCGATTTATCTCTATTTTATAGATATTTTCATAGGCGATGCTCTTCTGAAATATCAACAATCGTTCCTTCATTAGCAGTCTCTTCGAGATTAACCCGTCAAGTTCAGTCTTCACACCCCTTCGTGGTCACTTTAGAGACCTGCAGAACGTCCCTTTCCAAAGACTCGTTCATCCAACGAACATCGAGACATTGGAACTCATTGCCTAGGGAGGTGTTGCCCGAGTCATACGATCTCCAGAAATTTAAGAAGAACGCCAACACCTACCTTCTTTCCCTTGGTTCTCACGATGTTCTCTGAACATTACAGGATATCCCTTTTCGTGATAACCAGAACATAAAAAAATATGGTATTATTTTTTACTGCCTCCAATACAATGGAATTATGAAATTATTTGAAATCAATCTATTCAGTGAGTCCATGATTTCCATTTTCGAGAATTCGACCCCAGTTTCTCTATATTTCAAACCCATGAAGCCGGAGGGTGCATTCCCAGCATTTAATAATAATAATAATAATAATAATAAGCGTCTTTATTACTTTCGAATAGAGTATACAAATAAAGTCTTGAACAAAAATGTTTCAAAAGTAAAGGGCGAAGTTCAATTCAGTTTCTAGATCACTCCGTCCACTGAATTGCACTACCATTCCATCAGTCCTGTGAGTTTTATCATTTCACCTCGATAATTAGAAGGTACGGCGATGCTTCCCATGCAAAGTAAGACACACTGTATAGGCAAGGCATTGGAACCAAATTATAATTTTATTTTTGAGGAATAATGTCTTGCATTATACCCTGAAGTATGTTTCCTGAGCTATCCTACTGTTTAAATTCAAAATCTGTTCATATCCTGTTCCGAATATACGTTTATTATATTCACCTAAGAGTGTCCACCGTTCTTTTGAAAGAATACTAGTTTTCATAATAACTACGAAATTTTTTCAGAAAAAATGATAACAATGTCAATGTGTGGTTGCAAAAAGTCACAAAAATAGTAAAACAAATAAGCTTTATTAACAAGTCACAAAAATAGTAAAACAAATAAGCTTTATTAACAAAAAAAAAGTTTGGGAGTAAACGAGTAACGAGTCCAAAACATGCCCTGTCTGTGGTTTCAGCACATACGTATATTTATATTACTGCTTGGAGCATTTCAACATTCAAACACTTACCACGGAATCAATCATGCTCATTACCTTCGGACATTATCATATTCTCACCAAGGGCGAGACCTCTAATCTACATCGCCATCAAGGAAAAATCTTTGAACTGGAGACACCAACCGTAAAATTAGGAAAACCCCCAAGATTCCCATGGATTCAGGTCATTCGATCGAATATCGAACCACATCCCGTTTCGCAACGATAGACAATCAATAATTACACGACAATTACATTTCGTATCACAATAATGATGATCAATCGGTCATCCCACCTGATGATGGCTGCATTACGAAGGAGGCAAACCTCGCCTCAAACGGCAATCGCGTGTTGTTCGACAACTTGAGGTGGGCATTATTCGCCTGCTGATGAGTGTTCGGTTCCATGTAAACCCACAGGGCCCAGTCTAGATTTAATGGAAATGTTGTGCCAAGTGACTGTTCGAGGTTCATAACGGGCACCGCTGTAGTACCCCGTAGCAGGATATCATTATTTCCACCACACTATAGAATTTCATTGCCCCATTCATGCAGCAAAACATATGGGTTGCTATAACAGATAACTCAAAACTGTTATACGCATCTGAAGGAATATCCACAGGAAGCATAATCATTTTTTCTTGCATCATGTATTTCTTGTATTATATATAATAACAATAATCACAATGTTGGTATTTCATTTCTATGGACAAAAGCGTGAACTGTTGCAAGAATAGCTTGTTACTCAGCTTCATCCAATGCTTGCAGAAGTATCCCTCTGGATTCGCTTCTTCCTTGGGATGCAACAGTGTCTTCAGCCTGCATCTCAGTGATAACTTTCCACATGATTGATTCCGAAAAGCTACCTCAGCTGATGTCTGAGAAACACACTTCGTACATGTTTACCACAATGACTCTGGCGCTGGCACTATATGTACTCATGCAGATTGCATCATGACCTGGTTCTGGGTTCGTTGCCATAATTATTCAAATTTCGATGTATCCAGAAGTTAAATAATGGTGAACTAAATTGTTGATCACAGGTTATTACCATAATTTTTCGAAATGGTCATAATAGATTTGGTGGCTGGTGAACCGTAGCGGCAGACTATGAAAACTGCCAGGTGTTAGTGAGAATCAAATTTATGTCCGGCGATTATTGAAATCATTCTCCTCGAGTAACAAAACTCACGGTGAATATAATAATATAATAACATTCAATCTCGTCAACTCTGGAGTTTATTTCACTGTTTTTACACGGCTGTCGGTCAACTAACCACTTCCATTGTTGCGATGTCGCAATATTTTACATTGTGTAAACTTGTCTGGCTTCTAGACCTATGAGAAGCAAGGGAAAACCTTCACTATCTCTTCAACGCTGTATTCTTAACTAAAATGGACTATAGATACCTCATTTTAAAATCATAGAAGTTAAAAATCAACTTCATCTCCTATACACTGAATGTTTTGCTTGCTAACATATACATATTAATCATTTTATTGTGTCAGTATGAGAAATGTCATCTTCAAGAACAAAAATGGACGATTTTTGAGCCGGTTGCAGCAAAACATTAATTCATTGGAAAAGTAAACAAAGTTAATTTTCTCTCTCGTTCTCCAAGCATTATATTATGATGATCATGTTACAAAAAATATGTCATATACGAGACCATATACAAAATCAGGAATCAGTATTAACCCTACAACATTAATTAATCTGTTCCAATGGACAAATGTTTTGACAATATAAATTCCATCAAGCTCAAAATCATATATCTCATGAAATTCTTGTATTGGCCTTGACCGCTGTGGTGTCGTAATCGTAACTTTTTCAATTTCCAGACACGGGACCAAGACAAACTTCTGGCCATCTGGCCACCAACAGACCAACCTTATTATGAAGGCAATGAACTTCCGATTCTTAAAGTCGATAACACCAAAATATACACCCAGAATCATTATGGAACCACACGACACCACACGTTTTTCTTTGTCATTCTGTATATTCTTGTTGCGGACGCCTGAACAATCTTCTGGTACAATAATTGAAATGTTTGAACGACACTGCTGACTCATTGGTTAATAAGACTACGCATTGATGATTACTTCACGACCTTTGGATCGACTTGGGACTAATCAGGGCTAATAATAGCCGCGCAATGGTCGTGAACTTCCTTATTTCAAAAATAGAGAGGCTTGTCCGCGATCTCAATCATTCTGACGACTCAGATCGGTGCACTGACTGTGAGTAATATTGTGTATATTACGGCGATATTTCTGGACTGGAGTGAGAAATTCCTCTGGCAAATTATCGGTCCGGCGTCAATCCATCAAAGGAAATTATATAGTTGGCTGTTTGAAAGCGTTCTCGATTTCTCAATTGCCTTGCCACTCGAAGGGAGTTGAAAACGTTTTGTGCCAGGTGGAGGTCTCTAGAATAAGCATCCCACTGCGAAAAAATGTCGTTTGTTTTTCCAACTACTGGAGGGTTTTTGAAGTAGATGACTTGATCGATCCTTCTTTTCCAATATTTACTCCAGATTTTAAGGTATTTGTATTCATGCTTAGAAGTATCTGGAAAAAATCACGGAGATGTGTTCGGTTTCACTAGTTTGCAGGTATTTCAAAATTGGTTCTTCCAACCGGATGTTGGAATTTCTGGAAAATTTATCAAAAAAAAAGGTGATCAAACGTTTTCCGGAAATTTTTTGTATTGTTAGGTATTTATTTTGATGCTCAGAAGCATCTGAAAATCAACTGCCTTGCCATTCGAAGGGAGTTTAAAACGTTCTGCGCCAGGTGTGAGTCTCTTTAGTCCATTTTAGTTAAGAATACAGCGTTGAAGAGATAGGGAAGGTTTTTCCTCGCTTCTCATTGGTCTAGAAGTCAGACAAGTTTACACAATATAAAATATTGCGACATCGCAACAATGGAAGTGGTTAGTTGACCGACGGCCGTTTAAAAACAGTGAAATAAAATCGAAAGTTGACGAGATTGAATGTTAAAGTCTTATTTCTATTATATTTACCATAAGTTTTGTTAATCGAGGAGTATGATTTCAATAATCGCCGGACATAAATTTGATTCTCATTAACACCTGGCAGTTTTCATAGTCTGCCGTTAGTCTGACCATTTCGAAAAATTATGGTAATAACCTGTGATCAACAATTTAGTTCACCATTATTCAACTTCTGGATACATCGAAATATAAATAATTATGGCAAAGAACCCAGAACCAGGTCCTGATGCAATCTGCATGAGTACATAATTATAGTTCCAGCGCCAGAAAGAGTCATTGTGGTAAACATCATGTACGAAGTGTGTTTCTCAGACATATAGAACAGGAAAATAGTTTTTCGGAATCAATCATGTGAAAAGTTATCGCTGAGATGACGGCAGATGGCACTGTTGCATCCCAAGGAAGAAGCGAATCCAAAGTGACAAGGAACAAGCTATACTTGCAACAGTTCACGCTTTTGTCCATAGAAATAAAATACCAACATTGTGATTATTGTATTATATATAATACAAGACATACATGAATTCAACTGAATATTTTATTTTCATGGATAATGCTCAATACAATTTATTAGAAGAAACCAACCAAGCATATCAAACTCAATCTGGAAGAAATAAAATCATGGAATGGGATATAAAATTATAATTTTGTATTTTCATTTTCATATTTTGTCCTTTGAAGCATAATCAGTCAAGTAAAATGAATGACTTGAGTTTTTATTAAAAATTCCATACTCAACATTATATCAGATTGAATATCCTCGGAATACGTCAACCAATTGTTGTTCACTTATGTGCTTCTTGAAATTCCATAAAAAAATATGTTTGCAGATTTGTTAATTCACTTAGAAATCAATGATTTAAGGCATCTTATATTCTGCAGAATATACCCTTGCTATATAAATATTCAATTATTGATTCATCACTTAACATTTCCATAGTTATGAAATATTTGAATTTGGCGGGTTTGCTAGTGTAAACTGGAGGGTTTTTGAAATAGATGACTTATATTCATGCTCTGAAGTATCTGGAAAAATCATGGAGATGTGTTTGGTTTCAGTAGTTTGCAGGTATTTCAAAATTGGTTCTTCCAACCGGATAATATTAATAATAATAATATTTATTTACATTTGGATACGATCATACATTGATACAAATAAAACATGACTGTAAATAAATAACCTACTCGATAAGTGACTAAAACACTTGTTTCGAGAAGATATAATGACGAAATATGAATAGTAAACAGATAATTACAGAAGTTGAAAAATTCATAAAAAAAAGTGATCAAAGGTTTTCCGGAAATTTTTTGTATTGTATTTGAAAGTTTGGTGCCAAAATATTGGTACAGGAATGCTGTGCGGAGCAATATCAAATATTTTGAATATAATAAATTCTGTTTGGTTTATGAATGGTATCATTTCGTTTCGAGCTCAAACTTTCAAATCATCTTCATCGTATTATTTCCTGAATGGTTACCAGAAACATATCCTGTATTATAAAATTTGAGAAAAAAACATTAGCAGACAAATAAAAAAATATTTCAATGGTCAATCTATGATTTTATGATATATAAGAAATAATTCAAATTCCGTTCTGTATAGCTTCTTATTCTTGAATTCGTCGAGCTAGAGCTAATCCGTCCCAATTATTGATTGTAATAATTACAACCAAGGCATCATTAAATTCATACTTCCCTGCCATAATATACAGGCAGATTTATATCCAAGATAACAATAGAACTGCAACTATCGCTAGTTTATTTTCATGGAATATAAGCGAAGTAGGCTAATTTGCAGCAATAAAGACAGTGTTTTGTTTGGACCTGGCTACTAGATTACGATTACTCACCACTTCGCCTTTCTAGTAGCAATTATAGAAGAATAATATGGCGTTTGTTTTCACTGCAAACACAGGTGGCCCTGCCAACTGTAGCATTAACAATTAGATACTATAATATAATTTATTGTTTTTCCAAAGACTCGTTCATCGTTCATCCAACTAACATCGAGACTTTGGAACTCATTGCCTAGGGAGGTGTTCCCCGAGGCATAGTATCTCCAGAAATTTAAAAAGAACACCAACTCCTACCTTTTTTCCCTTGGTTCTCACGATGTTCTCTGAACATTACAGGATATCCCTTTTCGTAAGAATCAGAACATAAGAAAAACTTAATATGTAACTTATGCGAAATAGCAAAATAATTTCCGGAAATAAAAAAATCATTCTTCAGAAGGCTGAATATATCAATATAGATCTGTTTTTATCTTCATCAGAATACTTGGTTGCATATTCTTCTTCCTACACTTGGTATTTTAATTGCATAATCATAATGTGTTTCAGTGGAATCGTGTTGATGATCCATGGGCATCGCCTATTTTCCTTTCAAAATTCGCATTTATTCTGGTGGTTACAATATTTTGAATAATTCTCCTCAACCTCATGTAAATCACACCCTTGCTAATAAGTACCGATGATGACTCATCGCTTCACCATCTGTTGAATTTCTCAAGACACCTGGTCAAGAACAATTGACTCTGCTAATATATATCGCCTTGAGGATCAAGTGGGCGAGATAACGAAGTAACAATGCAACTAGTCGTAGCGTAGTGTAGCTGTAATTGCACTTCATATGTGGGTACTTGACTTTTTGAGGACCTGCGTGAATAAAAGACGCAGGGGACAAAAGCACGGATGGATGGTCCTTCGAGCCGGATATGTTACTTTTTAGTTATATCTTGTCATGATATCCTCCTCATTGTAATTCAAGGTCAGTGACGATTTGAATCGCTTGATACGAAATGATATTGATCAGTGATCTGAGACGGACTTATTATCGCGTTGATTTATATCATGATATGGCAATTTTTTAGCATACGTTTTGGCAATGTGACACCTGGAAATTCTGATACTGACATCATTTGGCGTATGTGGCATTAATCTTGTGATTTGTTAGGTACACTTTGATTTGGATTGATGAAAATACAACATAATGCGCTCTTTGCCTTTATATGACCATGGTGGCCAGCGAGTACTGCCTTAACACTACATTCATATATACCACTTCCTTCTGAAACAAAAAATAGCCTCTAACAACCCGCCTATATAATCCAAATTGATTTTACCAATATCGATTAAATCTTAGACCAGGACCTGGCTAAGAATTAAACTCAACATATGGTGAAATGAAGGTTGCATAAACAGAAGTCGACTACCTCAAAATGTATTGAAAAATAACAATGAAAATTTGGGCGTGCAACACAGTCCAAAAATGTAGGACTACTTGGTATAAACTAATCACACTCTAAGAAAATACTCATTAAAACAATATTATTGTGGTTTAGAATATAGCAGCGATTTCGAATAGTTTGCAATCGTTGAGAGAAACGGCCTGTATACGTCATTTGACCCATGGCAACTCCCAAAAATTGATGGGTAGGTATTCTGAAAACAATTTTCTCAAAAATGATCAAGTACCTATATATTTATTATATTCTTGAATTTATATGAATTGGCTGATGAAATCACACATACTATAAATAATGCTTCTCATTTTCTAGATGTTTATGGCAAAGGTACTACATTTAGTGCGTACTTATCAGTTCAGCTACCGAATCTTCAACTCCATTGACATTTTTGAAACTTGTTCCTGTTTGGGGCATTGTGTTTGCAACTCAATATCGATTCATTTTCACTATACATATCAGAATGGGTTGAAAATAGTATATATATAACAATTATTTATAGTGAAAACTCGAGACGGGATTTAAGATTTATGAGCACGCAACAACTACCGACAACGTCGCATTTTCAGTTTCCATGGCTCACTATAGAACGGTCCCATCTTGTGTTTTTCACTGAAATATAACCAATAACTGGAACGCTAATATAGGTAAATGCGCGTGGAACTTATGATCCCAATTATGCGAACTGAGATTTCAGATTATGCGCCGACGCAGTAAAAGTAAAGGTACGAAAATCATGACTTTGATCACTACAACTGTATACATTTGATGACGTACGTCTGTGATAAAATGAACTAAATCAGACGCGGCTGGGCACTTCTTGTTTCGTGTTAATTCTCACTGGTCAAGTGGTAAACGGTCATTCGCCAAATCCAAATCAAAGAGAAGTTGTTCCATATCGTCAATTTGCCCTGTTTGATAGTTTGATAATATTTTCATAAACAAAAAAGGTTGAAGGTGCATTGCTGCAATGCAAAAACTGCAGTACTAATTCTGGTTCAACCTTTTTTTGGTGAGTTGAGATTGATACTTATACATGAGCTGTATTATTTTATCTTAAAATCATCCATTTTCAGTTTAACTAAGAATAGACATTGCTCATGAATGAAAGCTAGTTATTGGTAGATATCCAAATATCGAGACTTTGAGCTATGGAAATGTGATTTGTGAAGAACATATCATCATTGATGACATCATATAACTTCTGGTGATAAAAAACGACTGAAACGTGATTCAGTTCCCAGGCTGAATCTTGGTCCTCAAAAGCCTCTGTCCACTATCCAGAGAACAGTGTAAACAGAATTCAAATTGTTTAAAGCAGTGAAAAGTTATTCAGATTTCAACAGGGGGAAATTTCGGGGTGCGACGTGATTAGTGCTGTGTAGTTTAAAATAAATACATATATTATAATATAATGTGCTTTATCCTATATGGAAATTGTTTTTTTTAACTGTTTGCTTACCATATTGTGTCACAGGAACTAAAATTATTATTACAAAGATTTGGTTGATCACAAACTTATTTACTATAGGACAAGGATTATAGAATAGAATTTTTTCGTCACTGAAGAAGTTTACATACACATAAAACTATACATACATGTAGAAACTTGGAGTAGTTGAAGAACGTTTAGAAATATACAATCAAGACAATAAATCCAAAAATATACAAACATTTGATTCGATTTAATTCGGTTGTATAACGATTTCCACAGTTCGCTCCAAAAACTTTGGTTTCACCCTGGAACTGCTAATTCAGATAATCCTTTATGCAATGTTTCTTCAGAGATGTTAATGTTGATAATTGGTCCTAAAGCACAGTCCAGATGGTCTGTGTACCAAAGGCTAGACCGGACCTGGTTACAGTAATAGTGCGCATGCTCCCGGCCTGATTTATTTTCAGTCTGCGCGAGATTCAAAAGGGTCTATGCTTGAGAAGTTCCTTTGGCATTCCAGTTATTGGATATATTTCAGTGGTGTTTTCAGGTTAACAAGCAGATACCTACATATTCGTGATGGTATAACATAATTCTTCCTCGGTACAAAAATGCTCTTCTCTTTTCAAAAAATATACTAGATCGAGTTGAGAACTGATTCAGTGCGGAGAAATATGCGTTGGAAGATTGCATTGGGACAGGCAACGTTCAGAGTGGAAATCTTAGGATATCTGCTCCATTGACTACCCTGCACTGATGAGGGCCAATATAAACGTGCCTGTTTCGTACTTTTCCACGTGTAAGGAAGAAAGAAACGTTATCTGCATTCACTGTGTGAATTGTTGTTCAAACTTTCAAACGGAACACCCTATATTTCATTATGTTGAAGAATTCTATATGTCTATGTTGACATTGCGTATGATACATTCTTATACTAGTTCTCGAGTAATTACGATTTATTGTAAGAATTTTTCATAATGACTTATGTCTTAGAAAAGTGTGCTGTTCGGGTTACCCTGATAGATATTCAGATCAAATCTGATTCAGTGTTATTGGTTGTATTGGAATTATAATAGCATATCGTGGAACTAGTGCGGAAAATAGGATATTTCAAACGAATATGAAATATCCAATTTCCGCACGAGTTGTACACTATAATTTTCCGACGACCTACATGAAAAACATAGGTATGTCGAATTTTAATTCCGCATGACTGTATTACCTACTTACAAATCATTTTTACAGGAAACCAATTTAATTGCCTGAAGAAGAATAATATAAGAAAAATGTATCACACAAAGAGAACAAATTTTATTGAACATTTAACAAACATATTTGGGTACATTTCTGTCTGTATTTATGAAATATTGGAAAAATAATTATTGATGGTAATATTTGAACAATTGTTGATGGAAAACTATTATTTTCTTTTATCAAACCTAAATTGCATACTTCTGCGGGAGTAGAATCTACACCATTTCATCGTCATTGATGACATTGCAGCAAAGAAAGATGAACAAATCATACGATTCTGTACCTATCTACTTGGTAAATCACATTGACACTATAATGTTTTGAATTCGTAAAATCAGAGCATAATTAACTATATTAGGTAATCGCACCAATCTCACAGCGTGGAGATGAATATTTCATTTCGCACTAGTGCGAAATATCTTATGTTGTGTACTAGTTTACAGTGCGAAATGATTTTTTATTTCGGGGTCTTCGGAAAAAAATATTTCCTGAATGATTAATTTCATATCCAGCTATTGTCGCTTGTTCTAATATTCGTATCATTGTTTATTCAGTCTCGTTGTGATTCTTTACTAGTAGTAGTAAGATAGTCCGCGTATTCGCTCACTGAAAGTTGTTTAGACTCTGTAAGTGGTATTCATCACTCATCGACATTTGCTTAGGGTTTGAAATTAAATAGGAATAGATCCAGCAGTCCCAAGCATCGCATAGAGGTCAATGCATTATTAAGTCAAGTTATAAAGTTCGACTTTTTCAGTATCTCGATATTACAGAATGAGATTACCTCTAATAAGGCGGTATTCATCACAGTGTGTGATTCAATTCATTCATGCAGGTATTACCTATACACTGGGTTTATTTATCTAATAAAAATATATGACATCCAGCTAGTAGATTGAGTACACTGGAGGTTCAGTGTGTCTTTTCTTGAGGAATTCCCAATATTTGAATGAAAATATTGATGTGCTTCGTTAGTGAAAATGAATATGTTGGAAGTTATATTACATAAAAAATATTATTTATTCACTTACCAAGCATGCATAACATACCTACCTACTACTATTTCCGCCTTATGAATAGGAAATAAAATGTTATTCACAAAAAAGAATGCGAGGTTCGCTATGCGTTTATTTCTCGAAAGTAATGCCAATTTTCCACACGCGATGGCATGCATGCATAATATGTCCCCTGAAGGAACAAAATCAGAAACACCATATATGCTTGATAACACTATATGCACATGAATATGGAAGATCTATAATTTCGAGAAATCTAAGATAAATATACGTTACCTATTGGACATAACAAGTAGTTTGAAAAATGAATAGCCATTAATTTAAGAGTATTAATAAATAAAAAAATATATTTCATGTATCATCCAATTCTGGTAGACAACGAGTAGATAATAACCTCTTTCCTGGCTGGCAACGATTCACACTGTGAATGCAAAATGCATATCCCTAACACGTGACAAAGTTCACCGGTTTCGGGTTTATTGGCCATCATCAGTGCAGGGTAATCATCGAGTAGAGTGAAATCTCCACTCGAAGCGGTGCCAATATCGGGTCGGGAAATGATCTTTTAACGGCGCCACTGGAAGTTGGATCGACTATATAAAGCTACCGATTCATGCACTCTCAGATACTTGCTGATTCACCAGAATTTACAGAATTTTTATAGAGCAGTTATGCGAGGATTTGGTTGGAAGTGACGGAGATATTCAAAATGTTGATTTTATAAAATTATGTGATCAAGATGAATTATTTTTTCTGAATTCCTAGGTATATTGGCAACCAACTGAACATAAAATAGACAGACATTCAACACCTGAATAAGGAGTTGACCAGTCGCTGGTATGGTCTATAAGAGTGCTAACAAGTCTTTTATACGGTATTTGCGAAATATTGAGATCATTGTAAATAAACTGTTCCAAAGACAAATTATAAAAGCAGTAGCTAGGCTGTTCATACTAGAGACAGTGTGTCTCATGCACAAAAAACAAATGTTTGATGGTACTTCCTCAGATAGACATCATCTTCCTACCAATTCCATAATTTCAATCAGAAACTCTGATCCAGTGAATTATTGGAAATGAACATTCCACTATAGTTATAAGTATCACTAACCGAATTTCTTTATAAAATTCGAAAATTTACTGGAGCAACATGTTTCTGTCAAAGCAATACCTTCTATACTGTGGAAAAATATTAAGACGATTGTTGGTAAGTAGCTTATCTAATCTAATTTTTTGTTATTGTTGGGTATTTATATTTCTGCTCTGAAGCATCAGGAAAAAAATCATTGAGATCTTTTTGGTTTCACTATTCTGCAGGTATTTCAAAATTGGTTCTTCGAACCGGATTTCGATTTTTCTGGAAAATTTATCGAAAAAAAAGTTTTTCTGCTGAAAATTTTGTTAATGTTAGGTATTTGTATTCATGCTCAAAAGCAACTGAGAAAAATCATTGGGATCTATTTGGTTTCACTTGTTTGCAGGTATTTCAATATTGATTCAATCAGCCTGATTTTAATAACTCTGGAAAATTTATCGGAACATAGTTGTTTTCCGGAAATTTTTATTGTTGTTAGGTATTGCTCAAAAACACCTGAGTAAAATTATTCAGATCTGTTTGATTTCACTATTTTGCAAATGCTTTTTCGAGCCGGATTTTAATATTTTTCTGAAATATCCGATCAATCGTTTTCCGCGGGAAGTTTTGTCATGGTTAGTTATATATATTCATGCTCAGTATAGCATCTGAAAAAACTCATTGGGTTCTGTCTGTTTCCACTTGTTTTGGTAATTCTAGAGAAATCATCGAAAAAAATGTGATCAAACGTCTTCCTATGTATGTTCATGCTTGAAAGCATCTGGGAAAAATCATTGAGATACATTTTGCAGGTGGTGCAAAAATGGTTTTTCGAGCCGGATTCATATATTTCTGAAACATTTATAAAAAAAGAAAAGGCGATCAAAATAAATATTTTCCGCGGATATTTTTGTTATTGTTAGGTATTCATATTCATGCTCAGAAGCATCTGGAAAAAATCATTGGGATCTGTTTGGTTTCACTAGTTCGCAGGTTTTTCAAAACTGGTTCATCCAGCTGAATTTTGGTAATTCCGGAGAAATCATCGAACAAAAGGTGATCAAACGTCTTCCGATGATTTTTGTTATTTTGGTATCTATGTTCATGCTTGAAAACATCTGGGAAAAATTATTGAGATCCATTTTGCAGGTGGTGCAAAAATGGTTTTTCGAGCCGGATTCATACATTTCTGAAACATTTACATATAGAAAAAGAAAAGGCGATCAAAATAAATGTTTTCCGCAGATATTTTTGTTTTTGTTAGGTATTCATATTCATGCTCAGAAGCATCTGGAAAAAAATCATTGAGATCGGCTTGGTTTCACTATTTTGCAGATAGTGCATAATTGGTTCTTCGAGCCGGATTTCGATAAATGCTGGAAACTTTATGGCAGCCCCACCGGGAAGTCAAAGTCACAGTCAGCGAACACAAACGGAACGGAGAGATCGCTCCTCGTCGCGGGTTTTTCAGTCTGTCCTCGGCATCGACGCCGTCCGGTATCTAGGAGGCCGCGCGATCGCGTTTTGTTACGCGTATACGGCGGAAGGCCATCGAACCTTCCCGATGCTGGTGCTTCGAGTGTGACCGATTATTATTATTATTATTTTTCGTTCCTCGAGAGACTGTCATTGTCGAAGCTGACAGGTGACTTTTTCGTTTTTTTTTTTGGCGGATATAAATTACAGTGGACTATAGAAAATGGTGGACTGTTTCGTTGGTTGGATTTAGAACTGGTGGACAGGAGGTGGACTGTGGATGTGGAATGAAGTGAGTTTCGAGATCTTGGGATCAGATAATATGGATACGGAAGATGTGACTACAGAATGATTACCTATTTCTTGAGGAAAAATTCACTGATCATGAATTGAAGTCATCAATCTCATGGTTATCTGGTACTTCTAGCTTGTTATGACTTGAGGCTTATGGATACTTATAAATTTCAACATGTCACGTCAAAACAGTCAGTAATCAAGAGATTATTGAAATGAGAATGAAAATATCTAAATCATTTCGAGATATATCGAAATTTCTATCAATCCTGAAAATCTGCAACAATTTTCGATAATGAATTCTTGAAATGTTTGTCCCTAAAACGGAATCCTCAACGAGTTTATTATTTTTACTGCACAATTGGCGTTATACAGGGTGATTCATGATCGATTTTCATAAAAAAATGTGAGAATTGATAGCGATTAGGTAAACATATATTTTGTGTATTTCTTTGGATTTGGTGGATCCTATTATTGATCCACCAAAAAATGTAACCGAAACAAGTAAAAATCATATCTGAATATATCTAGTTGGCTACCTTCGTATATTTGAGATAGTTTGAGATGCACATTTCAATCAGTTTGACCTGAAAGTTGTCGAAGGAAAAAATATGTCTCTCGAGATATTTTTTGCGTGTCTCTGTATTCGACTCGTATTCGATCTGTATAACCCGTATTTAGAAAACCTTCATTAGAAAGAAAAACCCAAGACCAAACTTATATCTGTAGATAACGACCTTCAAAACACAAACGGAATTGTTTACTTTGATCGTTGAAATTGAAGTAAACTTATGGAACCGTTTGTTCATCTCAACTCTGTGTTGAATAATCCCTATCCTTCGTTATGGTATAAAAATACGCATGAATAATCATTTTCATGTATGTTTTGGCAAGGGGCAACGTGTCAACTGAAGCCATCATAATTTGACTGAGGATAAAGTAGCTTCATGATAATATTTCCAGGTAGATTTTGTAGAAAATGCATTATAGACTCGATTAAAGATAAACTATGAAGGTTATTTTGAGAATCTATGTGCTCAGGATTCATACGATTTATCGTTGGTTTTTTTGTACTGATTACTCTACATTCGAGGAAATTACTCTGTGGAACTCACCATCTAACATTATCAAAACATATACTGACTTTTAGGAATCTGAATTATTGCTGAAACATCTACGTCTGGGTTATAGTTGAATGATTCTCATTATGACCCAGAAAAGAGAATCAGTATCCGAAAATTTGTAATTTTTATTTTTGGTAGAGTAAACCTTCGTTGAGAATATTACACGCTGATTTCGGTAAAAAGATAAGGTTAATCGAATCACCTATAATTTGAGAAAAGTCGCGAATGGTTCCTGAGATGTTACCGATAGGAAATTCCGGGAAATTCCATTGGTTCACGGTTAGTACTATAATAGTATATTAGTTTCAAGGGACCAAGTGCGACAACATGTCTTATAAAACGTGTGTCATATACAATTTTTTCTATTTTGCATTGATTTGAAGTATTCTATTGAAATAAATTGATTTAATATCGATAAATAAGAGAAACATATTCGATTGGTAACAATGATGACATTGAAATATTTAAAATCTGACGCACAAACGTAAAGCCCAGTTTACTGTTGAACGATTTCGATATTTGCGATCTGGAGGTGAATAATACAATGTTGTTATTGTTTTTATTGGTCAATTTCAATCAAATCACACTCTGAATTAAAATTTACCAATAAAAACATTGAGTTTTTCACTGCTAGTATCACCAAATCCAAATCGCTCAGAAGTAAACTGGGCCTAACTCTTCTAACTTTCATTTGACAGTTCGATTGTACCAATCTCCGAATAATAAAAAATGCGCGTATCGAAACAGAGGCTGTTTCGACACGCATTTGCGTTTCATAATGACTTCATTATAGAACCAAAATAGAAAAAGGTAGCATCCAATGATATAATAGGATCACTGCTGTGAACCCCGCCGCACTATGGTGAATCCCTATAAAGTTGGATGATTCACCCATTAACTCACGTGTTGGGATCATTACACTGTTGTCGGTTCTTGTAATGGCCGTTTAGATATGGGATTAACTACCCAGGTTATTGCCGAAAGCAAGATGCAATGAGAACGGCTTCTGCCATCGAATATGTGAAAAAGTTAATGTACGAGGTGTAAAAAACGCGTATCGAAATATAAGCTTTTATACTCGCCTTTGTACGATACGCATTTGCGTTTCATAATGACTTCATTAAGGCAACTAGAATACACTGTTGGAAATTAGTTGCTAAATCAGCAAAAAAATATAGTCCCAGTAGGTCTACAACATTTTATAGTTGAAATATCAAGAGTATTTGAAGTTAATTTTCACCATAATGGTTATTGCTCGTCTCAACAACCGCCTCTTTGTATGGCTACTACGTCTTATTGGTGAATTAACTACAGTAAGTTAATAATTCTACTTCACCTTATAGCTGTTCGCAGTATTCTCTGAAGTTAATTGAGCAATTACAAATTGTCATTTTCACTTCAATTTGTTGTTACGAGTCCTACGTCATAATGTAGTTCTAGCTACAAAAAGTTGTCGATTGTACTACAACTCAGTGTATTTTCAACAATATTCCACTGCTGGAATTCAAAGTTCAGAATACTGAAATAACCATATATCATGAAAGACATTTTATTTTCTGCATAGCAACAATACGAAAAAAATCCACTATTGGCACAAAAACACATCAAAAGCTGTCAGTAAATCGAAAGAACATCGCGGCACGTGATTCACTACAATGCTGGTCAACCTCTGTCTGTGTTTGTCATCCGAGACAACTTATTCCTATCCTCCTGGAGTGTTGAGTATCTCTCGTTCATTTGCTGAAACAAAAATTATATTAATAATTCATTTTGGATTAATTTGGTCATGAATTTTTCAATCCAATTAACTCTTGAAATCACTTGGATTTATTAACTGAATAGTACATTATCATTCAAAATATAATTCAGAACGAATCTTACCAGTACATTAATTTCTCTTCAACTTAACTCAGTTTTTGTTATCTTTTTTGTTACCCAGTAGTATAGCTTGAAAAAATCCGAAAAAAGTCCGAAAATCGATCCATCGAACAAATACCTGAAATGAAGAGTTGTACAAATAATCACATCACAACAGTTTTAAACTAGATGTTGCAGTTATCTTCATTAGTATAGTCAAAAATATATGAAATATGCATGAGAAGTAGTGAAACTTCCATAATAATAATTTCAAAATGTGAATATAAAACTGATATGATTATACTCACTTTTTTGCAGCGAAACTTCAATAATCACAGAGAGAATCCAAGAAAAATTCTCAACAAATGTGAAATTATTGCGCTTGCAGATTCCGACGAAACATTGTTATTTGTTGCTCTAGATCATGAAAAATATTCGCAACTGAAACAAAACAAAAATAATATCAATATTGGCATGAGTAAATGAAATGTATGTACGAGTCCACATCAATCTACTCCATGATGTAGGTACTTACCTTTTTTATATCTTGACTACACGAGAGGAAAACCTAATGTATTCGTTCTAATGCTCTACAACGGCAACAGACTGCAGATAACTGAGTAAACTTGGGTTGGGACTTGTAAGGAATCGGTATTCGCGAGAAGACAAACGAAAAGTAGCGAATATATCCGAAGAGATCGGAACTAAAAAATCTTTGTAACCGAGCACAAACTGTTGCAAATTATAAAACTAGGTGATGTTAATTTGTCAACAGAGTGCGACAAAATCGCTATTTAATATTAATGTATTAGCAACTAGATGATGTTCTACTGTCTATGTTTCAATAACCATTATTGAAGTTCTAGTTACAATCATTTGTTGTTGTGTTACAGATTATATCAAGTTGTTTGGACAGGAATTTCATCTGTTCATTTGATGCAAACTTGTTGCTGTTGTATTGACATTATCAGTAGTGAATTCGATAACTGACTGATTTAACAACTACATCGAAAATTGTGGAAGTGAAATTGAGACACAATTGTTGTTGAATTTGACTACAATTTTTTAACGATATGAGAAGTTGTTGAAAGTAACAACTAATTTCCAACAGTGTAGTGGTTATAAAACGAATTTATAAAATGATATACTATCCTTCTCCCTCTATATATACAGGGTCATCACTCACGGTCGATGGTCGGTTAGACGTTTCTGGAGAACAGGACGTAGGATTATTCTGAAAATTTGATTTCTTGGGTAATCAGTTTTGTTCAATCGATCAAAATTATTTTCTGCGTTGCGGCGTTGATACTACTACTATCGATTATCGATTGATATTTAATTAAAACAAATACAGAGTGGTTCAGAATTTTGAGATTCGCACCACCCTGTATTTATATATATTGAATGTCAATAGATAGTTAATGAGTTGGCCATCTTGATGGAAAATATTGAATTGCACCAAAAACATGTGTAGAGGAAGGTCGCCTATATCCAGATAGCTTCAGAAAATTCCCGAAATTCAAACCAAGTAATCTACTACTTTTTAGTTCCATAACACAGTAAAATAGATTTCTGGAATTATAGGATTTCTGGCCATGGGTTTATACGAAAAAATCTTTCTTCTGGCTCATTTCTGTGGTACCCATTGGCGGGATTTTCTGGTTAAGTTGGAGATTGTAGTGGTTGAGGAGCATCAAGGAATCGGGCTAAAATCCGTCATTCGAAAGTATCCGAAATTAGGGATTTTCACATGTTGGGTTAGTTTTTACATAACATTCATAATTTGTGTTCATATCTATTTCCAATATGTGGACATAATGCAATAGGTAGTAAACATATATACGTATGTTGAATTCGGTAGAGAATATTCCACTTACTTACCATTGAAAACTACAATCGAATAGTACACGCAATAAACTAGGAATCACATCATACACATATATATTTGTTATGGCCATGTGGCGGAAGTTTTTCGAAAAATCGAAACATACAGAGGAGGTTATAACGAAAAACGTGTGGTTAAGCAAGAATTTCAAAGAGTTATGGAGAAACGTCATACTATCCGAAATAAGGCACCTATCAAAAAATGGTCGACCTACTTACTTAATTCACTTACCACGTGATAAACATTCATTGCCATATAATTCTATAGATAAAAAATAACATTCCATAAGAATTTTCATATTAAATTTCTTGGAAATGAAAATCCCTGATAGAATTCGTTAATAAAAAACATCAAAGTGTTTCATTTAATAATCAATCGTTTGAGTTGATAAGCTTTTCTGGATAACCCTGTCTGTTTTTGGAATAGTACATAAAATGTGCCTTGGATATATTCAATATTCTTACCGCGCACTGTAATTATGAATAAAATACGTTTATTCCATCCGATTATTTTAGATGCTGGAGTTTAATCTTACGTATAAGATCTGCTGAACTTGTATAGGTCGCAGACGAGGTCGAAACTTTCATATTTTCCAATCGATTATTTTATATCGATTGCGTACAGTGTGATTGTTTATATTTTACTCAATAGCTATCTCAGTTAATATTGGTTCTACAAAAACATTCAAATGGACAAATATGTAGCATTTTTTATGGGCATTCAGAATGCAGTACTAGGAAATGCAAAAAAGCATCGTTTACCTAAAAATTTTGCAACATCTTGTATTTTTTAATGAGTCGGTAGAACTCTTTTTTCTGATTCAAAATATATACACTTTATTGAGGTTATCTTTATCGGTTTTCGGAAGATATATAGATTTTTCGTATCTAAGGCAGCTGATGTATAGAACGCCAGACGACAATGCTGCGATTGATGGCTTATATCAAAAGTAGCCATGGATAATAAACAAGTTTAATTGTATTGTTTGACATTATATTTAATCCTTGATTTCCTTTAACAATCCTGGGACTTCGTTTCAATGAACCAGTATTTCGTAAAAGTTTATAAAAGTTAAAAAAAATGTCTCATTAGGAAATCTTTTATACTCACGACGCGCCAAACGTTGGTTTTGATTACTTTTTATAAAAACTGACACAATATTAACTTTTTCTACCTCAGAATATATCATTTTTGAAGCCAATCGCAGCATTCTCGTCTGGCGTTCTACAGCTGCCTTAGATTTATACGAAAAATCTATATCTTCCGAAAACCGATGAAGATAACCTCAATAAAGTATATTATATATTTTGAATCAGAAAAAAGAGTTCTACCGATTGGGTAAATAAAAAAATACCAGTTGTTGTAAACTTTTTAGGTTAACGATGCTTTTTTGCATTTGATAGTACTGAATTCTGAAAGCCCATAAAAAATACTACATATTTGTTCATTTGAACGTTTTTGTAGAACCAATATTAACTGAGATAGCTATTGAGTAAAATATAAACAATCACCCTGTACGGCAAGCTTCACGTCTCTCACTGAAGATTTTTGTCGTCTGTGAGATTTCGTACTTTATAGGCCTATATACTTGCTTGTCTTCCATACAAAAAAAAACATTCGGAACTGAGATTTTAATTGATTATATTTCCAATATCTCTCTTGCAAGTATAGATATGCATCAGTCAAGATTTTTGTGTATTCGGTTTTTTTTTCATGTATTTGATAAGATCTTGAATATATCTTATCAGAGAAGATTTATTATATATCCTAAGAGCGCTTGCATGATTGCATTCATTAAAATTCCTGAAAATCATTGCTCAATGATTATATATAAAATCGAGTATAAAACTAAATTCTGATTTGCTATCCTTGCTTCTTAAGTACCTCTCATTTTCCTATAGTATTCCGAGAAGTATTCCCTCCTATAGTATTTAACAATTTCCCATGAAAATACATCTTGATTCATATATATTTCTTGCAATACGTTATGTTGAGAGTTATGCATACAATAATTTACTCGAAAAGAACATTCTTATCATTTCATGAACACTCAATATCAATTTATAGAGATTCTCGATTTCTATTCCAAACTCGTTTGCTCTCAATAATTATTATACAGGGTGCCCGTTTTTCGAGCTTGACCATGGGGATCTCAGTTATTATAAGAGATACGAGGTCGGTTAAATTGGGGCAAAGTTGTTCATTTCGATGCTGAACAATTATGTGAAAGAAAATTTCATGTACCTATTATTTTTCGTATTTGAAATATTGGAAAAAAACAGAAATTTGTAGTTTTCGTTTTTATTTTTTCAATCGTAAACGAAGCAAACTAGACGTTTTCAACTAGGGCGTTCTTGGGGCACTTTTTTACAAGGAATCTAAATCTGTCATCGTATTTTTGATGTCAGAGATTCAACTCTGAACTTCGGTTTTCCTTATGGTCGCCATATTGGATTTTCACATTTTCGAAAAGTATATTTTTTTGGTCGAAATTGGCAAAAAAATCGTTTTTGCGAAGAGTGCTTTGGAAATAATGCCAAAAATTTTGTTCAACAATCTAAATTCTGCTAGTTAAATGTTTTTTCTTCGCAAAACAAAACAGTCATAAAGGATGCTCGAATATTCTACCTTCCACTTCTAAACATAATTTTACTCTTTACCCCTAGTTCTGAATAGCTCAATCGATGGGTACCTACGATTTCAAGGATCAGATCCTAGAAGAAACAATACTGGATTATTGTTTATGGGGAATGAAGAAAGATTCCTTAAAATTGTACCCATCTATCGATGATATTGATGAGCTGAGAAAAAGAACGAGTAAAATTGTGTCTAAAAGTGAATGGTAGACTATTCATCATCTTCTATAACTTTTATAACTTTTATGTATTAATCTCGGTATTAATTTTATGTATTTAATGTTGTTTCGTTTTGCGGAGAAAAAACTTCTAACTTCCCTTGTCAAGTTCGTTCCTAACTGTAAACCTTAGATTTTAAGAAGGTAAGTTTAACAGAAATATGAACTTTCCGCATCCTCAATTGAACTATCAAAATTTAGTTTTTGTTAAACAAAATTGCTGGCGTTATTTTCAAAGCACTCTTCGTAAAAACGATTTTTTTTCAATTTTGATTAGCATGTAGGGTTCAAACATATTGTGTGTCACATCATTGTATTCAGAAAGTGACAGACTTTTCAAAAATGCAAAAATTCAATATGGCGCCCATAAGAAAAACCAAAGTCGACTGTTGTATCTCTGACATCAAGAACACCTTGGAAAAGACGATGACAGATTTAGTTTCCTTGTGAGAAAGTGCCTCAAGAACGTGCTAATCAGAAACGTCCAGTTCTTATGGTTTTCGCCTGAAAAAATAAAAACGAAATTTACAAATTTCGGTTTTCTTCCAATATTTCAAAAACAAAGAATGATACCTCAATTTTTTTTTCAGATAATTGTTCAGCATAAAAATGTGCAACTTTGACCTAATTTAACCGACCTCGTAACTCCTATAATAACTGTGATCCCCATGGTTCTGCTCGAAAAACAGGCACCCTGTATATTTTTGACCTACTGCGTACGTGTGCATATCTATGGAGTGGCTTTGTGGTCCACTTTCGGACATGAACCGATTTGAATCTCTAAACGCGTTTACTGATTGACAGCAACCGATGCAAAATTTTACTAGGTGTGGCTATAAATAACGAGATGATTATGCTACTACAGACCAGCCTTATCTTCCAATTCTTGTATTTACCGTGTTCGCACCAAGTTCGCAGAATATGCCAGAAGATGATAAATGTTTGATACAACAACGAATTGTCGTGAAACTGGCAAAGAATGCGTGTGAATGACAATTCAAACTAGCAAAAAGTTTGTGCGAAAGACAACATTGAATTGAAATTCTCTGAATTCTTTTTTTCGAAAATGTCCCACTAAATTGAGGTTCATTGAACAAAAATGTATATACCTAATGCTCGATATAATGTATTTGTTGTTCGTGGTGTTGTTAAACTGATTTATTAGGTACCTCAGTGGAAACAAATATAAATGTTCTTTATGAAATAAATCTTCGAATAAACCCGAATAATAGTTATTTATGTATTAAGGGAATTATGAGGGCCTTAATTACCGATGGCAAAGTTTGCGTCCCGAGGGCCTCTGGCCCGAGGGACAGCAATTGCCAGAGGTTATTAAGGCTCTATAATTCCCGTGGTACATAGATAATTTTATTGTTGACCGATTTTCATAACAATATGTCCATATTTAGAACGCAATAAATGTTTAAATTCATAACCTTTCTGGTATATTTGAATTAGGTAGCGTTGATTGTAGCATTGTTGGTTGTTGCTATAGGTTGTCGCTATGTTACATGTTTATAAGCAAACTTTCTTTATCAATCAATGTTTTTCCGTTAAAAACGTGTTTATTTTTTACCACAAATCGACGATCTTTTTCTGATATAATGGAGGATATTATAAAAAAAGCGGAAAAAGCAAGACAATCATTACTTCCATCGAAAAGTGAAGCCCTATATCAAAAAGAATACAACTTATATCTGAAGTGGCTGACACAGAGAAATGTTATGTCAAAAGATGCCAACGAAACTGTCTTTCTGGCATATTTTCAAGAACTGGTAAAGTATTTTCAGTATTTTCTGGTAGATTTGGTAATAATTGTATTTATTCGTTATGGACTAAATGTCAGGGAACATTTGAAAATTGTACATTTATTATTTGTAATGACTTTAATAAGGAAAATATGTCTTAGTTTTCATTACATATAAACGTTTATAAGCATTTCTTGTATCATTTTCACCTGTAAAAGGTAAGAGGGAGTTTTTGAACCTTAATATCCCAAGGGAGTTATGACCCTCATTATAGATATCGTAACTATGACGATATAAGCTTATAATGTCACTGTCAGAAATAAATCCTTTTTATCCACGACTAACATACCGGGCATTTCTCAAAAGTGGCTCACCTATATGAATAACTTTTTTGTTTCTGCAGATATAGATTGTAGGGGAAGGGTCGTTAAGGCTGTGCAGCCTCTCAAGAGTCTCAAGTACCTCGTCCTTGTATAACCCTTAATTTATTCTATTCGAATCTTGAGATTCCGAGACTTCGTGCAGAGTTTATCGGTTTCCTGGGAGGTAGGTTCCTGACATCAGAGGGCTTGAAGAGGGCTCCTTTCAGGAACTTGAGCCTCTTGCAGAAAAACGCTGAGCAGCGAAAATCTCGCATTAGTGGCAACTATCACTCTTTAATTTGAACATATTATTGAGGTGATATTCCAGAAGACAGTGTCCAGTGTCCAACTCGAGAAGCTGTTTAGCTTTTTGCAGATATAACAATCAAGTGAAATTTGGTGTTTAGGTATAATGCATAAATATGCATTTTTATACATTTTGAACTGACCCTTTTTTAATTTTCAATGGGACACCCGGTATATTTCGACTTATTTCAGTAAAAAATTATATTGTGAATACAATGTTTTGTCACTTTTTGGCAATCATCATTCCAAAATGTTCAATTTACAAAATCCGAGACAATGTCGTAAGTAATTATGATACGAAATAGGATGCCAACTGCCTTTTTCAGATATCATAATGAGCCACCCTCGAAGCCACCTTTGTTCTATTTGAAAAAATTTAGTAGAAACGGTTTCGTGAAATCAGAAAATCACTAAACTCATTTGTTTTGCTCGCTCGTAATTGTAATTTCCTTTGAGAATAGTAGTATTCATTCATTACAACATCATTGTATAATGTACTGTTCGAGGTAGTTTTATCAAAAGGCATTCAAATACGGAAGACTAAACGTTCTATTGCTAAATCGCTCTGAAAGGCGATAAGTCATTGTTTGCATGTATGCAACGAGTGCGAGAGAGACAAATACATGACGGCGGCTCTTTGGCAACATTGTATGTCTGAAGGTTCTCATCATCGTCAATGTAATCAGATTTCCTTTATTTCTCATAAGAATAACTTCGTAGAGTACAACAACATAATGCTGTCAAGCGAAACTTTTACTTACGTTAAAAATAAAATAGTGAACAAATATACAAATCCAGAAAACATAACATACATAAAATACAATTTTGCCGATATAACGAGTACTTGTTGAAACTGAACCTCTTTTATATCCCACTTAATAAACTACACTAGATAAATTATTTCCTGAAGAGGTTCAATTCAATTTTTCTTTCTTATAGCTTCCTACAATCAGAGTGCAAACAATTTGCACATACAATTTTTTCACATAGGTCAAATCTCCAGAGAAATGTTGTGAAGAATGTTTGTTAGTACTGTAATAGACTCATTCTCAAAGCAGTCTTGAGTTTTTCTTTGTTCTGCAGGTTGACATTGAATATTACTTTCAGTCTGATGTGCTTATTTTCAGTTGTCCCAGAAACTATTATCAATATCATCTGAAGTAGAATATTTTTCTTATTATTCAGTTCTTATCAACTGTTTTGTGTAGCACTGAATAACAGTCTTTTTGTTGACATAAGTCATTGAAAAATTTGTGTACTTTGGGTGTTTCAACCTTGGTTTCAACCAGACTTCCGATATTCTAATAGAAACATAATCGTCAATGTACATCATTAAATCAAAAACACTATGATTCGATGATAACTCCGATTCATGGAAAGGAAAAGAAACAATTATGCTTCAGTAAAGTACAATTATTGTTTTGTGTGAATTATTCAATCCTCTGCGGATTGAAAAATCGTATAATCTGGCAAACATGTTACTGGAGGAAAAGAGTCCGAAAAGAAGGATGGAACGATGACTGATCGCGCAGAAACGTAAATAAAACTGAAAGCGCCATTTTTGTTCATACCAGAGATCCCTGTTCCTATTTTGGTGGAAAATAAATATCTACGGTACCGATTATTATATATGAGCCTATGAGGATAGGTACTCAATAACAAATGAGTTTGAAGATAGGTATTTGAATAATAGTACTATGATACCCACAACTCGATTTCTATTAACTAAACATTCGCTGCATATTGATGATGACAAAGACCTTCACATTCATTAGCAAGCAATTACACATTCTTCAATGGCCATTGATCACTAGCATGGTGACCACACATGACAAAAATAATTCAATATGCAGCTGATTCTCGTCTGGATACTGCACACATAAATAAATTACTTCCTTTAAAAGAATTTCCTGCTTTCATTCAACAATGTGACAGTTTCACACAGTGTAAGTGGTAATTTACAAGGTAGCGAATAATTATCCTGTAAGTTGTTTTCATCGAAATATAAGATGAAATAATACGAATTCAAAAAAATAATGAATGAAAGACGATGAAGATTATGTTATGAATTTTTGCAATGCACAGCCATCAATGAATCCATCCATCATGATTATTGGTGTAAGGGCGAATCAGAAAATGCAGATTTTAATATGATTTTGCTCTCTTTGAAAAACAGAAAATATGATATTGATTTTCGCGGTGCAACTATGCATCATATTCATACATTCGAGATTCGAATATTGACAGGCTTGAGGACATACAAGTTATGTGTAGTTCCAACTGGTACTAATATCACAATCATTATAATGGGTCTGGAATTGTTCAAGCTTACAATGCTCGCAAAATATTCGAAATAATCGGAATAACGAAAATACTACAAGAAATACAAACCAATTTTATACAGGTTATGTAAGTCTTCTTATTTTTTAGTCCCAATCATAGAATTTTCATTATTTTAAGTTGCAATCTTGATGACAAAGACAACAATAGGGCAGACATATTTTCTCTCTCTCAACGCTGGCTGAACTTGTCAATTTGTAGCAGATGATTGGCCAAAAAATAAAGGTGTGAGTAAACTTGTTCTAGTCTCCTATTTTCTTTTATGTCGCCTTTGTCTTATGCTTTTGTAGGTATTGGTATTTTATCGGAGATATGATAAATTTAAAATCTATTTAACCTAGTCAAAACCGCACTTTTAAAATGTCATTAATTGGTTTTAAGGAACAGGAAACAATCATCTTTCTCATCATCTTCATAATTCTGATCTGAAATAAGAGGAATCCGTGATAACTTCTCCTATTTCCACATTATTTTCAATGAGTTTCAATCTAATCAAAAGTATGAGAATCGGCAGTCTGTAATCACATTTATTTCTTGTTCGCAAGGTCAACTAAGTTAAGTATTTACATTTTCAATAAAACAAAAAATGTACTCATTAGATCATAAAAATAATATTTCTGTTATTTCTGATTTATCCTTAATAAATGTTGTTTTGTAATACCCTGAGCAAGTAATAACTACTGGATTACTTAGATTGTAGAATGTTTCCCATACAATTTAATTATTCCTCGTATTTGCGATAAAATGTAATATCATGAAATGACACATCAAATAACATACTACTAGATCACAAATAGAATAATTGAACTAAACATTTCTCCGAGGATTTCCTTCAAATTGAGTGCAATGAAAAAATGTAGATGTCATGAGAACTGAGGGTTAGGTTAGGTTTTATACAAGTATGATATATAGCCCCCAAAGCGAAAGTGCTTATACACTACCATGAATTTTGTATCGAAATTCAAGGGTTATTTGCTGATCTTTGAAGGCAGTTAATTTAGGCATCACTTTGGCATTGGTGTACTCACGTTTGATTTTCAACAACAATGCGCGAGAATATTACTGATAAATTCACTGGAAAATTGTATCGTTGGTTCATATCGAGAGGAGGCAACTCTGTATTGGTTTGCAATATTACTGAGCAATTCCAGCATCTCTCTATCCCCTACTCGATCTCATAATAATATTTGATGACTGCATTCGTAGGTACTGATTAATGTTTTCTTGATGGATATTTGATGAGCTTCGAGTCATGTTAGGACGTTATCTGTCCATTACCACTACCCACGGTTGATTTTACTGATAAATTGGCTATAGAAGATGAATTTTATGATTTCTTCATCTGAGTCATGTTTGTGAAATCTGATCTGAAATGGTCTAGTAAGATCCAATTCGAAACCTGTTTACAGCGTTTTGTGCAATGCGTATTATGATTTATCGATGAAAAAACAAAGTCCGAGAGTAAGTCAGTCATTTTATTTTTAAAATTATCCATGATTATGTGGGATACTTGAATGCGAAGGGTTGATTGTACGACTCCACTCCTTCTCCACTCAAACTTTCCCGGCTTTTTCACCAAGAGTTACACACAGAGAGAAGAGTTAACTTTTCTTGTATATTTTATATATGTAAACAGAAAAACATTTGTAGATCTAAATTATGGACACCAACTATACCTCATATATTTCGTTAATTTGGAATAGAGTGTATTTTTTCTGATTTCAAAAAATCTCTAATGGATTTCGAGATATTCGACGTTGAAATTCAGGTTTTATTATTGTGATCTTACATGGTTTTCGTTCATCAAGAAGGAAAACTGTGGTACTTGCTAACCAAATGATAAGAGCCTCTGCAATGACAAGAGTCATTGTTCGAATGGTAATTTCAAAATTTCATTTACCTACATTGATTGATTTCCATATTGGGTTCACCTAAGCCTCTGGTTTCCACCCACCCTAACGAGTTGTTTTCAACTCTTGATGTATGCTGCGTCACCTCTTTTTGAAATTTCACTCCTACATGGCTATCGTTTTTCACATATCCATTCTAGCAATATCGTAAATAAGCTGCTGTAAGATAAATCTATGTAAGTCTCTAAGATTATTGGTTATTGCGAATCAGTACAAGATATTATACTGATTATATTGGAATTTGTACACGACAAGCAATAAATATTCGTCACATTCTTTCGAAAATATACGGAGCAATCATAACGTAAAATTGAGTTACGATTTCTGCATAAAAGATTTGCATTTGAACTTGATTTCAACCCCAAAAATTCTAGAAGCTCTTCCATATACAGAATTACTTCTTGACTCTCAGATTAACTCGTTAATAATAACTACTTTTGATTAAAACCCGTTAAAACCCATGACATTTCTGGAAGATGAATGTTCAACATTTTGAACTGATTCTGAAATAATATCTTGGAGTTCATTCACCTAATTTTGTTTCGCTCCCGTATCTAAATAGAAGTCACTTATATTTTTAGTTGAAAATCTTGGCAACCATGCATATCAGATATGCAGCTTAATCAGTACGTTTTTTAGTTGAAAAAGAATTGATTATGCCAACATTACCAAATAAGTGTCTGCTATGAAATGCTTCAATTCTTCTGTGTCGACTAAAAAACTCACCAAACGATTATTCCAACAGTTCGGTAGAACTTCAGGTTAGTTTACATGATTATTCAACAGAATTTTGGGACGATCAAAAATCTAGAGAAACAATCAGTGATGGTCAAAGCGATATTTGAGGCTGATGGCCATAGAAACATTGTTCGATTTCGACGTCCAATGTAAAATATTCATTTACATATGTGGGTTAGAAAGGAAAAGAAACCGGTATAAGAGTTGTTATGATGCACGCTGGCCCACTAATTCACTATAGTCTCATTATAGGTATGAACTCTGCTTGAGAATTAAGAGGATCATTGATCTGGTTGTGCAAACATTATCATCACAATGAACAATCCCAAACTCCAAAATGAAGATACATAAAATATCATTTTTTTATTCAAAACAACGAGACATGTATAGACAATAACGTGGATGAAACCTCGGATAAAACTTATACAATGAATAATTTTGATGGTGTGTAAAACGTGTTTTTCTATTTTGGTTCTATAATGAAGTTATTATGAAACGCAAATGCGTATCGAAATAGTATTTGTTTCGATACGCATTTTTTATTATTCGGAGGTTGGTACAATCGAACTGTCAAATGAAAGTTAGAAGAGTTAGGCCCAGCTTACTTCTGAGCGATTTTTGGATTTGGTGATCCTAGCAGTGAAAAATCCAATGTTTTTATTGGTAAATTTCAATTCACAGTGTGATTCGACTCAAATTGAACAATAAAAACAATAACAACGTTGCATTTTTCACCGCTGGTATCATACTTCAAATTAATGTAAAATAGAAAAAAATGTTTATGATACACGTTTTATAAGACACGTTGTCGCACTTGTTCCCTTGGAGCACTCCTCTCTTCGCTCGTCGTACTCCAAACAACGCGTGCGACAAAATAGCGTCTTAATAAAACTTGTATCATAATGTACTATCTTCGTCGAGAGTAGTTGTTTTCTGCTTGTGGTCGACCAGACATTCAAATTCAAACTGTGTTCGATATTTTTAATCTGATTAGACTTTCTTCGAGTCTTTCTGTCAAATTTCAGTTCGTTTAGTGATGTTAGAAAAGGTACACAACGAGCAGAGGAATTGTAATGACGTTGAGGTTTGTCATTTTGTTTTTACTTCACTCCTTGCAATTCGTAGTTTTTCGTTTGTATTAAGTTGCTCCTATATCTATTTGTTTTGTAATATTGATGTAACATCAAAACGTGCATGGTACATTTAGAAGTCTATGGATGTAGATTTTAGAAACCTCTTCATTTCATCTATGAAACTTACTAGTATAGTCGAGAGTATAGCCTTATTCATCTAAGTTTCCATTTAGATCAGTAATGGTTGCATTGCCTCACATTATTTTTTATAACATGCAACATACGAAGATCCCCTTAAGTGTGTCCTACAAAACTCTCAATATAATTAACCAAGATCTCGTTAAGATTTTAGATACTGCCGGCTGTATCAAATTAAACTCGCATAAAACTTATAGTCCATTGCGAGAATATGCAATATATGCTGAAGAATGGGTTACCTCAACTTTTTAATTACAATGTTATACGAATGTATGCTGTGGATTCAATTATACCTATGTTGAGTTGTGTGAAAAGTATGATTCATCGTTTACAATAACGAGTATATCGAAACATATTGCATGAGTACGTATTAACTGTATACTTGACAGACAGTAGGTGAAAGTTCAATCTCTAGTTCAATGTGAACAAGTGGTCTCCTTATTTTATTTTCATAAAATCGAGTTGAGCATATTAGTTTTTTTTAATTTATCTGTGTTTATTCGACTGAAATCTGATACCTGAATATATCGAAATTAGTGGACAATAATATCACCTGTTAATGTCAATATCACTCCTAACCTAACGTACGTGACTTCCCTTGTCTCATGTAGAAATTCAGTATCTTGAAATAAAAATCGATTTCTCACGAATTCGTATGATGTTTTTTTGCAAAATTATTCAGTTATATCCCCCAAACTGTGCCACTGATGAAGCGTCTGATATGACTTTTTCTTCTGAAATTGTAGATTATCAAATCAATGTATTACAGGTTGGAAAATCGTAATTATGATGCTTGATAATGTTTTTCAAATAGAACAAAGTTGTCTCATCACAATATCTAAAAAATGCATCTTCTTACGAACATTTTGATATCACACACTCGATATTTTGAATGAACATAATCCCTAGTAACGTGATATGCATAATGATGTCAGAGTGACACAATAAGTCATAAGATAAAGATAGAGTTTCATTGTACTCACAATGTGATTTTATATTGGAATAAGTAAAAATATATTGTGTGTCCCATTTAAAATAAGAGATTATTGGTCATCTCCGATCAAACCCGAAGTGATGGAATACGTCAAAAAATGCATATCTATGCCATGCCCAAAACAAAACAAAAAAGTTGAAGGGGTGAGAAACACCAAGTGGCGTCTAACATTTTTTTCATTCCAAAAATGTTCAGTGAGTTCTTTTGAGTAAAACTTTTACTAACGATATGAATCAAAAATAGTTTTGGTAGGCACACAAAAGATCGAAAAAGTAAGTGTTTTTGAGAATCGTTAAAAAAATATAAATCACAAAATTACAATTCGCCTTGTATAAGTGCATGGCACCCGAATTCTATCATTGAAGCTTGTTATGGCTATAGAGACGTGTTTGTGGCTCTGGATTTAATCCAGCCTCCCATTTAATGTTAATTTATGATAATTATTCTTGAATGGATTCTTTCACCCACAGAACACGAGACTACGTGACTTATTGCGTACTTGAATGTTATGGTGTCACAGACTTCGTATACACACTATACAAGGGTGATCGAAAGATGCAATTTTCGAATTAATTTTCATTGAATTGTGGAAAATCCTGCATTATGAATCTCCAATGACTTTCGAAATAATATACAGGAACATCAATGGTTGAGTTTTATTACGGCGCCCACAAAGTTGCCTGATTACAAATTGCAATAACAACATATTAATTGTAGTCTTTGCCATTTTAGTAGCATCTGATAGGCCATGCGAGTAGATTAAACCACTCGAAAAGGTGATTACAGTGTGTAAATTACACACAAAAAAAGAAGCTGCTGCTGCAGCTATGCACGCGAACTGGCTGGAATTTAATGAATCATAAATAGAAACGTAAAGGCCCATTTTGAAATACCTGCATTTTGTACGGATCATTGATTTCAATAATAAATAACTTCGTCCGCTATTTTCAAAGATACGTGCAATAATTAATCAGATAATTCCTTTAAAGTAATCGATTATATTGGAAATAATTATCGAAAGTGAAGGAAGGAATTTATCAAGGTATATGTACAAGCACTTACCTAGAAGATAATCTGTACATTCTTGACCAAAGTTGAAGATTGTATTCAATTAAAACCAGTAAAATACGTTATTCTGAACATTTACTTCATTGCTAGCTTGATATTTACACGTTGATGTATCTTGTTTATTTATTCGAGAAAAAAATTGTTTGAGTTACTATACCCATATATTTATGATTATCATTGGAAGAGCGAGTTTATAAATAATATTTTATTGAGTGTGGATTTACCAGTTATTTTTACTTGATCTCCTAATTTTACAATGAATGCATTCAAGTAGACATTAAGTTATTGTCATTTATTAATTTACATCTTCGGGGATTACCAACTTTTAAGTTTCTCAATGTGCCTGAATTTTTTCAAACTTCCTATCATTCTATCCAAAAGAAAGTGTTTATGTTGTGTTCATTTATATTTTTCGGTTTCTGTCGTGAAGTTATCAAAAATGGATGATGCCTCTTTTGTGCCTAATTTGTGATAAAAAAGATAAATTTTAAAAATAAGTACTCATTAATATAGCAAATTGTGCATCAGTCTATATACCATAGTCTATAGCACGTAAAAAAGTATGCTGCGCTTCCCGCTTCCTGATTACTGGGATTATTTTTTATGGTAATTTCTCGCGTATTTCCATCAACCAAATAATATTATTAACTAGTTGTAATGAATAGAGTCATCAGTCACGTACATGAACTATATAATGGTTCAACCTCGGGTTCAACTATAAAATTATTATATATTTTATGAACTTCATGCAGCTGTTATTTCAAACTTTTCAAATCATAAAGAAATTAGTCTGCAATATTCATAGCGTCATAAAAATGCTATTTATATACTGAGCCACTACTATACTTGAAATAATTAAATAATTCTGAAGGTTAGACTATCAGAGCCAATGAGCATGAGTATAACAGTATCATAAAAATGTTGTACAGTGTGTTTCAAAATCATCGAACCAGCAATCAAATATAGTAATAATGTCAGGAGTACCCTGTGTACCTACTAGACGAAAAACAGTCCAACTTTCTCACATCCTGCATAATCACCAACCATATGGTAAATGTATTTCATCGTATACCGTATGTGATCGAACGCTATGTTAAAAATAACGGCCGTCTGTAACTATAAAAAGCGGTTTCGCTTTTGTGTTGTTGAAAACTTGTCGGCCGCGGTTTTGCCTCAGTTTAGGTATCCATGACACGCTCATATTGCATTTCGTAAAAAAATCAACGCCGATGGTGACCCAGTTTGGAATACTGGAGGTACAGAAGAGGCTGTAATTTCATCTGTTATCGTTGGCTTCAGGAAATCGATTTATTTCCATTTCTGGTTTGCTGGCGAAATTCACTATGGGTTGATACTATTGGCCCAATTGCTAGTAAAGGAGTCCAATTTTAGGAAACTAATACTGTATATTGTGGTTGAACTGAGACCGATTAAGTTTTTTTTTCAATTACCGTATCAAAAACTGTATATAGCTTTTTTTTGATCATGAGGAGAGGTTGGGGTCATATTGAAATCATCGAACGACGTATCTGACATCATTATATTAGACATTGTAAGCAAATATTCAAGTGCCCTACAAGCATTAGAGGTAATGCACCTATGTGTTATGAAAGAAGTAACAACCAGTGCCTTCAGACTGTCCCAGACAGTAAAACTTAGAGCAAGAAATCGGATTGGACATTTCAACATTTCCCTAGAATTCATGTCTAAGCTGACATATATCATGCCAGTTAGGTACGACTTCGAAATGCAGTTTGGTGGAATGATAGTATATAATTCACCTAAGGACTAAAGTATGGTATTTTAAATCCCCATATAAAAAGTTTATAGCCCGATCAACGAGAGAGCTATAATTTGTCGAGGGATTTAAAAACACTTTAGTCCTGAGGTTTATGTACTATTTTATGCACTTTAGGATAGGTGAAACGTTAAAGAAAATATAACATAAAAAAGATTTCGATTCCTATTGTACAAAATGAAACATCAACGACATACAGGGTGTTATGTAAGTACGTGGCCAAACTCGAAGGGGTGATTCCTCGAGTGATTCTAAGACGAAAAGTTGTAGTTTCAGTTGGTTAAGGCGGAAAAAATACAAATATTGCGAAAAATCAGTGGCGCACATTTTTTGGTCGAAAATAGTGGTGGAGGTGCCTTCCAGGACGCCACTGGACATGGTGATTTCAATCTAGTTAAGGCTAAATTAGCTCCCTACTACCCCAAATAACATCGCCAAATTTCAACCAAATCGGATCAGACTGTTTGACACCCTGTTTCTTGAAAAAAAAAAGCATTATCGTACCTTGGTTATATAATCTTTTCGTCTTAGAATCATTCAGAGAATCACCCCTTCGAGTTTGGCCACGTACTTATATAACACCCTGTATATAAATGCCAAAAAGTGACTCATGGGGTGTCATTGTAATCACAATGTCATTTTCTGTTGTTCTTATCAAGTCTGGTCAAACCACAGGTGTAAACATAGATCTTATTGCTTACGCTAGATCCGGTATCCAGGTAATTTGTTTTGTCCGGGGGGGTTGAAAGTACTAAGCCATTGATTGGTCGTTTTAGTTGTTGACCATACAAATGTGTTGTCCCACGTGACCATAGTACCTACTTTCTCGCAGACCCCTCTAGTCTAGACCAAAAAATTACTACAGGATGCCGGACCTAGCGTAAGCAATAAGATCTATGGGTGCTGTAAACAATTCAAAAAATGCATATTTATGTTCTAAACCTATTCACCGAATTTCACTTGTTAATGTACATACATTGATAGAGGAAAAAGTGTGAATATTTTTTTATGGAATATCATTTTGTTTATTGGATAGAACTTACTTATAAACAATTTTTATGTAAATATGGAATACCTTATAAAATTGACAAACAAATCCTTATGCTGTCTTTTTTGAAATTCAGTTTTTCTGATTATAAAATGTTAAATAAGACTTTGAATCAATGACTATTTCATAAACAATAACTTATATTAGTATTCCATATTTCCACCAACCCACATAGCGAATATTTTCGATTAAATCACGCTACACAAGATAAATTAGATAAATGTAGTGATTTCTTCTAGAAGTACAATTTATATATAACTGCATGCTTGCAAGATATTTATTAAAAACACCCCACACAAAATGCTGTAGCTGTGAGCGTTTGCGAGCGTTTACCAGTTAATGTAGAAGAATTTGGAGCACGGATCTCTCATAATTGCTTCTTGAAATGCATTTTTCGAAATTCTGGTAAAATTGAGTCTTCAATCAGTTCGTTATCTAGCGTATAAAAAATCCCCTATTATTCCTCTCTTTTATCATTGAATGCATCCAATATTTGCGTTCTTTTTTCTTCCCTATTTATATCATTCAGCATGCCAAAGGTTGTTAAAAAAATAAATCAGTATTGGCAGAAGAAGTCATCGCTACTCTACGCAAAGACGCAACGTGCACAATTCGACAACAGTACAAGAAATGGCTACGAGCAGAAAACAACTACCTTCCTGGCAAATACCACACAGAATAAGCTTTGTTCGCGGGTAGGATTCTGAACCAGTTCGCATGCGCAGTTTCAAAAACGGCGTTCGCGGTTCAAACAATTCTGAATTTCTGGTAACAGTTCTGTGTTCGGGGATCCTTTGTAATTTTTTCATTACCGATTCCGAATCGATTAAAGCAGTTCTAGGACTTTTCTTAGGACGGAAAGTTATTTCTTAGGAGTTCTCTTTTGGTTATGAAATCGTTCGCGGTGAAATGAAATCCTGAACCAGTTCATAATTAGACATGCGCTTTATGCTGAATCAGTTCTGGACTGGTTCAGAATTGGTTCAAGATGTGATCCGCGAACAAAGCTATTGAATTATATCTACTCATTGCATTGATGAGGGCCAATAAGCCCGAAACCAGTCTGTAGGTTGTCAGGCGTGCCTGTCTCAATGTAATCATAACCGCGTATTAGGAAGAAAGAAACATTTGCATTCTGCATTAACTTAGTTAATCGGTGCATAGACTACGAGTAGATATAATTCAATATTCTGCGTGGTATTTGCCAGGAAGTTAGTTGTTTTCTACTCGTAGTCTACCTTTTCAAACATCCTAGATGTTTTTTAGGTGAATTGTTGACGTAGGATATTTTAAATCTCATTTTTATTTTTGCGTTACTATAAATATATAGGGTAATATAATAGGGTAATCTTCAATAATTGTTTTTTTCGTTTTCGCTATCGTGCAGTCGACGACTGCGATAAAAACCGTGCTTGCAGCGAAACAAACTAAATCGCTGAGGCCGGGAGAAATGTTCGTGCCGGTGTGGGTATTCTCATGTATGCTTTCTCAAGTCTATGACAATTTCGCAAGCGATAGTTTCGCTGTCGCTGCGAATGTCTCGCGTTGGTTTGTGGAGGCCTCAAGTTTGACCGGTTGCCGCCAGATCTAGACACTTTGTTCACTGGAAACGTTGCTATTCCATAAAACAAGCATATTCCATATTTGCACCTTCTCCTCTTCATCGTGTTACGCAATTGACATTTCCCAGAATAGAAAGTTATCATGACGGATTTTGACATTTGACAGATTTCGGGAAAAATTTGACACTTGACAGTTGACACAATAACTGTTCCATGTCAAAATTGAATTGAAATTGATCCAAATTCCAGAATATCGTTATTTCTTAGAATTAAAAGACACAAAGAAAAAGGATATTATTCTGGAATTTGGATTTGTTCACATTTGTGATTCAATTTTTACATGGAATACTTATTTTGTCAACTGTCAGGTGTAACATTTTTCCCTAGATTTTTCCCTAAATCTGTCAAATGTCAAAACCCGCCATGATACCTTTCTATTCTGAAATGGGTCAATTGACATCATGCAATTCGATGGCGACAAATAATAACCTCCATACGCTTCGTTCCAGGGCGGCGAGCCAGCTGGATCGGGCATGGACTGCCTGCAGCTGCGCCCCCAACCCCCCGGGCCATTCCACTACCTCATCAGCGAGCAGGCCAAATCTTTGGTGGTCCTGCAGGAGCTGCAGCATGAGGTCGGTGCCCTGCTGGAGTTCCGCGACCTCGTCATGGAGACGTTCCCCGACCTGCGCACCAAGCTCGGCTCGTCGACCCCCTCCACGATGACGTCACCCCATCACCACCACCACCACCTGTTGCAGCCGCTGCACCCCCACCACCACTCGAACATCCCCGTATCGGTGAGGCCGGGCGATTGGGCGCCGGGAGTGCGCGTGCGCAAGAAGATCGGCGGCAAGGAGGGGGGTGGTGGAAGTGGGGGTAGGAAGGTGGGGGAGGGGGCGGTGCAGGACTCGGGGTTCAGCACGGAGACGTCGAGCAAGGAGACGCACAGTGCGTCGTCGTCATCGGCGCCGTTGCCTAGTGCACCAGGTCAGTGGGTGCCAAACAAAACAATAGCGAATTGAGTTAGTTATATCACAGATTAGGAAACCTTACAGATGAGACACTCCGCCCATTTTGTTTGATGTACCGACATCCGTTTTCATTGACCTCGGACCTTTAAATTTTGCGCTGATGTGTAATGTTGCCATTTTAGTAATGCATAATCAACACCAATATAAAAGGTTACCTACTTCTGAGTGATATATTATGAACAAGTTGTCATCAGAAATTAGTTTCTATCAGGAATATGACGTATTCTGAATGAATTTTACGATGAAATTCGAATATTTCGAATATAGCCCATTCATTGTCATCAGGAAAAATAGAACACAATTTAATTAGCTGATAAATGATCAGACCCCAAATTTCCCCAACTTGTGTATATCACTCAATATAAGTACTCACAGTTTTTCGTCCTTTGGAAAACAATGTGATTTGATATTCTTCCATGTATTTGAAGATGATTTGCAATATTTATTTACACAGTAATGACTGCCAATCACATTGTACATGATTCACTTTCCTGATAATGAAGGTATATACCTATGATCACAGGTTGTTTAATCTGTGCTATGATAATCCTCAAAACCTTCATTACTTTACCTTTTGAATTATGGTTAATGGAAAATATGTTATACATTGTAAAAAACTGAACCCATCCGAAATACGGGATCGTAAATCGTGTAAAACGAAAACATTTGTAACAGAACCAACAAAATTATGACAACGGTGAAAACAAAGATCAATTAATATAGCGCCTGCGCATATCTATGACTGGACCTTGAAATGTTTCGCTTTTGATATCTCTCTCTAATTTTATTCGCTCTGTCTGACTGTCTCATCTGTTTTCTAATCTGTGGTTATATATAGGGTGCCCATTGGAGCTCCTCCATGGGGACCTCAGTTATCATGAGACATACGGGGTAGGTCAAATTGGGTCAAAGTTGCGCTGAAATACAACTGTAGCGTGTAGATCAACCTCCCTAATGAGGAAAGTCCTCACTGTTTGATGTTTGGGTCACACGCCATTATTTCATTGAAATTTTTATGCTAATTGATATTTTAAAGTCGAACAATAAAATATCCCAATATATCCATGTAGAGAAGGAAAGTCCTACTAATTCATCTCTCATTATTTTCCGAGTTATTTTCAATGTTTGTATTCCTCAATGATGATTCAGACTAATGGTGAATATTAATTCTAATTTGTTTCTTCTTCGTCCCAAAGACAAACAATTTTATCACAATATGCAGAGTTTGTAGATATCCGACCAGTAGCAGTGCTTATTTACTGGAGCAGCCACCTTTTATTATATACAATAATCATATTAATCATCATAATCATATTGTGATTTTTCACTACACTCCAGCAGCATGCAATGGAAGTAATGATCCATCATTATCGTCCATGTTCAAAATAACCCGACAAAAATTAACAATCTACAGGGATTAGCTGATCATAAAGGAACCATTCCAAGAAATGTGAAATACATTTGTCATCTGCATAAAGTATCGCAAGTTATGAATTTTGATGATTAAATTAAAATGTTTCCTATTCCACTCTTGGCACAAATTATCCATCAATATTGATGTTACTACCAGCCTTGACTGAAAGATTAATATGAAAGATTTTCATACGCCTTAGTTTAGGAGGTCAGTGTTTAGTATCTGAAAAATGGTATCCGAAGACTGTTAGAAACCCACTGTTTCAATTTTTTTTAATTCGAATCCGTCCAACCTGTGCAACCAATTACTGGAATCATTTTTTCAGAAAGTAATAATTTGGCGCTCAACAAAAGGAATCCAAATTTTTTAGAAAATACTCAAAACTTTTTTGGCGCCCAACAAAGGAAATCTCGTGACTGTCAACTGAGGCTTCAGTATCATTTTGGCGCCCAACGGAGGAAACCAGTATCGGCTTGGCGCCCAACGGAATTACCACAGATCAAATTGAAATTGTGTTCTCCTCCTGACCTCATCGTTCGTTTCAGGCGCGCCGGAAAACGACGAAGCCGAAGACGAACTCTGGAACCTGCTCGACATCATCCACCGCAAGGGCACCCGCTTAAAAGATGAAGCGGAAGCGCTGCAGGGCACCATCCGGCAGCAGGACGATCTCCGGAAGGAGGACGATCGCTCCTTCCACCGGGCTCTCTTCCACTCCTCGTCCGATGGTGACGTACGACAGATGCGACAAGAACGGGATTTGCTTCTCGACAGGTGAGTTTCTGGACGTTCACTGTTCGGATTCTGCTGGAAAGCGTAGGATCTGTTATTCCTCGCTTGTCAAACTCTCCAGGAATATTACAGATGTTCCAGGAATAAATTCATCAAAGATGGACGTCCTTGGGAAATTTTATTTTCACTGTTCTTTTTTTTCAAAAACTATCGACCATGGAAAACACTCCACACATAGAATGAAATCTCTTATATCCCATACCGAAACTGTCATGGCAGACGAGGTCAGTTCGGCTTCCGATCCGATAGGTGGCCATTTGATAGAGGCTGTCAGATTCTCAACGCTATTATTGGTGTTGTTTGTTGTACTATTATCATGTTCCATCATCAAGAGATGAAAAATTAATGAATTGTCCTTGTGTTTGTCCAGTTCACTGATCTTGTTCAGCTACTGTTCGTGTGTTTTCGCTAGACGAACTGCAGATGTGCTAAACATGAACAGGGAGCAGATAAAAACTGCCACAGGAGTCACAGGACTTATGACCAGGCACGCGCCAGTCATGGAGCACCTTACCAGGATAATGGCGGCCCAAATTGCAGACTGTGCGGAGAGAACCAGAAACAGTATCACGTATGCTATGCAAATGTGTGGTATTAGATCGCAAAAGACAAATGATTTTTGTGCAACCAGTCGGCGAATCATAAACATACAACTCACATCCAGTGAAGGAATTGTACAAACTTGTACAAGGCACTGAGAGTAGTTGTGGTATGTTGGCAGCTAGGCAATTAGGCATTGGTCCTAAGTGTCATCGGAGACTTCGGTCAGACGAGCCTACGTTGGGGGTGGAGTTTTTAGCGGGTAAACCTGAGATCAGGGTTTCCCACATCTTATGGAGGATTAGACTCATATAATGTCCATAAAGGATTTCAACCACCTCGAAGAAATAAACTTCATCAAATTTACCGCCATGCTCGTCAATCTATAAATTCGTTCGGCTACCCAAACACATGGTGGCGCTGTTTGTTGTGCCAGAATTAACTATGAGATATTACATTGTATCTGTGGGATGTTTCCATCAAAGAAATAGTGAAAACTACCATATTGGCATTAATATTCAATCACTGGGTCAAGTTGGAGTTTCTACTGACCAAATGATCAATGACTGATCGAATAATTTCAATTATAAAGATTCAGAATAAGGAATTTTGAGACAAACCAGCAAATATTCCACTTTTCTTTACGGAAATAATAAGATTGTAATTTCGCTCTGAAATTTCATCAGCACTTTCTCACATCGAACTGAATCCGCCTATAGTAATTAGACATCGTTCTGTTGTAATATGTCATGAACAGGTAGTATACATGAAACTTTTAATTCTATTTTCAATGAACGAATTAAGGGGAGGGTCAAAGTATAGTAACAACCTTTTTTTGCCTGTTGCAAAGCATTATTAATATGTATGTATATAATTGAATCAGTATAGAAAAGTTTCTCTATGCTCGCAATTTTACAGCGATTTTATTCAATTTCAACACTCGATGGAATTAATGACATTGGATGTAGAAATTCTTACCAATATACACTCAAATATTCGCTCTCTTTCGTTCTGATTACGAATCCACTAATTAATTTATAATTCTCTTCATTTACCGAGTTAGTTTCATTGAACATTCGTTGAAAAAAATATCTTCTCAAGCAATATGGTGAGTTTATCGACTTAAACTGCCGAATTGGCCATCCCTATCCTAACTATAGCAACATTTTCTTAATGTCAGATATATTGATGAAATTGTTTCACAGATTGGCGGAGATGGAGGCGGAGGTATTAGCAGGAAGGGTTCATACTTCTAGGCTACAAGAAGACTTGGAGAACCTGTTGAGTACCAAACAAGATCTCGAAGAGCAGCTAAAAGCGGTTGTGACGCAAAGGGGTGAGTTCGAGTTACAACCCTTCGAATTTCGTAATTTATTCTCGGCAATTAATATTCACACGGTAACCAGACGGAAGTAAGTTAATGAATTGAATGTTGTACAAATTCACTGACTTTAGCAATTTTTCAGTCGGATTATGTCAGGTCATCTTGATTTAGCTAAGCTGGAAAAAATCCACCTCGACTACGAAGATGTATCAGATCTAGTGTTTGATATTAATTCAAAAAATATAAAATAATGAACATTTATTATTATATCTTGTCATGCTTTTACTCTTCAAGATTCATCATCTTTGCGAATATCTCATTGAAATATAAACATCGAATACTAAGAAGGAGATAACGAATGTAAGTTTTATGAATTACGTGATTCACCAATTCAAAAATAGCTGCCGTGGAATGATATGTTTATGTTTTCTGAATCACCGATTGCGATTAAAAAAGTGATAAGAATATTTGTGTTATATCTGGCAGCCTGATGCTAGTAATTAACTATAATCACAAATTCATTCTCATGCTCGAGAAGTGTCCAAATTCTTTTTTCTATCTAATAACAGGGAAATAAAATTATGGGAATTTGATATGGGATATTATCCAAGCTTATAGTTAACAACCGATAACTTTATACAGCCAGGACCATTCTAGATTCTAGACCAATGAGAATCGAGGTCAAACAGTTCCTATCTCTCCACACGCTTTATTTTTAACTGGAACAGAGTATCTGAGGCATGGCGAGTCGAAACAGTCTGTCTTGCACCAGTCGTTAATCATACACGAGAATAGTCCTGAAAACTTCTGGTTGACTTTCCGGCTCATTTACATAATATATATTTAACAGTGATAGTTCGAGGAGACTTGAGTTAATTCCGCCCCTCATCAAATGATTTTGTTGTTTCAGGTGAAGTGAACAGTCGAATTCACGATCTCCACCTGCAGTTTGTGAAAAGTGGGTCCAGTTCGGGCGAGTGTGAAAAAAATAACAGACTATCGTCGTCCTCGTGTAGTTCTAGTCAAAGGACAAATAGAAAAAGTGCGTTTAGTGAAATTGACGGGGTCTTGAGCGACGAGATTCCGAAGGTGGCGGTCCCTGACGGCAAGAAGATATCCGCCATACTGAAGGAGCACGATCCGCTGGTGCTGCAGAAGCATCTTCTGACGACGACTGTTCGAAATCAGGTAACTGACTTGAAGAGAGAGCAAATAATGTCTGGCGATGTTCATTTGACTCAGTTTTTCTGCTGCCAGTTACTCAATTTTAGTTTGGAGTTTCTTCTTCTTTTTGAATCTGGTGATTTCACAGTCAATAAACATTTTTAGAGTTCTGTCAAAGTATGTCTAGTGCTGGACCAAAACAAAAGATACATAGCCAGACATATTTTTGCTGTAACAGTCATTCGAGCCCAAGTATTTTGTTACCTGTAGTGTTGTATACTTCTAGATTTCCCAGAAATCTGAATATTTAAATCTAAATGTTTTTGGAGGCTGTCATTCTATTGTATTACAAATAAACTGCCAAAGTAAACAATCGCGATTTACGCTCTTAATATAAAGTGCATCACATGAGTTATTGTGTGATAGACGAGAAAAATGGATCCAGATAATTAACAGTTATATGCATAATCTGAATAATCAATGAATAACTGCTATAGTGATAATCACCAACTATATTAACGAATGACCGAGCGAATGACAGTGTTAGCCGCCATTATGGTCCAGCAAATTCTCTATATAAAAAAGTTAAATAGTTTTCGCCTTGCTTTCCCCTTTTTGGAGTTGTGTTTTATGTTTGTTTTCTTTGGCTATAATAAATTATGGGGATCAAATTACTCTGGATAAATATTGTAAGGAATTTCAAATGTCAAACTGTTGTACTGTTGGAAATAAACAAGTGACCTTGTTGAAATAAATAAGGAACATGGAGCATTGTTTGACGTTAAAAGGTCACAAAATGTCTCACTGAACTTTTCAGTAATTTTTATTTGTAGATTATTGATATTTTTTTATATTCTTCATTCAACAAATGATCAGAACTTGAGTTAGAACTGGAATACTCGATTGACTCAATTCATCATTTGAATATAAAAAAACATTTTTTATCAATGACTGGTCATACCCAATTGTTTTGGAAGCCCTGATTTCCCTCATTGCATTGGCTAAACAGAAATCCATTGTTGTGAATATAATCATCATGCTGTGTTCATGCCTGTTTAGGTCGAAATTTATGGCTACCATTTTATCACTGATTTACGAGCTAGGCGCGTCTCTCAGCTATTCCGTGGATCAATGTTTTGGGATGTAAGAGAAATTGTGCTTGATTATGTCTCCATAGGTAGGCACTGCTGCAGTGTCAAGCTGAAGTGATCTTGACACACTTTCTTTATCACCTTCTAAGCCAAACTGTATTGAGCGTATCGAGCCTTTTCAATAGAACACGAGATTTCATTTATTTTTCACGATTTTTTGCATGGAATATTTTATGTATTCGCCCAGAAAAAACGCTGGATTGTGGTTAGTAGAAACAATGGTAGGTAGAATTGAAAGTAAAATGCCATACTCAATACATTCTCATTTCAATCTGCCTGTTTTCAGGCATGTTGAACATGTTGAGATTACATACAGGGTGAGACATCGAAAACGAAAACATTAAAAACAGGTCAATTCCACTCCTCCGTTGTAAAGTCTAGCCATTCCAATACCATAATAAGTATGATTATATCATTAAAAAATAAATTTCATCTATTTCACAGCAGTTGATTGGTGCATCGCGTTAATTTGGATTTTAGCGTCCCCTGACGACATAAAAAGCTTTTATGCACGACCGGATGTAAAATGGCACTTTATCGCCCGGTTGTGCGGGCGTAAAATAGCACTTTACCACCCTTGGACTACTTTACCGCCCGCCGGGCGTAAAATGGCACTTTATCGCCTGGTTGTGCGGGCGTAAAATAGCACTTTACCGCCCTCGGACTACTTTACCGCCTGTCAGGCGTAAAATGGCACTTTACCGCCCGCCGAACAATAAATTAATAATTATTCGCATCCTCAGCTGCTTTACTGATGTCTGGTGGAGTACAATCCACACTTTCTTCGTCACTGGAATGCATTTCGTAATGACTATTGTCTGTATTGACAGCAAATATGGCTACTATCCTATTTATTCACCCACCAGTCTGGAACATGAGCAAATTGTAAACCCTTAATAACTCCCTTATTATAAGAGATAGAGTAAAAGTAAAACCAATCTCATGTAATGCTTTTTCGAAAGGAACATCATGGGCGTAGCAAAAATTATTTTAAAGGGGTTTTGGAAGGTATTTAAGAACCGTTTTATTCCTAACATGCTTGAGAGGTGAAGATGTATTTACAATAAAATATACTGGTCGTGCATAAAATGTTGTATATATTTCGGGCGTAACTTGCTTTTATGGACCTAGGCGTGTTAATTGCTTACACGTTGCGGTCCACAAAAGCCTATTTTACGTCCTTGACACATAAATAAGTATTGCGTTTTCCAAATAACAATAGGTACTTTATTTGTGATCTGATTCTATCATCGAAGTAATCTACATCTTAGAAATAATCGAATGAATGTACATTGTATTGTATGAACTCGAATAATAGGGAAACCTTGCAAAGCTTGAACTTCAAACACAACAAACTAGATAGATTAGTTCACATTAGATGGAAACTATGGAAACAAAAACCTATTCTTTCATTTGATCAAATTATGGACATGTAATAAATAAGAGTGTTGTCATTGGAGTTGAGAAAACTAATTCAACTTTCATCGCACATCAACTAAAACATGCGTTTAAAATTGCTGATGAATTCCGCTTTCATATTAAGTATTATTATGTGAGGTGTGTACTAGTTTTCTGTTTTCCAGAGGACGCTAAAATTATATAATATATGATTTTTTATTCTAAACTACTTTGGCTCTATGATTCAGAAAAATAGTGGACGTGAACATATTTTTAATATTGAGTATAACTGGCACACACGCTTTGGCACAATCAACTGAGAGTCAGCCAGTATTCAATAACTATTAACCATTTCCCTATACAAATTAGAATATTCTCTTAAGCAGCTAGCAAAAAAAATGGTGTCCTAGAAAAACCTTAACTCGACTGTACCCAAATCTACGAGGTTGATTCAAACGGTTTAGTTTCTTAAGAAGTCTCTTACTTTTTAATAACTCTTGTATGGTGGAAGTAAAAAGATAATTTGCATTTGAGAAAATTTGGGAGTGGGGTGAGCTATCACGATCCCTTCAACAAATAAATCTAAATATTCAAAAGAAAAATACTATGTAAACTGTAGAATGGTTCGATATCATTTCTTTCGCCCTTTAAAAAACCTATGAGGAACATCGGTCAAGCAAGTCGAAGAATGTTGGAAGGGGATATAGAATATTGGAACTTTTTTCAAGCCATTGTCTTTGTGTGTGTGTGTGTGTGTTTGTGTCTCATATAAATTCACTGCTTTCGAATCAAAATATATCGGATTTGGAATAGTCACATAGATGTATTAGATCAAGGAAACAATCCATTCTGTATAGGACGGAACCTTGGACGTTCAAATTACTACGCGCACCTATGAGTAAGCTTCGAGGTACGATTGCAACCTCGATTGCAACATTGACCGATCGCTCTCTTCTTTATCCAAAATCCAAAAAAATACACCTATTTAGTAGTAAAAAGCTACAACTACAAGGTCGACGTTCTTGAATTTCTGACAGGAAGGATTCGTGTTCACTGTTCACGACAATATGAAATGCTATATCATACATAAATCTGGCAGATATGCATATAGTCAATACACATGAACATGTCAATAACCATTGGACCGATGTATAAACAAAAGCGACACTTTCTAATCTATACAATCGAATGTGACTAAAAGCATCAGGTACCGTGCAGAATCGAGCGTGACTCATGTCCTTCATCAACGGAAAATAAAACTACCTACAAAGGCAATAATAATTACTGATTACGTAAAAATCAGCACACATGTGCAAGGTGCATAAAATGATTGAATGGTGGAATTGCGTTATTTTCGATTCTGCGACCAATATCTTGTCTCATAGTGGGTTTATACACCAAATAAGATGAAATAACAACGAGCATAAACTAGCATTACGAATTTACGTTTTTATAAATTATGAGTCTGAAAATTACTTTGGGTCTTATTTCATTTCATTCTCGAATAAAATTTAATCAGAAGATTGAAGTTAACCAACTCTTATTCCCCATTTTATTGCTTATTCCTCATTTTATTTTATTTTCTGTTCGAACATTATCATTGCATCATGTACAATTAACCTCTTTTATTTTATTTCTTATGTAAGAGCTATATGGGGTTTAATTATACACAGCCGTTAACGAAAATACCTTCAGACTATATTTCCCAAAACCCAAAACCTTAACAACGTCAACTTATCTCTATCTAAACTCTCAACTCTCGCCTCCCGTTCTTGTTCTCTTGCTACGTAAAACCAGTCCGCGCCGGTCCGTGTGTGCCTGTCACCCACCATCATTGAACAAATGATACACAGATGTTAATGCAGAATATCCGACTATTTAGACATATCGATACTACCGGCAACTGTGTACAGGCGCAAAAGTGCTAGCGTTCGTCAAGACAATTATGAAAATATCTATCCATCTCTGTCAAGACTCTTCTGATCTAATTAGCACGTCATCAGAATGGTGGAGGAGCCGTAACTTCATTTTTGGGAATGCTTTTCTAAGTCAAATTTGATAGCACGAGGTAAATAAAAAATACGTATTCGATGAATTTTCATAAACTTCAATTTGGAATGAAAATCTGAATTTCAGAAACTTCCCCAACGTTTCATGATCGAATTTAGATACTCTGTGAATAGGTCCTCGAATAAAACATATATTTCATTTGGTAGCACTCGCTCTTCTATTCGCGATAGAAATAATAACACGTTGCACTATCTTATGGTAACAACTCGAACTTCTCGAAGTGGTATCGTTTTTGTTTTGTTTTCATCTCGATATTTTTGATATTTGTGTCATTGTGACATAGGTGTCTTTGTCACCAAACAATAACTGAAACAAGAAAACAGAACATCTCTCGAAAAACTGCTGGAAGTACACCTTTCACATCAGAAGCAAACATAAACAGAACAGAGGTTAAGTTTGTCTGAGGTTTAACCCCCAGAGAGTTCAGTGGTTATCCCACTTCGAGTGGTTCACGAGTCACCGCTAGGTAGCGTATCGCTTAGCACCTATTGCGAATAAAAACGTTTTCCACAAAAGTTATCCAGGCAACTTTGAGCTCTAATCATTGGATGAATCAATTCTGGCGTAATATTCAGGTTATATGTATGTGGGGTTTAATCGCTTATAATCAAATGCAACATCCGAGGGAAAGTTAGCTTCACAGAAGGAATGGCGTGCAAAATTAAACAGTTCGGGGAACGAAATTTTTAAAGACACTTTCTAATTTGAGGCTAATTTATTACCCAATTGTCAAATTTCTTGCTCTTGGTTTGATACGAAGAATCGCGGATTCTGCTATATGCAAAATCAATTTCTAAAACCCAGAGTTTTCAATTTCACCTTCTTCATTTCTAGTCAATGATCGAATTTTCTTCTTTTTGTTTGCGGATCCACTTTTGACTAAAGAGAGGCCATATGGATAATTTGAAAATACCATAATTTGAGGTTCTTTTATGCTTTCATTCTAGCAATAGAGGAAAACGAAGATCAAAAAATAAATAACGGTAAAGCTAGCAAAATCCGCAATTTGAAGAAAAATAATCAGCTTTTGGCCAGATGGAGAAAGTACCGTGTTCATTGAGTGGTTTTGGCAGCTCATACGATTATTGAAAAAATATACAGGATAATTTGAAGTGAACTGAAATTACGAAACTTATCAAAAGAAAATTCGACACAGAAAAGTAGGCATTACGTGATTGAAATTTTTGTTGTAGTAGGCAGGAAATGTTAGTTTTCAGTGAAGCCGAGAGTAAAGTATACATATACTACTCACTATATCTTGCAAAAAAAAAACAAATTCCTTTTTCCTCTACCAATATCCTACTGATGGCTTGCACGATGTTTCCTTACGACATTATAGGTTTTCCTGTCATGTATTCAAAAGTTAAAAAACACACAGGGTGACTGGTATCGAAAAGTTATATTTCCGAGGGTGTTTCTCTAGAAATTACTCAATTGAATTGAAGTAATTTGCCAATTTTTGTTTTCCTGTTACTTTATTGTCTTTTTGCTGGTTTAGCCATTAACGTGGGAGTTGACGGTGAACGTTTTGTTATGCTGCCTATAAACAATGATTCGATAGCAACACTATAAGCAGTATACCAATATCTAATGTTCAGTTGCGCTAATCGTTAACTCTACTGGCCTAATTGTCCCATTTCAATATAAAATGTATTGCCAACGATAGAACGCGAATCTAGAAGCAACAGAAGGCTGGAGCCGTTATCGATCGTACGTCATTTGTTTAGCACGACTCCATGATGAACGGCACGCGCGATCGCTGTTCTTTTATGATATACAAAATAACCTACACACACAAAAATTAATTGTCCTTATCTTGAATAAGCATAGGTTTCATCTATAGGATACGCTGTAATGTTCCGCAATACTTTAAATTCAATTGAAACATTTTCTGACGTCAACAGCGGACCCGAGCGGACCTAAACGATTCTGCTGCCATTTTTCACAACCACGGTTTTTCTTTCTGTTTGTAACAAGAAAGAAGCCCTTGGAACTTGAATCAACTGTCCTATATTGATTGTAAAGTGCTGAAGGGTCGACATAATACCTCAAGCAGTGTTACTTATAGTTTCTTATGAAGGTAGATTACAAGCAGAAAACAACTAGCTTTCCGGCAAATACCACGCAGAATATTGAATTACATCTGCTCGTAGTCTATGCACATTCCACAATGTATGTTAAAGTAAACAATAAATTCTCTAAATCTTATGATATATCTCAAGGCGTATTACAGGGTGAATCATTAAGCCCAATTTTATTCTCCTCATTTCTTTCTGACATCGAAAACTACTTTCACTCCAGAGGTCTCACAGGGGTAAATATAGACGGCAAGAACGATGTGATGATACTGTTGTATGCAGATGACATTGTCCTATTGAGTGATTCACAAATAGACTTAACCAAAAAATTAATGGTGCTTGAAGAATACTCCCAGGATAATAAACTGCAAGTTAACACGACTAAAACTAAAATAATGATTTTCAGTAGGGGGGGATATAAATCAAACTATCAATGTAAGTTTTTTTTTGAAAATAAGCCGCTCCTCATCTCTCTTTCTAGAAATGTCCAAGGAAGCAGTAGCAAAAGCTACTCAGGCAATAGGCGCGGTCATGAACTTGATGTGCAGGACAAAAACTACCTCTTGGGATGCAAGGATAAAATTATATGACTCCATCATCCTATCATCTTTGTCATATGGAATTGGCATCTGGGGCTTACGCTACCCAGATCTAATCGAACGAATACAAGTCTTATTTTTCAAGCGTTTATTATCTCTGTCTAAAAATACCCCCGACTACATGGTTCGCCTTGAAACTGGGACATACAACCTCAGTCGCGTAATTTTAAAATTATCTCTTTCGTGGCTCTCAAGTATAAACAAACTGAAGAATACTCGATTACCAAAAATTTGTTTTCTTCGATTGCGTCACTTGAACTCAGGTCCCAAATTCAACTGGGTCCTCCAAGTGAAGGAATACCTATCTTTCTCGAACCAAGGTCATCGGTAGGATGCATTTCTGGATAATCCCACTAAGAAAAATTCACAGAACATTCTAGACTGTTATGAAAGCACATTACGTAGAAATGACCTACAAAAATTGTCATTATCAAGCTATCCTCTAATTTTTCAATCCCTACTGCTTACCTTCACAGGTCAGGCATACTTAAAGGTGAATTGTCCAATATATTTTACCAGAATAATTGCACAAATCAGAACTAGCAATAGAAAACGCTTAAAATTCACTTTCAATGGTTCCTGTTATATTATTAATGCAGAGGAGCTCTGTACAATTTGTAACCTACAACAACAGGAAACATTAGAACATCTACTATTTCATTGCCCAATTTTTAAAGGAATTAGGGACTGTGAGATATTTCAACAATTGCAAGATCTGAATGACCTCATAAACTTCCTCAATTGTGCATCTTTTCAAAGCTTGAAACAACTGGTTTTTTCTCTGATGAATATGTTGAAATTGCGTTCGTTCATTCTTAATGAATAGTTACCAGGAATAACAAGTTTACTAAGACCTAAATCCTAAATTGAACTTCTTTATAAAAAAAACATTTAATCTAGATTATATTTTATCTTGCCGAATTGGAATACTATTTTTTTCTCTTCATTTAATTTTGTTAGCTTGTAATCAAATACTCTTGTAATAAGAATTATTATTCTTTTTATATACAATAAATGTTATTGATTGATTGATTGATTGATTGATTGATTGATTGATTGATTGATTGATTGATTGATTGATTGATTGATTGATTGATTGATTGATTGATTGATTGATTGATTGATTGATTGATTGATTGATTGATTGATTGATTGATTGATTGATTAGTCTATGCACCGATTAACTAAGTTAATTCAGAATGTAAGTGTTTCTTTCTTCGTAATACGCGGTTATGATTACATTGAGACAGGCACGCCTGACAACCTACAGACTGGTTTCGGGCTTATTGGCCCTCATCAGTCAGGGTAGTCAACCGGGAAGGGATCTTGAGATCTCCACTCGAAGCGTTGACTGTCCCAATGCATTCAATCGACGCATATTTCATAGCACTGAGCCGGGTGCCAAGTAAGGCTTGGAACTAGCGACCCAATGCGGCGGAAGAAAGAAACACTCCAGATACAAGGCTCCCACGTCATAAGACATGGGAGTGGCTGATGCTCGACAAAGCAATATTATTCTGCGTGGTATTTGCCAGGAAGGTAGTTGTTTTCTGCTCGTTGTCTACCTTTTCAAACATCTTAGATGTTTTTTATGTGAATTGTAGAAGTACGAGATTTTAAATCTCATTTTTATTCTTGCGTTACTTAGTGCAATTCGTGGCTTTTTCCTTCAAATGAAAATTCCTGTTAGTCAGGGTTTCTGTGCCTTTATAATGATAAAATTCGCGACCGTTGGCATAAACAAATGCCTAGCTACAGGACAGACATATGCCATTATCGTGAACATGTGAATGCACGCTTCAAAGAACACGACACCAACTATGCCAAAGCTGTGGTGCGAGAACAAAAACCTGCGTTCAGCAAGGGGGCTCTTCCAAGTATAGGTATTTATAGAGAGGCATGACGTGTGGGATAGATAAGCAAAATGACCAGATAAGTGAAATGAGTCGAATGGACATGCAAGCTGGCGGGAAAGTCTGGGAACACACAAAAATGCTGGCTCGCTAAATCATTCCAAATCTAGTTTTTAGTATTGCCAAATGAAGCACCAGCAATCGCATGCAGGAAAAATATATGGGGTATTGTATTACAAAAACAAAGTTGTGTAATCTTCAGAATGACATGACGATCTGGCAACATCGTCGATACGAATTTTGAGCTCATCGGATTGAACAACCCATATGTAAAAAAGAAATTCAATAAAATCACTTCAGTATATAGTTCCGGAGATATTCGCGTGTTTCCAGACTATCTTGCCACCCTGTATTATGCATTCATATCTATTCGAATGAAGAATATTTCCTCTCCTTCTGCGAGCACGCAGAAAAGTTTATTTTCCCGCACGCATTTCAGATGTTCATATTCATTTTATACGCACGTACGTTTTCATAATAGTCTTAAGAATGATTTTCAATCGAAATTTTTCATTGCAAAGATTTGATATGGCCTAATCAAAATAAAACCTATCGACAGATTATGCGATGGAAATTCGAATTTCATGCAAATACAGGGTGTTCTTCAATGATATGATATACTGTATAATGTATATATATAGTCCAAAATTGTTCTTCATAATTATCTCCGAAATCTCTTGAAGTCTGTCAGTGATTTCATGTTTTCCCAACATAATTTTCAGCTTCAACAGCATTATACGAGCACTGACTTTGATATTTTCAAAGAAAAAAATAATACGCCATTGGTTAAATCACGCGTTAGTTGTAATTAAATTGTACCTATTTCGTTGCAGGTCCTGCGAGAACAGCTCGATAGTGCAACAGGACTGGAAATCGGACTTCGAGATAAACTGGATAAAGTGAGAGAAGAAAATGAAGACTTGAGGTTCCAGGTGAGTGAACCAACAGGTTTAGGGATAATCTCTTCATATTTCATGAAACACCCCGTATTGGACCCATAATAAGTGATTTTTTATTGAAATAAGAAAATATAGCGGGCGTCCATTTAAAATGGAGTCGAGGGAAATTTTCGTTCTAAAAGGTTATAGGATGGTTATAAGTGTGAGCCACTTTTGGGGAACACCCGGTAGATAATGACGTAAAAACGAGTAAACATGCTCTTTATTGTTTTATTGTGTTGAACAAGAATAATTATTGCACCAAAGTAGAATCAAACGAAATCTATCGCCAGCATCTAAAAACTGTGTGCAAAGAATGCGGAACTGTGTAATTTGGGATCGAGATGAACGACTGCGAGATGAAGTGTTTAGATGTTTCTCTCTTCAGTGGTTACGTTATATGTCATTAAGGTCAAACACAGACAGTTGCCATCAACTTTGGGAATCGCATTGCGATAAATATTATTTATATTATTTATAGTGCTTCTCGAAAGTAACGTAAAAATACTATAAAATCGTTCACAGAAATCGTAAAAGAAAAATGCACGGACACATCCATTTTTACTTTTAAATTGCATGAAATTTTCAACCCCTCAATGGTAAGCAAAAGTCAATTCGCTCTTGGTGAAATGATATACGATACTTCCGCCTCCATTGATAAATGCATTTCAATTTTTTAATATACTTACTGAATACAACAACAGAGTTTTCTGCAGTTTTACTCATAGATCTGTTGATGAAAAAAAAGGTGCTCAATTGTTTGGAAATTGATCAATAAATTATATATGTTACCCACTGGATTTATCATTTTTTTATTTCAAGACATGGAAAGTCTGAATTAGAAAACTGAAATTCGAAATTGATGGTGGAATACAACGAAATGATCTACTTAGGAGAAATATTCCACTTGAAACAGTCAACAGCACTTGAAATAGTCAACAGCACTTGAAATATAATCCAAGGTAGATATCTTGGTGGATAATAGTATGGTGGAAGTGGTGAAACAAATCCACAATTATTGTTTCTTTTCAAAATGTGTCGACTTTCTTTCGAATTTTCACAAAAATTCTCAAATGTGGTGAGTTTTACGTGTTGATTGTGATAATTTTGAATACATGTATAACAATGAATCGAGATTTCGTAATAAATTGTTTGTTGCTGTTGTTGTTCCACCACTTCCAACTATGGGAACATTCCACCATCAACCTTAACGTAAACATAGGTTGGTTTTGATAGGTTAGAAATTCATATTCCTTCTGGTAGATACCTATAATAAGAACAGTCCGAAAAACTCTTTGACACTCAGTACAGTATAGTATACATACATTTCAATATTAATTGAAACATCATTTTCAATATTCATGAATAACATTTCCTCAGAAGTTTAGAAAAATTATGGAAATGGCAACTCAGGAATATGCCAAACAGTGAATCGTTACGTCACAGTTGTTTGAATATCGCACCACAAATGGAGGGTTTTTGAATGTCGTTTATTCGAATAATATAATACCCTATATTAGACCTAGAGGGATGAAATTAGACTCAAATTGTAGGGCATTTGTTGGGCTTGAAAAAATATGTTTTTTTCTTTAGGAAGCCGTCTCATTGTGTTTTTGAACTAAAAACCGAAATAAGTCGAAAAATTTGGGGGTTTTTCGAGCACCACGCTTTTAGCGCAAGTCTTTCGAAGCTGCAAACTTGGTTTTATACTATTGGGACATAACCTAACAATGTGCAAAAAAATTCAATGTGCGAATTTATGCGGACTAGGGTGTCTGAAGTCAGCGGCCTAAGTGAATTTGTCTCGAAAAGAGAAACCGAGAATGCGACCTCCATTTATTCGTATCGGCAACCGCTACCAAGCTCCCCATGTTTGCCCGCGCATTTGGCCCACCCCGTACATCACTGACCACCCCACTCCGCTCCCCTTGCAGCTGGAAGACCGCAACATCGAGCTGGAGGGGACGCGCGCGCGTGTGCGCATGCTCGAGTCGCTGCAGCGGCCGCCCGGCCAGCCGAGCTCGCCCGACATCATACCGGCGCGAGAGCCGCCCGGTGGTGGTGGTGGTGGGGGGCGGCTGCCCACAGGCGGCCGCCCGCGCGCCGAGATCTCCACGCCCAGTATGCGCGCCATGCTGCCGCTCGACTTTGACAGCCTCGGCGTCGCGGCGGCCGCCGCCTTGGACCACTCGAGCAGCACCGAGTCGGCGCACAACGAGTCCGCGGAGCGGGAGAAGAAGACGCCGCGCAGGCCCAGCAAGATACCACTGAAGAGCTATACGGCGCCCAAGCCGCCTGGAGGTAAGACCAGGAGGTTATTTTTTTTTCGATGTTTTGCAGGATTACGCATTCCTGAGACAATTTTGAGGAAAAAGTCTACGTTATATTTTGTCTGAAAATGATTCTTTTCGAAGATACAGAGTGTTGAAATCTAGTCATGTTTTGGAAAATTTCAACATTCTGTATCTCGAAAACAAATTATTTTTTGATGAACATTTTATAGGAGAAAAGTTGTTTATTTTGTCGGAACTCTACCACATAGGTACTCAATTTTTTTAATGTTCTACGCAACTTCACTTTACGCCAAGGAGCTAAGTAACTTGCATCAATATAGAAAATAGTAAATATCTTGAGATCGTCCACCTCTAGCGTTTTTCAGGATGTGCACCATTTTTCACCTGAGAAAATAGTGTGAATAAGGTTTTTTCATAAAAAATGCCAAAAGTTTACTGTCAATTTAAAATTAATGACATCGTACACAGCGCTCTCTAGGTGGTACATAAAAACTAGGAGGGTATTTTAATTTCTAATTTCTAACCTCAAGAAAATCCCGGGTACCAAATTATGTGCGAAAACATAATTTTTTGTATGTAATTTAAAAAAATGCAATCAATTTCAATTCAATTCACGTAATTATTCGTTGTTTCTTTATAGAGGTTTATTAATTTTTCATTCATCTATTTTCTACTCACTTTCACTGATTTTTGAAAGAAGTACAAAGTGTCTCAATTTCGAAAATAATGTTTCAAATTCAAAGCATATCACGTTTGTCTGAATTTGAGATCACCATTTTTCTCACTCAAAATATTTACAAAAAACTTAATTCATCTGGAGTTTACGAATGAACATTGATCAATACATCAATACTCAATAATGTTGATTGTTGAATGCAGTTGCATTTCAGAAATATATATGAAGTCGGTATGGTCGAACAAAACATTTATAAAATAGTACATTTTGTTGGATTATAGATTTGAGAGAGAGGAAGGAAAAAATAGATAAAAAGTTCAGGACTGTATTTGAAAAAAATCAAGTTCTAGAAGACCGACAGGCGGATTTCTTATCTGATGATTTCATCTTGTGTCACCAATCTCAATATATTCCCTAATGTCAGGAAATATCGAACCAGCATTTTGTCGGCATAACTTTGCCATAATTGAACCGACCTGTATCTTTTACGGTTTACGAGATCCCAAACGTTCACTTATTCTAGACAACTATAGGAGATGAGCATAGATCTTATTGCTTACGCTAGATCCGGTATCCAAGTTACTTGTTTTGTAGGTCCGGGGGGGGTTGAAAGTACTAGGCCATTGATTGGTCGTTTTCATTTTTGTCCATACATGTGTTGTAAGACATTGTTGTACCACGTGATCATGTAGTACCTACTTTCTTGCAGAACCCTCTAGACCTAAAAATTACCACAGGATGCCGGATCTAGCGCAAGCAATAAGATCTATGGAGATGAGCATCGACCACCAACTAGTTTTTTCACAATATTTTAAGGATTCTTGTTATAAAATTACACTGCGAATTGAAATATTTTAGTCCAAATCCAAGAAGTCACCGTCGAGATTTCCCGAATATTCACGTTATTATTTTTAATTTTCACTGTAGAACTGTTTTGTCTGTTTGAATAATTCACCGTTATTTTATAAGATTGGCAACATGTTTCGCTGAGATCACTCAATCTATTCACAATTTTAATTTCACCAGATTGACTAGCCTACTAATTCATCACACACTATCATGGCTTTGTAATTCACCGAGTGTAGAACACCACAAGTAGAATGTAGAATTGACGACTTCAGATTTGCATAATGATTTACGGAATGTATGTTGGAGGTACTTTTTCCATTTCAACGAATGTCTTTCCTCTGAAAAATTACTGTATATTATACAGAAAACACAAGAATGTGTCATTGTTCGAAAACATTGAACATACAAATGAAGACAACTCACTATAGCCTCAAATCTTCCATTCTGCTATGATTTATTGCATATATCAAATATTAATGATCACTGCTTGAAGAATCTCAAAATTTCTATCACAATAGAAAAATTTTTAGACTTTTTCGAATTATAACATGGTTTTATGAAGAAAACTATAGTATGCATTGTTTCAGAATTAAGACAATGTATGAATTATTCCATTTCGGGAGAATACATATTCAATCACAAACAGAATAAAAATAGCCATTTCAATATAACTTGTTCACTTTGATGTTGAAAGCCTCTATTGGTCATAAAATTTCCATATTCTTGTTGCCTTCTGAAATATTCCTTACAAAAATCTGTTGGGCATGATAGCGAGTATGAAATATAAAAGTTTCCTTTACCAATACTTCAACACCAGTTCATATATTGACGTGCATAATCTATCTAAAAGTATAAACTATTTGGCTATCAGTTCCTGCAGTGAGTTTCCTTTATTTCAACTAAATTAACGTCAACTGTCAAGATACGCTGGAGTCGCCAATTGGCAAATAGAACACTTATCATCTTCAGGCACGCGCAGCCGCAGCGGGGATTCCCCCCACCGCTCGCACTCCGCCCAATCGTGGAGGAACAACAGGAGCGAGGGCAACAGCCTCAACGGCCCCCCCAAACTCGCCGCCTCCCTGCCGAAATCTCGCAACAGCTCGCTGGTAACCGCCAAGGACTCTCTCTCCAGCAAGCTGCGCAACAGCGAGTCGCCCTTGAAGCTGTCCGACAGCCCGAGGCTGTCGCGTAACAGCTTCAAGGCCGCCGCGCCCGCCGTTAACGGCTTCAAAACGGGGCAGGGCGCGGCCTTTGGCGCGCCAAAGAAGGCCGCAGGGCTGCCGGTAAAGAAGGAACCGTCCGCTGTTGGCGATAAGGTACGCTCCAAAACAACCACAAGCATTATATGGAGTTTCTTCAGGCGTGACAACCAAGCGTAGGAGAGTGTGAGGTGCCCCTCCCCTCGTCGTTTTTCTTTTCGTTTAGTTGCCAACCCGTGTGTGCAGTAAGTCAGGCTTTTTTATTTATTTGCTTTGCGCTTGGCTTTTTCAGCGGCTTGGTAGGTCGGTAGTTGGTTAAAGCTTGAGTAGATTTTTTGGCGTAGAGGTAGTAAGTAGTACGTAGTAGGTTTGGTGGTTTCGGTTTGATCAAGAACTGGAACTGGTGACCCTTCTTCCCCCAACGCTTTTGATTCAAATGTGAAATGAAGCAGAAAATCTACATAATATAATTGCATGAAATGTAATGATGGGTAATCCCATAACTTCCATTAATTATCTCCATGATATCTTGATTGCCTAGTCGGCCATTATTTTTAACCCCTTTAGGAAAGTGGCACTTAACACCTTTCATCAGTCTGTATTGAATACTGTCATAGAAATTCAAAATACCACCAATCTCGCATTTATGAAACTAATTTTCTGATTAAGTCTACCCTGTGGTAAGCTTGCTATGGGACAACGTTATCCTCAACTCGTTTATTACATGAACAAACTTGAAATATTCGAAACCAATTTGAAAAAAATTCAATTTGGTAATGAAGGTGCCTTCCTCCATCTTGATAATGGTAAGACTCAGTTGGTGATGGTGGATTTTCGTCATCGAATTTTCTTCGTGAAAAATTTTATTTCATCAACGCTATACTTTTATAGTAAAATTTCGTACTGTTTAATTTTTCTTTATAAAATGGAGAAGATAAAGTAATATGTTGCCCTATATGAATTATTGACACAACATACTATTTTGAGTTCAAAACCATTAATATTTGCATAACTATTGTTTACCATTTACATAGGTAAAGCAGTAAACTGTAAAATTTCGTTTTTATACGGGTTTGTTTCTCGGCATTGGTTACCTAATTCAAATACACACTGAAACCATTGAGTATTAGGAATAATCATTGGTAATTAACATGTTCATTTGGATAAGCTGTAATTATTCTCATAATTGACTTGATTTACTTCATAGTCAAGTTTGCATATAGCTGTGATGTAATCGTATTCCACGAAAGGCAAGTGATTTATCATGAAAAATACCTCATATCTAACCTTCACTAACATAAAGATTCTAATCCTCTTCTTAGATTGATAATGTAGCAAATGAATCATCGCCGTAAACAGTTGGTATTAGCTGAAGGATAATTTTTAATACTTCCACAATTACGAATAGACTATAGGTATAAACAGTCTTTTTATAATAATAATAAATATACAAGTATTTATAAGTATGTATAAGTGGTGAGTTCAAGGTTTGATAATCGGTTCGATATGGAAATCTACTCAGTCTCAATAATGAATCAACACAATTTCAGCTCTCTATGGTTTCAAAGTAGTTTCATTGTCAACAAATGATACATATATACCAGAATACAGTGTGTTTTAAATTGGTGGTTTTGGGTGTTTCGATATACATATTTTTATTGAAGTTAAAATATTTTTTTCGGATATGTTCTACTCTATAGCTTGTTCCTGAAAATTATTGAATTTGATGTAAACATTTCGGTTGCCTGGAACAATCATCTTCTTCATACACACCATACAACAGCTATTTGAAAAGAGCTTTTATGGATTTTCAACGATGTGTAACAATAAGAGAAAAAAATAAACTGAAGCTGGAAATGCCAGAATACGTATTTTTCGATTTGAAAACATCACATGAGTAAAACATGATTCAATAGCACAAAGACAATTGAAACGTCAAAATCTGTCCAAATAGAAGAATGAATGCCAATCAGTTTAAACTAAGGTGATTTAAATAAATATGTATGCACATAATAGTGAAACTTCAGCACGAAACACCTTGATAATTCAAAATTTCGAAGGATATTATTTTATGATGATATTTACACCCATATGTGGATCTTTATCTTTACTTTATCAACAGAACAAGGTAGTTGATAAGAGTTTTATGTTCTGAAATGCATGCATTCATGTTATTAGTGGGTATGGAATCCTAAACAAAATTGACTGAGTTGAGAACCTATATACGTCATTGATAAAAAGTATATTTCGAAATATTCGTTTTTTTATATTATTGGATGAATACTGTGAAAACCATGTCTATGAAATTATTGTTTTTCGTCACATACTATTGAATGACATTGACAAGTTCGTTTTTTTTATGTTTATTAGTTCGCATATTTCTGTGTTTGAAAGAATCAACTTCGTTCTTCCCATGGTTCTCCCATATCTTAAAACAACTCTTTTGAGAACATTGATCTCTCAGTCGGATTTTCATTAGTTCAATTGAACATTGATAATTGTTTTATTCAACATTGAATTGAAGGTGGACTTCCACATATCCGCAATAGAAACCAGTATATTTTCACATTTGCATATTATATCGAAATTGTTCTCCACATAAAATACAATGTTGAAATTATTCTGAAGTTCCGTTGAATCCGATATTTGATGGAATGTATATTTCGGTTTACTAATTCAGTTTTTAATAGGATATGTGGTCGAGCACACTCGTATTGTGCATTATTCTGTTTAATACCCACGTTCATATCCGGCAACTCAATATAATCCGAATACAAACCCGTTTCCGATGGAATGGTCAGGGACGGCACACCTGTAATCTAGAAGGGTTTATATTCTCCAATTTCGTTGAAAACACAGGGGATAGTTATTAGAAATCTAATTTGCTATTTCAATTACGAAATTTTCAATTAGTATATTATCTGAGAGATTGTATGTCGATTCAGAGCTACACAGATTACCCAAATAATGAGTGTGAAATTCTTGAAACAGAGTGGACAATGGACACACTGTACTTGTCAGGAGTTATCTCCCTCACTCATATTGAGAATGAGTTTTGCATACTCGTGAAGAATAATGCATGGGTTTTGTTTAAATACGATATTCATTCTTTATTACTCCTTCAAATCATTCATCTCATAGTCTACTCTGAGTTTCTCAACATTGCCCAACAAATCGAGTTACAATTTCATCCATGTAGTTGCAATCGGAATTTCCAAAGCTATTTCGGAATCTATAAATGACAAATTAAGAATACCATAGTCGTACCAAGGCTATCATGCCGGTTTCGATCAGATATTAATAATAAAGTTAACTATACAATACAGCAGACATTACAAAGAAGAAGAGGAGCATACAGATATAGGATAGGATAGAGATGTTGAATCTTTATTTTAATTATTATTAATTTATCAAAATGCGACCGCCGATGGCAGATATTCAAATACAAGAAACAGTGAGGACCCATTGATTCGTTCATTGAGTTAATATTGTGTAGATTTTATTGTGATGGGAAACAAAATCGGTAATCAAGCAATTCGAACTATTCTATAAGCTATTATAAAATTTTAATGGAATTAGAATTTTATCCATTTATAAAAACTAATTTCGAATGTATTTTGGAAATATGAATGCACAACTACATCATAGAGATAACTCGAATGAATTTTTGATTCGAAAGCAATAATTACATATATGTCAGTAGCAGTTGTCGAGAAAGAAATTTAAACACTACAAAATGCATATTCATCAAAGATATTGTGTGTAAGAAATCTCATTGGCTTGAGTGAAATACAACATCGCCATTTTCAAACATTTATTTGTGTCTAGCCCAGCTAGTCTGTTGTATTTCATTACTTTGCTTACCTCTGTTTATCTCTTTGAAGTTCATGTTATTACCGGATATCCTATGATGGGGTATATATACAAGCATAATACTCGAGTTTCATCTGGTGAACTATGCATTAACCGAAAAAACATTTCCCTTCAATGTTATTTTCATGAAGCCAGACCATCGCATGGTAAAATAAGAAACGTCCAGAGTCCAGACACTATTTACACTAGTACTAGTCAGCTGTTGATATTGTGTTTCTCAGAGCACATATTTTTTCTACAACGAAAAAACATCCGGAGATAACTGATTGAATATAATAGTGCTATAAGATATAATCACTTCAATACCGGCTCAGATAGCTGGTCGAAAGCCACTATTTTTAGTATATGAATTATTTTATAACAGGGAGGATTATTCACCCATAATTTTAGGTGATTATAAGTCTTAATTTCATAGTTTCATTATTGTAATTCAGAGTATCTGTTGGATTAAGTTCTGTATTGTAGACCTATTGACGAAAATTCAGTTAACTGTCAATATGGGTGGGTAGTGGTATTCAACCAATAGTGTTAGCATATACTTGTGAGAATATACTCGACACTTGATCCCTATTGAAGTAAGCAAATATTTTCCATGATATAAATCTTATGTAAGATATCCACGGAGGATAGATTTGATAAAAAATGACGACAGCGTCGTAGATGTACCCCCAATTTCTCCATCTTGGTATGATGATAAAAAATATATATGTTATCATTTTCTGGAAGCATGTGTGATGTAGGTAGTATCAAAGTGTAGAAATTGGCGCAGGTATTTGAAATAAACAAGAAAGTGCGACCTTTCATTAAACCTGTATTACAAAAATATCAGCAGAATACTGTTTTTCTGCAACTGATTCAAAAGACGTAAATTTTTATTCTAAAATTATCTTTTGAAGTTGTCATTTCTCTTACTGGCAAAGAAATCTAGATGTAACTAAACTCATATAAATCCTAGACTTACGAGGGTTAGTTGGCGGTTAAACACTTCAGTTATTTGGATTCTGTCAGTTTTCATCTGCATGATCAAAATTCTCATCAATCAATTCACATACCTAATGTATGTATTCGTTTATTAAGCATTCTTCAATTTCAATAACTTTGAGACTCGTTGGTTTGGCATATACAAATTTGACGCGCTCCCACGAATTAAGAAACGAGATGGCTGCCAGAATTGATGAAATATCATAACCCCTATTATTTAAAAACCCTGATTACGGCGTTGGAATCGGATACAATAGATACAGTTTTATTGCGTTATGACCGAGATCTAATCTGCTCAAATGAAACTTGACCGTCACTCACTAATCTTGCACAAATCGTGATTATTCCAATACTGAACATTGTTTATAATTTCCTTCAATTTCACGATCAGTATCATACTGAAGAAGAAGTGATAAGTGGATGACCTGTATTGCGTGTGCTGTGCGTCGATTATACTCATTACTAGAATATTGTTCATTTTTTCCGATTTTCGTAACTCTTCAACCACATTGATTTTCATCCATGGCTGCATCCATGTCGATATGTTTCGGTCTGGTTCGCATTTCGCACTTTTCTATTGGTTTACGAAATAGTTCACCTACTGGTGTAGTCCATAGAACTCATTTCTATAACCGACATTTACATGGTAAATTCTCAAGACAGCTCACATTATACACTTCCCCAAGAAATTTACGTACCACCAAGAAATAGCCAAAAGTTTAAATCATTTTTTTGTCCAAAACTCTTGACAAATTCAGACGTTTATTTTTCTGAATAACAAGTCATTCTTTCCACAACTGTATCCCGATAAAAATCTCTTTTTACGAATACCGTTTATAGCAGTTATCAATCACACTTCAGCTTCTTTTTTTTCTACATTTTGTTCTTTTATTCACTCCGTTGTTTCTTTTAATTACACTAGAAACAACATTTTTATAAGATATTAGATATTATTGCATATTATTAACAAGAAAAATGTATAGAAAATGTAAGAAAACAAATTAGTAACGAGTATTTCCACCTCTGCCATGAATAACTTCTTCACATACTCAAAATCAGAGGCCTTATGTCATTTTGGTCCAGTAATTTCCATATTGGAATATGTCTTTCAAAGTTTTCACGTTGCGTTTCTTTCAAAGTCTCTTCCCAAGAGTGCCCCAAAGATTCTCTATGAGATTCAATTCCTGGCTTCGAGCTAGCCAAGCCATAGTAGTGATTTCGACTTCTTCTAGATAATTTTTCACAACTCGAGAAACTTTATTGAGTAAAATGCTCATCAAAACCAATAAAATCATGTTCTCCTGTAAATGTTGTTTCTCAAATGAGAAAGAAAATGAAATAAATCAAAGAAAAAATTTGAGAAAAGATAAATATAAAGTGTGAATAGTTAGTTTAGTTTCGGAACTATACACATAGGGGGTTGGCCTGGCAACCACTCACAACAATGTATGAATCAAGTCCAATATTATATATAACGGTTTGCGATAGCCATTTTTCGATGAGTATTATGCGATTATGTATAGAACATGATGAAATATTCTTTTAATATCTTTCGACGGTAGCGCCCCAATTGTTGTATATGAGAACCCCACGCAATGAGCTGAAATTCAATTGTTTCAGATCAATGATTTTTCTGCTGAATCTCTGTTTGTGATATTGAAGAATTTGCACTTTTTTCCTATAATGAAGAATCCTAATAATAATGGTCCAGTGATCACTTCCGAGAAAGTTATTATACTTTGGTTTCATGAAGCAATGGATGGACATACTCTGATTACAATCGCGATGGCTTATTATTTTTATATGAAATTGTGTAATCCTCTTGCCCAAGCCTGACGCTCGGAATCAAACCGTTTGATTTGTGATGGTCCGGTGCCGACAAGAAGCTAGAGAAAGCTTTAATTGCTATTCGATACCATATTAGATTCATTTCGAGATAATAAACAATTTGTAACAATACTTGGATTATTGAACAACAGTCAGGTACAAAAAGTGTATGCGTCCTAGATAAAATGAAACCATATTATTTTATCAAGTGTGTATTTATGTTGATTCATGTAAAAACAATTAATTCACTTTCTTCATCGTTTAAGTCAATCTTGGAGAGATTGGGAAGAATTCTACTGCATTTTAGAAACTAATACGCTGAGCTAAGGTACATAACCAATCTAAATGAAAACCTAATTGGCTGAAGATATACTTGTCAGTTCTATGTTGAGGGGCCAGGTAGCCGCGCGGTTAAGGTGTCTATCTCTTAATCAGCCGGTTGCCCGTCGTGGGTTCAATCCTCATCGACGGCGGAATTTTTCCAATGGCCCCAGAAGTGGTATCGTATCCCACTATAAAAGGTAAGGTCCCCGCTATCCTAACTCGTACAAGTTTACTCGGTAAACTTCTGAGGGTTGCTAAGGCAACTAGGATAGTGGTTAGAAAAATAGAATAGAAATAGAAATGTCCAAACCCAACAAGGTGGACACATGATAGATGGTGGAACTAGTTCCTATCTCTAGATCGTTAAAAATGTTTCCGATTTTCAGTGTCAACTTTCGAATCGTAGTAATAGTTCCCAAGTGCCGTCACAACAAAATATAAAATATGGGAATTCAAAATTGTAACAATCAGTACGTTACTCAACACGTTTGAAGATTTGGAAAAGTGTCAGTAATTTCGAAAAAAAAAATCAACCAAAACAAACACTGTTATTGGAAAATAGATTGTACCGCCATCACATAAATAATTATTGCTAGGATTCTAGGAAGACACATTTTGAAAAGAAAACTGTTTTGCATCATGAATTTCACATTTATTAATAAAAGGATATTCGAATTAACAATGGATTATTCAACCATTCATTTTAGTAATCTTTTATTTAAACTAAGTCCAAACTTGGGACTTTGGTACCTACCTTACTAGTTTTAGATTTTAATTTCACAAAGATATTTCAATGTACAGTTCTTCCAGTTTGATTCAAAAATATTTCCTCTCTATAGGATGATTCGATAAAAATGCAAATTTACCTATTTATCACTCATGCGAGCAGTGTTGTCTGTTTATGTATTTTACTAATTGAAAATTCAGTATATTTTTTTCTTTAATTCAATAACTAAAAATGGCTTTTCAATTCAATCGACCTCGAATCTCATATGATATCTGAGATTCCCTGAGATACCCTGTTACAGATTCCTACTCACAAAAAAATAGATATTTTATCATATCCAATCATTCGGTTCTTTTATCGCGTGCTGCACCATTTTCAACGGTAATGAGTGAGTTATTGATAAATATATCTTCTTTGATGAAAAATGTTTAAGCGAAAAAATCATATTATAACCTTATCTTCCTATTTTGCGTCAGTAATCTTCACTGTGTTAAAATAATCGTTCTGATTTCATGATATAACCATTCGGTCCATTCAATTCTAATTTTCGAAATACCATAACAGATATTTAGCATCTATGATTTTTAGTTTATCAATGATTCACATACAGAACAGCATTCGTTCTGTTATCACTAATAATAAATAAATAGATTGTATCGAAATAATGAAAAGTTTCGAACGAAAAAAATCCATCACGTGACGTACATGCTTGGAAATCACAATTGAACGCTGTATCAATTCCATTCTGCGATCTATTATCAATAAATAGCCAATTTGTCTCTGAAAAAAGATTGATTTTTTTTGCCATGATCGAACGTAGAGTGTTATGGAAAGTTCATCACTTATCATTGTTTGTACCGAACAGCTGATTTCGCATGCGAATGTTTTTCTATTGTTTCGAAAGAATGAAGCAGAACAATTGAAATTTCATGATTAGCTTCTCGAATTCTCAGAATCTTAGATGATATCGAGTAATTAATAAAATAATACATTATTTTCACATGTGTTATCTCTTTTTCTTTACAGGTAGGTAATCAGAATGTGCGATAATATAGAATTATTATTTTATCAGGATTTTTGATCTGAATTGACATTGCACTCAGGCATATAATAAATAATCCATTTCAAATGATTGAAGTATTGGGTCATGCGAACTTTAGTCATCTTCATTTAATCGTTTCGGTAACAATGTTCATCATCCACATTCATTAAAAATCTTGAATATATTCTTGAAAGAATAGATTTTTTATGATTCCAAACATCTCGGCAAATATTTACAACTCGCTGAGATAAGCTTATCACATAGAGATTAATTCAAAATTGCGAAATGAATTCAATATCGACCCAAATTGTCGCCAAACTCAAACCAGGATTGTGATTGATAAATTTTAATAGTTAATACTAGGTCTGTTCATGTTACAGTTTGCGTGAATTTATTTCTACCATATTTTGATGTCGATTTTCGAAAATGAAAAATCTGATCAATAACCTAAATACAACAAACAGCTTTCCTCTATCAAACCAACCTTGTATTATCAGTCCTGTATACATGCCAACAAAAGGAGGTGAAAACTATAGATACAACGAATATTAGGCTAATTCGATATTCAGTCAAATAATGCTCACTATTCGGACGAATAGTACGATATTCGAATCCCTGAAAAAGTACTTATTACTCCAAAAATTTATGTATCAATTCAGTTACAACTTATTATCAATGCTTAGAATTCTTGTCATCATTTGTTGGTAGCTAACGGTTCCGTTTTTCCTTATAGATAATATAATATATCTGATGGTTTTACAAGAAAGTTGTAGTTGTGATCAAAAAAAAAATAATTCAATTGATTTAACTTGATACAATACAATAATGAAACGAGTCAAGTAACTTACACAAAATACATTATTCATTTTTCGTGGTTATAATTAATACTTCATTGCGGTGTTACCATGCAGAGCGTACAAAAATCATTTCACGTACCAGATATATGCAATGTATCGGCATTCCTGATTCGATCAAACAGAAAAATCTATATCGATTCAAAAATGTTTTCACTGAATTTCTTTTGCGGTAACTGATTCTGACATTCAAACCACCTATCTCATCCCTATGTTAAGATCAACCCTAATCATAACTATCTGCGAATATATGGTTTAATTATTATTTTTTTATTATTCATTTACCAATTGGAAATCAATGATCACCTTCATATTCTTTATAAGCGATTTGTTCAAGGTTGAGTGAAAGAGCAATTTCCATGGTGATTCATCATTATTGAAATTGAACTCCGCCTTTAATTTTGTTCAAAAATAAATATGTTATATATTTTATTGTTAGTCAAATGACTGTACCGTTGAAAAGGAAGAAAATAATAAAGACGATATTATTATTATTATTATTAGAATTACCAATACCCTACTACTGGCATGCATGATGTTTCTCGTGCAGTCGTAAGATAAAAAAAGTATAACCAATCGTTTCGTGTAATCACAAGTATCACAACTTATTTTAAGTAATGTCCTATATGATGCGCTCTGGTCACTGTATAAACTGCTATATTTCCTATTGAAAAAGGAGTTGTTGGCCCCGCTCGTTTCACATATTCGATATTTGTATAATATTTGAGAATATCTGGTGACATGTTTTTCACAATAAAACATTTCACTAAGAAATCATGAAATCATGAATTGCTGTTAAGTTAGTAGCATGTTAGAGTTATTGGTTTTTTTGCCTGTCTCCTTCAATCCATAGGTACACCCAACATTCCTCGTTATCTTTCAGATAATAAACTCAAATTCATCAAAAGAAAAATCTCAGTCTCCATGGAATCTCTCTTCATATAACAGCGAGCCCGAACACCTCGCCTATCCCGACTCCCTGGACAAGAGCATCGAGTCCGTCCAGCTGTCGAACTCGGAAACCACGAGCAGCAGGTGTTTCCAGACCGCCAACACCTTCCTGTGGACCGTGGGCAATCAGCGGGCAGCTAACGTCGAATACTTCGACAGTATCGACACCAATCTGGCATCCAGTTTGTTCCACCACGGAGAGGAGTTGGCAGAGTGCGATTCCTTGGAGAGACAGCTGTCTGGTTTCTCTGATAGAAAGTAGTTTTTTGGTCATTGCGGGTTGATCTGCCTGGGTTTTTTGGGGTTGTGGTTGTGGGGATTCCTGGCCGTTTATTGAAGGGGTTTCGAATGATCTGCTCTTCTTCGGTATGAGCAGTAGTTTCATCATGTTCAGCAGAAAAAACCTGATTTTGATCAGTGAAATCGAAACACTAACAACTCTGTTGGGCGGAATCATTCGAGTGAATACTGAAATGGATGTCTGAGTTGAGTATCATTTTCAAAATACATCACGTCATTATGCAAACACTCACTTTCATTGATATTATTTTAAAGCAAAGAATAAATGATGATATCGTTTTGACCAATATACAAAGATATTCCAGTTGGGATCGGACAGAGTGTTACAATGGGTTATGAAAACCAATGACTTGAATTGTATTGTTCAATTTGAAATAATAATAATTCCCGGTACACGACCACCAACCCTCCTATAGCTCATTCAACATATTCCATTTTAATCTCGGTTGATAAATATTAGAAAATAATTGTTCAACTAGGCAGACTACCCACAATTCTTATCTTCGAGCTTGACTTGCATTTAGTTGATCGCTAGTTATATGTGTAGGTAATAAAAACAGATTATTAGTCACCAACTGTTATGCACATCGGAATAAGTAGAAATCATGGAATTGATAAGTGAATTGAAATTATGAATACCGGTAAGTCAACAACCTCATGTAATGATTAGAGTATTCTTATAATATTTAACCTATCAATGCAGCAAAGCAAAGGTCAGAAGGTGAATTGTTAATATTTCTTTGTTATCTGTTATCTTAGAAATACATTCAGACATCAGTGTTTAAATTCAATGAATTGAATCGATATCATGACTACCATATGATAAATTAGATTCAGTATTATAGAATACGTTTTAGACAGAATTATTTTCTGTCTTATGAGAGCTTGAAACAAAAAGAATCAACTATTCAATACATTTCCTTTCCCGAAATCGCTCTTTCATTTTGTATTCACAATTTTTATTTATCGACTGGTTTGCAACATTCCTTGTTTTCTTTAGAAAGGAATTATATTTCTAGTATAATGATCAAGTACACCTTCAAGGATAGATTTGGTACCACAAATTTTATATTTCTTGAATGGAATGGTGCTTGTTAATACTGAACTGATATTCTAACTAGTTTTTATTTGTATTTTAGTAGTATTTGATTCATTTTGGTAAGTTGCAATTATAGCTGTATTTTATCGTGTAAGATGTCATCAAACGTTTGCAATATTCGCATTCAATAAATTATGTCTTTTATGTTATACTATTTATTCCATGTTTGAATATTTCTATAGGCAGCACATTGTGTATGCTTTATTTTTTATTTTTTTGCTGTGTAGAACTGTGATAAGTAATATGCAGAAAATTGGAAATGGCAATCGTTTTATTAAGCAGCATTGTCATAAATTTATCATATTAGTAAAGATAAGAACATGAATATTACATCATGTATGTTATCAATGTTCAATGTGTAGTTCATGAGACTGTTCCCATATACTTTCGAAAAATTCACTAACAGTCTGGGAAGCCACAATATTTGTGATATATTAATGAAATGCTCATCACATTATGTAAAGCTCATGTATATTTTTTCAAAGGTTGCGATTTCTGAAGTTTAATGAATGACAATTCTGGAAATTACAACTTTAATATTCATTCATGATATCAGCTAATTTTAGATAAGTGTATACCAACTTGGAAGCAGATTTATAAAGAAAGATATTTTGTTATTATTATTTTTTTCACCTTATTTCTCTCGACTGATTTAATTTCCTTTTATAAATCTGCTTGAAAGAAAAATATTGTAAATATCTTGATTCTATTACAAGAGATCACCTATTAAAATAAATATGAATTACATTTTAAAGATATAATTCCATCATTGATCCTTCCTGATTTTTTTTACATTCTCCATTTCATTCAGCTTGGTTAGCAGGAATTTGACTTGTTGCACAAGTGATCCAATAGTTCTGTCAATTTGTTCCAAGCGTTCTTGTTGACTGAAGAACAACGTTTCATTTTCAGAAGATATTTTTCATTGGAAATTTTCTCATAAATAATAAATATACAGGGTTTTTTACCTAAAGCTTGCAAGAAAATTAAGTATTAGTATTTCATTCAAGGATGTTCCTTAAGAATCTGAAATCAATCCAGCATAATTCATGATTGACTAATGTACCTGATCCAGAAATGCAAGCTAAACAGTTCCGTACTGTAAACGATGTCAACTGAAGAAGTTATAGAACATGGAAATAACAAGAGGAAAATCTTGGCAAAGAAAGATATTTTTCAAGGTGAAAAGCAGTCACTTTTAATACCACTAGCTTCACTGCCATTCCGAGTTTTAACACCAACTAAATTGTGCAAGATATTGAAGAATTCTGCATAAATTGCAGAAGAATGGAAGTTTTGTGCTTCAATGATGTCATTATATAGTTGATTAGTCATTTGTAGTATAGAGTATAGTAACCACTTTTCTTAGAGAATAACATTTCTCACCCGATGAAATCATCAATTTTCACATAATTTTCTTTATTTTCGCCTTCCAGTATTTTATCTAGGTCAGCCAACAGTTTCTCGTTGTTCTGTACATTTATTTCAGCTAAAGGGTCAATATTATATCTGGCAAAAAACATTTCAATTTCCAAATCACTGAAACCACATCTGAAAAGAATGCGTAAATTTGAACCCCTTCTTCTCACATGCATATCAATTTCATATACTAGATTTTATCAGTGGATCAAATGCTGTTCATCTATAAAAATAATTACTTCTTCAGGGCATCTCTAATTTGTCTCATTGTGGCGTTGATTTCGCTCTTAGTCTCTGGCCTGTCCCAATTTTTGCAACATCCGAGTTTTCTCAAAAAGCTGATGATTCCTTCTTGCATGTATCCTGTCATTTGCAGTTCGTCTGGTGCGATTGCTATTTCAGTCTTCACGTCTGCATACGTATCGTTAATGATGGCCAAAAACATGTTGAGAAGTACGAAGAATACGAGGAATATGTAAGACAGGAAGTAGAGTGGTGCTAGGAGTCTGTTGGCTTGTTCGATTTCTTGATAATCGAAATCGCCCAGTATTGTGCGAAGCAAAGTGAACATTGCTATACCAAAGCTGCTGAAACTTTCCACCTATAATGACGAGAAAGTGTCACAGTTTAGTTAAAACGATGTTATATTCTTCATTGAAGAATCCGAATACCAGGTTTATTTCAACTTCAAATACTTAATATACCCACCTGACTTCCAAAAATAAGATATCCAAGCTCAGTGTACGCGAAGAATATGATGAAGAACATCACAGAAAAACCCATTATATCTAAGGCACACTGAAAAGAGAAATTATATCGAATAACTGAAGTACCAGTTGAAATTATGGAAATAGTTTTGTTTTTTGTGCAAATCTTATATACTTTCCTTGTAATTTGAATGTTTATGTATACCTAAACATAAGGAAGTCTAAGTTTTAAGTGAAGAACTTGAGACCTTCACAAACGAAATCAAAATTCAAAACACAATCAAAATTAACTCATCAAGGTGAATAACTAACTTTATAAAAAAAACTTTAGTGCAGTGTTATTGTTTAAAGTGTTCAAATAATAAGTGTATTTTGTATTTTGAAATATAGTCTCCAATCAAAACTGGAATAAAAATAAATTAATTTCGATCATTAAAATACTTTTGTTATTTATGAAACAAGTGCATAAAGTAAGTATATTAGGCAGTCTGGCCGAATTGGACAACACGGCAAAGAGAAATGAAAACTTTTTGCTCGATTTGCAGTCAATATGTGTTTCCAAAACTTTGAGAGTGTATTATCACTATTTGAATGACATATTAGTGCAAAAAATGTGTTGCTCTAGTGGGTGTAATAAATAAGTACTTTTACACGAAATATAATTCTATATAAAGTTTCGTTTTTCACATGAACGTAGAAAAAATGTTGTGTGCAACACGTGCAAAAAATATCTTTTTTGCACTTTTCGCATACATATTCGCTATCGGAAATCTCCACGACTTTATGAATTTAAAATCATTTTGTGTAATGCTAACATTTCATTTCCACGAGAACACTGGGAAATTTAGACAATAAAAATTTAACAACCTTATTGGTATACAATACCTTTCTCAGTGTGTTATTAAGTTGACTCATTGTTTTGTTGAAGCTCATGAACTTGAAAATCTTCATGTATATGAGATATAAATCGATGGCAATAATGCCATTGAACCACACTTTGAGTGTCGCTATGTATTCCAAATTACCATATTCTTCTGGGTGATTTTTAATGTACTCAATTTCATCATTAATCCAAACAGATTTCATAATAGAAATCAAACCACTCATTAGAGTAAGCTGAAAAACAATTATTAATCCATATTATGTAATAATTTATCAGCACTGATACTAACAATTATTATGGAAAAATCGATGTAAGACCAGAACTTCATGAGATATTTCAGCTTGAAATAGAGTAGTTCCCTGCATCCCTGAGCGATAAAGAATAATACGAATAGGTAACAGCTTAGTTCACACACTAATATAAACCAATCATAGTCATAGAGGAATCTAAGCAACCTAACACTGCGAAATTCGGCTGTGGAAATAACTCCGCCAGTAGTAGGGAATTCAAAAACAAATTTACAAAGTGAAAATATATTCACATTTGCATTGTAAATCACGAAATCAACGAATATTGCCCTGGTGCTCTTCGTCACCCACAAATTTTCTTTTAGATTCGTTATTATCCCTAGAGTTTCATTTTTGTTCTGCACTAGGTCTTGGTAAAAACCTCCTCCGCCATATGTCGAAATTTTACCAGTATATGAAAGGCTTCTAGTTTCTGAAGGTGAACTATATTCCCATCTAAAAATGATTAAATTAATGTTTTGGAACAGGAATCAAAGAATGAATATAAAAATGTCAAAATTGATAACGCACGCAGTTCCACCAGCTTGTCCAAATGACATTTTATTTTCAGCTTCCTCAGAATATGAGTCGTAGCAGCTCAGAAACAATCTTCTGAAGTATTCGTGAACAACACAGGAATCATTGCGAACTCTCACCTTCAAATCATATTGTAGATAGTTGATATATATATAATCTCGAAATGACGGAAAATATTAAACCTGTCGTATTCTTGGGACCCCTAAAACTCTGTTCTCGCCAAGAATATTCATAGCGTTCTCATCAGAATTTCCAATCTCATAGGTTGATTCCCAAAAAATGCTATCTATCATGTGACTCTCAGCAAACTGTAAGATATTTTCAGGATACATGGAAAATTATTTTTTACCGATTCCACTCACAAACCAGAAATCTGCGGCAGTTGATATATCTCCAAACATTATTTCTGCATTATTTACGGAACTGAACGCACGTTCAGTAAATTGTTGAGTCAAACCTTTGGTTAAGTAATACACTTTCGAATCTCGAATACCCATCACATCTTAGAATTTATAGGAATTAATAACAGAATAATTGTATACCTTTCAGACTCCGACTGCAGAACAATCAGTAGGTTAATAAAACAAGTAGATAATGAAAAAATCTCTCCAAAATGACGGAGATCTTTCAGTCACCCAATATGAATGAAACAAAAAATTAATGATCAGGTTGGTAGGTAGTTAAAAATCTAAATAAGTGGATACCGATAAGTAAAACAGGATGAACATGATATTCATCAATGATTGAATATATATGGATTTATAGTATAAGTATTTTCGTCAACTTCACCATTTCGATGAATAAGAATAACATACTTACAAATAGTCATCAGGACAACAAAGCAAATATAAATTATGAATTCAATCAACATCTTATTCAGGAGTTCCTCTCTATCCATTTCTTGGGCCATAGCTGTGGTGATCCAAAATACTAGAAGAAGGGGATTATCTTTGCTGTGCAATCACATTTCAGATAATTGCTCACTTCTTTTCTTTTTTATATCTGATTTATTTTTGGTAATCTTGGGTTTGTCCTGCTCTTTAGTTTCTCCCTCAAAATTGTCAACCATTTTTAGCACAATTTAATATTAAGTACGATATATTATTCCGAAACGATTATAATATTTCAGTAGGAAACAATAATAGCAGTCATAGATGACATTTTGTGACTTTATAATTTTCTACAGCTACTTTAGCAAGAAATAAAAGAAAAACACAATATAACTAATAAAGTGTAATAATTGAAACATAAAGCCGAGTGCCGATTTATCAAAAAACAGTATACATAAAGGATTAATTAAGTTCATATAACTTAATTGGCATATAATCTTTATTAGCAATAAATAATAAATCTTTATTATTGTGAATGTATTTTGCTTCTGTCCCGGGGCATAAAATGTTGTAGACTTTTAACTATTTCGCCGATACATGATTCTATTTAGGTATATGGAATGAACAGATTGAAGATTCTTAACGAATTTCGATTATTTTCAAAATGGGAGTAATGGGGTCACACTGACCACAATCAATGGGATGGGACGCTTATGTGTTAAAATATCCTATCGTTGCTCAGAGAGCAGATTGAGAACACTTGGCATCTAGTACACTCATGAACTAAAGCTGGCAACGTTGTATCGTATCAGCTGAAATTTCATGTTCTGTGATCTCAGTTCTGTGGAATATTATTGTAATGATGAAATTGACCATTGATTGACATAAATCATCTGACGTCTAACTTTGACAAGAATGGAAAAATAAAAACAAGAAAGTGTGAATAGAATAGCTAATTTGAATTATAACTCAAAATATGTTTGGTTTATGTAAATGGTAGAAATTGCCTAGTTTAGCATTCCATTTTATCATGTGGAAATGCCATAAGTGCCACAAACCTGTTTATTTCGGTGAGCTCTAGTATTTTCATTGACAATGATTCTTTTGTTCACTCCTATTGTGTTCTTACCCAATATCACTGAACTTTGAACACTTTCTTAGCTGAACGAAAACAATCTTTGGGCTACAATTGGCATCCAGAGTGCCTGAGATGTGAGGAATGTGGAAAACGGTTGAATCCCGGACAGCATGCAGAACACAAAGGTGTTCCTTATTGTCATGTGCCTTGTTATGGTGCCCTTTTTGGACCCCAGTTGTTTGGACATGGAACGCGGGTTGAATCTCATAGAAGCTTTGGTGCTCAGAAGGATACATCAAAAATAAATAATGGCCCAGCACTACCTAGGTCTCACTTAGAATCCAAAATAAAGGTGTGTTAACATTTTTCACTGCTAGCTTTTGTTGATGGCTTGGAGAGAGAGATACATTAATTTCTTAATGACAATTTTCATGTTCAATTTAATGATGATAATTATCATCAACAATTTTTAACATTTTTACATCAACAGCTTTCATTAATGGCTTAAAGATAGGAATACATTGAAGATCTAAGTGAAAAATAAATCATCCTCCATGTTTATCTCAAAAAGATTTATAAGTAGGGAATATTTTTAATCTCTATCTTTGATATAACATATTCAAACTACAACTTGAGGTCTTCTATAATAGGTACCACTAAAATGTTTGAAAATTAATTATTTTACTTTGATTCACTCTTGACTGCAATATTTGATATCTTTTTGGGGTACTGCAGCAAAATATGTGTTGAAATCAGTTTGAAATAAAACCAAAGGTATTATGTATTTACAAACTACCATTTTTGAAATGAACATCTGGACATGATCTGAACTATACAAGTCAAGACATTCACAGGATATCGACTTATTTCAAAATGAAAGTACTTATGTATTCATAGCCATCTCACAAAAAATGAAAAAACATTCCAATGTAACCTACTACATCAATTCTGACACACATGATCAATAATTGATGTTATTTATATCTGTGAAAAAATGTTATGTTCAACTCGAGAACTTGCTGAAGGCAATGCTGAGGAGGTTTTAGAAATTATCACATTCGAGTTTTTTCATCAATTTTAACTTATTGAAAAAGTGGTTTTGGTTCCTCCACCATTCTGATGACGCATCAAGTGACAATCCGCGTTCACACATAAACAAATTGAGATTTAGCGTGCCAAAGTGCAATGTTGCCTGGTTCTCCAGAAAAACTGACAGTTGACCTTTAGTTCACTAGAAGTCAGTTATGAAAAAACTGCACGTCTCGGTTGTGGGCTCTCAACCGATTCTAATGGCACCATTTTTGCTTTCCGCAAATGCGCTGTTGCCAAGTTGGTCACTTCGGATTACTGGAAATCTGATATTGGAATCCAAGTGGATACTATTTGACTATACTATCTAATCAGGCGAATCTTGCAATGACATTTTGCGGAAATGGGCTTTTCTTGCCAAGTTTTGAGCGCTGGAAATGATTTGAGGAAGATTTTTTGAAATTTCGATTGAAGAATATTGATTTGAATTTTCTTCTTCGTAATATGATCGCGCGTTCTGCCGGCATCTCACAAATCTGCTCGCTTCGCTCGTGTATCTTGTGTTTTTGGCATTCACCTAAAAAAGAGGTATTTCATAGTTAGCCACCTCATGAAATGAATATTGGTGTATTTTGAAAATGTAATGGAAATGCCATTCTAGGAAGCATGAATAACATACTAAAATTACTAAACAGCTAATCACTTAATTGATGAAAATCTATCCAATTCATCATTATAGCAAGGGTAACCAGTGATAAGAACTCTCCTATTCTCTCCCAGGTCTACAACAATTTCTTTGAAGGCAAAAGTGGTGAAATACGCTGTCGGGAAGTGAACGGGCGTTTCATATTAGAAGGCCCTCTGCGGATCCACTGGGGGGTCCATGGAGTGATCCACCTCAAAGAAAATGATGACCAAAGGACTGTCGTCACCGTCCGGAAAAGATATTCTTATCGGTCGCCTAGTCCTGACTGTGACACTGACGACGACATCCAGAATATCTCCAGAGACACTAGCTGTAACGATATCTCTACCTGTTCCGATGACTTGGCCATGGAAGCTACTAAGTCTGAAAGTGGCATAGAGAGCAGTACTGAGTCGGTCAACTCCAGTTCGAGTCTGACAGAAACTCCAAATTCCCCTCAGATGATTGTACCAAAAAGTGTGACTTTGCCAACGAAATTGGATGTTAACAAAATGGAGTGGGACGAATTGGATGAGCTTTTGCAGGTTGAAAGGAAGGTCGATGTTGCCGAGAATGTGTACCAAACTATGCCTGTCACTTTGCCATCACAAGTTAGTACAGAGAGCAATAGTAGTTTGACTTATAGCAATAGTAACAGTGGAAGTACAAAGACAGAAAGGTAAGTTTAAAAAACTACTGGCTCATTTCCATCACCGTTATTTTTAAAAAAATACATCAAAATACCACAAAGCGATTTTGTTGTTGCCAATACCTGGCACAGATTAGAGAACCACCTGGGTCTTCACTTTTAAAGAGTTATGCGTCTATATTTACAATAATGGAGAAAACAACCTCTATTGGTCGGCATAGAATCACTTTGATCAAAAGCAAAAAAAATCAGTCCTAAATAAAGGGGCACAATTTTATCAGTGGCATATTCATTTGGTAAACATCATGATTTATATCCTCATATTTCTCATACAGTGCGTGTCATAACTGACAACTACAAAATCCGTTGCGAAATACATCACGTCACCCCAGATTTGGCGGGAATTTAAAGTTGTATGTGGTGCATGTGGTGGGGTAAGATTGAGAAGATGTCGAGTACACCCCGCTGGTGTACTGTGTGCTCATACTATGGAAAATATACATTTTGTGGAAGATTAATTATGAAAACATATTGATGCACATGAGCTCATTCAATATTCTCAACCCGTAATGCTTTCTAACCTTTGCTGGTTTGCTCAAAGTTTTGCGATAATTCCTATTATACTTATAGATCATCCAAGTTTAAACGTGAATTATTTATTCGGATGTTTATCGCAAGAAATAATCCGCATCTGAGAATTCGAAATATTTCAGTCTATCAGAGTCAATCGGTATGATCACAACCGATGAATCCACTCTGCGTGCCTCGGTCATCACCAACGGAACTGGCGAAGAAAAACTACCACTTCTATCTTCTTCCACCTCCAACGAACCAACCATAACGAACAACACTGTGTCGAGCAGAAATGAGAGTCCCAACGGCGACACTTGGACTTCGCAGGGTACTTACTCGAATCACCTGAATCGGTCCATGTCGGGTCCGGATTGCTTGGGGAGAGTGAGGGATCCACAGTCCCCTGAGTTTGACAGTCTCAGCATGACCAGCACCGACGCATCGACCATGTCCGAGCAGGCAGAAGAGGTGGTACTACGTAGGCCACACAAAGGTTCGTAATGGATGATAATATTTCGCGAAGGAAAATTCGTTTATATTCTTCGTAGGCTCAACGGCAATCAAGAGGAGAACAGGAAAAAGACTGTCCAGAAGTAAGGTTAAGCGAAGGTGTTCCATCAACGGCCATTTTTATGACAGGGAGACAAGTTTTTTCACGCCTCCACATGGAAGTCAAATGAGCGTGTGGGTGACATCTTTAGTGAACACCAGCGATGTGATAAACCTGATACTCGAAAAATATAAAGTCGAGAGTGATCCACAGAATTTTGCTTTGTTCGTCGTAAGAGATAACGGGGGTAAACATTTAGTTCCAATGATGTCACACTTCAACTGTATTAATTTCATCTAAATTTCATGTTATTTAGTTGCCAAGAATATGATTAATGAGTTTTTAACATTACTTTTTAGAGCAACGCAGGTTGAAAGAAGATGAATATCCCCTTCTAGCTCGCGTTCTATTGGGCCCTCATGAGGACGTGGTCAAAGTTTACTTGATGGACAGCCACAGCACTCCTGAAGTCAGTAGTGAAGTGGCGCAATTTTTGAATCTGTCACTTGTCGAATGTCGAGCTATATTAGGCCAGTATTATTCACAAGAGGAAAAAGAGGTGGCCCGAATTAAGGAAAAGTAGGAATGAACGTGATTATGTGTTTTTATTTTTGTTTATCCAATTATTTTCTAGGTATGAAGAGATGAGATATCGAATTTCACAAAGGATGAAACAATTCAAAACTACTTCCTAACCCCTTATATATTTTCGTCCTTCTCTATTATATTCGGTTAAGTATTTAACATCACTTTTATATTATTGATTTGTCTTACTCTTGTTTTAATTGGTAAATGTTTGTCTTTTTATACTCCATATACTATTATATTTTTACTTTTTTTAATACCGTTTGTGCTGTTAAATGTTTCCAGTAACGTATCAAATACGATTATTGTAAAAACATTTTGTTTAGATGGTTTTAATGTCCTTTATATCTCTTCTTAGTTCACTAGGTGATTTGAAGACTGTAATTGATTAGATAGACCAAAATGGGGTCAGAATTAATAAAATTGAAATAACGAATTGATGATTTGCTGTTTTATTCCTGATGTGTGTTCACCTATTTTGAGCTTAAAATTTTTCTACTGATGCAAAATTCACCCAAAGATAATATTCTCAGTTATTAGTTCATTTGATACCTAATATAGCCAGTCTCTTTCAATTTCATAACGGAGCTAATCTAATATGACCGAGCTCTGACTCTTCATTGAATTGAATATCTACTAACTCAATTTTCGAGCTGCTTTCTGAAAGTTATTGTATCATCGAAGCTTCGCGGAACGGTGTTCTTTTCATGGCGAAAAAGCAGAAATTGGAATTTTCCAGAGGAAATATCCGGCACGAAATGCGTTTTTATATCGGAAATAATCCTCAATCGAATATTTTCATATTCATGGTACCCGCCACACTGATGGCGTTATAGACGTTTTTAGAGAATGGTTATTCCATATATATGGGATGCTGAGATCTAGCCTTTGAAATATCTTCTCAACTTTTGATGGCATAAACATCATCATTATAAAATGTAATATTTCTCTGGTCAGTATAGGTACCTTCATAGGTGTCTTATGAATTTTGACATGATTTTGACTCATATTGGTCAAATATTGTACAGGGCGTCATAAAAGTCAGTCGAACTCCGCTACAAATTAACTTGAAAAAGCCGATTTTTGGAATACTCGCCTGCATTTTTCTTTTTGTTATGTTGAAAGGCAATACATATTTTGTAATACCTATGGATAGCATCCTAACAAATGATATTACCGGGCAAAGACTCTCCAACAGAAATAATTCATGCTGAAATCGCGTCTCAAGAAATGTCCGCCCATTTAATGGGCTTGTATTTCATAGTTAAATTTCTACTTCGAATACTTTTCGTGAAAGCGGCAGATATATTGATGACGTATTAAACTGCCAAACAACTGAGAAATTCCTGACAATCATTCGACTCAACAAAGATCTATGACTCAACATGTCAAATATGTCATAATAAAATATACACTTTTCATGAACATGACTACTGGCCCTAAGACGAGAGTCATTTTGAGGAAATTTCAGAATAAAAAACGACATGGATAATAAATAGATTTATGTACACCGTACACCACGGCTATAATATATCACATGATTTCACGATGACGAATTTCTATAATTTCTTAAAAAATCAACGCAGCTCCGAAGAGAAAACGGTTGGAAGTACTTTCGATGTTTAAAATAGACTATCAAGGTGGATATAGATATGGTAGAGTCCCGTTGAAATACACTAGAAATATTTGTAGACTTCTGCCTACTTGATTTTGTTGAATTTCCATCATAGTTTCAAACACTAGTAATACTTCCACGACTTCATATGGATGGCGCCACGTCTGCTGATTCCGCATGATGAATATCAATTTTCACAATTCCTCAGTCATTTTGATTTTGTGTGATTTGTTCAATCAATACCATGATTGAACAATCGAACAATATTAATATTTCAAGCCAAAACCACAATTATGAATGATCTGTCACTGTCAGTTGAACATGAAACCATAGAATACGGATATTATTAGAGAACTGAATTATCGATATTGATATCAAATGCGATATTAGCGCCATCTCCGAACGATTAGTGAAATATTACCGGTGTTATGATCTTCACTAAACCAGTCTACAGGTTTTGACGAAAAACAATTGAAGAGTCGTTTCATCATATCTATATCCACCTTTTCCACTATCATAAAGGCACAGATAAAGGTGACACCGGCATGCTAGATTGTTTCAAACCGTTTCAAAACGACTCGCATTTCTGCATATACTTCTGTAGTTTGAATGTTTTTTCTAATTCAGCTATCAGATTTATTTTCAAATCGATCTTCTAATCGACTGGTGGTAAAAGAATTTTTGTATTTTTTTCAAACGAGAATATTGAAAATCTCGATGAAATATGTAAAGTTGTCTGGTTAAGCGTTGTGTTTGTTCATGCTCAAAGACTTTAAATGTCTTTGTTCATGCTCGAAAAAAAAAAATCAAATGCATGTGCAACATGATGCATGATGTATGAATGAAATAGAGGGAAAGGGGGAAGGTATACTCATTGTTTTAAATATACAATATACAGGGTCCCGCCGATTTTATAGGGACAGTATTGCTACTTCCTAAACGATAAGACAGTAACAATTAGACAAAAGGTGCGCAATTCAGTCCTATTCAAAATGCCGTTTTGCAAACTGAGTTTGAAAGTGGTGAAAGTAAAATATAATATGTTATAACAGTCGTTATGACACCCTGTAGGTTACGAAGTACCTATAGGTAATACTGAAAGTATACAATGAATTTGTTGAAATATACTAATGATATTACCTGATCAACCTTTCCGATAATGTTCTTTCTTTCAAACTTTCAATATTTTTGTAAAGATAGGATTATCTCGAAAACAGTGAGATAATTTAATGAAATACATGGGTGTTCCGTAAAAAATGCATTAATTAAAATCATTGATTTCAATTGGTCTAAATAGAAAGACAATGATGCATAGGGAAAGGCTTTAAAGTTTCATGGAATGCAGGAAATTTCATTTTATTATGTTATTTGACTGTAGATTCGTATTGCCTTCTATAATGAAATTCGCGGAAAAACTACAGTTTCCGGAATCTCCTAGTAACCGAGAAGGAATGGTATGGATTTCTTACTCCTTTTTCTCTCTTTATCAGTGCCCTATTTTAGGAGAGCTCGGTCCTCTCCGTATCCAGTTACCGACTCTTTGAAGACGAGAGAATTCGTTTTCCGATAGGTATTATATATCAAGCTAGACCCGACATATATCGGGATAATTCTTGAGGAATTTTTCAGGCGTCGGCGTTAATATTAAAGCTATACCTACCAATAGTTTTAGTGATTTATGTGTCCCTTTTTCAATATTCATCCATCGATGAATAAGGGCGAAAATGAATTCGAAATATATCAGAATAAATTTTCTCTACGACTATTGATTGGATACATCAATTATATTTGCGTAATATCCATATTGACGAATGAAGATGATTCCTTAGATATGTTTTTCTGGAAGGTGGAGAAAATCCCTTATTTATTACCTAATGGTGGGTACTGATATTGAGATTCTCTGAATCATCTACTTGTACTATTGGACTGTTTTGTAGGTACTTTAGATATATGTTAGATCCTACGAATTATCCTCATCAGACAACCAATTACAAATTTCGAATCTTCAAGATCCAACTGGCTGCGAGAAGTTTGCAGGTTATAGTTATTAGTGAGTAACTCAACTTCGCCGCTCGATGAAAATAATTCTGATAGACAGAAGTTCGGCAGGTCCCGAGCGTGTCAATAAAAGGGTAGCCAGTATTTGTTCGTCTGAACTGCATGCTCAGAATCGCTCGTGGTGGAAAAATGGTTTTTCCAATGAGCATCTACCATGGAAATATCTGTAGAAAAAGGAACGGTCTCCTACTTTTCTGTGATATAATGAGCTTGGAAGTGCAGGATCACCAACCAGGCGGAACGACAGCTGCCTTTTAGCGTGTGTTTTGGGGCTGAACACCGAACATATGAACAAATAAACTCCATGACAGGTCGAATCTGCGCTTTGTAGATTATCAAAAGCTGTTGAGGTGTGAAATAGCTCTTGGCACAAAGCAAAAAACCGAGTCTCTGTGAAGCAATTTTTACAATGGTCTTCAACATGATCTTGATTTTCACAATTGTGAATGTTTGATTTCGATTCATCGAAAGACGATGTGTATTCCAAATGAACTGTGCAGAGAAATCCAGAACAATCAAAATCACTCGCTGCTTATCTGTTATCTGATATTTATTATTTTGGCGTTTTCAATTATTTTTAACTCGAAAAGTTCAACGAGTTACGTGGGAACTGAAAATCTTGTATTTTGAAATACATATATTGAATATTTCATAATTCCACCAGACGAATTTTTGTTTTTGAACATGAAAATTCGAATCACCGTAATAGATCCGGATTCACTGAAGCGTGCTTATTTTATTCTTTAATTTTTTAATAGAGCAACCATTTCGAAGAATTTTTCGAAAAAAACAATATTTTGATTTTTCTGAAATTCGATTGAAAATAGCGGAACACACGTACCTACATATGTAATTAGGACTTTAAACTTGGACGACCTCTGAAGTCATACAGACGTTCACACGATATTGTAAAAATTCAGACTAGGTACTTGGATATTTCAAGTGCGATTTGTTTTGACTGGGTATCAATACTTATTTCATAATATAACTCATTTTCAATGTCAATACTTTTTAATCTCGATATAATTTCTCATTATGTACAGATATGATTCATCTACTGTCATGTACTCTCCAGGGTGTCCCAAAAATATTTATTGTATTTGAAAGAGTTACCGCTCAGCTAATTTGGTCAGAGCAAATATTTCTGAGACACCTCAGTCAGCTAGTATAGATCCTATAACTATACTACGAGGTGTGGCTATATACAATATACGAGACTGATGCTACTACATACGAACAATGCAACTACAATGCAACTACAATGAAAATGTTGGAATTTTATTATAATCATATGGCCTTAGTTCGGTTATCCATGATCCATATAATATTTGTTTTGATGGGATAGTATTTTGAAAGAGCAACGCTATAGTGAAACCTATATTTTATTGATATTTTTAATGTCACACGTGCACAGGGTTGTAAGTTGTTTGAGTCGGTACAAGTATGACAACCAAATGTAGATCATCCTTATCTGGCCTGACCTGGCATCACCATTCGACTTTTTTCTGTCCCCCAAAGTAAAATTTGCATCGAAAGTTATACTCGATTGCAGACCATTGAAGTTCATAGAAGACTTCCACAGTACGGTTTTAATTTAAATAAATGGAAAATGTTCATGAACTAGTTTGTGATGGGGAAATGATATATGTATTTGAAGGTACAATCAATGTGAATTTACTTTTACAGCACCAGTCTCGTTATTTTGTAACGTCACCTCGTATACCAATTTCCAAAAGTTTCAAGTCCATATTGTTAAAGTTCACCTACGGCACTACAAATACATGATACAGAAAGTCTTGCTGAGATTTGGAAAAGTCTTACATTTCTTTATTATATTTCACAATACTTATACATACTATCTATATAAATGCTAACATACTATCACAAAATGACGTAGGACGAGTAATAATAAATTCCTTTTTCTAATGTACCTACTGATATTGTTGATATTAATTAAAGTGAAATACATGTTGAAGTTGAAATATGTGAATCAGGTCTCAGAAGAGAAATAGGTTTCCTCATAATGCGTCATTGTAGTTGGAAAATCAAGCTTATTCACTTCATGGTTTATTTATAAAAACAAAATTATGGCTATCATTGATAGGTACCTACCTAAATATATTCAGAATCCAACATGTTATATACCTTACATCAAAGTTATATTGATAGACATTCAATGGAGTAAACAAGTAAGTATTTTCATAATGAAAAAGGAATGAAGATTATATAAATAAACCCTGGAGATTGAAAACGTGACTTTTGGCATAATAGCTTCTATGAAAATTCTGCATGGAAAATATCTCAGGTATCTGAGTTTCACATTCAACATTGTATATCCCGACAACAAAGCATCATAAGAACTTATTTATATCAAACTTTTGCCGTATTTTTTAATCTGATGCAAATTAGATATGTTGGTCGAATATTGGCGTCTAATTTAGAGACAGACATTCTATAGCCGGCTGGAAGACTATTTTGGAAAAAGCTGGATATTCTTTTAAAATTCGTAATATTTTGAAGTTGTGAAAACTATGGAACATTTTCTCTTAGTATCTCTCTTACTCTTGTTTCATGAAAAACATATGGTTGAACCAAGGTGGATATAGGATGGTGAAACAGCTCTTCAATTGTTTCTGCGAAAAACTTGTAGACCGTTTGAGAAGGTAGTAATATTTCAGCTACTTGAATGAAGATGGCGGTAAGATCGATTATCGAAGAAGATTTCTGTTGCTTACGTATTTCTGTGGTTCGCATCTGACAGACGTAACTTGAAACGACATTATTTTCTATAAATCTGGAATGAATATTGATATTTTGACTCATTTCAGTCATTTTTCATCTAGAACAGATGAAACTGATAAAAAGATGACAGAAGCACAGTTTCTGTTTTACCGACAGAAGGAGGTATGTCGCCATCTCTGTTAATTTCAGGAAATATTACTACGGTATGAAATCAAGTAGGCAAAGGTCTACAGTTTATTCTAGTGCTTATTAATAGGAAGCTGTTTCACCATCCTATATCCACCTTGGGTTGAACTAATAATAGTTCTAGTCTGTCTGATGAAGGATCACTTGAAATACAAAATTGTAATAGGTACTATAAACACTAGAACTCCTACTATATTTATATATATATATAATTTCAGAAATAACATTGCAGCATGGGGATTGAATTGGATTGAACCATAATAAATAAGTCTATGCCCAATATCTTTGGTAACCTAAAAACGCAAGATGGCGCCGTTCCAGTGCGCCATGAAAATAAAATTGTATGCAACCAACCCCGCCCAATTGAAAATGCGACGTTGTCGGTTGTTCGTGCGTGTTCTTGCATAACAAAAGCCGTCTTGAATTCTTATTGTATATCAATGTTATAAGTACAGATTGTATCGTTAACACATGCACACACATAGGAATATAGTAGAAATGAAGCAACATTGAGTCGCAAACACAATGCCCAAAAATGAAAATGGAGTTGAAGATCGCCCCCTGTTATTGCATTATTAAGTAGCTGAAGCTGAACTGATTAGAGATGGACCAGAACACACTAAATTCCGTAGATACCTACCTACTTTGTCATGAATATCTTGAAAAGTTTCTTGGTTTGATGCTTTTTTATATAATACCTGATAACCTCAAACTTCAAATCAGTTTTTAGAATAGGTATTGATCATTCATCCATCTTGCAGCAAATTTGAATGTACTTGCTCCAAACAATCGTTCATTGTTCATGACAAAGCGAGTCGCTGAATACGGTTGGAAATTGTCGAGGAAATTGTCCATTGCGACTCCCAGTTCAGACATCCTTGATTCCAGGCAAGGTGGATATAGGATGGTGAAACAGCTCTTCAATTGTTTCTGCGAAAAACTTGTAGACCGTTTGAGAAGGTAGTAATATTTCAGCTACTTGAATGAAGATGGCGGTAAGATCGATTATCGAAGAAGATTTCTGTTGCTTACGTATTTCTGTGGTTCGCATCTGACAGACGTGACTTGAAACGGCAATAAACAATATATTTTCTATAAATCTGGAATGAATATTGATATTTTGACTCTTCTCAGTCATTTTTCATCTAGAACAGATGAAACTGATAAAAAGATGACAGAACCACAGTTTCTGTTTTACCGACAGAAGGAGGTATGTCGCCATCTCTGTTAATTTCAGGAAATATTACTACGGTATGAAATCAAGTAGGAAAAGGTCGACAGTTTATTCTAGTGCTTGTTAATAGGAAGCTGTTTCACCATCCTATATCCACCTTGATTCCAGGTTACATATCCTCATACAATGTAACAACTATAATAGCCCGTCGTCTGGATGATATCTCAACTGAAACACGTTACATAACAAGTTTACTAACGTATATTCTGGCTACCATCAGCAAGCAAGCTTCAAAATAGGTAGTACCACATCCGAGACTAAGTCCATGTAGAAAAACAGTGCTAGTGAAAACAAACCGTATAGCAGTTTAATCAAGATACACTTTCTCCGAAGCATTTTAATAACACCGTTTTCATTACTTTATTAGGTACCAACACTTTTCGCCGAAAAATAAATATTCTCTAATTTATAAACCTCCAGAATAACTCAACACAAATATTGATACAGAGCAGCTTAGTGCAGCATCGAAGAGAACATTCAATTTATTTGTATCGCAGCTAAATCGACTCATTTCGTTCTACTTTCAACTTTATAGCATGCTGGAAATGCTGAAAAATAAACACCACGATGTTATAACGCATTTTATATATTCACGGGCGTAGGGGTAAGATGCCAATCAGGGGTGCAACCGAGGGTGCAACTGTTTCGTTCATAATCATCAATTACCTACTAATAGTCCTAATAGTCATATATTACCACTACCATGATTGAACAAATCCTATAGATGAATAAAGAATTTTATCCATTACAAAGATAATAAATATCCTCGAGAATTTCCTAAGACATTCTGCAATAAAATAAATGCATAAGTAAGTGGTAACAATGAAAGAACTCGTAAATGAACTCATCTGTTTGAATCAAAAAATATCAAGCAAACTTGAATCCGAAAAAATATATCCTGACCCAGATAAGTATCTAAGTAGATCTAAGTAGGTATTCTCTATGATGGTAGATATACACAAGCAATTGAGGTCAACCGTTCACCAATTGGCAGTAATCTACTTCTTGCACAACTCAAAGAATAATGTCAGAAAGTTTGCATCACTCAAGCATTTGCTAAAGACGATAAAATTAGAGGAAAGTTGCATAATTTGAACCACTTCAATATATTTTGATTCTGATATTTTGAAAAAATTGAAGAAGTTGGACCATATTTGTTAATTAGTACTGTTTTATCCCAGATCAAACTTGGAGTAGGCCATGGAACTTAATATTTCAATCTCCTTTAAAGGCGCGTTCACATGCTGGCTTTTTAGCGTTTTGGTTCATGGCGTATTGTGATTCCATTGGCCGATCTTTGTGAGCGCGTATCAAGGTCATCCGCCAAAAAGTCGATTGCGTTCCGACCTTTGCTTAAAAGGGTGTTCACTTTTCAGCTGAAAATTACCGTCATTATTATAAATCATTAATGTTTCATTCAATAGTTCCGCGATAGGCGAAAGCTGTCATGAGAACGCGCCGAAACAGTTGTAACAATATAGTTCTTAGACATTCAAAAAATTTCGAAGTTTGCATAGGCTTTGTATTGGTTTTCGTCAGAACCGTTCTAGAACCGTCCTAGAACGGTTTTGAGAAGAACCAATACAAACCTATTATTCGTCAAAGTTGGTTTTTCAAGATAGTGGAAAATGCGAGGGAAAATGATTTCTTATAATAATTATGGAAAAAAAGATACCTACCTATGCATGATATTTATATCAGATGTGAAGCAGTTTGTGAATACTTCGAAAAAGGCCAATAAAATGAATATCGAGATGAACATTTTAAATCGATCTTGAGTTGGGTAATTTTTTCTAATAACCAATTCAACTATATTTGAGAAATTCTATTTCGTTGTTCTCAATTCTTTGAAGTTCCACCAGAGAATTTGATCGAGTATTCACATCACGGCCTACAATGTTGGGACTATACAAATTTTGACTATGATAACTAGCAGTAACGTGATATTCGAGCTGTTTCGAGTAATAATAACAATTGTGATAAATGGATGAAAAGGAAATTCTTAGCTATATTGAATGGCATAAAAGAAACAAATATGACGTCCATAACAAAATCAAAAGTTGTATGACTCTGAAACTATAGAAGTTACTTCCGATAATTCCAGCTGGCTTAGTCAATTACCTAGGTACACAAAATTTCAAACATTTCCTTCGAATAATAACTGAATGAATGAATAAAAAACTAAGTAGTCAATTTTCAATATTCCCAAAATATCTCAGGAACCCTCGCAGCAACAGCAAACTTTTTTTCAGATTTCGAAACGACACACTGAAGTGGTTCAAACTTTCTTCTTATTTGAAACAGCAATACCTCCTGGTTGCTATGAAATAACGGGACCCTGTACATAGGGTCATGACAATGATGGAAATAATAAGACATAAGCGCTACTCTTCAATTGTTAGCATATATACAATAGAGGATCTACCTATACCTTCCAAAGATATAGGTTTCAATTCACGTTACACACATATTCGCATCAAACTCATTGGAAACCAACTCCATGGAATTGTTAGAAACAATTATATGTCCCTCAGAATCGAATATTCATACTTTTGTATTGACACCTGCAGTAACCTGTAAAATTGGTTGAAAACTTAGCGAGATCGTAGCGAGATCTACCCACGCAAGACACATTTCATCGAAGTAGGCAGAATCAAGAGGTTTGGGATCAGACCCAGGATCGATCAGTCAATATCTATCCATCTTTGTCATATCCGATGGTCTATAAAAAGTGGATATAGATATGGTGACATGACTCTTCAATTGTTTTCCGTCAAAACCTGTAGACTGGTTTAGCGAAGATCATAACACCGGTAATATTTCACTAATCGTTCGGAGATGGCGTTAATATCGCATTAATATCCGTATTCTATGGTTTCGTGTTCAAGTAACAGTGACAGATCATTCATAAGGCATTTTTTTGCGACGAAACGGTTTCAAAGACCGTTTTAAAACAGTTTATACCTCTACGTCATCATTTTATAAGCCGAAAAAATGAAACGTTTCAAAACGTCACGTGTCATAGTTATTTAACCTCAGATGACAGTTCGCCATATTGAAACATGATTGAAACGGTCCAAAAGACGCTTTCAAAACGTTTTGAACCAGAATCAATTGTGACGTCACAAATGGTTCAAGAAAATGGAGTGTTTCAAAACTGTTTCAAATAGTTTCAAAACAGTTTCTCGCAAAAAAATGCCTATAATTGTGGTTTTGGCTTGAAATATGAATATTGTTCGATTGTTCGATCATGATATTGATTGAACAAATCACACAAAATCAAAATGACTGAGAAATTGTGAATATTAATATTCATCATGCGGAATCAGCAGACGTGGCGCCATTCATGAAGTCGTGGAAGTATTCCTAGTGTTTGAAACTATGACTGAAATTCAACAAAGTCTATATACAAATATTTCTAGTACCTTTTAATGGTACTCGTTCCACCATATCTATATCCACCTTGGGTCTATAGTCGAAACATGAGAAGTCCTGCTAACAGTATAACAATAGTTTGCGCAATAATGCACGCCACCTCTCGCTTCCTTCATCGTCGACATAGCATCGACCACCCTACAAAAGAACACGTTTTCAAGACGACTCTGATGTCCACCGAAAGCGACGAAAGTCCCCGGAGTTGAGTCCTTATTCTCTGAGGAAGACGAACTCATTGTAGTGGTTCCAGCGGTTCTCTTCTGCGTCCACGCCCGGTTTGAGATCGGCATTGGATGCGCCTGCCGTGCCCGATCCACAGCTGCCCGCCATCTTGAATCCCTGCTCGATCAGCATGTCGAAGGCTTGCTCGAGGAACGAGTGTTTCAGGAAGAATCTGCAAATAAAGTGGGGAATCAGTTGTGTGAACGCGGGGATCGAGTGGTAAGTTGCTGAAATATCCAGAAAAAACTAAAAATTTACGATTCTTATAGTCATCGATAACTTTTCAATTATTGCTGTTAGGATTTTTAAATTTGGGATAGTTACTACAGTTCGCATGCCGAATTCAACGGTGATAAGTTAAACATCGCACACTAAATTCGAAGATGTCGAATCCAAATTCGATTATTTCATTGACAGCCATCTTGGATTCTCACACCATGGGATAGATCATACAACCAATTCACCGATATATCACACTTGTATGTTTAATAAAGAAGAAGTCTAAACAACAGAAACATAGAAAATATTAAGTAAAATCTATGATGTAGCATCAATGCTTCTAGAATAATAATAATAATAAATGTTCTTTATTGAATCCAAACAAAAGTAAACAGATTCAAAGGGTTATTGACCGAGGTCCTTCTACCCATGATTACAATAATTATTTTATTAGAACATATAAATAGTTGAAAATAAATCTAAGTTTACGGAGAAAAAAAAAATCTCGATTCTATTCCTCTCTTGCCATTTGTTCTAGCTTTTCCAGGGTGGTCTGTTCGGGGTGCTTGTAGAAGTTACGGATATTTGGGTCTCTTAACGCAACAATATCTTCTTATAATTTCCAAGTTGACTTCTTTGCATTGTTTTTATGTCATAGTAGAACGATACACTAGACAGAAGCTTATATGTAGTCTATCTGCACATTAAATTCGCGATTTTAAGGCCGATTCAGATTCATGCATTTCCATGCAGGGTTTTTGAAGCACGTGCGATTTACAGCCACATGCATTTCTGACGCTTGTGCCTGAAAAAGGCATGACATTTCACATATTATGTGCATTTTCATTTCCATCGCCTTCAAGGTCATATTTTAATCGGTTTTTCAGTATTGTCAGTTCAAGTAAACCTAAAATTTCATCTCACTCATTTTCTCGGGATTTAAATCACAACAGAGAAAGGCGGGAATGTATTACAAGATTTACAAAATGATCATCAAATTCAAAATAAATCAAATGTCAAATTCAAATAAAAGATTGTCAAATATTCACAGGCTTTTAGGGATGTTTCGGAAAAAACGCATGCAAGTGGAAAATAAGAACTTGTCCTTATTCCATGCATGCCCACCACGCATTTTACAAGCACGCCGACAGGCATAGATGTGAACGATGACAGGCATGCATTTTTCATGCAGGGTCAAAAATGCAGGGTGGACACGCATGAATATGAATCGGCCTTTATAGTGGAAAATTCTTCATCAGAGTCAAGTGGGCTGCTGTCAGAATTACCACTTATTGTTGGATATAATAAAATGGATAATTCATTTATTTTTTTGATCTCATCTAATGTCGAAGAAAAGAGTGAGTGATATAAACCTACGATGTATACATCATTGCTTTCGAAATTGGACACGTGCCAGCCAAGTAAGGGAAGCGGCTGTCACAATGTCCATCAGTTCTCAGTGCTTGATGTTATAACATGAGAAAATCAGAATTGTCAATTACAGTTAGAAGACTATACTACTAGTATAGTCTTCTAACTATACTACTTGTATAGTCTTCTTCATTTCAGAACAATCAGTAACGCTGTATGATTTGCAAAAAAATTGCAAAATCAATTCAATACACGAGGCAACCCAACGGAGAGTAGCAATGACTTTTATTTTGCAGTAGAGTTGCCCTCTAGCACTTTTGTTATTGAGTTACACATCATTTTTGTAACTTTTAGTGAAAATATCTGGAATTGTGAGGCTGGCAAATCTCTCATTAACGTGATATTTTAAATTTTTTCTATTATTTCGACTTTTACACTAGTGTGACACATCAATCAATTAGTAATTTTATAATAGATCCGATGCTGTGAAAATCCAATATGGCTACTATTAGAAATATCAAAATTGTCTTCGATATCTTCGAATCTACACTGAGAAAAATAATCCGTAATGAATACCGAAAGATGACTATATTATACTAAGCGTTGTGGTCAAATAGGCGCCAATCACTACATTTATTAAAAATTACCACTACGAAATAGTACGATTCAAACAATAATAAATACTGAAGCTTCAAGTATGAAGTACTTTTCCTGTTTGGTTATTATTTACCACTACAAACAAGTAACTCCCACTTGTCGATTTGTTCTTATTTATCGGTGGCATGGAGTACTACATACCGAAATCAGAATATTACCTAGCATTCACATGACAATGTATAATACTACCTATCCTTTTTGGTTAATGAATCTATGAATATTGTTTACCTATACTGATGTAATATTAGGGGTTTTAGGAGGTTAATTATAACTTCACTATATGAGTATTCCATAACTATATATTGTTTTTTGGTAATATAATCAATTGTTATTATGCTTCAGAGCCAAAGAGCCTTGAATTCCATGGACCTTCTAAAGATGTCCTTCTGTCTCAATATTTTTGCTTCTGGATCCTGAAAATGTACAATTGAAAAAATGAAAAAATTCGAGAATATCATGATGAAATAAGCTGTCACCGAGGAAATCGTGAAAAAATAACACGTTTATTCATTGAGATAATCATTCGAATCACCCTTTCATTATATCATTATCAATGTCAGAAAGGCTCCAACAAAAACGAATAATGTAATAATAAATCACCAATAACTTCCATGACAACAAATTAATACATAATATTCATAACAAAGTTTCAAAGTTATGATTTCCTTTCATTTCACGACATTTAGGCTATAAAAAGTATTCATGTCAAAAATCCAATAAGCCTTATATTAGTGAGTTTTGAAAAAATCATGGACACTTTTGGCAATGTAATAGAATCACCCTCTTCATTTTTAAGGCACAATTTTCGGACATCAGGTATTTCTAAAGCAAGAAATTCGTGTACATAAGTTGTTAGATCATTCAGGAAGAAATAATTGATCACTTTTGAATGTTGATGAAAAAAAAAACAAAAAAGACATACCTACATGCGATTCTGGAGTCTGCCATTACTGTGCCATTCCAAATTCGCTATTACACTCAAAACAGAATTCAACTTGAATACTGGTATTGATTGATCCAAATTCCACTGAATCAGTATTTTTTCCAATCTAGGTATATGTTCGTTCTCATTAAACTACAACTTCAAACAGCTTAAGTGCAAAACTAAAGTGATAAAACAATGAGAATGAGTACACAAACCACCAACGGCAAATAACAGCACAACAAATGGCGTCGCAATTCGCATCCCCGATTCACCACTGCGCTGGTGCATCTTTCGCGTGCTTATTGATCCGGAAATCAATAATTAATACTTTTCGTAGTGGTAAATCTTGACAACACGGAAAGTACTCTCATACGTGCTACCATTTGTAGTGGTAAATATAAATATTAGTTAAGTTATGTTCACCCTGAACCTAATACCTCTACAGGAAATGTATTCGATGATTTCGTGTTATAGAACATTTCAATTGATGAGGTAGTCAATAATAATTCGAATTATTACTATTCTGATGTGGTATGCAATAGATTTGTCGAGATATTGAGCACTTATAAAAATAATATCACTAACATGTAATTTGTTCAATGAAACTTATTCGACATTACCATTCTTTTAGTAAAATAAAAATCTATTTATTTTTTCAGTGTAGTGTGCCTAGTTTTTTTTTTCTTATCACCGTTGAATTCAGCATGCGAACTTTAGTAACTATACCAAATTTCAAAATCCTAGCATAATTGAAGTGTTATCGATGACTATAAGAATCAATAATTTTCAGTTTTTTCAGGATATTTCATGTAAGATATCCACGATTTCTTTTGATATTCCAGATGGCAATGAACCAATCCATGAGATTTACATGATAAAATTCAAACCAAAGGCGAATCATGAGCATAATTATTTTCATAAACATAACTTTAATGATGTACAATTTATGTAAGTTGAACTGTGTAGTTTCAAATTGAAGGTGAATTATGGTATATAATGTGCAATGGGAAAATTCTACAGAAGCTATCGAAATTTTACTTTATGCTGGGTTCATAGATTCAACTAAACTAAAAATCAAATTAACAACTAAGAATTAAGAATGTTGAATACACGAGAACGTCTATGAGGGTTTATACATTATTTACATCTGTCAATTAAATTAATAATTAAGAATTACGCAGTTGGTCAACTTTCAACTTAACAACTAAGAAGTAAGAAATTTTGTGGACAGAACGCGCAAAACGATTAGAATCGTCGGAATGCCATCATTTGTCATTGTTTTTAATAGTGTTTATGGTTTTCAGATTAAGGAGTTTTTAGTTTTTTCGGGTTTTTTGCTCATTTGATCAATAATATCATTCAATTCAACACTTTGAAATGCCATTGAGCTTTCAATCATGTAACATTCAACATCTGATTGTTAATTATTGATTGCGTTGTATAAACACCTTCCCAATTGTTAATTCCTAATTATTAATTGTTAATTCTTAGTTGTTAGTTTAGTTGAATCTATAAACACAGCATTACAGCGAAGAGCTGTCCGTATTTTGAGTAGAATTGGGCCAGTGGAATCATGTAGGGAACATTTCAAAACCCAGTCCATTTTAACAATGATTTCAATACATATCTATGAAGTTGTTTGTTTGGTCAATTGAATTTCATGAATATATCGAAATAGATTGTGTGCCTGAGGCCTGAGCGAATCGTTAATTCAATGGCGCCATCATATTCACTCCTAATAACTGTCACTTTCATTTATTATTATTTTTTTATGAGGCATTCAAAGATAGTAGGTACTAGGTGAAATTTTTTCAACATTGTCGTGAGCAAACAACTTTTTTTTCACAGAACCTAACAGAAACTATATCGGATTTTTTATTTTTGAGTACTCCGAGTATTCCGACGATGTATTCATCATGCTATTTTTGGTTTCATATTTCTGTCGAGATTTCGAAATAAACAATTTTTCGGATGAAAGACCAAATGTTGAAAATTTCCTGAGTCTGTCTGTATATCGTCTTTAGCCTGGGGATATAGGGTATGATTATTAAATTCTCGCGGACTTCTGTTGAATCGAATTCGACCAATTCAGGGATGTTAATAATAGACATGCATAATGAACATGGTGTGGTAATATCGAAAATCCTCGTGTAAACCAACCACAGCGACCTCTAATAAGGTTAAGTACTATTTGGTTTACAGGGTGGAATAGTTAGTTATTGGTCCATTCGTTTTCGAAGAGAATTCTGGGACAAATTTAAACATCTACATTATAATAACAGAGATAAATTTAATCTAAAATTCCCGCATGTATCAAAACGTTGATAATATCCATAATAATAACAATCCAACACTGGATTTAAATATTCATAATACACAACGTAATAGAATAATTTGAATCTGTAACGTTAATCAATTTCATAAGAAATCCCAATGCAACAGGCTACACGGTTTACATGAGACCTCGCATGAGACTGATGGCGGCGAATCCCATTGATAACTACAACCTGACAAATTCAAAACTTATTGACGTGTTTACTATTATCAACGTTTACAGAATCTAATATATTACCCCAATGCATCCTACAATGTCCTTATATTGAGCAACTTTTCTCTCATTTCTCATCTCCTACTGTTATACCAAGATACGCTGTTCATTTTTAGATGTCTTGGCCACCCTGTATAGGTATATAGAATGCTCCTGGTACAGGCCCGGGAGTGGCTTGAGTTTGCCGAGATGGTAATTCCACTTATTGTTATTGTAACTGATTAGTGAGCTCCATTTCCCAGGGCAGGGCCCTCACAATGAAGGTTTTGATTGCTGAACCCAACAGGGTCTGGTTGTTTACAAGCTTTCATTATCTCTCTAATTCTTCGGATGGAAACAAAGTGCTAACCTCCTTAGGATAATTTCAATTCACTGATGACTTAGGGTGAGGAATAGGTTAGGGTGGGACAAAGAGAAATATAATACGATCTATGGTACAGTGACGGAGCCTTATCGTAATATTTTACGACAACAATAAAAAATCCAGAAGAAATACGAAAAGTGTAAATTGGAAAACGGTTGTCATAGTAAGAATAGGAATAAGTATATCAACCTAAAATAAAATTTATAATTACTTGAATAATTATCAAACGCGGTCTTTCTTTTATAAACGTAGACGGTGGCAAGGAGAAGATATTTTTGAAAGGCAACATTTCAGTTTCTGAGAGCAATACAGCGATCAAGTGGTAGGATGTATGAATAGTGTCCCCTATACTGCATAAGTTTGAAAGTTTGTAAGGTAGGTTAGGTACTTTTATCTACATACATTAGCCAAATTTCAACTGCACATGCGCGGATTTCATTGTCATATGTCACCAGGGAACCTGATTCGTCAGCCACAACAATTTTTACCTGTTTCCTCGTTTTTTAATGGTTGCTAAATTATTTGACTTCAGTTTCAAGGGGTTTTCAGAGTCAAATGCCTCTCAGTTTGTTGTGAATTAGTGGACATTGAATAGACTATATCAAGACTGCGCGTTGACACTTGATTTTTTAACAATTTTTCGATTCACTGAAAATATTTATTTGTGATGAATATAGCTCTCGAAAATGCCGAAGGGCTGACATAATTATCTAATTTCTTTCTTAGATTAGGCCTATAAGCTCCATAAACAGCAATGTCGTATGCAAAACCTATTATCTCTCCAATTATTTTCAAACTACTTATTTGTATATTGAATAGTGTTGGTGCCGATACCGTTTCTTGTTGTACTGCATATTCAATGTCTAATTATTGGCTTATTTTATCCCCCCAGTCTAATAACTTGCTTTCTTCTACTTAAACAGCTTTTAATTTAAATAAGTTCAACACAACGATTCCTCTGAAACCTTGAGTTATTTAACGCTTGAATTAACAACGTGTGGCTCAAATTATCAAAAGCCTAACTTATATCACTAGGCTTTCCTATTTCTAGAGATGATTGATTTTTTCGTTAAACTGAGTTATGGCAACTATATAGCTGAAGTTTTTTCTCTAAAACCAAATTGTTTATCAAACAACAATTTAGGTAAATTTATTTATGAATGGAGTTATTATGTCTTTCAGAAATTCTTATACTTTTGCCAAGTGGCTAATGAGAGAATTGGGTTTATAATTACTCACGGATGTTCTATCACCATCATCTTCAATTACCAGATCCTTTGAAGGCATCAGACCATATTCCCTTTCAATTGTTCTCACTTATTATGCTATATGCTATAGTGAGGTTAAAATATGGCATGATTTTATTTGCAAAAGCTCTGCTAGTATTGGACAGGATATTTGGCTTGCTCTCAAAGTGGGAGACTCTTCCAACTTTGTCAACAAGAATTTTTCCAAAACTCTCAAATGTTTGATTGAATTCGTCTGTAGACCCGAATTTTGCAGCAAAATTTTTCACAAAAATCACGAAATTTCCTTACTTATTCTCCTTCAAATATCGCTTAGCATCTTTTCAATTTATAAGTTATTTGCAGGAAATGACACAAACCAGAAAAATAAAATGTTAAATGTACTGAATTGTAGAGGCTCCGTGGTGAATAATCAGCAAATAATCAGAAATCATACCTGAAAATTACTAAGCTGAATTCCCTGTGAAATTAGGCAGGTACTTATCTAACGAAGTATCACAATGTAGGTCATTCATGAAGGGTGGTGTATAGGGGTGAGGGTTGTTGAGTGATTTGTATGCAGTCCAAAATGGCGGCATTTTCGGGTGTGCCAGAACTCAGAAAGAGGTTTTAGGTTCGAATATTAAGGTTTAATACCTATAGCACCGAATTCGAAACTGCACTACAATATGGCAAGATATTTACCTGGAAGTATATCGTTCTGATTGGCCGTGGTCTGGGTCGCGACTTTCGTTGAGTGTTTCTCCGAATACGCTTCGACAAAGATCCACTTTACCACATATTAGAATCCTGCAAGAAAAAGAAACGAATCAGTTGAATTTTTTATTTGGTAGATACATACAACAAATCCATTTTAGTTAAAGTGGGAATCTCAATGGTCAATTTTATCCATTAGAGTGCCCTCTAAATCCCTGAAGTGCATAAACAATATTATTTGTATGCCTTGCACCAGTTGACATTCCACACACGTAACGTGATTAACCTAGATATTTTTTCCCTTCATACCTATGCTGTGTGGATGTCGCAACCATCTTTCTATTCTTGAAAACTCCTATACCTTATACACCTTAAAAATTCTGCCGACGAGGCTTGGCAATTCATACACGAATAATAATAAAAATAATAATAATGATAAAAAGCTGTTTACACGCATCTTGTACATGTGCATACTCCTAGTGGTAGACCCGATTTATCAACGGATATATGAGCAACGTGGGTCAAAGAGAGATGTCGCTGGCTGCAAAAGGAGAACCTGTTGATAGATAGATCTACAACGCAGGACTCCGTGCAGTACAAGCGAAACCTTTCTATGGCCTGGATCGATTATCGAAAAGCATTTGAAACAACGTCGCACGAAATACTCGTGTACTTGCTCAAGTGCCTTTCGGTACCCGATCCGATAGTGAGATGCATAGAATAACAACTGATGCCGCTCTGGCGGACTCGCTTCACCATAACATCGGGAATGCGAAAGTCCAGACAGAGCCGGTCATCATCAAGAGAGGGGTTTTTCAGGGAGACTCCCTCAGCCCTCTCTTATTTTGCATCTCACTGTTGCCGTTATCCGTTGAGCTCAGAAAAACCAAGGGCTACTACTGCGGACCACCCAGTCAACGGAGGCATAAGGTCACCCACTTATTCTATGTGGATGACCTTAAACTCTATGCTTCCGGTGAGAGGGACTTAGACCAATCCCTCAGGGTGGTATACACAGGCTATTGGGATGGAATTCGGGATGGACAAATGTGCACTGGTTCATCAGGACGATGCGAGGACTACGACAAGGACGCGCAGCTAGTGGACGGAAGCATCCTACACCACTTGGATGCCGGAGAGACGTACACCTACCTGGGTGTGGAGGAAAGCCACATCCAGGATACACAAATGGTGAAAGACGCTCTCCGCAGCAAGTATCGGCAGCGACTTCGACAGATCTGGTCTTCAGAACTGTCTGGAAAGAATACAGTCGCTGCTACTAACATGTTTGCTGTTCCGATCCTACTATACTCCTTTGGAGTATTTAGGTGGACACTAAGTATAGCTGAGCTGCGCCAACTTGACGTTAGTACTAGCAAGATGATGTACCTCAATAGGAGCCTTCATCCAACATCGTCCGTTCTACGGTTATATCTCCCAAGAGATCAAGGAGGCCGTGGACTCTTAAGTTTGGAGTATCTCCATAACAGAATGGTTCTGGATAGCGCCTGTAAAATCATCGGGAGTTCGGATCTCCTCCTGCAAATGGTCAAGTGCCATGAAGATGCAGGAGTTGGAGCATTTCTCTTCAAGGCAGCACACCGAGCAGCCGATAGACTCTCACTGATTTTCGATTCCGAGCGGAGAACTCGTGACTCAGTCACTGAGTTCGACCACGCTCATAGGAAAGCTTGCATCAAAGCTGCAGAAGTTGAAAAAACTCTGCAGCTTCACTTGGATAAACCCGAGGATAAACCTCTACATTCTGTCTTCTCCAACAATATCGAAAACAGGGGTTTATCCAAAGAATTGACCTTTGCATTCCTAAGGTCAGGCAGGCTTAAATCGGAAACATAGGTGTTCATCATGGCATGCCAGGATGGAGTTTTCAATTCGTTGCATTACCGAAGCCGAGTCATGGGTATGTAGGTCCCTGATGTGAGAGGCAGGGCCACCTGCTTTCAGTATGCACGGTGTATGCAGTTTCGGCCTATATCCATAGACATAATGCGGCATTACGAGTGCTCTATTACCATCTGATGCACTCGTACGGTATCGACGAAACTCCAGTGCTGCCTTATGCCCCAGGGGATATTGAGTCCGTTGTGGAGAATGAGAAGTGTCGAATTTATTGGAACTTCTTATACCCCCAGCCTCAGGCAGATACATAAAGCTAATAAGCCTGACAGTCCTCCTCGATCATCAAACCAAAGCGATGTTCGTGATTGAATTTTCGGCACCAGCCGAACCGAACATCGTTTTGAAAGAGGAGGAAAAACGGACAAAATAAAGAGATCTTCTCTTCGAACTCCGCGGACTTTATCTAGACCATTCTGTTGAAATAGTCATCCTGATAATAGGCTCCCTCGGTGGTACACGACAGACGCTGCTCTCAGAACTGCAGATAATACCAGCTTGCCGGCAGAAGGCCGTCATTCTGGGATCATTGCGTCTGCTCAGGGCACACGATATTAGGTCCCAGTGATCACTCACCTCACGACGTGGGGAGTGGTCACTGGTTTATCTCCAGCTCGACTCTGCGTGGTTTCGGAGGCCGCAGAGTCGTGACTGGAATTAATTGAATTTAATTTTCCAAATAATAATGTCTTTATTCATCACAAAAAACAAACATACATGAGCGGTGAAGAAAAGGAAAAAAATATTGTGATGAAATGGTGAAGTGTCAGAATAAGCTGTTTCTAAAACTGTACCAAAACACTACATTTCCCTCAATAGGTATTTGAGTTCAAAGTTCATTTTCGTCCAATATATACCTTTCTCTCAATGTCTACTTCCAAAAGACCATTACATTGAATGACCTCGTTTCCTGGTACACTAGAAAATAACTTGATGTTGAACTACGTTCACAGAACACAATGAGAACTTCAAACTTCCAAATTCAATCTCCGCTTTGTTACCTTCACTCGTTACCGACAAGATGATTGGAAGTTTTAGAGGCCATGAAGTTTCGAATGAGCACGAAAATAATTTTCCTCGAGAAGTACGATTTCCTGTCTTAATGACGAATCCCTTTTAACTTTTCCTCATGAAATGTAGATAGATGTATAAATGAAAAATACGCTTCCTTGATGGGTATCAGAGGCCCAAATGAACGAATCCATTGTAACAGTTGTTCCTTTTATTCCCCAAGTAGATACATTTATTTTTTTCACGATAAAATCAACATTCATGCTATCGAATTGAATAACACATCGAAGAAAAGTCCAATAATGAATTCCTCTTTATTCGATTTGTCATTATCAAAGCGACAGCACTTTGGTTTTTTAGTTCTCATTATAGACACTTATTCTTTCATTAAAAATGAAGACCTAATATTAAGAAGATTTTAGATTGTAGGGGTGGCCGTTAAGGCTGTGCAGCCTCTCAAGCACCTTGACCTATAAGATCTTTTGTGTATAATCCTTAACATATTCGAGGCCCGGGATTCCGAGACTTCGTGCAAAGTTCATCAGTTTCCTGGGAGCTAGGTCCCTGATATCGGAGGGCTCTGAAAAGGCCCCTTCCAGGAACTCGAGCCCCTTGCAGAAGAGTGCTGGGCATTCACAAAGCAAATGTTCTACAGTTTCAGCGAAGTTCTCGCAGTAGCGGTAACTATCACAATCTGTTTTACTCATCTTTTTGATGTGATACCTCAGAGGGCAGTATCCAGTGAGATATCTAGTTACCAGTTTCAAGTCTTTTTTGTCCAACTCGAGAAGCTGTTTAGCTTTCCTTCGCTAAAGGCACAATCTTATGAAAGATACATTGATACCTACTTACATGAAGGAGGAATTATAACAAGAAATGTTCATAAATTAAATGGAAATTTTAATAAAATAGTACACATGATATCATCCCCATTTATCACGCCAATAATATCTAGTGTTATTGTTGTTCCATACTCATGAGTTCTGTGTAATTTGTCAGTATACCAAAACTCATATTCTATTTATTGCCGTTCGAAATGTCAATTAGTTGGTCACATGTAGGTACGAATATTTTCAAAAAAATTTCACACGAAACTTATATCACACAAATAAGCATTTTTCTTTTCCATCTTTGACTCAATCGGCATTTTTTTTCTATCTACTATTCAGATAAATCGATCGTACCCGAGATCGTATCATAGAGAAACAAGGATTATACTCGGATTGTACCTTCAGTAGTAGATAGAGTACAAGCACAGTATACATATCATCATTTATTTTGTTTATCTGAGGATATTAATTATTATATTCTTGATTACAGACCATTATTAACTCGATTCCTAAAAAAAGTGAAGAAAGAGAAATCCAGTACCATCATTCAATGCTTTTTCACTATTTATTTGACACTGTATCTTGTAGCAATGTATTCAAAATAAACAATTTCTCACTGTATATAATCAGCTGTTTCCGACCATTATACGAGACAGCTTTTCATTCCTATCCATTCCCAGACTAGTTGGTTTTCCAGTTTTCCTTTATTTCGCTATTAGGTACGCTTCGTATCCTCCATTATGCCAAGGCCTGCGTGGATCGTAAATATCTGTATCTTTTGTTCGGGATTGATTGCGAATCGATATCGGAATTTGTCTCGACTCAACTTGATTATCCATTATACTGGACGTGACTCGGGAGATGTATACTGTGGGTCAACTGCCAAGAGCAGAAATAACTGATGATGATATAACGAGACCCTCAATGGACTTCAACCACCATTCTAATGCAAAATAGTATTTGGCACAATTGAATTCACAAAAAGTGAAAGTAAAAACGAAATTATACGACTACAAAACAGCAATAAACATCTAGATTACATTTATTATTTCTTGAATATGATTCACAAATATGATTCCATAAAGATGCAACTTAAATCGGCCTGGTTCAATGCATGCATGAGCCATCTTTTTGTGTACCTAGCCGCCATATCCAAACACGATCGTTATCTGAGTGTCAAGTTCCTCTTTCAAATGGATTTACATGGAATATACGTCGTCTGTTGGAAATACTGATGCGGTACGTTCTGAAAGAAACACTTCTGCTATTCTTTCTCTCTTAATGACTATCTGGCTTTGACGCAATTAATCTTTCATTTCGTTCACATTCATCAACATCAAAGACCTATGAAACATCTTTGAAGACTCGTTTGAAGAGTTCATCACCACAGGCGAATATCACTATCAAATAGTCTTTGTACTGCTCCAACCTTTGGTTTTATGACCGCCTTATCTTTCATAATAATCTTTTCTTCAAAACAGATTATCCAGAGCATTATACTTAATCGAGTTCCTCTTTGAATCATTTTTGTCATTAAAAACTTGAATCGAATCAACAGGAAAATAATAGTATAGGCATCCAACAACTAATTAAAACTCACAATAAGTGAGTGTTCTTATTATTTTTGCGTTTTGCAGTGCCTTTGGAAGTAAAAAGTTTCGAGATTATGTTTCTGAGAGTTCTGTGTAGTCAACGATCTCTGAAGCGGTATCTCAGAGGCTTTGAAGACTCTAGTCATATATTTTCCTACAGAATCCGCTCAGATACGAAGTTTTAGTGAAGACGAAATATTACAGATGAATCTACGAAGAGTAATTCGAAAAAAAAGGAAAATAAAGTTTTAACCAGGAAATGATATCGAGGCATTATACAATTATTACAAGCTGCTGAAACTTTTTTGGTGCCTCATCCAGTATAATGATTTACACTCGGATTTACATCCATACCTACCTATTACAGAGAGTTCCTTATTCCACTTCCACCTAATCAGGTTGTTGCACGTATATTTCTCCACCCTTGATTAAATTCATTGAACAGCAGTTTCGCTACTTTATCGGGGTTCTGGGAATGCCACAGTTTCAAGTAATCAGATACGGTTGATCTACAGTAAATTATGTTGGCAAGTCAGCTGCGTATATCACATGTTGAATAACAGTTTCGTGTGCATAAAGTCATGCAACGTCAGTGTAGCAATTGCGATACGCTTCCACACTACTCCGGTACCTACTTGATGATTTGTTCAGAGATCGACAAATTCCTTCTCTTTTTCGATAATCGTCAATAACACATGTTGTATTTGTTCATATTATTTCATGAATAAAATCGAAGCCATTTTGATGATTTCCTATTTATTGTTAATATTAATATTAAACGTACAGTTTGTGGAATTAGTTATTTTGATATTATGCATTGTAGTTCGACACAAGAAGATTCTTTATGCAACCAATAATACATTGAGTGAGGCCTCACGACCGTAATGCCATTGTATGATGTAGGATGTAGGCAAGATTACATATGCACTAGGTACTACTGAGCATTTTGATTGTTGTCACAATTTGCTGAAATTATCCAGAATTTGTGGAAAATGAAGTTGATACATATTAATAGTGTGTTTATCATGCTTCAGACCTCGGTTCAGACGAAAATTTGGTGTAGTGGCATGCATTTATTTACCAGGGAATCGGGAAATAATATGACAGATTGCAACTGGTAAGTCGTTGTTTAACTCGTTGTTTAATTAAACTACATTACTGCCTACGAATCAGAAAGCGAAATACAGAAACGAAAACATAGCATGTAGGTATCCAATAGCTAATCAGTAGCCGAAATACAAAATCGAAAACATGGTGTTATTGCTTATCAACTCAACACAACACAGTCATTTCAACCAATCAAAAACGTGTATTTTAGCATGAATGAAATGAATTTTATTTTCAATATGATGAACTGTCACACAATTTGCGACATAATTGATACAAAGAGTTACCATGTCGATTTAGATACAAATATTAAGAATATCAGGAGTGAGTGCACAAAATATGTACATCAACAGATTGAAAGTTTGCCACGATGATATAGCATTCCTTCAATTTTACGGTACGAATACTGCCAGATCTTATTTTTTTTTTCTTCTTCAATCTTTGTATAGCGCAGTTATTTCGTTAAGTTATGTCTATTAGATACTTTGATATTTTTCATAAGATACAGGCTGTACTAGCACTAGTCTCAAGTAGACATTTTGCTGCTATAGTCGTGGAGAAAGTATAGTTTTCTACTACTGAAAAACTTAACTTTTCATTTTGTATCGCTTTCCACGCCATATATAGGTAACGTCATCTGTGTTGGCGATATAACGCAATCGACATAAGTTGATATTTTTTTATAATGCGACTGCACAAAAGGAAAACCTACAATGTTTGTTGAACATCGTTCAAGCCAGACGAAGGATATTGGGAGACGATAAAGATATTGGAGTTTCTTTCCCAGATGAGAGGTTATAAACAAAGATTAGGCAATTAGTTCCACAACTTCAGAGTTCGATAGAAATTTGAGCTCATTTTAATTACAGTAATAAGTTACATTTTCTAATACGCTTCTTCATTCCAATTATGATTGGATTGGGGGATAAAGTCAAATCTCAGTAATTAGTTTATAAACCAAGACCCCAAGTCTTGAAAAAGCTGAAAAAAAGTTTCGAGAAATAGGTCAAGCAAAAGAAACTTGACTGCTTGGACCGGAAATATGTAAAACTAGATTAAAGGACTACCTCAAGATAGGTAAACTTTTGCAAGAATTGAAAAAATCAGCCGACAATCCAAAAAATATCACCTGAATCATTGAATTTCACACATCATCTGGAAAGAGAAAACAAAGACCAACAGGCAACCCTCGAGGCAACCTTTTAGCGAGTATTATGCACATTTTTGGAACTCAACTTGAAAAAATGGAGAAGTTAAGGCGATGGCACCTAGTCTCTAAGTTGCAAACTATACACCATCTTGATCGCGTTTATACTCTTTCGATGCAATGATTATCTTGATTTCCAAAGTGAATGATAAGAAACCGATCAGACTTTCTAGATGCGAATTTTCTTTCTTGCCATGCAACTTAAAAAGGAAACTCAAAAGGAAATAACAGGAATTCATTGAAGAGTTTTATTGAAGTCCAGTTCATTCAAGATTTCCACGAATTTCCAAAACATTTCAGCCATTTACACCGAAGTTTATACGTCAGGTTTCTACGAGGATTTCCACATCTGTTCACCCCTCGTGTGAACCATAAAAATAAAAAAGAATGATAATTTGATGCCCTATTGAGGCTGTATCATCCTCTCCAATACCCTTCCATGAAAATGGTATATAGCAGAGAAAAGCGCAAGACGTGTGAAGACAGCTATCGAAGTTAAGGGAAGGCTGACGTAAAGCGTGAAGAATTCCGAGAAAATATCGAGTTTCCAGATGACGCACGTCCCATTAGAAGATGAGTAGGCAACAGGGAATAATCCGAATGTCATCAATTTAATGGACTGTCTCGTTCGCTTCGTTCTGGGCATAGGAAATGAACATCAGCATCAGCTGATCTCTTCCGAATGAAGTCCACTTTATCTGACAGAAAATAAATCTCTATGGTGTCTTGATCTTCAATAAAAATCGTTGATCTGGTTTAACCAGAAGTTTATGTGCATTATTTTGACACAGAGTATTTCAATTTCTTCCAAGTTGCCTGGTTTCTAGAAATTTGTAGTGCTTTTTCCTCGAGTTATTATACTTAAGGATCCCTTCAGGCATTAATTATCAATATCAGAAATGAACATGAGTAGGGTTTTTTTATTGAAGCCCAATTAATTTGCGTCACACCGTTGTTTCATTGTTTCACAACTTTCAAATTACTAGTAATCGTTTTTTTCATATATGAATTGTAAAGGACCCTGCACTTTTCTTATGTAAAGTGGCGACCGGTCAAATTTTCTGAAAGTTTGGTATGTTGTTGTACCCGACTCAGTAACCAAAAGTGTCAATGGGCCCAACCCAATCCTATGGCTAGTTTTCTAAATACGGGGTGTTAAAGTTGAAAATTGCCCAGATTTTCGGATTTATTTTTTATTTATTAAAAGTTAGATTGGATTTCTGTTGCATGCAGACGTTTACTACATGTTCTAGTAATGAAATTAGTGGATACCTATGATTGAAAATATTTATATTTACAAGGTGATTCACGAATGTATGTCGGTAGTTTTTTGCCAAAATTCATTTTTTCTACTGTGACGTCAGGGAGGCGTATTTTTGAAACGTTCTCTTCGATATAGTATTTTGACGAGAAAATATTGCACAGTACACATTTTTTATACAGGGTGTTTCACAGAGAGAACCACTAGACATAATTATTTTTTTTTAGGATTAATTTGAAACCCTGTAGTTATGGATTGATTTTTTGGAAAAGTAATACCACAAACATATGTGTGTCTCTAATCTCCGAAATATTCAAGGTGGTTTATTCATAGGAAGGTATTCTATTTTGGGAAAAGTACAAAAAACATGAACAACCTGTATTAAAAAATTTCCTCGGTCAAATGTAACTATTTTCTCACTATATATTGATTTTCATAACATCTTCAGAGGTATGAATTCTAAATCCGATACTATGACCAGTTTTCGAGATACAGGGCGTTAAAGTGGAGAATTACTGATTTTATCAGTTTTTTCTTCAAATTGAAAAGCCGGATTGATTTTATGTTGCGCCTATGAGTTTAATATGAGTTTCGGTCAGATGTACATGGAAAGGTTCAGCTAAAAATATTTACTGTTACAGGGTTATTCATGAATAAATCGCAATAGCTTTTGCAAATACTCAATAATTCTACAGTTTCGTCACAGAGAAATTATTCCATGAAGTTAATACCTAGTCGTTTACAATTTTGAGTCTGAAATACTTCATTATGATTACTTTTAATACAGGGTGAGCCATACAGCCAACCATACCAAAAATAATTATGCTTTGAAATAATTGAAACAAGAACTTTTTTAGTGAATTTTGAGTAACTGTATAACATTACATCAAGTATGCATAACCGTAAGAATTTTAAATATACAAGGTGATTTAGTTATAATCACCTACCAAAAATATACATCTTTGTCCGATATAAGTAATCGACAAGCTTTTATACACGTGGCAATAAAGATGATAATAAGAAGTTTTTTCATTTATTCAACACTTTATAAAAAAATATAATTTAACATTTAATGATTCTTTTATGATATAGGTACAATATCTACGAAGCATTTTGTTCCTAATCAGCATCAGAGTGCTGGTAACGGAACATTACAATCTTAAGTGTTTTTTACATGAAGCTATAGAATTTTACATACAATATAACAATAATAACTAATGTTGATAAATAATATTAATAATTATGTCCAAAATATTCACAATAATACAGTATTTCGTAGATTTATGTTGGATCCAGGTTTATTTTGAATGAGGAGTAACTATTTTCCTTTTTCATATGATTTTAAAATGAATTGAATGTTTCTAGACATATGTGTGTAGGATTATTCAGTGCTATATTTGTTCTTTCATTTGAGAAAAATATAAGAACATTTAATAATAATCCATTTTTGTATGTAGGTATTATTCACATACTGGGTACCTATTTCGTATAGGCAGGTAAGTCACAATATACATCTAGAGCGAGTTATATAGTTATAAAACTCATAATAGCTATTTCCTCGCTATTAACTAAATGAATGCACTATTTTTGGGATCATCCACGCAGGCAAGAATTATACCAAAGGTATATTGCAAATACTATCAGAAAAATTAACTGAACCATTAAACTCATTACCACAGAGGTAGAGGTTCCTGTACGTTTCTTTTATAGTGGTTACCCCACGTAATTGAGACATTTTTTTTTGGTAGAAGTGCGTCTTAAATTGAATAGAAGGTTCTATAGGATAGGGAACATAGTAGCGAGCTAACCACTAGAGGTACGTACATACAATGCTTATAACTGATATGAAAATGTGGAGACTAATGAGTGCAGTTACCAGATAGATGAGGAAATGAACAAGTGACGTGAAAAGGCAGAGCAGATCTGATACAGCTTAGGTAGAGTTGATATTTGAAAGATGTGCAAATAAAATGGGTGATGAGTGATTCTACATGAAGACATGTTTTGAAACAGAAGTGGTCAGCTACTGATATTTTAAATCACCTCAGGAGCAATGTGCACCTCTTCTGGCAGATCCCTTTCCCCTGAATCGTCAATACAATTTAAAAGTTTGGTTGAAGGATATTTGATATTTTGCTGATGTCTAGCATATCCTAAAAACCATACAACACTAGCAACATGAGCGCATGTCCTGGCTCCTGATTTACAGGTACAGTAGTATCCTATTATTGGATCCTCGCGATTCTCATTTACGTTGTTATTATATACAACCCAAAGCGTATGTTTGGCAGCATTCACAAACCTAGAGTATATTCTGAATCTCAACCAATAAGGTTCCTGATTTAATTCGTCGATTTGAATCAAATTGTGGTTTTGTCTTCGAACAGTATCTTGTATGTAAGATGCCGCTAAATAAATATGGTAGGGACCAGTTAATTTTGTTAAATACTCTAAGTTTAATCGAGGAAATTGAAGTACATGTTCGTTGTTCAAACGATTCCACTGACCATTTCGCCGTAAAAGATTTTCATTTTGAACACGAATTTGGACCCTATTATTTTCTTGCAATTTGTCCAGCATTTCATTAGCTATTTCAGGTGTTCCACTTATTTCTATCAAGGGATGATACCTATTTATTAATGCACCAGCAATAAGATAAAATTCTTTCAAATGAGCTGCATGCGACGTGGATATTTTTCCGGAAAAAAATTTAAAAATTGTCTTGAAGTGACCATTTCTAGATTCTACTACCCATCTAGTAGTCGTAATGATTCTGTTTTGGTTAGCCTCAAGAGTAGTGAATTGTTTTTGGTGCGGTGGAAGGAAACTTGGCATATAATATTGAATACCAAGATTTTCAAATGTATCTATGGAATCTCTATAGCCTCTATCGACTATCACGATGTCGCCGTGTTGAAACCAGTTCCTAATTCCATTTAAATCATGTTCTACAGCATGGTTCAAAATCGCTGCATCGTTATTTGATGCATCCGAAAAATATGGTCCACGTACTCCTAATATGTAACCATCGGGAGCTACTATTATTTCTGGTTTCACAAGGTGCTCTTTTTTGTAGAAACAGTAAGATTGACGTAATATTCTAAAGTTACTACTTTTATCTATTTTATTGTAAGTACAATCTATGTACACTATTGCTTTTGGCAGATTGGGAGTAGGATTGTACAACTGATTTATAAATGGAGATACATGTCTAGCTATGAAATTATCTCTTGTAATGGCATTAAAACCAATATTATTCGGTACAAACCGCCTGGAAAGTGATAACCGAACATTAGAAATTGTTAGGCTCACAGCTTGTCTGAAAGGATAGTTAAGAACAATCTTCAAAAATTCATCAGTTATCCCATGTCTCAATTTTATTAAAAATGTAAGCAAATGCTTTCTGTTGATTTTTCGTGCATTGCCATATTGCTCTACATCATCACAAAATGTACATAACTCCTCAAAGTTATTTTTGGATATAGACGTTAAAGTTTTGAATTCGTCTTCGGTAAAACTTTCTGTGCTTTCCCAATTTTTGATTTTGTGATTAGCATTCGCTTGATTCCTTAAACAAGATATAAATCGTTGAAGGTTTGGAACTAAATATGGTTTGTTAACAAAACGTAAACCTTGTATTAAATCTGGTAACACAAAATCATTATTGTCAAGATGATGATCACATATTCTTAAAAAATCAGGTACATAAATGTCAGAAACAACAAACACATTAACTCTACATTCTAGAGACATTCTATGTAGGTTTTCTTGGGCATTACATATTATGCAAGAATGCCTACGAGCTGGGGAAAGCACATTAAAACGTAGACAGTTCGGATTAATTAGTATTTGATTTAGTTCATCTCTCACAGCATTAGAACAATTTAGGCAAATTCTTGTATTTTCACCTACATCTATTGGAGGAAATCCAGCAGCGTGCCTTCTGAAAGAAGCAACTTGCAAAACATCAATATTTTCTTCTTGGTTTAAGCGAATCAACTGTCTAGGTGGAAACGGTCTTTCACATACGTAACACCTTATCCTATTTGCGAACGCCATTTTGTAACAATAACAAATAGAAAAATCTCACCACAATATTGATGAACTCAACGAAAATAACTTTGAAAACCACAAGACTAATGTATTGTCGAAAATATACGAGACAAATGTCGCACAATGTGACACTTTATAAGATGTTTTATGACATAAGCCCACTTCGATATGAACCAAAAATATTTAGATCCAACTCAATGCTGTAAAAATATTGAGTTAGACATCGATTTCAAGGAATTTATCTAATATTTATCACTATATTATATGCATAACTGTGGGGCATACAAGGTGATTTATTTATTATCTTTTTGAATAAAAATATTCAAAATCCACGAGGATCACAACAAATGCTGGACAAACTGCAAGAAAGTAATTGAAACAGGTGCTTTGTTGATGAATACAAATTCTAAATTAATGAATTTGTAATTGATAATGCAACAGTACAGAAATGCACCAGCCTGATGACTTATAATGAACTGTCAGTTTGACAACTTGTTTATTCATTGCGAGCGGCACTTCTTGCTTATTGGAATTGAAATTTTTTTTGGGTTGAATTGTCAGCGGAATCATTTAAGAAAATGGACGCTACCTTACGCATTTAGCGGCATCTTAGATACAAGAAGTTGTTCAAAGACAGGGGCGCCATTTCATTTAAATGGTTTAGTTTAATCAGCAACGTAATTGGTTTAGATTTATGATTTACCATAAGTTTGTATGCTATCAAATAAACGTTGTGGGATGTACTTGGAAAACCACTATAAAAAATACCCATCAAAACATCTACCTTAGTGGTGGTGTGGAAATTAATTAAACGGTTCACTTAATTTTTCTGATAGTTGTTGTGATTTACGTTTGTACCTTTGGTTCAATTCTTGCATGCGCAGATCATCCTAAATAAACATTTTTGTTGCTGAAAAAAAGTATATTTATTAAGTAATAACCGAGGTAATGACTATAATAAGATTTATACTTTTCAATATACCTAGTATATAACTCGCTCTACACGTATATTGTGAAGTACCTACCTATACAAATAGGTTCGAATTATACCTACACAAGAAGATGGATAATTATCATCTTTTTGGGGGTGATAGCGCTGTGGGTAAGCGCGCTCATAAAGTTACTCAAAATTCACTAAAAAAGTTCTTGTTTCAATTATTTCAAAGCATAATTATTTTTGGTATGGTTGGCTGTATGGCTCACCCTGTATTAAAAGTAATCATAATGAAGTATTTCAGACTCAAAATTGTAAACGACTAGGTATTAACTTCATGGAATAATTTCTCTGTGACGGAACTGTAGAATTATTGAGTATTTGCAAAAGCTATTGCGATTTATTCATGAATAACCCTGTAACAGTAAATATTTTTAGCTGAACCTTTCCATGTACATCTGACCGAAACTCATATTAAACTCATAGGCGCAACATAAAATCAATCCGGCTTTTCAATTTGAAGAAAAAACTGATAAAATCAGTAATTCTCCACTTTAACGCCCTGTATCTCGAAAACTGGTCATAGTATCGGATTTAGAATTCATACCTCTGAAGATGTTATGAAAATCAATATATAGTGAGAAAATAGTTACATTTGACCGAGGAAATTTTTTAATACAGGTTGTTCATGTTTTTTGTACTTTTCCCAAAATAGAATACCTTCCTATGAATAAACCACCTTGAATATTTCGGAGATTAGAGACACACATATGTTTGTGGTATTACTTTTCCAAAAAATCAATCCATAACTACAGGGTTTCAAATTAATCCTAAAAAAAAATAATTATGTCTAGTGGTTCTCTCTGTGAAACACCCTGTATAAAAAATGTGTACTGTGCAATATTTTCTCGTCAAAATACTATATCGAAGAGAACGTTTCAAAAATACGCCTCCCTGACGTCACAGTAGAAAAAATGAATTTTGGCAAAAAACTACCGACATACATTCGTGAATCACCTTGTAAATATAAATATTTTCAATCATAGGTATCCACTAATTCCATTACTAGAACATGTAGTAAACGTCTGCATGCAACAGAAATCCAATCTAACTTTTAATAAATAAAAAATAAATCCGAAAATCTGGGCAATTTTCAACTTTAACACCCCGTATTTAGAAAACTAGCCATAGGATTGGGTTGGGCCCATTGACACTTTTGGTTACTGAGTCGGGTACAACAACATACCAAACTTTCAGAAAATTTGACCGGTCGCCACTTTACATAAGAAAAGTGCAGGGTCCTTTTCCATGTCAAAGAAGAGTTGTGTCATCACAAAGATCGTAAAAATTCCGTCAAATGTGAAAGTAATTGGGTCATTCGAATATACGAGTTTAAATATATAAGGAAAATGATCGGGCCCAGAACTGATTATTGTGGAACGCCTCATAATATATCCTTGTTGAGTGATAGATTCCTGTTCGTATTTACTAGCTGTTTTCTATTACTTATATGTAAGACCTTATGTTTGACAACTTATCTGAAATATGTTCAAGATTTAGTGGATAATCAATGGGTAAATTACCAATGGGTAAATTATCAATGGGTAAATTGAATCACTCGGTTATTTTCCGTGAAAGTCGCGAATATATCGATGAAAATATCTACTGAGAACTTGAAATAAAATTGTAAACATATGTGATACAATTGTGTTAATCATTGATTTATAAATATAGTGAGTATCAGTATTGAATTTTTTTAAAAATGTATTTTCGTATACAGTTCAAATACGTTTTTTCAGCGACCGACTCGAAAGTCGTCCTTTTTTGTTCTGAAATAAGCTTCTCTGGAACTCTGTGCTTCTTCTTGGGTTAGTTCTTCTTCCTATTTGTCTTATTGGCCTGGAAAAGTGAAAACCTAACCTTACCTGAAACTACGGACGTATCATTTACATAATAAATAACAAGTGAACACGTGGTTGAAACAATTGCATTTTAGCGAAAAGAGGAGAGCATTTTTTCAGTATAAGTACGTCAATTTAAATAATTTGGAATACCTACACCATACGAAATTCCCTTAGTTCATAGTTCACAGTACCTAAGCATCTTCTAAACTGATTTCCCTTGCGGTTTGAACTACTGATTCACTTTACTCCAAAGTAAAATAGGTTTATAGACAGGTTAGTCCCAAACAACCGAGCAAACAAAATACGTTATTTTTTTTACAGATTTTTGAACTCGTTATGTTCGCAGACTCGACATATTTCCCGAGGCCCGCCACCCACCAGATGCGGATTTTCCATAAGACCAATTAGGCCCGGGCCTAGGGCGGCCAATCGAGACAAAAAATATAACCTAAGTTCTTTAGACCCATTTTAGCGTCAAAAGTACTTCAACGACTCGTGATATGCGAAGCTGGAACGTCTTCAGACAACCTCTGGTTTGGGGCTTTTTACTGGATCGCATGAACTTTACAAATATGAAACTTCAGAGTGTGGAAATTGATATTACCATTGTCATAGAATCTATGGTGTACTTATACAGTTTTTTGACGAAGCACGTCAATACGTCCGGAGCGTCAAATATTCAACATGTGAAATTCGTTGAAATTTGAATTTTAGCGGTTTATCCTAATATTGGGAAAACCTTATTTTAGTTTTCATTTTTTTTTGTGAAATCAATGTTAATGTACAATGTATTTTTATGGAAAATCTTGAAATACCTGAAGAGTACGCACTAATGATGACTTGACAGTCGAAAGCGCTTTGCTACAATTTTTGAAATGAAAAAAAATTGCACTTGATACAAAATTGGATTTTTTGAATTATTGATACGTGCACACATCCCATCAAATCTTTCATTATACGGCTTAGACTGCTAATCCGCCTCTGCACCCACCTGGACAGCTTCCTGAACTTCACGTCCGCCAACCCGTCCTTCCCGAACTGGAAGCTGCCCCTGTACCCCACCGTGATGGCCCCCCCTGGCCTGCCCCTCTCCCCCCCGCTCACGGCCTCGGCGAGCGCGGGCAGCCCCAGTCGCTCGGCCTCCCTCCTCAGCCGCTCGCGCTCGCGAAAGCACTCGGGCAGAGCGACGTCGCCGTCGCGCAGAAAATCGAGCACGTAGCGGAACAGCACGCCGTCTCGGTCGAGGAAAACGCGGCCCTTGCTGTCGCGCGCCACTGGCTGCTCGCCGCTCGCGAAGAGCGCGTGCAGGACCGAGCCCGGCTGGCTGGTGAGCGTGCGCAGAGCGGTCGAGTACGGAACGCCGCCTACGTTGAGGTCGACTACGGCGAGCGTGTCATCGTCCGACATCGTGGCTGACGGTGGACTGGCGCGAGTGGCGCGGTCGCGAGGCGAGAGCACGCTCGGGTGCAGCGTTGCCAGAGCTTCAGCAGGATTCTTGAGTTCTAGGGATTTTTTTTCGTACGATTCTCAACCAATCGGAACCAGGGCCGGCTCTAGGGTACTAAGCGCCTTCATACAAAATTTAATTTGGGTAAAACTTCGTTTTCACACTCCTTTAAGTTGAAAAAATGTTTTTGGTGGAACTTACGTATTTTGGCCTCCTGATCCCGAATCTGAAGTCAAAACGCGGCGGTCTCAAGTATGTTCGGAGATATGACCCCGTTTTGTCTCAAAAATGCACCATTTGACATCTCAAATTTCAGCTATTAAAAAGACACAAAATTCACCCTTCTTTGAACCAAAACATCACACACGCTTACATTTACTTGTTTCCAACACTTTTTTCCAGAAAAAAAGTAAATGTAAGTGTGTGTGGTGTTTTAGTTGAAAGAAGGACTGATTTTTGTGTTCTTTCTTCAGTAACTATTAAATATGCGTGGAAGCGTGGAGCAGATATACAAATCAACGTAAGAATTGTATTAACCATTGTGTACTTTCGATATGCCAATACATTTACTTGCCTCGCCTTTTAGTTTCTCAATTATGAAAACGTTCCTTTCTACTTTGTGACATTAATCATTTTACAGCCACATCACTAACACTGACGGCGATGTATTTTTCTGTTTCCTGATTCTCTGATCAATTAATCAATGATATTGAACAATTATGTGCTTGGAACAGGAACTGCGCTGTGCTAAAAGGATAATTCAAAATGTAAATAAAAACGTCAGGTTATGCCACTTCAAGTTCAAAATAGTTCACGATTATCTTCAGAAGATGTATCTGCCCTACAGAAAAGTTACGTCATTGTTTCCACTGAACAAACGATATTATATCGTCTACAAGGTGTTCATCACCGATTGTTGTTCGGTGGTGTTCATTTAGTTCGACAATGGTTTGGTAAATAAGTTAACCTCGGATATTTTTTTTAAATAAGGTCATATCGGATATTTCTCGAATAAGTTATTCTCAGATATTTATTTTGAGGATAAAAAACAATGGAATAGGCGAGACCACTATTTTTTCGAAAAATACCACAACCTCCAGTAGTAGTTTTTCCAAAATAAATTCACATAGAAAAGTTTCTGTATGCACTATGTGGAGCACATGCCGAGATGTGACGTAACAAGTCATGAATCGTCACCGAGCGCGCGTTAGAAAATAATATTTCACAGCGTTGCTGTGTTGCAGCGGTGCTACAATATGAGAAGTACGCCAAAAAACTAATGACATAGCATTCGGTACATACAATTCAATATTTACTGAATAAACAGCTGTCAAACACGAAGTGTACATTTTATTATGAAAAACTGGCAACACAGGATCCTATCAGAGGACTTGTAACGTCAGAAGAAGCAGCCATGATGCTGTTGTTTGAATGTCTCGCTGAATTCTAGAAAAATTACATGATATATCACCACCATATTTCAATTACAATCCGAGACACACCGAGAACGATTTGATTATTAACGATGGTTCGATAAAAGACTATATCATTTTCTATTTTTTTGACCGGTTGTGTGCGGCGTGAGAGCTTCGAAAGATTCGAAATTAGTATCTTCAAATATTTGAACTTATTTTGGCGCCCCAGAATATAGATGAATATACCATAGATCTTACTGCTTACGCTAGATCCAGCATCCTGTAGTAATTTTGAGGTCAAGAGGGGTCTGCAAGAAAGTAGGTACTATGGTCACGTGGGACAACATGTTTGTATGGTCAACAACTAAAACGACCAATCAATGGCTTAGTACATTCAACCCTCCCGGACCTACAAAACAAGTAACCTTGATACCGGATCTAGCGTAAGCAGTAAGATCTATGGAATATACAGTTCATATTGTTACATATTCCTAAACGAAGTGCGCCATAAAATGTTGACGTTTATCCTATCATTGTCAGAGAATTAGTCGATTCGATACTTCAAAATTTTCGAGTTATGGTTATAATCTCAAACTTCCTGCACAATTACAAATCGTGTCAGTTTAACAGAATAAACCTCCCGCTTCGCGAGCAGTTTTTTTCAACTGTCAAATTGACACTCTTTGAAATTATGCAACAAGTTATCAATGTACAAACCGAGTACCTACTTATGGTATTACTATTGAAAATTCGCTTCACTTCTGGATAGAAAAAGTTGAAAGTGTTTGAAAAGAAGAATAATATATTTTCTTCTTACTATCCTATCATCTTTTTTATTTCCTAGAATTCAAGAATACGTGTATTAGTATAGATTCAGCACAATTTGGTCCATCTGATAGTACAGGATGGGCAAATATCGATGTTTGTATAGAGTGATTCGGTGAAAAATTGAGTCGCATCTCTTTTTTCGAGACAAATAATTCACTGGCGAAAACAAAGATTTGCTGTCGTTTCTTGTTTTCGAGTTATAAACTAAAGTTCGATATTGCTTCTTCTAGACACAGTCATGTGAATATCATGATTGTTTTTGAAGTTGAGAGATGATAACTTTCACATACTTGATGCACTTTTTCCTGTTTAATCCAGTGGCATCGAGATTATTAAAAAAAAGTTGCAATTTCGAGTATGATCTAAATTTGCAGTTTTTCAAATGGGGATCATAGTTGAAGCGGATTTTTCTTCCCTTTCAAACCATGTTTCGTATGTCGGGGAGATTTCGGTACAATAAGTTTTTTCTTCTGGCAACACTGCTCGGGAGGTTTCTCGGCCGCGAGCGCCAGGCGCGGTTGCCGGACTGGCGTTTCGTGTTCTCGAGATCGGATTTTTCTTTCTGCCAAGTGTAAGCCAGTTTTGATGTCATTTGGAAAAAAAAAGTTTTCAATAAATGTCAGATGGAGTGTTTTCGAAAAATGCAGTTTCCAATGCAACGATTCTAATGTATTTTCATAACATTGAATTTCCTGCCAAACTTCGCCTCCATCAATAAATAAAATATAGGTAAAACTAACTCCCATCGAGTTTTCCTCGTAGATCATCAGCAGGGGACGCAGTAGGGGACTAACCCACAGTCAATAGGTTCAACATTGAGAAAATTGCGATGGAATAATAGACTCGCCATAAATAATGATGTTGAGGCTTTCAAAACAAAAGGAGACTGATGATAGGTTGAACGCTGAAAAAATTGCGCAAAGAAGCAAGGCTTATTTTAATTGTAGACCTTCAGGCATGTAAACTATGAAGTAAAGACTCTAAACTCACATCCAGTCAAGGACTTGTACAAGCTTATATACAAGGTACGAAATTTTTGGGATAGGCACCGTAGGTTTAGGTTTGAATGTGAGTGGGTCAAAAACAGGCTCAATACCGCGGCCTGTATGGCCTATTGTGAGTCACTCCTATATTTTATATTTCTTCCAATAAACCCAGTCAGCTCACGAAACTGAGTAGTGTATTGAAAGAGTATTTTATCTAGTTTGCTGGTATCACTACTGTGTCACCAAAAATGGGGAACCTGATTCTGGAGCACTGCAGGACAGGTACACAGGATGTGTTCTGCCGTCTCATCCTCTTGAAAAGTGTTTAAAAAGCCAACTTAGTTTCGAAGCAACCCTCGAAGTCTCATTGAGACTTGTATGAGTATAAGGAGGACGGGGACCTTAGCTTTTTAAGTGTCATCCGAAGCACTACTCGGCTGGTTATCGTTGAGAGTCCGAAGGATTGAAATCTAGGTACCAAGAATGTTCGATTGGTCACCTATCTCCTCCCGCGAAACGATACCATAGAAATAAATAAATATTTCCTATACCCGCCGCGGGATTTTAACCCAGTCCCTCTAGACTATAAGCCAGCGATTCAACGCACTCGACCACCAGCCTAGTCTTCCATGCATAGTTGGCATTCTGCATTATTTGCTAGTCCGATCTTATGCATGTGGCACCAGAGTTTGCAGTGACCAGTAAACAGTCCTACTATCACTCTGAGATGTGTTCTAGTGAGGTCTAGAATCTTGTTGCATGGAATGAATGCTCTGGAATGGCGTAGGCCAATATTCTAGTCTTTTATTGTATGCCAATGCTGATTCAACATTATTGGCAGTGGTGTATGCTAAACCGATAAACGATTCTGGTCCAGTAAACATTGTTTCGGCCCCCCTTTTTGCTAGGGCGTCCGCTTTTTCGTTACCTTCTAGGGCCTAGGCCATTATGACCTGGTATCCATATAAGTGCTACGCTATTGCGTTGTCCTAGCCTGTTCAAGGTTTTTTGGCAGTTCTAAACAGCTGATGAAATGCAACTATTGGATTCAAGCACTTTTAGTACCGCCTGACTATAGGTACTGTAAGAAAAATATAGACAAGATGCAATGGCCAAAGTGTCATCGGAGGTCAGTCACGATCAGACGAGCCAACAAGGTGCGGAGTTTTTAGGGGGTAAATTTGAGGTACAAGGCTCAGGCACCTGCACCACATCGATACTATTGTCACAATAACGAGGCTTATTCGAATAAATGACTATATAATAATGACTATAAAACATTAAGGCATTGGGCGCAACGCACAGTAAAAAATTCATTATATTATTGAGAAAATTGCAGGCACTCATCAGCGCAAAATTGACGATAGGTACGGTAGGTGTATATTGAAGAACATTTCTAGATAAAAAAGTTATTTATGTAACATATATGCACTATGTGGTAAGTGACGTGAAATAAACACTTTTTCCATGCAATATTTTTACCGCAATCATGATATAGGATATTATATTTATTTTCCTTGTCCAATATATCTGATGCTCTCGGTAATAGATTCAGGTCAATGAAATAGAAAAAGAAAAATTACAGAAGTCTTGAAGGAAGTTCCACAACTTTACTGGCTGGCTAATAGAAAATGGATAGTTTCAATTATTTGAAGATAATTTATACACAACAATTTTTCTGAAAGAGGCAACTCATATATGCTCCTCTCAATTTTTCTGTATGTGATTCGCAAGATTTCCTTAAATCTGTCGCAAAAAAATTGGTTCCATTCCAGATGAGTTTCCATGATGAGTAACTGACAACCCTGTTTGTGACAAGGGGTGAGATTGGCGAAATATATGCGACAGATGCCTAGGATGATCATGCGGGTGGAAAATGAGAAAATTCACGCCATCATAGCTGCAAGAATTGGAATGGTCGTTAGCAGATATATGAATAAAAGCACACTAAAAATTGTGCATTATGACAACTTTGAGTCTGTGTTGAGATACGGTATCATATTCTGGGGTAGAAATAGTCAGATTCAAGGCACATTTGTGGTTCAAAAAAGATTGCTGAGGATTATCAATAACATAAGTTACAATTATTATCACTCGATATGAGCATAGCATAAACCTCCTAATAACATACACAAAACTCATACAAATCAAGAGTTGGGGATGATCATTTCCTGTATATTCTTATTTATTACCCAGGTTCAAATTGCAGAACAAAAATCTCATTGTTAGTAAGAAAATTCCTATTAAAATAAGTCGAAGAATAATCATCGTTCAACGTCGAATGAAATAAACCCTTTTTTTTGACTCATTGAAATATTCAGATTTTGATGAATATCAAAATTTCAATGATCAAGATGGGTAAATAAAACCTATATTCAGTAGGTGCCTCAAAATATTCGGGTTGTACATCGATAACTTGTTGCATAATTTCAAAGGGGAATTTTGAATATTTTGAAGCACGAATTGTATTCGTATACGATTATTTTTTTAGTGCAATCGTTCGAACACAATCGTTTATCACTTTTAATGATAAAGCATCAAATCAACTGATTATCTGACATAGGATAAACGTCAAGATCATATGGCGCGCTTCGTTTGTATGTAACATTGATGAAAATAAGACCTGGTGGCGCTACTTACTCTTCAATTGTTTCGGCAAAATAGTAATTTATGTAACAAGTCCGGAAAATACTGTTTTTTTGGATGAGTGGACAAAATTCTAGGACGAGCGTAGCGAGTCCTGGAAGTCTGCGAGTCCAAAAAAACTGTTTTCGGGCGTGTTGCGTACACAATTTTTTCGGCAACCGTGTAGAATAACAAATCAAAGAAACACATTTCTTTCAAAAATTGAAATGTTAGCTAATTTTATGTCAGATAGCTGTCAGTCGTTATTTTGCTGCTATGGTAATGATCAACTGCATTTATCAAAACCATACTACCAAGATTTTCATATTTACAATGACAACAACGATGTGATTCTTCCCGGCCTAGTCCGGGAAGTACGTACTTCCCGGACTAGGCTGGAAAAATGCCACTTTCTCAAAAAAAATCAGCTTGGCTCATTTGCACGTACCGATTGGTTGAGAATCGTACGAAAAAAATAATTTAAAAAATCACCTTTAGATATGTGTATATAGTAAATGAAATGAATAATTCCATCCCAAAGGAGAAAATTCCTTCCTGATATCCAAAATGCTCTTTGATTTAAGTATACTAAACTTCTTGCTAGTTTTCTCAGTGTTTTCCAGTTTCGTGAATTTAAGAAATGAGATTCATAGCAATAGATATAACTTTGGAAGTTAGGGCGGGGATCTCGTTGTTTTTATATTTTTATTCCATCCTCTGGAACTTTCATGAGCCGTATCGTCGAAGAGAAGCAGAACATGTCTTATAAATGTTGGATAATTCAGAAAGCTCATACATAGATACTAACTGCATGAAGAAAAGGATAGTTGGAAATTTTCAAGGAGGAAAAGTGAATCATTAGATCTTAACATTTCTGAATGAGGCAAATCTGTATAATAGTGAAACAAAACCGATTTTCAAAGATGATTCTAAATACAAATATACAGCTAGGAGTAAAAAATAGAGCGATCTATGTCATCTTCCCAGTGAGAGTGACGTTAAGAAGAAGGTGTCGTAAGTGTAGATCCATCGAGTAGGGATCTACTTGGATTCTGAATAGTTCATCAGAATTAGAAATTGTATTTGGTGTATTGGACTCATATCATTTGTGAGATTATTTGACTCTCATCGAAGTTTGAGAGTACATGAAAATCGATCGACTTCATTATCAATGTCAACTTGATTATAATGTTAGTTAGGTTGTATCAGGAGATGTGGAAGTTGAATGTATGAGAGCTTTTTAAAAAATTCACAACTTTATTTTCCACGATATATTTCTGTGATGTGTTACCTGATATTGCAAACATTGCATCTTGATACATCAAATATTTCGAACATTAAAGTTTCTATTTCGATATTTGAGATTATGTTTCAGTATAATCAAGATATTTCCCTATACTAATGTACCAAGTTAGTTCAATTCGTAGTTCTGCAAAGTGATCGACTTTCACAATCTTTCCGAAAATATTTGCATTCGGCATGATTCTGCTCTTTCATGAAAAATCTCAAAGTGTATTTGTATGCTATAATATAAGATATATCAAAAGTGTCAGAAAAAACAGGTTGGAGCATTGCCTGAAGGATAGTTGTTTTTTAAAAGCTAATAAAATGTGTTTCTATACATCTTCATGAAAACTACGATTGTTTATTGGTGCAAGCGTTTTTTGTTATAAGTTATCATAATCAGAGAGATCGAAAACTTATATGTATTATGAATTTTGATTATCAGAAAAAACTTCCAAATTGATTCAAATATATGCAGCAACAACTGATTGGAATTAAATGAAATCCAGTCTCCTTTCAATTATGACAATTCCAGTGAGAATTGATTGGGGCATAGCAGGGGCGGATCTAGGATTTATCTGAGGGGGTGGGGCGATTCCGAAATACACAGTTATGATTTTCGAAAAAATATTTTAATATGGAGCATGGGGAATACGAGTTCGCATTTCGCCAGGAGGGGGGGGGGCGAAACCTCCTTCGCCCCCCCCTAAATCCGCCCCTGGGGCATAGCAGAAGGCTGCAAAGCTGCAAGAAATTGGGTAGAATAAAAAAAGGACTAATTTGTATTCGTATAGAGGGGTATACAGGGTGATTCATTAGGAATGGGTAAATCTCTGAACTACACACATAAATAAATAAATAAATAAATAAATAAATAAATAATATTTTATTCCATTGAGATCATTTACACGATATTGGAAAAGTCAGTGCGGAAATAGAATACATAAAATATGTTGTTACATAAGTAAACATATAAATAGATAGATAGAGTATTGAAAGCTAAATTCAATAAATTCATTCAGACTATAGAATGAATATTGCAACAGGGGATCTTTGAGAGATTTTTTAAATACATTTAGATTTTGAATTTCTCTTATAGCAATTGGTTGTTTATTGAACAAATGTTGTATACGATGGACTCTTTTCATAGAAAGTTATCCGATAAGGAGGTATTCGAAGAAGATTACCAATACCATGCCTTGTCTTATAGCTATGTTTGTCAGCACTTTTAATGAAGTCCTTTAAATTATTTTTAACGAATAGGATATTTTTTAAAATATAAATACAGGGAGAGTTGAAATTTTGTTTTCTTGAAAGTAGCCTCTACAGGAAGTTCGTTTATGAATCCCAAAGATGAGACGTATTATTTTTTTTTGGTAAAATAAACATTTTTGTTGAGAATCTAGAGTTTTCCCATATTATAACATTATAAGATAAGTGCGAGTATGTAATCGCATAGTAGATAATCATTAGTTGTTGTTGGGAGAATATATTTTTGAGTTGTATGATTGCATAGTCACTGCTACATATCTTCTTAGAAATATGATTATTACATGTCTGAAAAGAAAGTGATGTGTCATGAAAAGTTCCAAGGAATTTTGTTGTCTCAGAAGAAGTAATGTTGATATTTTCAGTATGTATTTCGAACGACGTGTTGGGATTATTTGTTATATTATACAACAGAATAAATGAAGATTCAACCCAACATATGCTTTATGTGTTGTTGGTTAAGGAGGTACCTACCTACAGGATGTTCAAAGGGAACATTTTATTTAAAGAGTTTAAACAAATCAAATCAAATCAAAAATACTTTATTGTCAGAAGAAATGATATTCTCATTGACAAAGTCATCGTAAATAGGAAAATAAAACATAAATCACCTGAATTTGTAAAACATTCTGGTAACAAATACAAACAATTATTATAAAACAGATAACACATGAAATTTCAAACATTCTGGTAATAAAATAAATAGGTACATCAATTATAAAAATAACATAAACATAAAACTAGGAACACATATTTTTGCATAATATATTTTTTTATGTATTTAGGTAAAATAAGAGTTCTAGTACATGTGTGTTAAAGGTTGTCTGAATAAAATTCCTCTAATGAATAGTATGCTTTCTGTAATAATTTTTTTTTTCACAGCACATTTGAATTTTTTTGAATCTGAAATATTCTTGATCTCGTCAGGTAAATGATTGAATAGTTTTTTTCCATTGTATAAGAATGAGTTTTTGACCTGTGTTGAAGATGGAATTGGCATAATTAAATCCATAGTTTGTCCGAGTAACGAGTCCTTCTAGAATTTTCATTATGACATTTTCTATGAATAAGACACACTGATTCTAGAATAAAAATACATGCCAGGGGTAAGATCTTATTTCTAATAAATAAAGGTTTGCAAGAATCTAGGAATTTAGCCTGACATATGTACCTCACTGCTCTTTTTTGCAACACAAAAAGCATGTCAAACAGAGATTGACTGCATGACCCCCAAAAACAAATACCATATCTCAGATGAGAATCAATGAGAGCAAAATATACGATTTTTGCCATTTCCCTACCCAGTTCCCATGAAGTTGTTTTAACTGCAAAGCAACCAGAGGCTAACTTCTTCCTCAACTTGTCAATATGGACTTCAAACTTAAGTCTCTCATCAATCTGTAACCCGAGGAATCTTGTCACCGTCTTGTTACTAATGACTTGATCACCAATGTGAAGTTCTTGGAGCAGGTTACAATTAAACGTCAGGATATTGGTTTTTGAAATATTGAAGGAAAGCATATTGGAATCACACCATTCTTTGACATTCTTTATGTCACATTCAATAATATGCTGCATTTCAGAGCTATTCCGATTGTGCCACAGTATTGTCGTGTCATCTGCAAACCATATATATAATAACAACTATATGGATAACACCTATTCTTCTCTTCACGCGAAAATGAAGCCAGTTTTGGAAAAACAAAAGACTGTCTGGCTTGCTAATGATGAATTGTGCGCTCGCGCGGGTTTTGACGAGTTGAAATCCACTGACGTTATTAGAATTTCATAGGTTAGGTATGTTTGTTGACTCAAATTATCTAAAAGAGCGTTAATATAGTTATTAATGTACTTACTGATTGTTTACAGAAGTGATTAGTGAGTGATAACAGTGATTGATCAAAAATTAGCCCACGAATCTTGTTCCGATGACTTTATCGTGACAGGTTTCTCAGCAAATCGCAAGTATCGCTTCGTAGATCACATCCATTTCTGCATTTATCATCAACTATTATTCAATATCGTCCAACAATCCATCAATGAATGAATATTTGAAAAATATATGTCATGATGAAATAAATACATGGAATTGAAGGTTACGTGACACATTTGATTGATTTTTAATAATTATCATACGTTTGTCGCTCACTAGAAAGCTACTCTCCTCCATGATGAAAACGAATGTCGATTCTAAATTCAAACTTGCGCATGCGCATATTCGCGATTTGTCCCGCAGACTGTGATTTGTTTTATTTTTCGGCTTCAGCTCTGGTATCCATGTTACCTATATAGTTATTATTAGATATATGCTGCAAACTGTGTGAACTTTCCCTCAATATCAATTGTGGCTAGGTCATTAATATAAAGCAGAAACATTTGGTAGTTTTGGGTTTTCCTGTGATCAATTTTCTGATTTTGATAACCGATTGAATCGAAGATTTGTGCTGCGCACGCTGAATACGCATTATATGGGACCACAGGTGTTTCAAGGATCCTAGAGTGGTCGATGTAACGTAACTAGTTAATTTCTCTCAATTAATTATTTTGCAGCGCCCGTATCGTTGAAATGCGGATATGTGAGAACCTGGGCAATTTCCTTTTTCTATTAGTGATATGTAGATGGAATTAGAAATACCTTAGAAGATAATAGCTGTATAGGCTGTCCCATTTTCGATGTCCTTACGAGATATCTCGCTTATTTTTGAAGATAGAGATTTGCGGTCTTCGCGAACGTTGGCTACTGTTTTGTGAAACTCACGATACCACAAACAAAATTTTCATAGCCCGCTTCGTTTCTGAGGTACAGGGCGAAATTGAAAATATTGTATTTTGGGACCACCCCTGTATCTCAGCTATCTTTCAACTAATGGCATTAGTGAAAGCTCTGATCTATACATATTTTCACGTAGAAGCCAGTGGCGTAGTAAGATTTTTTCGATAAGCTGTCATTATTAAGATATAACCTAAAGTTATGTTTTTTTGAAGGGAACACCCTGTATATTTTCAAATATTTTAAACCTCCTGTTGATCTCTGGCGACCAAAACCTTATTGTCGGTGATTCGTGATTATAGATTTCTCCAGATATTGTATGTTTTATTTCCCTCATATATATATACATATTTTTAGAAAGTAGTGCTTGAGAAAGTGTTTTTAACCGCCAAATTAGTCGCAAAGTAACCCGCCTCGTAAGTCTAGGACTTGTATGACCTTATTAATTGGATCAGAACTTTAAGATTTCCAATTTCATGACATTAATTATTAATTACTTTGTGGGTCATTGTTTTCCACGCTGCTGGATTCTTGGTGGCTTATTCTAACTTTCCTTTTCTCATTTCATGGGCTAAATATTACGTGAGAAATCGATATTCAATTCACATCTTCCAAACCAAGACTCTGGAATTTAAAATAATTACGTAAGTATTCGAAAGTTATATAGGCAACTCATCTAAGTTTCCGAAAGACCTTGAAAACAAAGTTATTCAAGAAGAATTGAATATGAACGCAATATTTCATCTTCTATTCTCGGGGGATTTTCACGAAATAAGTTTATAATATGATTGATTGTATGAAAAACGTTCCTCCACAGGATGGAACTATACAGACTGGTCCAAGGAAAAATATGCACCTAGCACTTTCTATTTCAAATTTTAGAGTTGTGACCCCCCCTCGCTAGGGAGTTGAAGGTACAGGTTGAAAAATATGTCTGAAATTTGTCCCCCTCAAAAGCAAACCCCACGTCTCCGAGCATTTTTTCTTTTAATTTCATCAAAAGGGGAAAGCTAGGTGCATACTTTTCGTTGGATATCGACTAATAAAGGTCTGGAGGCGACTTGGAGATTTCTCCTTTTCAATCACTGAGAAGTTCATTAAGAGTATGTACCAGTTGAGGGACCTACGTATTGAACAAATAAGATCCAAACCAGGCATTGAAAACCGTGAAAGCGATATGTTCTTGCTTTGTTTAAATTATGGTGGAAGCGTAATATTACGTTATGGTGAATGAGAGAAATGGACGAGTTCAGCAATTCATTGCCAACCTTGAAAATAGCTAAAAAGTTCTTCCTCTGGAAACACATTATTTCTATGAAATATCGATGCCATTTTCTTTCTTATCGATTTTTGAATCATCTAGAGAGCCAACGACTTACAAATCTCCGAAATAATAAAAATTTTGATAATTGATTTTGAGGTTATTTCAGTTTCATCATATTGGCTGCCTGCAAGATAAATGACACAGTGACACACTTTTGTTTTTTCTTCATGATGTTTTGTAAGCCCTGTGGCCGTTTTATACGTGTTTTCAAGAATTATATGGTTTTTATGTAATCAGTGTTGTCTTGTCATTTTATTATTATCATCACTTGATCATCACATTATCACCACCATTCATGATATAATATAAAAGGATTATCTATTGCCTGAGTGAATATGTTGGGTGCATATAAAAGGAGGATTATCATAAAATATGATGATAGTCTAAAACTAGTAAAACGGCCATGTAATACTTGTTATAGGTGTCACAGAACCGTTACACAACATCACGATGTATTATGTATCTTGCAGGCAGTCAATATGATGAAACTGAAATAACCTAAAAATTAATTATTATCAAAATTATTTCGAAGATTTGTAAGTCGTGGACTCTCTCGTGGATAATTAAAAAATCGATATGAATTAAAATGGCATCAATATTTTATAAGTTTGTTTCCAGAGGAAGAACTTTTCAGCTATTTTTAAGGTTGGCAATGAATTGCTAAACTCGTCTATTGACAAATGGCTCTAGCTTAATTCGTCTGTAACAGGAATATAAGCTTACAAGAAAACCGGTTCGTATATTTGCTTACATGAGAAACTCCTAACCATCACAGATCAATTCTTGGGAATATAGTGGGTCAATGAAATTTCGGTTAGTATAAAAACTAGAATTACTATATATATGTTGTCAAGATCATATTTGATTGTGCCTATACAACTACACGATTTTTTTGGGTGAAATAACTAGAATTTCATTCAATTTTGAATCACGTCAATTTGGGAAAACACTTTGCACTATTTCAATCACTCAATTTCCTCGATTTGTGAATGATGCTCATCAATACTAGTTAACAACTTATACACAAAACTCATAACGGCCCGTCATTCGGCTTTCATCATGCCAATTGAATAAAAAAATTGCACAATGAATCGACGATGTTCATTCGTTTAATTATCTCCTTTCTCTCCCTCTCTGTATTTTCATTTTTCAAACAAATGGAAAATTTCTCCGTAATTATCAGGAATAAAAAACGGCTATACAGTCCAATCAATTTTTCGATACAGGAATTGTCGAATTATTCGAAAAACTACTACGTTCTTGAGATACAATGTGTTGAATTAACATGTTGATTTTTATTTATTCATTGAAGCAACCATTGAAAATCTGTATGACTCTTTCACACATAAGATTTTTTAGATGGACTTCTAACATTATGTAATACAATACAGACTTTGACAGCCGACACTTGAGCTTAAGAATATAGCAATGGAAATATATAGCCTGAAACAAAAAATGTTTGAAAAACCAAACATATACTTTCGGCAACTTTCATCATCTCTAGTGGAAACACCAATGAAACTTAGTTTCAGTAGTGGAGTTTCACGTATTTGGTTTTTCGAATATGTTTGTGGCTTTTGGGTTATATATGTATATTTTCGTTCGATGAATACTTATTCTTACATCACCTCTAATGGAAGAATTAACCTCAAAAATATCTCATTTCTTCAATTCCACTTCAAAATACAAGGATAAAGCATTTTCATTCAGCAATGATTTCAGAAAACATTTTTTTGAGCTAAATTCATTACGCTTCAATTTTTATACCTACACGTGCATACAGCCCTTCTGCATTGCATTTCATCTGATTTTCCATCAATTTCTCATTAAAATAGTACAATTAACTCTCGGATGTTTCACAAACACCAGTTATTTATATCATGATATTACTATTACATCCTCATCATGAATTCTGAACTGATGTCCACCAAAAGCTGCTACCCAAAATCCAAAATACGGCATCCTGAGTCCAAAGTTGCACAGCTAGCTTTTCGCTGTTGTCATTTTCTGCTTTGCGCGAGAGGCTATGCGTTCGTTCAATACAGTGCCGTATTGATCATTTACATATGCTCGGTGAAATCGCAATAGTCGTGGAGCAAGTAATCCAAAACTCAATTCAATATAGCAAAGTACAGATATCTTATCTGAGAAAAGTCCCAGAGAAATTGTGTCGTAGCCAAAAAAGTAACAAAGAAAGAAATATTTGCATTTTTATTCATTTATATGAATTGATGCATAGACTACGAGTGGATATAATTCAATATTCTGGGTGGTATTTGCCAGGAATGTAGTTGTTTTCTGATCCTTTTCTACCTTTTGTAATTAGATTATTCTAATTATTGTTGTGGAGATGACATGGATTTATTTTTCCTCTTTTTAACATACATATATTGTTTTGAGAAACTTCTAATTGAAGTCAGATGCAGAAAAATAAAATTTGAAACATCCAGCAACTTTCTGCATCAGTGACTTAGGCACAGTCTATCGTTTTTCTACAAATCTTTCTTATGTGGAAGGCATGTCATTGTTATGTCCCGAATTTATAGTAGATATGAAGAGAGGTAGATAGATAGACTGGTGAAATCACTTCCTATCCTGTGACTATGCCCAAATCTCTTGATTTCGCCTACTTCGATAAAACGTGTATAACGTGATATGGCGTGGGTGAATCTCGCTAAGTGAAGCCGCGATTTCAATCAAATTTACAGGTTACTGCAGGTGTCAATACGAAAATATGAATATTTGATTCTGAATGACTTATAATCGTTTCTAACAATTTCATGGAGCCATTTTCCAATGAGCTTGATGCGAATATGTATCGAATATGATCGAAAGAAAATTCTTCAAATATCTTTCGACAGTATCGCCATCTATTGTTGTATATGAAAACCCCACGTAATGAGCTGAAATTCAATTGTTCCAAATCAAGGATTTGTCTGCTGAAACAATTGAAGAGTAGCGCCACCAGGTCTTATTTCCATCATTATATGAAGGAATACAAAATGTCGTATCTGACAGCTGTATCAAGAAGACAAGAATGACTCCCGAAAATAAGCAGTTAGAAACATCCGCTGATGATATTGGCAAAAGTATAACCCCAACATATCAACGTTTTGACTTCCCATCACAAACCTACAGAGGTGGAACCTTATTCAACAACCTTCATGGCAGTGGTATCTACTCCATAGAAAAACCTAACGGGAAAATCTACATCGACGGACTATTCTACTGCAACAAACTTGAAGGCTACGCCAATGTTTATTACGAAGATGGATCTTCCTTCCAAGGACTATTCAAGGACAACAAGAGATTTGGACCTGGAGTATTGTCATACCCAAACGGAAGTCAGGATGTGGGAATATGGAATGGATTTTCATTGGTGAGGTTGAGTACGACTATTCATGAGCTCATCCTGCCAAAATTAGCAAATACATTTGAAGGGTTAGCGCGCCTTCGAAGATACAGATACGTGTTACCGATAGGTATGCCAAACAACTTCGATGTGGTAGCTGACATGCTTCAAACTTTTGCTGCAAACGGAGTTCTCATTGAAAATGCAACGGAATTACATGATGTGTGTGTTAGAAATCGGAACAACCTGTTTTTCAATACGACTTTATTCAATGATTTATTTTTCACCGAAAGTCAAAACTCCACCGAAGAAATTGTTAGACTTGAGGAGGAATTGAAAAGAATCGATACCATTCTGTTCCATGTCCAGGAACAGAAACCAGTACTTTCTGAGAAAATCGAGTATTGCGAAACCTGTTGCCTACAGGATGAGATAATCGAGAGTGGAACGTCTTCTCAAAAGTCTGGATTTGAATTTGCTATGACCTTGGATGATGCCAAGTCAACCGTGACAGAAACCATGACTTTCGATGACATGAGCTATGCTATTTCTGAAAGCATCTTAAGTCCAACGGAAGTTGTGGAAGAAATTAATGAGAAGACCTGTGTGTGCGAGGAAGAGATGAACATAGAAGATTTGGCGTTTCTGGAAGAGCAGCATGATGATTTGGTGAAAAAAGAACTATTCTACACCAACGTCCAAAGGGGATTGCTGGAGAGACTGGCTAATTCTTCAGCCGAAGTCGAAACAGATGAAATCAGAAATGTATTAGCTTGGAACAACGAAAAACTGATGATAGATATTTTGAAACATACTTTTTTGCACCGTAAGTTCGAAAACAGGATGGACGTGAAGCTGTCAGCAGTTTTCGAGTCCCAAAGACATATAAAATTTGCGCACCGAGGACAGTATGAGATTGATTGTGAAAAATTTCTAATACAATCCGGTTCAGGATATCTTCCCAAGGTTTTAGATCACTTGAGAAAACCCAATATTGATGTGAATTTGACAGATTCGAGGGGGAACAGTGCTGTGTTCTTTGCTGCACTGAAACAATCAAAGGACGTCATCAGAGTTCTGATGAATTTTGGCGCAAACTTGAATCAAATCAACGACGAAGGACTAACGCCTTTGAATATGTGTATATTGTCATACTTAGCTGAGAAGAATAACATTAAAGATTGGGAGAAAGCATTTCTTCCTGAAGGTTTCATTGGCTGGGATGATGAAGATGTCAGTGAATGGTACCCTGGAATATCGAGGCTCAAACAGACAGAAGGAGTTCGCCAATCATTCAAGGGTGGTGCCGTTGTTGAAAATAGTTTTTTCAATACCGAGTATAAAGAACCAAATACCATAATAGTTAATAAAGAGCTGAGTTCAACTAGTTCTGACAATTTTAATAAAACGAAATTTGATCCAGAAGATGGTACAATCAGGAGCTTACTGGCATTCGGAGCAGACCCTAATATTGGGGAAGTACCATATCCAGCATTGGTTTTATCAGTCTACAGTGAACATCCTTTTATGGTTGAAGAAATATTGAAACATGGAGCTGATATTTCTGTCAAAACACCCCAAGAAAATCTCAATTGTCTCCACATTATAGCCAGCTTGGAGTGTAACGAATATAATGTTGAAATTTGCTCTGTTCTTTTGAGAAATCGTTGCGATCCAAACGTGAAGACTGAAGAGCAACATTGGCCTGAACAAATGGTGAAGATATTGGGTAATTATCAGGTTCCACGTGAGTTCGAAGATACCCGAAAAAATCCATTACATATGTTGTGTTTGCGCAAAGATTTCAGATCGGAACGAGGGAACAATTTCGAAAAAATGGCAGAATTGTTGATCGACTCTGGAATCAATATCAACGATACTTACTTAGGACTAAACGCCCTCGAACTAGCTATATTATCAAACAATTCGAATTTGATTGAATTTCTCTTGAATACTGGTCTATTAGATCCCTACAGACTCATAGATTCAGATCTAGGGAATACTCTAACATTATTCTTATCTGAAAGGTTCAAAGACACTCTACCTCTCGATGAATGCAAACAGATTATAGAGTTGTTGGTGAGCTCCGAGGTAAATCCATTACACGAGGTTGGTCCTTATGAAAATGTAGTAGAGTTTATGGAGAAACGAGATTGTGATTCCAGAGGGAAAAAGGGGGTACCCCTCAAGAAAGGTGATGACAATCAACTGACGTTGAGGAACCTCCTGAAGAATTTAACAAGGAGAATAATATTAGCTGATATTCGTATCAAGGCAGCAAAACATCTTTATGATCTAGCCGAAGCTAATTTACTAGAAAACGAAACAGTTATAGTTTTAGCGGAATATTTCACACCGGAGCTAGCCATTGAAAACCTAAGATTGATTTTTGAACAAGGTAAGATACCAATTGAGAGATTCGACGTGAATATATGTAAACTAGTGATGGACTTTGTTAGGAAGAATAGAAAGACTAGTAAGAAACAAAAATCTAAGCCTCGGTTGACCAAGTCTGGGACAAATACTGACCCATTTGAAAAATTTGATTTTGAAAGCCTGCTCGATGCTATGAAAGTTGTCGCAAAGTGTCCCCAAAGTAATGTCAACTATAAAGTATGTTTTCAGTGCCTCAAAAGTAATAATAAAATTATTACCAAGTGTCCGAAATGTGAGATGTTATATTATTGTTCCACACAATGTAACAAAATTAATTTGAAGCAAAAGATTAAAGACCATGTATGTGCTTTGAATATTTTCGAAAATGCTGGTGAATGGGCAACAGATAAAGCTGGACTGATGGAACTTTGTGAGAGAGCTGACCATAATTGCCAAGAACGTTTTTTCGAGAGGAAACGTCAGCAGAAGGAGCTAGAGAGAAGAAGGGAAGATACTGAAAGACGGTCGGATATTTACGGACGCAGAAACCTGATGCTTAAACCAATACATGGTCCTTTCGTGAAATCTTTCACTGAAGAAGATTCAGGCAATGACATTGTATATTATGATGTGATCAAGTTCGAATACCCTTCGCACCATGATATACCTCCTGTCCAATTACAAAAATCTGGTGATACTAGTGCTGCTAGAATGAGTGAGTCAATGAATTTGACTCTGAATGAAAAATTACAAAGATTGAACTCATTTCGACATAAACGTGAGAAGCAGAAGAAACATATTGTCCTAGATGTAAAGCAAGAAGTTACTCAGATTCCCAAGAGGAAAGTTCAAAAGGTAATACGTGAAACATGTGAATTAGCAGCTTGTAAAGTAACTGAAGCAGGTGAAGAGATAACTTCCCAATTCGAAATTCTGCCCAATCTAGAGGAGCCTTATATCATCGCGAAAAAAACTACAAATAATCCCCCTGAAAGAACGAAATTCTTCGTCGAGATGCTGAAAAAGTATTTCCCGAATGTGGATCTGTCATTTTTGATAATACCTTATATCTGTTACGCCGATGGACATTTATACTACCAGTTTTCTGAGGAGCGTCCGAATAAAAATTACAGCTTGTCTTGATGTGAGAACCATGTTATTTCAGTATATTTTTCGATTTGACGGAAAGGGAAAGAATCGTTCAAGATAAGCTCTTGCTTTGCACCTAAACACTATTCGTATTTCGCAGAATCATATTTCACCTGTCGCGAGAGATATTTTAGCTCTGGTTGAATGATGATAAATTGCTTCCTGTCATGTAGAACGATATGTGAAATTTCTTGCTGTGGATAAATGGTCGTTCGTTATTGGGTGCATATAGAATTAATAACCTTATAGTAAATTTGTTGTTATCTGATTCGTTGGTAGAAAAAATCAAAATATTATTATTTTCAATAAAACTCGAGTTTTCGTCGAATACTTGTGAAATTGCCATTTCTTCATTTGATTTATACCAAGTATTTAGTATTAAGACGATATAGGGAGGAAAAGAGTTTATTCAAAGTTAGTTTGTTTCGTGCTATTATCTGAATTGGATTCACATGCAATCATTTCTTATAGCACTGCAAAATAAATTGATTGCGGAGAAAGGTTGAATATATCTTCGCAGCGATGTAGCCAAATTCAGGAATCCAAAAAGTTGTGTAGCAAATGAGGTGGTGCTTCCAAAAATACAATCATATATACAGGCAAAAAATCATCATGAGCTGATGTTGTGGAATCAAAACACTCTATAATTTTTGATACTTCATCCAATGCATGGCTTCTCGTTATGAATTTCCGTTTCGAATTAATCATTAATGAAACTTCATCCCATGTGACGTCAGCTTTTTGAAGGGCACTATAGCTCTGGGTAGCATATAAAATTTTAATGAATGATTCTGTATATTTCGAAAAGTTGCCTCAAGCCCAAAGCAATCTGTTCACTCCAGTATGTCCTGAATCCTGATGATATATTCAAGAGTCCGTGTAATTGGTAGCTGGAAGTCTCGCGTCGCATGAGGCAAATTTGATATGAAGGATACTTCAGGGGATGCTTTACACACGGGAACTGGGTCAAGTATAATTTGGGAGGGTGGATGAGTTTTTGGCTTCCTCTCCGGGACAACAAAACTTTGATTGTTAATTGAGAAGTATTTTTTCATTAAATACTTACATTCAATAACAATTCGTCTCGGAAATATCATGGAACTCTACCGTAATTGTTTCAATTACTTTACGAAGGAAAAAGCCACGAATTGCACTAAGTAACGCATCAAAAATCAAAATGAGATTTAAAAATCTCGTACGTCCACAATTCACCTAAAATAGTATATTATGATACAAGTTTTATAAGACGCTATTTTGTCGCACGCGTTGTTTGGAGTACGACGAGCGAAGCGAGGAGTGCTCCAAGTGAACAAGTGCGACAACGTGTCTTATAAAACGTGTGTCATATGCAATTTTTTCTATTTTGAATTGATTTGAAGAAAAAAATTAATTCAATATCGATAAATAACAGAAACATCTTCGATTGGTAACAATGATGACATTGAAATAATCAAAATCTGACGTACAAACGTAAAGCCCAGTTTACAGTTGAGCCATTTCGATTATTGCAATACCAGCGGTGAATAATTCAATGTTGTAATTGTTTTTATTGGTCAAATTAAATCAAATTACACTCTGAATTGAAATTTACCAATAAAAACATTGAGTTTTTCACTGCGAATATCACCAAATCCAAATCGCTCAGAAGTAAACTGGGCCTAACTCTTCTGACTTTCATTTGACAGTTCGATTGTACCAATCTACGAATAATAAAAAATGCGTATCGAAATAGAGGCTATTTCGACACGCATTTGCGTTGCACAATGACTTCATTATACAACCAAAATAGAAAAAACATCTAGGATGTTGAAAAGGCATAGACTACGAGTAGAAAACAACTACCTTCCTGGCAAATACCACGCAGAATATTGAATAATTTCTACTCGTAGTCTATGCAACGAAGAATGCAAGTGTTTCTTTCTTCATAATACGCGGTTATGAATATATTGAGATAGGCACTCCTGACAACCTATCAGACCGGTTTCGGGCCTTGTGGCCATCGTCAGTGCAGGGTAGCCAACCGAGAAGAGATCTTGAGATCTCCACTCGAAGCGTTGCCTGTTCCAATGCATTCAATCGACGCATATTTTTTTATAGCACTGAGCCGGGTGCCAAGTTAGGCGATTTATTCTGGTTGTGCTGACATTTCCGTGAATACTTATCAGTAATTCATGTCACTAGTTTTTTTGTATGTGTTGTGATAAATATTTTGTGTGCATAAATTGTTTTAAGGAGAAAAGAGAAATATATACGACCTGTGCATTGGACATAATCGAAATTCTCTCGAACCCAGTCGACTATGAGTGCAACCAAGTAGAATGCTTTTATAATACGACCAACAAGAAAACATTTCGAAAATGGATGGCCAAATTACATACCTACCAGCGCCAAATTCCATCCGAATGCCAACTTGATCAATGTGGTTGTGCTTGCCAAGATAATTCAAATGCGGGCACTTTTATTCGTGGAATACATAGAGAATGTGGAATGGAGCAGATTCTAGACTCTAGAGTATAATAAGGTTTGAAGTTGTTCAAAAACGATGTAAGCGACAGTAAGGGGTATAAAAGTTCATTATCATCGTTGATTACGCTACTTATTATATTTTCCGGAAAAAATACTTCGAAAGTCCCGGGAAATCTGGGAACAGAACAGTTTAATGAAATTATATGTTAGTACGCAAATTAAATTGCTGATGAGGTGCAAAAAGATTAGGAAATGAGAACCGAAAGCTTCTGGAGGATCCAAATCGAATCAAAAATATGCTTAATCTTCAAAATAATTTGGGTAGGCATATAACATGACATGAATTGAAATAGTATGAAGAAGAGCAAGAAATACAATCAACCCTACGATAAACGATAATTTCGAATAAAATGCATCTATATCACCTATACTCTTGAAGAATAGATCTGATTTGTCTGCACTTCAAGAGCCAAGCAGCAGTAAAAGCTTTGAAGACATACGCACTTGTGAGTCTAAGCTGGCTTGCTTGGGACTGCAAACAATCATCAAGACAACTGGCAGCAAACAACCAGGTCACTTTGATGTGGGTTCCAGATCACAAGGGAGTTGAAGGCAACGATTGATGAAGTACACTTGTACTTGTCAGAGGATGAGCAAATACACAATTACCCCGCACATAACCCTCCTGTTGCCTCTCCAAAGCCCACTTGAAGAAAAGTTGATACTTGTTTCGACGTTGTGAATACAGTACTAGGACAAAGACAAGCTGAAAGGCTAGTGATCCAATTGCCAAGGAAAGCTAAACAGCTTCTAGAGTTGGACAAGAAACACTTGAAACTGGTGACAGGTGCCTGGATTTACTGCCCTCTGAGGTATCACCTTAAGGAGATGGGCAAATCAGATATTGATACTTAAGCCTCTACAAGTTTCTGGAAGGGGCATTTTATAAACACCCATGTACGTCAGGAACTCAGCGCCCATCAGGAAACTGATAAACTCATTACGAAGTCTCGGAATCCCGGCCCTCGAATAGAATAAGGTTCAAAATATCTATTCAAGTCAAGTTGCTTGTGAGATTGCATAGCCTTCACGACCCTCCTTAAATATAATCTACACTTATATAGAAAATTGTAGTTTGAAGGTATAGATTGTAGATTGTAGGGCCTTCAATCTAATCAAGGCCCAGGATTCCGAGGCTTCTTGCGAAGTTTATTAGTTTCTTGGGAGCTAGGTTCCTGACATTGGAAAGCTCTAAGAAAGCCCCTTCCAGGAACTTGAGTCCCCTGCAGAAGAGTGCTGGGCATTCGCAAAGCAAATGTTCTGCAGTTTCAGCGGAATTCTCGCAGTAGCAGCAACTATCACTCTCTGTTTTACCAATTTTTTTGAGAAGATACCTCAGAGGGAAGTGTCCAGTGGGGAGGCCCGTTACCAGTTTCAAGTCTTTTTTGTCCAACTCGAGAAGCTGTATAGCTTTCCTTGGCGAGAGGCTCACTAGCCTTTTCGCTTGTCTTTGTCCTGGCACTTTATTCCAGTGAGATTTGCTTCCCAGCGTCGGAACTCTTCTCTCAGGTGGGCTTTGGAAAGTCCACAAAAGGGTTCTGGGCCGGCAAGGCATCAGTCTGCGTCCTCGTTGCCTTCAAGTCCCTTATGACCTGGCATGCACATCAAAGTGACCTGGTCGTTCGCTGCCAGTTGTCTTAGGGATTGTTTACAGTCCCAAGTAAGCTTAGTAAGTGTATGACTTCAGAGCTTTTAGTGCTGCTTGGTTATCAGATAGAACATAGATTTTTGCCCTTCGAGTTTTCCTTTCGAGGCACTCCAGGGCACATATCTCTATAGCATTTACTTCTGCTTGAAAGTTGGTTGTGGTGTTACCAAGGGATTTCGAGAGCCTGAAATTTGGCCCTGTAACTCCCACTCCAGCCCTTCCATCCATCTTGGATCCTCCCTTTCCAGTTGAGGTCAGTTCTCTGTGCAACTTTGGTGGTTGTTTATGACCACTTCAAACTCCATTTCGAAGTCGTATCTAACTGGCATGATATCTATCGGTTTAGACATGAATTCTAGGGAAATATTTTCCAAAATCTTCAAGTATCCAATCCGATTACCGATGAGTAGTTTGAAGGTAGTTGACTCTATTTTAGTACCTACCTAACTAAATCCTTATGATCATGAAGGCTTCAATTGATAGTCGAAGTTTATGCAAATGTATTTTGTTGTAGGTACATAAGTTTCCCACAGCATAAGAGTATTCTCTGACGTAATGGCGGCATCTATGATCTTAGATGTAATAATATGGAGAAGAGGGCTCACTACAATCTCATATTTACAGCAAACAGTTTCATGATCGGAATATAGAGTATCGTATCTTATTCAGACCCACTAAATGTTACCAGATCGATTCGTCAAATGATTATCGAACGCGCCATCTATAACCTGGTTCATAATTAGCAAATGGCCCTTCAGTGGTATAATGAAGCCACATCATCAATGTGATGGTTAATTTGAATAATGGCTCTTGTATATTTCAGACATGATTCTGATCGCATAATTTAGCTGTCAGTTCTGCTACCTGACAGCAAGTAAATTCAATTCTCTGCGGAAATTGAAATTCAATTTGCACACCTGGACAATGATATAGACATTATCAATTCTGGGGTGAACTCGCAGGCACGATGCCATGGGGGATTGAAAGAATTTCTGAGTTTGTTGAGCATTGACGTAGAAAATATTTTTGGATATATCTTGAAAAAAAAAATTGTATTATAAACGTGTGTCCTAACTTGCGTCGATTTTGAGTAATGGCGTAAACGGTTTCTGAGCAGTTTTCTTTTATATAATATGAACTATTGGATATCTTCGAAGTTTCTACTTCCATATTATACATTATGGTGGAAATGTATGGAATAAATTCATAATCTCTAACGCATATGATATTTCAAGGAAAATCCTGAGACAGGACGATTTTTATTTTGGAATTGACATCTCTTGATATACATACGGAGTTTGTGACGTCATCCGCGTAGTTGTAGTGAAGTCATCGATTATTTTTTTAAATAGCGATACACCCTGTTTATTTTTTTCTGGAAGGTATATTCATTGTCTATCTGACCGTATACTAATATTAGGAAAATAAAGTAGTACAGGGTGAGAAAAAATTATTTTATATTTACAACGGAAACCGTTAAAATAAATAATAAAATTCGTGACCATCTGAAGAATACGATGTGATAGACACGAAACTTTGCTATCGCTTCTGAATATATTAGTGAAATATTCACTCGTATTGGTTCTTTCAGATTATCTGATCTTTCCGGCTTCCTACATAAACTTTGCTCTTCAGATAACCTCAGAGGAAAAAATCGAGAGGAGTTGAATCAGTAGATGATAAGGTTGTAAATATAAAATATTTTTTTTCCACCCTGTAGCACTTTATTATGCTGATATTAGTATATGGTCAGATAGACAATGAATATACCTTGCAGAAAAAAATTAAACAGAGTGTCTTCCTATTCAAAAAATAATCGATGACGTCACCACAACTACGTGGCTGACGTCACAAACTCCGTATGTATATCAAGAGATGTCAATTTGACAATTAAAATCGACCTGTCTCAGGATTTTCTTTAAAATTCATATGCGTTAGAGATAATGAATTTATTTCATACATTTCCACCATACTGTATATTTGTCGTAGCGTATTCATTTGGAATAGATATTTTTGTTTGTGAACTTGGCCAACCTCACGCTAAGAAATTCACCTGTGAAGTGAATTAAATGAGAAGACTCTAAAAATATGGTTTTTCTCGGTTGTCAGTCGATTCGAGTGATTCCTCTTTAAATTGCGGTAAAATCTGGTAAATATAGAATTCGGTATTACGGAGTGCTCACATTTCTTATGAATTATTATAGAGTCTGAGTTTGGTGTTTTCTTTTCTCCTTTACTTTCCTTCCCAACGCCATTTCCAGCACCATAAGAAACGAAGAAGACGAACTTCGAATCAAGCAAAGGTATAAGAAGAAATATTTCTCACAGAATAATATCGGAATATTCTAAAAATAGTACAAAACAATATTACGGACCTTGCGTTCCTGATGTGAGATGCGCTTGCGCATCTTATCTATACAGTTGAATCAGGGTAGCGTTATATTTTTTTGAATTAAATGGCCAAAAGTGAATCAATTTCAGATTACTTCAATTATACCTCAGAAGACGAAATGTTTTAATCTGAAAGTCGGATGCGTCATTCCGTGAAGTATATAAAAGTGGAAATTGTTTATCCATATTGTCAATTATTAGCTCGAAATATAGAAACAACGTGTGAAAATGCGAATAAATACAACTTACATTCACAAGAATAAACAGCCACATTGAGAACATGAAGTGACGCACTCAGAGAGGAATTTAAATTTCATCCAATTCATGTAAACATGTTTTCCCTTCTTCTGTCTTCTTGTTCTCTGTGGCTACTCATAATGGATCAACATTCTGGGTGTTATCCTTAATTATATACACTATAATACTCAAGAGTGATATCCACACTTCTGATTTCTGAATCGTTATGATAGGAGAATATTCGGCTGAATAATCTTACTAATACAAACATACAGTGTGTTGGAAATAAATAATCGCCAGACGTATCCACCTCCACCTCAACAACTTTGATCGGTCCTTACACGTTTGAATTTTATTAGGTATAAACAAACTAAGTTTTCCTGAAATCAGAATTATCAAAAATTCTTTGGTTCGTACATTCAAGAAATAGAATTATTGTTTACTTGTGATTATAGAGTTCTTTACTTTTAATTTTTACGTCCTTGGAATGATTTGAGATTCTTTAAAATTCCTGAATTCAAGCATGGTTTGAATAAGATATTCAGTTTCTGAAATTGTTAAGAATTCCTTGATTCTTATTATGATGTTTGAAAATTTCTTATGTTGATTTTTGTAAACCTGGCATAACTTATATTGGGATATGAACAATCAAAGCATGGACAATTCTTCAACATTACTAAGTTGTGGAGGATGATATGAAAAAACCGTCTATTTTTTAATATTCCTAAAATTATCTGGACACTAATGTTGAAAAGGGCATTGGGGCTTCGCGAATAATGATAACTATTAGTTATATTTATTCGATAATTGACTTTTATTCCCATCTTTATAGTTTTGTGTGCTACATGCAACTGATCTGATCCCTCGTCCCAATTCATTTGTATGAACTTATTGATTATGAGTTTCATTCATGAATTTTTCGAATTCGTTGCGGAAATTTTTTAAATATGGGGTTTTAAATTATTTTGTTTCTAGTTCACAAATTGGCAACGGGCAAGAAAGAAGAACAACTCACATTGGGCCACACTTTTATTATGTATACTTGATGTTAATGTATAATTCAGGAATATAAACATAACCTTCAAAAAAAATTACTTTTGAGGAGCATGGAACAGAAATAAGCGGAATTACCTAACCAACAGAACTCATTGGTGGTATAAGTTCTGTAGAGGTGGATTATTTCCATCATTAGTTCTGTGTTCTATATTTAATGAGAAATAATCCATTATCGTCCGAAGGAGAGTTCCCCATTAGAAGGTACTGGAAGGTAAGCCGACTCCTATGCGGGGGATGACAATAGTATCTACATACTGGAACAATTTCAGAAATTGAATCTGATGAATTAGTTTAAGAAGATACTAATCTAAGTGTAATGGAAACTTTGTAAAATTCGAAACGATATGCTGGAAAAATATAGAACAAAATTCCACTTCAATGCTCTCTGTGCTTCCAGTCATTCTCATAGTGCAATTTAATCGGGCGCGAATTCATGAATTTTCTCATGCACGTGTGATCATACTTGACGAGGTATAGATTCTGTAAACTTTGACAAGGTCGACTACAAACCATTGTTGCCATATCCCCATTTTTTATGAATTTCACGATTTGATCATTTTTGTTGCGATGAATATTTGCTATAAATAGTTGGGAGTTTCAAGAACCAATAGACAATTTTGAATCACAATTAGCGACTAACCATGCTATAACAGTGAACGAATGAAAAATGAAAAAAATGTTCTATCCAATTGAAAATATCAAACACAGTTTGAATGACTGAAAGAACACGAGTAGAAAACAATTACTTTTTTGGAAAATACCACGCAGAACATTGAATTATAGATACTCGTAGTCCACGAAACGATCCACACAGTAAATGCAGAATGCACATGGAACATACCAAAGTGTTACTATTTATACTGAAGAAGTGGACTCTTGTGTTATGACTTTGTGTCAATAATGTAATTGAACTAACTAACACTGATTTCAATCTAAAGATTAGTTTTAGTTACAGCGAATCATCACCAAGTTGCTCTGTGAAATAAAATGTGATAAAACTTTTTCGGCAAGTTATTGAAATCGTTGTTGGTTGGAGTAGGTATCCCTCTCATCAGGTTTTCCTGAGTAGTGGCTCTTGGAAATGGACCATCTTGAATTCTCCGTGAAAAGTAACGATGAAAAAAATTGTGGAAAAGGCCAAAATATATTCCGTGATAGCGCTGACCACGTGAGGAACATAACCCTTATCTTCTTTTTTCCACTTTGTCATATCCACACCTGGAAAATGAAAAGGCTTATCTAAATTATGAGGAGATCAGAGCAGGTAGATATATGCTCAAGATCAGAAGCAAATTTCAAGCCAAACACCGATATAACTGAGACATTCCCAGTTGATGGTTCCAAGTTGTTTTCTATATGGCGTCTAATCTAAATGAAAATTCAACGCTTCTATTTATATCGTCTGTGATCACCAAAAAATGACGTCACTTCATCTGTGACATAGGATATAGACACCTATAACAGATATTTGATGATTCAGATACTGTTTTTAAGTGTTTAGTGGACACCATTTTTAGATTTTCGGCAGCCTGAACTAAAATAACTAACTTTCACAATAATGTGATGATATACTGCCTGATGTAAAAATTGAAATGATTTCAGAAATACTTGCTCACATGGTTTGAGATTGAATTTGATTTGACGGTTCACAGGATCATCAAACATCACAATATTTGGCAAACAATAGAAAAACTGATGTGAGAAAAAGAGTCCATTTTGACAAAAAAGCTCTTGTGTTTTTACAGTAGATGAATTGATAAAATAAAAATCGAAAAATTAACGTAAGACAAGTTCGAAATATATATATTTTTCTCTGAAAATGACTGGATTTCAATCAACATAATTGATAAAACTTTTTCGGACCAGTTTTCAGGCAGCTCTTTTTCATACACCCGCCGAAATTATTGAAATCGCCTTTGGAGTATCCCTCTCATCAGGTTTATCATGTCTCGGTACTGCTTGTACGTCAGGAAACGATGAGCGGCGGCTCTTCGAAATGGACCATCTTGAATTCTCCGCAAAAAGTTACCATAAAAAAAATTATGGAAAAGCCCAACGTGTATTCCGCGACAGCGCTTATCATGTGCGCAATATAACCCTGATCTTCTTTCAGATACTTTGTTTTATTCAAACCTGGAAAGTGAAAAGGGGTTACATTTCGAGAAGATCATGATTTGAATCAGATTTCGAGGCGAACACCAATACAACTATGAAATAGATTCATTTACTTTCCTGACCTGTTTCTAAAATCAATGTAATAAATGTAACATGAATATTGCTAAATTCAACAAGTTTTTTCACCAAATTAACAGGTTAAGCATGAATATTCGGTTCTGAATGACATTTAATTGTTGATAACAGTTCCATGTGGAGCCATTTTTTCAATGATTTCAATCTTATTGTCGTGAATAGATATTTTCCAAATTCCATTTCATAAAGAATATCGAGAAATTCCTATTCCAAATTATGTTTCGATAAATATCATTTTTTTAATATTATAATTTTCTCTGTGCATTATGGGTCAGAAGGAATCAACAATACCTTGATAAAACTAGGTCAATGCTTATAGTTGATACTGCTGACACATAATAATCTTTGGTTTGGAGAAGTTTCGTTGAGAGCCAAAATATAGTTTTTGGGGGATTCACTCTTGAGCTCTAAGAGAGTACAGTTGAAGATGTATTTAAATTTAATAATTTCGAAATAGTGAGAATGTAGTGTGAGGTGTTAGGAGATGGCCCCTGTAATAGGAATATAGTTTTAAGGTAAGATTGAGTTAATTTAATATTTCTTGTTGATCTATTCAATGATTATGTTAGAATAACTGTATTTTTTTGTAAAAAGCGAGTTCAAACCTCTAAGCTACAACCCCCAGTATAGGTCCGAAAGGACCTATACACGACATTATTTTTCAATCTTACATCAATATGTAGGTGCCTATTGAAAATAATGAACAAAACAAAATTTTTTCAAACATCTTTCGACGCTTACCTACTCTATCGTTGAATATGAGAACCTCATGTCTCGAATTAGCTAGATTTTATTTTCATCATAACAGTGTCATTTTTCATCGGTATCGGTTTTCTATATGATGGCATCTCATCCAAATAACTATTACATTGTCTGTTCACCGAACAAATGTTGTCAGTTTATCATTGTGCTTGACAATTATAACATATATTTGATGATTCAGGTAGGTATACCTACTATTTTGAAAGAGTTTACTGGCACCCGAAATAAACTCAATAATATAATACTCGAGAACCTCAAACTATACGAGAGTTATAGGTAATGACGTTACCCACAGGCGTCAATGTGATGTAGAATGTAGATTCAACTCATTTGGTACGTCATAAAGATGTTTGATTTCGATAATGAATTGCATAGTTACCGTCAAACTGCATCCAAGCGACCAGTCCTGCTACGTTACAAATTACGAATCCGATGATACTAATTATGGATAAAATTAGTCTGATAACGTTGACCGTTTTACTACCGAATGTAGGATATATCCGAAATGATATTATCACCTGAAATAATATTACAGTTTTAATAAAATTGATGTATCGTCTCATTTCATCTCCATAAACGTTGTCAATATGTTTTTCATAATTTTTTTTTCAGTTCGGTTATGGAAAAAATGCATCAAAGGTACTATTCAAATTATCTTATGTATTCAGGCTGGGCATATTTCGAGACAAATTCACTGGCGATCGAAAAAAGTGCCTTGAGAATGTAAAAGTTATTATCTCGTAACTTTACAAACCATGTTATTCACATGTGTCTAAAGGTCGAAAATTCGTACTTTTGTTTATAACTCGAAAACAAAAAACGATTGCAAATATTTGTGTTCGCCAGTAAATTTGTCCTCAAGAAAGAGATCCATAGTTACCAAGTTACCCTATACAATTTTCCCACCCTGTACAACAATAATGTATTCCAATGAATTTTGACAAGCGAACATCTCAACAACTATCGAAGTTTTTAGTTTCTGTAAAGTAGCACCACAGTCTATACTTGCTAATTAAAATGAAAAGAATATTCTTTTGAAAAAAATCGAATTGAATATTTTCCAATTTTGATATACTTGAAGAAATAAATACAAATTGAGATAAATAAAACCAAACAGGCCGAATAGGGTATTGATTATTCGAACCAAAGAGATCGTTTTCATCCTGCCGGTAGGTATAAACATTACCAAGGTAATAGAAGGTACTTGAAACTGAGAATCTTTCAATTTTGCTCAGATAGTCTGTATCCCAAAAATTCTCTCATTTGTTACGATTTTTCTACTTGGGTTCGTGAATTTGAAACACTTCACTAAGTACTCGAAATACAACTGAACACTTAGTTAAATCACAACCATATTCGTTTTACAAATCTCAATGTTCACATTACAAACATTCTTTCTAAACTGACTGCCCGTGCCGATCCGTTCCTTTTATATGGGCACAAGTTATTCATTCTCGTAAAATCACCCAATCTCCAGAAATAACAGGAAATACCTAGAACTACAGCGATGAATCATCCTCTCTAATTGATCTGATTGATTACTGCAGGTGTCAATACAAAAGTACGAATATTCGATTCAAAATAACGTCTAATCGTTTCTAAAAGTTTCATGTAGCCATTTTTCAATGAGTTTGATGTGAATATGAATCAAACATGATTGAAAGAACATTATTCAAATATCTTTCAACAGTAGCGCCATCTATTGCTGTACATGAGAACCCCACGTAATGAGCTGAAAATCAATTGTTTCAAATCAAGGATTTTTCTGCTGAAACAGAAGAAGAGTAGCGCCAGCAGGTCTTATTTTCATCATTCGTATAATTTATATTCCATAGGCTCACCTGATTTATTTGATAAACTGTTCCCATTCCAAAACACAAAAATGCTCCGATTACGTGGACTACGAAAACGTTATTGACCTGAAAATTGGCTACTATTAAACATCCAAGGGTTACTAAAACTCCAACGGTCAGACTGGAATTGTTGAGCCATTTCGTCACTACGCCGAATTCGTTTCTCTCTGTTTGATCTCTCACCTGCCTGTATCTTATGTACACCGTCATTAGGACTGAAAATGTATGGACAGCCATTTTACTATATATTGCATTATTTCATCCACCCCAATTTTAATTTATCATAATTTGAAATGTTTCATGTACATCAGAAGAAATTTAAAACGATTGTTCAACAAAACTTATTGCTTATTGAACTAAAATTATTCTTGCATTTTTTTGGTACCTACGTCTATAAGGAATACAAAAGTTTTTTTATGTTCTGGTTCTCACGAAAAGTGATATTCTGTAGTGTTCAGAGAACATCGTGGGAGCCAAAGGAAAGAAGGTAGGAGTTGGTGTTCTTCCTAAATTTCTGGAGATCGTATGCCTTGGGGAACACCTCCCTAGGAAATGAGTTCCAAAGTCTCGATGTTCGTTGGATGAACGAGTCTTTGGAAAGGGAAGTTCTCCAGGTCTCTAAAGTGACCACAAAGGGATGTGAAGACTGAACTTGACGGGTTAATCTTGAAGAGACGATTATTGATATTTGAGAAGAGCATCGCCCATGAAAGAGGTAATGTCACAAATGGGAATATATTATAAAAATTTCCATAATCTCGAAGCAATCCATAATCATAGGTCGGTCATGTCTTTGTTTATGCTTCAATCTAAATTCAATCAACTGTAAATTTTGGAAAAGTACATGAACATAATCACATGCATGATGCCATTAACATTTGGTGACCTCAGATCGCCGAACGTTTGCGGAACGCGACAGTTATGAAAATAATTACAATATAAAAAGACTAGATAATCAATTCCAAGCAATCACTTAATCAGAGTGGAGTATTTGAATAGTGATGCCAATCTGATCTTCGTTTTCGGAGATGGTCCATGAGCCATTCTCAGTTTTCATTTAAAACCACTTCACGGAAGTGTGACTTCAGTGCCCTACCTCCAGGCCCACGATATGATTATGTTACAAGGTATGTTCTTATTCTCTTGTTTTTTTGTTAACTCGATGTATTCGTTTTGAATAAATGTGTTATGTCTATTTGATTGGAACAAGTAGTTTATTTTAGTTTTTTCACTCCCTACAGATAGAACACGATTTCAGGCAACCCCCGCCTATAAAGTTCGTGACAATAAATCGCCAACTTTTCTACGGTGTTCCAGAGAAGTGAGCGAGTTTGTAAGCGAGGCATCACCGACGAGAGGAATTGCCCTCTTTCTGACAGAATCCAGTAGTTTCAGGATATGTTTAGGTGCCGCACTCCAAATATGGGAACAGTATTCCAGGACAGGTCAGATCTGTGCCTTATAGATCATGAGCAGCTGACTGGGAGTGAAATAGCTCTTGGCTCGAAACAGAAAACCAAGTTTTTGGGATGCGCTTTTGGCAATGGACCTCACGTGATTTTCCCAAGAAAGGTTATTGCTGATAGTAACGCCAAGCATCGAAATGGATGACTTCAATGGTATGGTTACTCCTCTGACTGAATTATGTTGGGCATAGTGAGATCGGCTTTTCTAGAGAAAAGACATGCTTGTGTTTTGTTTACATTTAATTCTACCAGGTTATTAGATCCCCAACCCTCCAGTACGGTGGAATGGTATGCCAAATTTATATTATTTATGTTGGATTATAATAAACTGAATATTTTGTTATTGAATAATCTTTCGACAAACATTTTTATTCAACCACATTTCAATTCAAGTTATATTGTAATTCGACGATCATTATTTTCCAGCAGATGAACTGAAAAGTGATTCCATTTGGTATATGTTTCTTGAATGTTGATTAACATTGGTACTTGAGTTTGAGATATTCTCGACGAACTAGATTTTTATAGTTGAAAATTTTATAGTTTGAGAACATTCATCTTCATGGCGTAAGTATTACATTTCATCGGTCTTCAGACATGTCTAACACATCAGTTTCAAATTTTGAGGTTGATCAATATGATCGATTGCTGTATTTTTCAGCTGAAGAATTGTCGAAGTTTTGGTATAATCACTTCAATGTTTGCGTATTGGATATATTGCTAAATTTTTTCCATTAACATTTTTATTCATGTAACATTTCAATTCTCATCAGTCTTTCAAATATTAGTATTTTCTGGGAAAGAACTAAATTTTTTGTTCGATTAAATTGTTTGTTGTTAATAAAGGCGCCTAATAATTGAAATCATCAACAATCAATTTAATTCATGTATATCATAATAAAACTTAATAAATCGAAAAATGTTTGTAATACAATGTTTGATGTATTTGAATAATGATGTATGAATTGAATTGTTTGTTGATAATTTTAATTCAGTGGGAGCGAGCGGATAATTATTGGCCTTTCTATTAACCATACAGTGCCCTACGTCAGTAGAACTGGTACTCAAAATTGCTGTTTGATGCCAGCGCCCAATTAAAATCATCAACAATCATATTAATTCTTGCGAATTATTATTATCAAATTCATGTATAATTGGAATTAAAGTCAATTTATCGATTGGTGAAATAAAATGTTACATCAACAAAGTTAGGTCATCGAAAATAATACCTAAACATACCTAAACAAACCTAAAATAGATAGATTGCTTATAATTTTTCACCAAACAATTGAATTTATGTAACATTCGAAATCATCTATCATATGAAACATAATAATTTTGTTGAACAATCGGTATAAATGTATTTTGATATACATGGAACATTTCAAATGTAACGGATCGATCATGACTAATTAAAATTAAAGTGGATGAAAATGATACAATAAAAAGTAAAACGGCGTTCCATAGAAATGTATGATGATTGGTATAAAACAAATCACTACGTAAAAACAAATAATTACCATTTATTGAATTACAAATATAATAATCTGAAACTTCCTCTATTTCATTTCTGAAATAACTTTACAATAATCGAGGTCTGAGCATATATTATACCAGGATTACCATCAGGGTGCCAACAATTTCATAGGTAAAAAAAAAGAATATGGCGTCGAAAGTTGTATTAAATATATCTGAAACTATAAAAGAACAAATATTTCCGATAATTCCAACTCCTTTGGCTTGGTCAATTACTCATATAGGTATACGAAACCGTCTGCTTCAAATAATAACTGAGGAAATAAATAAAAACAAAATCGTAAAATTTCAGTTTGTTCGAAATATCTCGGATATACTAACTTTCTGCAGTTTTCGAATAGACATATAGAAGTAACTCTGATTATGCTACTTTTTTCTCATTCAATCATCTTTCTTACCGTTCAGGAGATGGCAATACTGTCCCTATGAAATTGTTGGTACAGATAGACCTCCTGATGAAATATGAAATGTTGTTCTCTTACATAGCAATCCTCCTATTGTTAGCATCATTCCAAAAATGCAACTTTCTGGTGCCCACCCACCTGTATCACTTATGTAAGGGAATAATATCGGTTTAACATGATCTGCCTCAACTGCGACGACATACCTAGAGAATTAGTTCAACAAATTTTTTATTATTATCGGGTAAAGAAAAAAGAAAATGATTACGTAATATATAATCTAAAGTAGCCAAACTTTTCTTAGGACAAAAAACTCCTTGAGTGCAGGAATTACAAATGATTGTATAGAAAACCAGTGGTTGAACTTCTTATAACTCATTACTTAAAACCTAATACTTGAAACTAAAGACTCAAAACTGCTGCAAAAAATCAACAGTACCTAAGTGTTCGAATCAAGATTCAAAGGAAGAGGAAGCTGGACAAAATAAACACCCTACTAAATGTACCTTGACTTTAAAAATACGGTCGCGCCTGCTGACTTTTTCAATATGCACGATATCTTAATGTCTACAAACGTACAATCACAGGTAGATTATTCTTCTGACTAAAAATTCACGAGCCCTGGTATTTCGAGTACATTTCCGACAACCCCTGTATGCCAACCATATTATCGATGGTGAGAAAAAGGGGAGCATTAGTACATTGGTATAGGAACATATTGCGAACAAGGCAATCAGACTTACGATATGATGAATGTGACCAACAACCACAATCCGAAGATGAGAGGCACTAAATAAAGTTTCTTGAGTATCATTTTTCTCTGCTTCTTCTTGAAGTTTTGACAACACGTGTCAAAGCTAGACTAGTTGGTATTCAGAAATGTTGACATCTTCAGAACACGAACTGTGAGAAAATTATATTTCATTATAAGTAATGTTGTCATTATAGATATCCTAATGAGAAATCTATAGTCAGATATCCAGGTAGATAAAGTAAATGTCATATTTTATTTGTATTCCTACGTTATTGATTATTACCTTGGTATGATTATGACTCCCTCGATTTGTATAAAAAAATTTGTGGAAATCAGAATTGTCTATTATAATCATATTATAATTCTTCAGCTCTGATACATTTCACTGTCTTAAAATTTTTATTTCACTAGACTTGCCATTCTAGCATTCACCAAAAAATATACATTCACCATAATTTTAAATTTGAATAAACATTCACTCAATATTGAGTAAATCTATCAATGTTTTAGTACCCTAAATAAATTATTTCTGATAACATAAATGGACTATACAGAAATACTGTATTTTAATGCTGTGATAAGACCATGACAAAAGTGTTGGCATATGATGATCATTATTTTTAAGGTCTTGGTATTGATATACAAATCTTTTCAGTTTCAATGGTTTTGACCCTCCTTACTTCATGGATGTCAATTGGCTAATATGAACTTCATTTCATTCGGGTTCGAACACTTCGAACGATTACTGTTCTAGAACTGTCAGGAGTATGCGCAGTAGAATTGGTCGCGTTCGGGTTTTGGTTTTATCGAACCGTTCTAGGACTGACTTGTTAAGGCGCGTTTCCATTACGCGCGGAAAACCTTCGAACCAAGCGAGCCATGTCGAACATGGCCGCGCGCGAACATGGCTCGCGCATACGCGCCTTTTTACGCGTTCGGGTTATTTCAGAATCGTCCTGGAACGGACCTAGAACCGTCCGAAACCAGTACCTGTTATCGAGCGTGAACCATTCTGGGATTATTTTTGACGCATGCTCAGTGTAGTCGCTTCTTACTCATTGTATATTATTGCTATCCAGGATCGTTTATACTGTTTGGGTTTTTACACTTTATGAATTGTTTTCGGACAGTCTGAGAACAGTTCTAGGATCTAGACAAATACGCAAGAGTTCTGCGCAGTCCACGAACGATTCTTGAACAGTTCTGTGGAGTGTCATATTGAAATATGTAGGTGAGTGTATCGGCTTTTGAATGATACCTATATTATATAAATTATTACTCACACTATTTCCCAGTAAAACAAGAGTAGGTCTGTCATCTCATGCCATATTCATTTCGGTACCTATATTATTCTTCGCTTCATCATGATGATCAACTTTTTTGTATAACCAATAATGACCTAATATCGTAAGCTGTTTCACAAATTCATTATTTCTCTCTCACGACATCGATTGAGTTTAACTACAGCATTACTTATGAAGCATTGATGCTGTCAAGTTTATTGGAAAATAATATACTTGTTTTTACTCAATACCCAGCTTGTATACGTTTGAACTATCGTTATAAAAGCTTGCATTCGATTATTTTTATCTGAGATACATTATTTACAATATTAGTTTCCGCATCAAACTGATAGGAACAATTGCGGTCTTATCTACAACTAATAAGTTCTACGATTTCTAATAATCACGCCACTTATAGAGGCGAACTAATTATTAACAGTAATATACAGTGTTTCTGATTTTGATGAATATTCATTATAATTATGGCTTACTTTTATTTTCTTGCACCGTTTGAGAGTTTAAAAGCAGTTGGAAACACTCTGTATATATCCCTCATTCGATGCAGAGCGAGGAGCACAATTGAAAAATTCTCCATAGTAGAAGAAATGGCATTGGAGTGGATGAGAAAGCATTTTTCTACGACTATTGGATACTACATCAATTACATATGCGTTATCGATTGGCAAATGTAGATGATTCCTCATACGTGTTGGATTCTCAACATTCTTCAACTGCTGACAACCAATCACAAACTTCGAATTTAAGAATCCAACAGGTTGAAGCCAATGACGAAGCTGCAATTAAACACATTTTTCGAAGTGGGCTATGCTCCCCTGACTCGGTTATCGCGATAATGTAATTTTCAATATGATGAACTGTCACACGATTTACGAAATGATTGATAGGTACAAAGAGAATGTCGATCATGATGAAACTATGAGGAGTGAGTGAAAACGACGAAAAATGTACCTCCTATAGCGCCAGATTGAAAATTTGTTCCGATGGTTGTAGCCCACAGAACTCAATTGAGTTTTGTGTTGTAGACTCCACAGTATCATACACCTACTGAAGCTATATTTTTCTATTTTGCACCTATCTTTATACCATTGCCACATAGCACAGTTGGTTAATTAGAAGTGCGGAAGTTAAAGTAGCTCAACCAGGTTTGGGTTCGAATCCCTGCAGCTCATTCTATTTTTTTTTGTTCTTTTTCTATTCTCTGCACCGCGCTATATGTACAAATAGGATTCAGTTATATCGTTAAGTTATGTTTATTAGGTTTTTTGATATTTTTTATACTACTAGTCAACTAGACATTTTTCAGCTATAGTCTTCTACTCGCGTTCAATGGCTATCCTTTTGCTCGGATGATTCCCATTCTTCGGATGAGGTCCATTATACGCTCGTTGAAGAATATACTATTATTATGATGAGGCAACACTGATAGGGTCAGTTACATTTGCATGTTGGTTTTCTATAAATATTTCTGGTTCATACACCCATATTGATCTGAATTCAGTCTCAAATGACAGGATATATGTTATAATGCAAATCGAACAAATCCATTCTGATACTGCACTGACACTATGCCAAATAAAACCACCATCTTTTTTAGTCCACGTCAAGTAACTAGTACCTGAAAATCAACAGAAAAATATATACCCACAGTTTCTATTCAGTTTGTTTTGTTTTTTCAGTTGGTACTTTGTTTTTCATGGTCATCATATAGCCATGATTATTAGTTACTATGGCTACCATCATTATCGCAATAATGATGGAAATAAGACCTGGTGGCACTACTCTTCAATTGTTTCAGCAGACAAATCCTTGATTTGAAACAATTGAATTTCAGCTCATTACGTGGGGTTCTCATGTACAACAATAGATGGCGATACTGTCGAAAAATATTTGAAGAATTTTATTTCAATCATGTTCGATACATATTCGCATCAAACTCATTGGAAAATGGCTCCATGAAATTGTTAGAACCGATTAGAAGTCATTCAGAATCAAATATTCATATTTTCGTATTGACACCTGCAGTAACCTGTAAATTTGGTTAAAATCGCATCTTCACTTAGCGAGATTCAGCCACTCAAGAGATTTGGGACCAGTCACCAGTCACAATATAGGAAGTGATTTCACCATTTTCACCAGTCTATCTATCCACCTCTATCGCAATAATTGTTTTTAGTGCAACAAGCCCAAAACAAGCCACAGATGTTGTCATCATCACTGTGTCAGACTGTCAGAGATATTATCACATTTTGTAACAATAAATATTCAAATTTCTTCGGTTTAATTAAAATCAGAATAATTCTTGTAAAAATCATCCGTAATCGCAGTTTTTGTCAATCAAGAAATGTTTATTATAATAATCCGGTATAACCGGGAATGAATTGAATTTGAAATTGAGTTGAGTTGAATTTTTTAAAATCTATACATGACCCCAATTATTAATTAGTTGAATTGAATATTTCTATTCGTTTTCGAGGTATTGGCGTGTGGAGTTTCAAGTGAAAAACCCCCTGTACCTATAATATGCTATATATTTCGAATCATCGTTTATAATGGTGAGTCCCAATTTATTGTTATGTGTACTGAGGTTATTGTTGAATATTGATACCGAGCAGGACCAATGACGGCTAAATTAAAAATCTAGCCAGCTGGCTAGATTATTCATTTCCAGCTGGCTAGATTTTTCATTTAGCCGTCATTGGCATCAGGACCATGGCAATAGGTCCCCATACGAGTATCTATATCAATATAACTTCATACTTTTTGTAAGTGGCTGTGAGTATTGGTCATTGGAACAGTGGATGTGTTCTTTACATTGGTGTTGATGAACGAATATATCTAATAATTATTATTGTTAATTTACCTACAGACTGTGAATTTACCTTCAAATTCGGTGTATGAAATCATAGCTGTTATGAAGCATACTATGTAAGAAATCACTGACAATGAAGAAATAAATATCCTAAATGTCATTAGTTTTTGTTGGTCAATAACTGAACTGATAGCCATGTACAAAACCGTCTGAAACAAAAAAAAACAATTATTGGATAATGAATTCAGGGGACTACAGGGTGACAAATATAAAGTATCTTGGAGATACTGAAATCTGAGATATGAGAAATTTGAAGATATATTGGTGGAAATAATCTACTTGAAATCATACTTTATGACAGATCTTAGAGGTTTTTATGGATAATATTACGTAATAGAAGACATATTTTCGTTTGTGTCCATAACAAAAAATCGAAGATGATAATGATTTCTTGAAGCAGACCAAAAATCGGATAAGAATTTGTACCTGTATGTACAGTATGTCTCACTTTTCATGGAAGCATCCCTGTGTGACTTCCATATATTTATAGAAGTATTGTAATGATGAAAATGAAAATCTCAGTACTGATGGAAATGTTGAAAATGCACCTAGCGGTATAATGTTCTTTGGCCTGAGAATGATTTACACTGCCTGACACAGACGCGAATGACGCGATGGAACTACCGATTATAGAGATTCAAAATTAATGAAACCATGCTCAGAATAATTGGTTGCCAATAAATAAGTTTAATGGAATTTTATTCGAATATCTGCTAGAATATGCTGGATTCTATGAAAAACCCAATTAGTTATAATTACCTATGTTATTTTTTCACATAAAAAATAGATTCCCTGTAGATATTAATATTATGTTTTTCCAATTTGTGCTCATGACTATTTGATAATCTTTCTACTGAAATTTGAAAAATAAGGATGTTCCTCTGAAAAGGACCCCACACTGTATACACTATAATGACTATCACTGAATGTAGATATCATCCCCTACCTGCATAGAAATATATACTGATCCAAATCCAAACACCATGAATGCCCCAATCCAATGTACCACAAATACGTTGGTCTCTTGGAAACATCCTACTATGGTGACACCAAAAGCTGCTAGCAAACCAACATAGAGGGACCTCTTGTTGAAAGAATCTTTGTTAGGGATGTTGTGTTTCAATAGAATCCCATCGACTTGTTTGTATTTGAGGTATATAGCGATGGTAACTGCGAAAATTCGAATCACATATCGAAAAAGCGATTAAGCTCAATTTATAAACTCCGCTGCCGTAACTACAGTCAAAGTTTACAGAATATACTATACAGTTGACGCTGCCGTTCCAAAATGTATTGAGGAGATATCCGACGGCACCTGCCTCAGCTGCGTAGTTTATGAACAGATGTTTATTTTTAGCACATTCCATCTACGAACAGAAACTGCAGCGTCAACTGTAGCTACTGCAGCGGAGTTTATAAACAGAGCTTAAGGGTTGAAGATCGGTATTACATTATATGTAAACACTTTGAAATGTTATGAGTCAGTTAGTTGTTATATAATGTCATGTTAGCTGTCCTGAAATAAAACTTTTGTGATACAAGTTTTTAATTCTAAAAACTACAGGAGTCAAATACATTGCAAGAATTTCTACATTATAGTGTGACATGATGTTATTGCGATCAATTACCCCACTATCCCAATCAAGAAGACTTGTAGAATCATGTTTTTATTTATAGAAATTGGAATAACCCAATAACTGTAATAAAAGTATAAGTATTTGGTAAATGGTTTTGGATAATTATATATAATACAGCAAGTCCCATTCATAATAACAGATAAATTTCTACGCGTTAGTTTTTATTGCGTCACCCTGTACCCAAAATGAAAACGTATCAAGAACGTGATGGGTTGCAACAAAATTACACCATTACAGGAACCTTCAGTTGTTGATTTAAATGATACAGGGTGGCGATTTCCCTAAAGTTTTCACATAATAGTGGCCATATTCAAAAAAGAATATAAGGGTATTAAAAAAAAGATTCACATTCTGCGACTATATGAAAAAGCCTGTATGGTGTAATTTTTTTTTGAGTGAAACTTTTGTCCGCAAATCTCAAGATAACAAAGATATATGGAACTCCGGAGTTTACCAGGTGCCCACGGAAAGTGGGTCGCCCCTAAAACGTTTTTGTTTTCGGAGATAATGTAATGAAATTTGGTGAATCTGTTTAAAAAATGTATAAAACTTCATTTTTTGACAAGTAACTCAACTTCATGCCAATTCCGGATTCACAAGAAATGACATAAGGTTTCGATTTTTATATGGGACACCTGATATATTTTCAGTTTTTTGTCTCCATATGACATGTAGAATACAAACATGTATCATTTGTTACTATTTGTAACTACGAACAACAAACCCACTAGAATAGTATCACCCCGAATTGTTGAAGCCAATATGAAATTCATATTCATGTTTTTCCCCCACAGTTTTCAAATCAAATTTTGTTTGATGGTTCATTGAACGGCATATTCCCAGTTTTGTGTGAAAATTTGAATAGGATTTTACTTAATAACCTTTTCTATTCTGTTCAAATCGAATTTAAAGGATGGTGAAACCTCAGGTGAAACGCTGTGAAATGTGTAAGAGACGATTTAAAAGTGGTGACCAGAACACAAGATTCCACTGGTGAGTTACTCAGTGTCGTATCATTCGTTTTATAAACATTATTCACACACCCTTATATTCAAAACGATTTTTGGTAATTTGAAAACATTCTCGGATTTTCCCGAGATGAAAAAATATGATCGGGAAAGAAAATATCTCAATTTACTAAGTGATGAAATGGTTGTCCCAAGTGGTAAGATAATGCTGTTACTAGTAGCTAAGCCAATATTTAGTGGAATTGATAAGTAATTACAACATGTTTGATGTTATATTTCTCAAGTTCCACACTTTGAAACTTCATATATTGCCAGAAATTAAACAATAATATAGTTGTGATGGTGAATTAAATCCATTATCATTCAGGTAATAAATCAAAGATGTATATTTTCAGAACACTTTGACATTAGGTACATCGTTTTCATTCAGCCTTAGGAATAATGGATACGATAATTTTGTTAGTAGGTCAATTTATTCAAATTCAGACCCTTCCAAGATAGCAAGACACTGCTGCTGGGGGAATCTATTGTTGCTATCCTTGTTTTAGAATGGGGTAACCCTAGTAACTGATTTAGATGTTGGCTGCAAACAACTACTGTGGTAAGGATAGAGCGTTATTCATCTAGTCTGTTATATTCGAAGATTTGTAACCATTCATTATTATTGTTTTCCAAATATTTTTTTTCTATTCCACGATTTATATTTATTTTCAAAGGTAACATGGTTAGAAAAAAATAGCATTTTATTACGATTAAGTTGATATACCGAACATTATTAGGTTGTGAGAAAACTTTTGGTCTAAAAATTGAAAATATAACAAATGATAAATGTTTGTATTCTAATAAATGTCATATGAAGACATAATAACTGAAAATATAACAGGTGTCCCATTTAAAAATCGAAAGTTTATATCACTTCTGGTGAATCCAGAATTTGCATGAAGTTGAGTGACCTGTCAAAAAATGCAGTTTTATGCATTAAATAGATCCACCAAATTTTCATTCCATTATCTCCGAAAACAAAAATATTACCTTCCGTGGACATATAAGTTGATCACAATGTATGGAAACTTTTTTCATTTCCAATAGTTCTATATATCTCTTATTAGAATCTACAACACGATTTCAATGACACCCTGCGGAATTATAAATACCAAGGTTAAAATATTGGAGTATTAAAAGTATTCACAACTGGACGAATGAAGAGATGTTTTTGGGGTTATCTAATGGGTTAAATTTAATAGGTTGAATCTAATGGATTGAAACTAAATACCTAGGTACTACTCACTAATGACCCATAATATATTCAGTACTAGCGCAAAGATGCAGCTTTCTGGGGATATAGTGCCTGTATCACTGATGTAGGGTACTACAGTTGTGACGTGTTTGCTGAGGTAGGATAAGGTGGCCCTGAAAGCCATAAATAAGATTAAACTAAATTGTTGGGGAACAAAGGATTACATGAATGTGGAATTTGTACTCAAAATCGTTTGAGAGGGAACATATTTCCTTTTTTTATTCTCAGTTGGTATGGCTGAATTGTTCACATGACAGTTGTGGAAAAATTTTTCACATCAAAATAAGCATCAATCAGTCGATAGTAGGTATACTATATATAGGTACTTTGTCGTGATTATAATAATTGAGCAAATAAAAAGGCAAAATACCAACAACAAACAAAAATAGCATGATCTCGTGATTATTATTTTTCGCAGAATCTTTCTGTTATTTGTTTTTTAATAGGCAGCCCATTACTTTTTTTCTTTTGCTTGAATGTATACTCACGTAATAATTACTAAAATCAATAATGATGAAAATATCACTTTGGGTAAAATTCCCACGTTCAGCTTATTATTCATGATCAAAAATCGGCACGACCTGACAAACCACTTTAATATTGCTTTCTCTCCTATCGAGAAATACTTATTGATATAGCATAGCATATGCATTCCAAAAACAAACTGAACAAACTTTCCTTTGAGTGTGATTAGGATGTCATTGAATGAAAATTACTGTTTTTTAACATCGACGTCATAAGTTCGGAAGTACAAAGGTTTACCATCAGAAGGTGAATTTGTTCGATTTCTCAGCAAGCATCTATATAGTTTGTCAGACGAATAATTCACGTATTCCTATAACGAATACAATATTATTTCTTCCACTATCAATAATCATAAAATAGTTATTTGTTTTACTAGGCACAAAAGCACAAGATTTAATGCCGCGGCTGGTGTTTCATAGCCGAGCGTAGCGAGGCTATGAAACCAGCCAAGGCATTAAATCTGCTTTTCTGCCGTGTGAAACATATAATTTTTTCTTCAAATTTGTTCCAATTCCACGCAAAATCGACTTTTTCATATTTAAATTGCGTTTCATTATCAATATCCAAATAACTAAATTATTTTATCAAAGGTAACTGGGCCCTGCGTTACTATGTTTACCGCTGATGACGTTTGTTGAATATGTTTGTCATTGTCAATTTTGAAAAGTTGTCATGTTAGAAATGGATTTACTGCAAAGTGAGGATGAATTGATGCAATTAACACCACCTGAGATAAGAGACCAGGCGCGAGATGTGGAATTTAACCTTTTACCGGAAAAATCAAGAACTGTATATGAACTCACATACAGCAGATTCATGGAATATAGACAGAAGAAAAATATAGGATCTTTCTCTGAAGATGTGCTGATTGTCTATTTTTCCGATCTTTCAAAGAAAATAAAGCCTTCAACGTTATGGTCTACCTATTCGATGTTGAAAGCTATACCCTGAACATAAAAAATAACATTGATTTGGCAAAATACCTGAAGTTACGGGCTTTTTTGAAACGCCAGTCATACGGTTTCCATGCAAAAAAATCACGAGTTTTTCAAAGAGAAGAAATCGAGAAATTTTTATCAGATGCCCCAGACGAACTGTATTTGTGTACGAAGGTAGGAATATATCGAAAATGATCTATTATGGATTAAAGAACTAATTTTCAATTTATATTTTAGGCTGTACTTATTGTTGCAGTCGCTGGGGCTTGTAGATGTGATGAGCTTTTGCAAATGAAAACAGATGATATAAATGATATGGGCGACAAATTGCTAATTATGCTACCAAATACTAAGACCAAAAGATCAAGATCTTTTGTAGTAACGGAATATTTAAACGTTTACAGAAAATATGCAGCCTCCAGACCCTCGAATTTAAATAATCGGCGTGTCTTCTATAAGTATGCGAACGGTAAAGCACATCATCAATTCATTGGCATTCACAAATTCGGTAAACTGCCAGAAGAAATTGCTACTCTTCTGGGACTATCCCATGCGAAGCAACATGGAGGAAAATATTTTCTGGTGTTTCCGGAGTATCAAGTGTGGATACTAAAGTTGTTAATTTTACTGGAAAGGAGGGAAGTGGACAGAGTTCAATTGTATTAAATAATTGTTCACAAATCACCATAAATATATCTAATAAATAAAAATTTCGTGTTGTAGTTTGTAGTTTTAATGCAATAAAACCAGTTTATTATCATCAGCATCATTTTGAGTTTTCTTAATGTCATTGTCAATTTTAATAACCAGTTTGATTCAAATTATTACTTGGAAGGTTGCCTAGCCACGAACTTTTTCTGCCTAGGCAGTAAAAGTGGACTTTTCTGCCTAGGCATTAAAAGTACAACTTCTAAGCCTGCCAAGTGTCATTAAAAGGCCGCTTTTAATGTCATTTGGAGAAAAATGTATTTTTTGTTTCTGAGCGTAATATGGATTTGAATATGATGACTAGGTAAAATGATGATGATATTCTTTACTACTAGGATAGGACGATATTGGTTACGAACTGCAAGTATTTCCTCATTTATATTTCAAATCTGACTACAAGCGGCCGTTTACAACAAAGTCATTTACAACACCCTGTGAAAAAATCAAAAAAATATATACAGGGTAACCCGATATTACATATAAAGATTTCAGCTGTAGATTCTAGGAACAAAAATAGTAAAAAAAGGTTCATATAACATGAGTACAGAAATGCCCCCTTAAGGATAGTTATAGCCATGATGGAAGTTTTTTAATCAATATTTTCGAAACGCTTTGAGATAAAATAAAAGAATTTTATCTATATGCCCAATTCAAAAATATTGAGAATATTTTGAAATGTTTGTTCAGTGGCGTGGAAAACGGGAGGCTAGGGGTACTCTTTCCCCTCATTTTTTTCAGTTTTTTGCAGTTTGATCATGAAATACCTCCACTTTTTTAACATCTATCGCCGAAATTTTGATTTTATATTCGGGGGTGCAATGACAAAAAAACAGTGATTTTGCACTTATCATGCGATCTATTTTTTAATGAACATTTTTGTTAGTACATACTTACGTATTTCTATCTGAAGAACACGAATTCCATAATATTATCGTGAAAATATCTCTAGTTTTCGAGATAATCGATGCCAAAATTCGAAATGGTTATAGGGAAGGGTCGGGTAAATTGACGATGTTAACGAAAAAAAAATAATAATTTCAGGTCGACATTGAATTCAATTTTGAAATTGTTTATTTATATACAATAATAAACATCTGACACACATGTAAAAATGAACTAGTTTTCAAAAAACTAAACTATTTTACAAAAATAAAAAATCATGAACTTGAGAAATTGGTCATCTTGCCCGAAGATGGGCTAGCTAAGATGACGGATATATGCCGGTAATTTGAAATATATCAGCATATAAGTCGCACATAAATATGCTTGTACACCGGAATAATCGGTACAAGATTCATATGCCTACATCTCAAGCATTGCGAGCACTGAATCCAGTCTTCTGTTGCTGGATCTTCGAAGTGTTCATCACATGTAATTTTATATTTTTTTTTTCTGGTTTCTTGTTGTTTTTTGTTTCTTTCTGATTTTCAACATGTTTTTGTTTTTTCAGTCTCGTCTTTTTCTTCTGCCTTTCATTTTCTAACTTCTCCTCCAACTGTCTTTTCATTGGCGTGCTAGTGATAAAACTGGCAAGATGACGGACTTCGTCATCTTACCCGCACCATCTTACCCGTTTTGAGGTTATTTTTATAGCCGGAGAGAATATTTCCATGACAAACATGATATCGATAAATTGTAGTGACATAATATGCAATGAAATACATTCACTACATTCAGTAATTGAGCACAATTAAATGTCAAAATACCTTTAAAAATTTGTTAGGAAGCTTATATCTAATATTGTGACGATGGTTATGTTTTAAGACCAGATATATGCGAGATACACTCATTTGCACTTTATCCGCAAACGGTTTCGCAGCCTTGCAGGGTTGCGTTCCTAACTTACCTAATACTCCCCTATACTGCACGTTTGAAGAAATTACTAGCCGTTCGTCATCTTACCCACTTCGCCAACTTACCCGACTTTCCTCTACTTACCTCTGGTATCGTCAAGCGAGCTAAGCGTAGCTTAAAAGTATACGGTGAATACGGCCGTGAGTACGTTAATAAAGCCTCTGTTTCATGCTTATACGAATTTTGCAAAATTCATGCGAATCGAAAAATTATAAATATTACTTATATTGATATTCCTACTCTACAAAAATATTGATTTATGCATTCTGTGGTATCATTATCATGATAATATAAAAATATTCGAAAGAAAGTTTAAATATTTACGATGGCTCTGGAGGGCCAATGCGAAAAAAAACAAGTCGAAATTTCGTCTTGGTAAGTCTAAATTTCGACTCAATTATCTCGAAATTTCGACTTAATTAAATCGAAATTCCGACTTTCCTCTACTTACCTCTGGTATCGTCAAGCGAGCTAAGCGTAGCTTAAAAGTATACGGTGAATACGGCCGTGAGTACGTTAATAAAGCCTCTGTTTCATGCTTATACGAATTTTGCAAAATTCATGCGAATCGGAAAATTATAAATATTACTTATATTGATATTCCTACTCTACAAAAATATTGATTTATGCATTCTGTGGTATCATTATCATGATAATATAAAAATATTCGAAAGAAAGTTTAAATATTTACGATGGCTCTGGGGATCCAATGCGAAAATAAGTCGAAACGACTTAGTTAGTCAAAATTTCGTCTTGGTAAGTCTAAATTTCGACTTAATCATCTCGAAATTTCGACTTAATTAAATCGAAATTTCGACTTATTAACTCGAAATTTCGACTTATTATGTCGAAATTTGGAGATAATGTCGAAATTTCGTTTTAGTAAGTCGAAATTTCGACTTATTAAATCGAAATTACGATTTATTATGTCTAAATTTCGAGATAATTAAGTCGAAATTTCGTTTCATTAAGTCGAAATTTCGACTTACTAATCTGAATTCATCAAATAGGCTTTTTTGGTCAAACATCTATTATTATAGATCATTATTGTTATGTTCATCCTTTATAGGAAATATGAGTGATGTTATAGATGCACGGAAATCGATATGGATGCATATGAAAATGTATCCAAAAAGGATTTGTCACTACAAGAAACACAATTGGTTTACTATTTGAATTTGGTAGTCACATCAGGAGTTTCTAAGAAAACGAAAGAAAATTGAGATGAAAGCAAAAATAACGCAATGATCTAATAATAGATCTTAGACAGCCTTTTTGAATAACGTACTTTCAATTTTCTTATCTTATTGCTTATTTTATTTTATTTCCTATATGATATTAGATTATATTGATATTATATTAAGTCGAAATTTCGAGATAATTAAGTCGAAATTTCGAGATAGTTAAGTCGAAATTTCGACATAATAAGCGAAAAAAAAGTCTTAGTAAGTCGAAATTTCGTCTGTAAGTCGTTAAGACTTATATTTTTTTCGCATTGGTCCTCCGCCAGAGCCATCGTAAATATTTCAACTTTATTGCGATATTTATTTTCAGTGACCATTTTATTCTCATAAATTTTCTGATATTCGTATGATCCGGTATCCAGTATCCGTGGTGTTCTACCACGTGATCATAGTACCTACTTTCTTGCTGATCCCCTCTGATACCAAACAAATACTACAGGATGCCAGATGGGTTTAATAAGGCCTTTTCGGAAACTTACCCCGATCACAAGTCGGGTTACGAAAAACGACCCTGGGTTAGTAATCGAGGCAATGCAAGTCAGGTGAACGTGCGGGTTAGGGATCGTGTCAATCCAGATAGGTTTCCGAGTATTTATCGTAAGCATTTACCATAGATTATGCATACGCATGGCTTTTTTTTCTTTTCTTGGATGTAGCTTCCCGGTGGTGCTTTTATCCAGCTTTCCTTCTACTAATGACGCTCATCACAGAAATAATTAGTTCTGTGGTGTTCATGCTTTCTGTGACTGTGATTGACTCGATGACGTTGACAGTTGATGTTTGTTGTGAACCTTGCATAGAACTGTCAACTGGGTAATGTCAATGTCTACGTCAAGCGTCGAGGTCGTCATTGCCGTGGAGTGTTTTCTATGTTGCCAGTTGCTTGGTCAAGTCTCTAGTCATTGGTCAAGCGTGACGTGATTTATTTTTATTTTCGTAATTTCGTTTCAGAATATTATGAGTGAAGATTTGTTATGGGTAAATTATTGTTGAAGCTGATATTTACTTCATAACAACCAGATAGTTGAAGACAGTTATTTCGCTTCCACTCCAGAAAAATGACCGACACAATCGAGGAAACAATGTTCTGCAGGTTATGTTTGGTATCAACAGAAAATTATCAGTCCCTAGATGATGATATTATTGATGTTGTGGAAAAGTTACTACAAAATACAGTGAACTCCTTCAATTTGAGGCGTGAACATGAGTTGGTATGAATATTATTAATATTGAGTATAATCCAAATATTCAATAGAATCTGTTTGCATTTGTTATTGTTTTTAAACATAAAATAATGGGATTGCTGAAAATGTTCTATGTAATATATGTACCCATGATTGCTGATGCTGATTGTAAGTCACTGGAGTCATTCAGAATATTTAGATGTATTTTTTTTTTGTTTCAGGCTCTGGAGGGTATCAGGAATTCTATAATTTGTGCCAACTGTGTTACAAAAATACAAAATGCCTGTGAATTCAAATTATCATGTGAAGATACCAAAGTAATATTATCACATTATGTTGGCTCACAAGAAAATTCAAAGTTAGACCTTAAAATGATATACTTAGTTGAAAAAGAACCTGGAAAGAAAGTTCACTCTTATGAAGAAATGAAGATTTGTAGAACTTGTCTGAATATGATAGAAACTGGACATTATGCCTGCCTTCTGGATGCTATAAAAAAGAATAATTTAGAAGACATATTTCAGTTGTATCTTCCTGAATTGGTAAATATTAATGGAATTGACAAAACTTGTGCACATTTTATAGATATTTGATGTTGAAGATCTAAGATATTGAGTTAGATAAAAATCTCAGATGAATGAAGAATTAAAAATACATTCAGTTTGAAATACATGTTGAATTAATATACATATATCATTTTCCATTTTTCAGATGTTGACTCAAACTGAATCACCACCCCTAATGTGCAGTAAATGTATCAACAACTTCAGATGTTTTTCTGAATTCATTTCAACATTTATGAATACTGAAAATAAAATCAAGAGATTTTGTGAAGAAAGAAACCTTGGTAAAAAAAATGATATGGACCTAGAAATAGTAGCTGATTCTTTTGAAGGTCAATATTAATATCTGATTTCTTTATTTTTTCCAAAAAAAACCATTTCATTAATATTTGCAGACATAGATGAAGATGCAGATGAAATCATAGAAGAAGATGGGGAATCAAAAATTTTGAATCTTTTTAAAGATGAACATCTCTTGCTGGATTGCTATAGCAATAAAACATTTTTAGTTGAAGACAATGAAAAGATGATGAAAATGTTGATCAAAGAAGACATTGATCTCTTCTTTAGGGAGACACCAGATTATGATTCTGAATGTGATGAGATTAAAGAACATGAAAGTGACAGGTAGGTATATCATTATGAGATAGTATATTATGATACAAGTTTTATAAGACGCTATTTTGTCTCACCTGTTGTTTGTCTAAGTAAACAAGTGTGACAACGTGTCTTATAAAACGTGTGTCATATGCAATTTTTTCTGTTATGATTTGATTTGAAGAAAAAAATTTGATTCAATATTGATAAATAACAGAAACATCTTCGATTGGTAACAATGATGACATTGAAATGATTAAAATCTGATGCACAAGCGTAAAGCCCAGTTTACAGTTGAGCGATTTTGATTATTAAAATACCAGGGGTGAAACCTTCAATGTTATTGTTTTTATTGGTCAATTTAATTCAAATCACTCTGAATTGAAATATACCAATTAAAACATTGAGTTTTTCACTGCTCATATCACCAAATCCAAATCGCTCAGAAGTAAACTGGGCCTAACTCTTCTGACTTTCATTTGACAGTTTGATTGTACCAATCTACATAATTTTCATTCCTTTCAGGATATTCAGTTCATTTTTTATTCTCTATATATGTACATTGTTTTATCCAAAAATGGCACTAATATATCCAATGATTATTTGTTTGCAGTTACCAAGATAATACAGGCAATAAATCACTCAATTCAATGAAAAAATCCCACCAAAATAAGTACGAAATTTTCGGAATTGAAGAGATTCAGAATAGGACATCCTCCCTACCCTCTATCCCAGCAGAAGAACCTCCATCCCCTGAAATCATGAGTCCTGAAAAATGGTTCAACACTAACACAAGCAGACCTACAAAAAGCAAAACCAAGAATCGCTTGAGATGTAAGAAAAAAAAGCTTCACAAAAAGACCAGTAGTAAGGCAAAGAGAAGTAAAACTTGGTCCAGGATAAAACCTGAAAAGGAAGCCAACAAATGTCGCAAAGTTTATGGGGTGGAGCATAAGGATTTGTGGTGCAACCAGTGTAGGTGGAAAAAGGCATGTACAAGGTTTGCAGCTCTTGAGGTGGAGCCTAGATGAAGGGGAAAGGCTTTTTTATCTTATGGATTTTAATATCAAAGTTGAATCATTTTACAAATGGTTCCCCCAAAGTTGGCACTGACATTTGATAAATTAATAGAAAATAAACTTCAATGTTGAAACAATGAAAATATTATAATTACTTGTCCTGTTTTTATTGTGTCAGCAGTCCAAGATTCTAGAATTTTATTTTTGTAAGAGATATTCTCTATTTGAATTGAAATAAATATTGTCTATTTAATTTTATTTATACAAAGGATAGGTGAATTCCAGAGATATTAAGTATTTCCTATATTTAAGAGAATGCATGAAAGTATGAAGTTATAATTATTCAAAACATCTGTATATATTTACTTTGTAAATTGTAAATAATTAAAATCAAATTAATTATTTGAGATTCTTTATTACGTTATTTCTCTTTTTGAAAAATCAAGTATTCATGGAGCTTCACTTTGATCGAATATTGAAATATGCATTCCATGTACTTGAATTAAAATTAGTTCAAGTACCTACTGAATGAATATATTTGCATATTTCCTATAAAATTTCAAATTGAGTTTCTGAATAGAACGGATTTCCAAACTTTTCATATTGAATTGAAATATAAACCAAAACTAATGACAGAAATATATTATTAATAACGTGTGTTATTTCCAAATTCTCGTCAGGGCTTCCGTGCCATTTTTGTAGTTATTGAAGACACGTACAGTTGCTTGTTTTGTTATGAATAATGGGTCATCCAATTTGTTTATTCATATAACACGAAAAAACTTATTGTGGTTTTGCTCCGTAAAGCTACCAATCAAGCTACAATACACATTTCTATAGGCGTATTCTTTAATCTCATTAATTGTGTTATACAAAACACGGCACGAATGGCGCAATAAAGGTGTGAGGATATAAAGGTGGACCTGAGATGGACCTTGGGCGCAATTGACACACCAATTAATTTTTGAATCTACCTATAATTAAACAAAAAATAAACATTTTTCCCAAATCTCTGACACCGCTGACCGCTTTTTTCTTTTCCAATTTTGGTGTATGTGAAAAAAGTGTAAGCATGAAAATGTATTTTTCTATCATAAAGCTTTCAGAAATATTAGGGAAAATTATATCCATATATAACATGGCGTGCCAACATTATCATATTGATAGGGTTGTTATTAATACGTTTATTATTTTGATATATATTTGAGTTATGGCCATCCATGGTTATGGCCTCCGAATCGGCCCCTACCCCCCTGCCCCTACCAGCCCCTATATCAAAAGTAGTTTGTTTTGTTCCGTGAAACTGAAATGTAAACTGAGCACTAAAACTAAAAGCACAAACCCCCTTCTTTTTGACTAAACTGAGTTGTAAAATGTAAAAAATGTAAAATGGTCTAAGCAGAGATTAGTCATCCAACAAGGATAAACTAAACATCAACCACCCAACCTTACTTGTTCAGTTCATTGCAGGTTCAGTCTCAGTGTTTTCATCAGTAAAAACCATTAAAAAACTCAAACAAAACAGAAGAAGAAGATTATTTCGGTTGTGAAGTAGGGTTAATTCTTTAGCGTCGTATTTCATAAAAATTGTGTAAATACTTGAAAAAACATTGTGAAAACGACTTTAATAAGTATCATTACCGAATCGTATTCGTGTGTTATGAATTAGAATTATAAGAACAACGCACGAGGAGTGATAATCATGTCTGAAAAAATGTTTTGCAGGTTATGTTTAATATCAACCGACGAATATAAACCTTTAGAAGGTGTACTTAATGAAATGGTTAATGTATTACTACAAAATACGGTGAGTTCAGATAATTCGAAGGGTTGTTGAGTACACCATATCCGAAAATGATCATTTCGAGATAGATATACTAGTATCATATCAATTAACTCCATATTCTGCATTACCTTCAAGGTCCTATGTATAAGATGGCTTCATGAATAGAAAATCTTAATAATCTGTATTGCCTGAACTTTATTGTTATCATTTACAGTATTCTGAAAAATTGATACCAGTTTTTGTGTTAGTGAAGTTTTACTGTGTTGTTTCAATTATATCAAAGATGTTTATTCTTTAAGTTTTTTCTCTTCTTTTTCAGTCCTTAATAGCTACAGAGAGTCCCATCATCTGTGATAGTTGTATAAAGAAAATACACAAAGCATTTGAATTCAAATTAACTTGTGTGAACACTGAAGTTAAATTATCACATTATGTTAGCTCACAAGAAAATGCAAAATTAGATCTTCGAATGGTTTACTTGGTAGAGAAGAAGCCTGGTAAAGAAGTTCATTTCCATGAAAATATGAAGATTTGTAGAACATGTTTAGATATGATTGAAAATGGACATTGTGCATCCCTTTTGGATACAGTGGAAATCAATAAGTTGGAAGATATGTTCAAGATATATATTCCTGAAATGGTAATTATATTATAATTCAACCATTATTTTTTTATGCATCTTTTATTTTTCCAGACATTAACAATGACTGAATCACCCCTACTTTGTGAGAAATGTATTGAACCATTTGCATATTTTGCTGAGTTCATTTCTATGTCCTTGGAAACAGAAAATAAAATTAGGAGTTTTTGTCATCAAATTGATCATAAAGAAAATAGTCAATTGGATCTAGAAAAAATAATGGCACCAACAAAACAAGGTTATTATCACTAAATATCTTTTACTTATAGTGTCCCTTATTGAACTAATATTTTGTAGGATCCAATGAAGAAGATGAAATGAACATAGATACTGAAGAATCAAAAATTATGAAACTTTTCAGAGATGAACACTTGCTATTAGATTTTTATAACAACTGCAATGAAGAATTAGAAATTGAAGAAAATGAGAGAAAAATCATGAAGATGATTTTTGAAGAAGATATTGATCTTTTCTATAAAGAGAGACCAGACTTTGATTCAATAGAAAATGAATTTGAAGAAAGTGAAAATGACAGGTATGGTGCAAAAATCATATCAGTAGTTACTGCAAGACAGAAGGGTTTATAATTATGTTATTCAATTTTGAATATATGTGGTGATTGTACCCACACAAAATATGCTGAGCCATTATATACCTCGATTATGTTATGGAATTAACAACATGACATTATAGTATTTTGTAATATCTGTCATATAAATAATGTTCTTCATCTCAAAATCAATTTATTGCACTGCTAATTGTTCAAATTTGGTTCCTCCAAAGACTATCATTTGAAATGATAGTTCTGAAGAATGTGAAACAACCTCAGTTGTGAGTCTATTGAAAACATTTCAAAAAAGTAAGTAAGTCAACTGAAGCTTTTTCACAAAAGAGGTTGACTAGTGCATTGATTAATACCCCTTGAAATGGTGAGTATATCCAAAAAAAAATGCCACACAACCCTCCTTTACATTAAAGAGTTAATCAAGATGTGCCCAAATGTCATTTTCACATTGAGCTGTCATTATTGTTTGAAAAAGATGGTGTCTATGTCCCATGTTAGCATCCTAAATTCTGCACCATTATTTACAATCATCAATTAAATGATGTAGCAATGTATAAACTAACATAGATCTTTTATTGTTTTTTCCTTTTGAACCTACAGATAATGGGAGAATGAAAAGTTTTGTCAAGATATCATTATTATAATTATAATCATTTTATTATTCAATTGAACTCATCAATTGACATATTCTCCGTATCTTATCAGGTGACATATCCCAAATTGCACCGTGTATATTTTTTCAAGAAAAGGTCACTTGACGTCACGAATTTTCACTTTCTGAAATGACTGCTGCATTAATCCAACATTAATGACCTTATTTCCGCGCACGAGCGGCAATGTTGTCACTTGATGACATTATTACCGCGCACGAGCGGCGATGCTGTCACTTAACGACATTCCTCGGAAAACGTCAACTTTGTGTTGAGATTTGAAATCGTCAAAGGCAATTGAATTAGTATATATTGATGGTAGAGTACATGAAGTATACTTAGCTTTGAAAGAGAGTGATCAGAGATCTCCTAATTCAGGGAACCACTCCTTTCAGATTCGAAAGAATATGAAGCAATCAAGATCGAAACAATTGTAGGAATATAAATTATCCTGAACTTTGCAATATTTTATTAGACATTGATGGCAAAGGCATTTCCATTACGTCTTGATTTCTGGAATCGTGGAAGATAACCTGGAGGCTGAACACGACCTGGACACCGACACTGGACATATTTACGACAGTCTTGAACTTGAATAAGGAATAGTATTACCTGAACAACTTCATGAATTATTTAAACACTCAACACGCAATCGAGAAACTAGGAAATGCACATCAACAAAACACAGATATAACCTGCTTGTTTGAAAAAGATCGCAAAAGTGATATCCGGCATACGATTACTTTCAATTTGAGTGGCAGAGATGACATAAGAGAGAAACAACACTAAGAGAGTCACACTTGACTGTCACCATCTACTTTTATTTTGGCGCATGCGCATAAATTCATCGTTGCCATCGACACTCTTGTTTCGGCTTCAGATAGGCTGTCCTTATTATCAATATTCGTAGTTAATAAATATATGAATCCGAGATATCGTTGCAGCTACAAAGACAACACCTTCTTCAGCTCGAGGAACCCCCTGCCCGCCCTCACCCACTGGGACATGGCGGAATCGTCCGACGAATCGGAGTACCAAGTCCTCGGCATCGATGACATCCAGAGCAGCATCGGCGATGACTCCCCCCAGCCGTCCAGCCCCGAAGAAACCCCCTCCTCGCCCGAGATCCTCAGCCCGAAGAAGTGGTTCGACTGCAAGGCCGGCGGGCGGAAGGGTTCGAAGGGCGGCTGTCGCGACTGCGCAGGCGACCGGCAGAAGAGGAAGTGGTGCGAGAAGTGCAAGTGGAAGAAGGCGCTGTCGTACGACTACTCGAACGGAGAGGGGGAGGCTGTCAAGACGGGGTCTGGGAAGAAGTCCAGGAAGGACGGCAGGAAGTGCCGGAAGGTTTATGGGGTCGAGTACAAGGAGATGTGGTGCACGCAGTGCAGGTGGAAGAAGGCGTGCACGAGGTTCGGGAATAGATCGAGATCGTAGGGAAGGCGATGGAATATCTCTGAATAATCTGTGATGTTTTTGGTACGACTTTTGAGTAGGTGAACTTTTCGTATGAAATATGTTTAGAGACGTTTATTTGAATTGATGAAGAGTGGTACCGCTACAGTTTAGTTTTTTTATTTGATGATTACAAATACACAAAATAAACTATTTGTTCTATTGGAATTGTAACTAAATTATTTCAATACTAAAACAGATGATATGTGCATTCTTGAATGACGCAACTGAATTTCATTTTGTCTCATTATTTCCTCCATTATCATAGCTATACGCGATTTTGTCGGTTATTTCTACAGCATCAACAATGAAGTGGTTCTTTTTTATATAAAATAATAGTGTATCCAAATTTTCATATTATCAAAACTTCCAATTTTAAGTTCAGGAAAACGAAGTTGGAAATTTCAAACTTTTTAATGAATTGACGTGTGTGTGCAAAAAGCTCATTTTCCGGAGCTTTGTGGATATTCAAAATTATTGAAAATTTCAATAGTGGGAATTACAAGAAGATACTGATTTTGATTTCATTGTAAGTTACAGACTATTCATACAGGTATATATTCAGAAAAGTTATGAAATATTTGGTAAAATATGATTTCAAAACAATCCACTCTTGTATTAGAATGTATCATATCAATTACTGATCTGAGTCTATTTTGTGTACTTGAAAATTTAGTGATAGTTAACAATAAGTGATTTTGACATGTTCAAACCCAAGAATTCTGTCCAATTGTTTATCTGTAAATGATTAACGTGAAAATACACACTTTGGGTTTTGGTTTCTGTATGTTCCTAAAACAATAAGTGTCTGTAAATAGATATATATTTTCTTTATAAAAGATTCTATAGTTTTTTACAACCTTTTTTATTGTTTCGGGACACTTTTATTTTCTCAAATTTTTGCAGAAATCATAATCTTTTCCTGGTATTCAGATTACTATGAATTGTTTTCTTTTGTTTCAAATAGTTAGAATATCATAGATATTTTATTCATATTTTATACTTTTCATTAAATGATAAAATCACGTTTGTTTTTTTTTTAAATTCAGATCTCTACAATATTTGAGGCTTCGAATTCGTCTATGGTAAAACTGGCACCATAATTTCAGGAGCAATAATGATTCACTTCCTTAATACAAACTACAAACTGCAAGATTGATTCTAAAGATTTTGAAATAGAAACAACAGTCAGAACCATTTTTGTTTCAGTAATGTTTTTTTATCATAGAGGATTATTCAATCTATATGGAGTGTTTTTCAAATTAAGTAGGTATACACTGATCAATAATTTCCTCCTGCATTTTAGTATTAATTTAACATCAATCTCTAAGAATCAAAGTGTCAGAACTACCGTGACTTCTGCCTGAAATCCACGGATTATTATTTCTCAACTGATTTTATTAGCCACAAGTTGAAATTAATGATCATAACTCCAAACAAAAAGTTGACAGGGATGTTTGTAACGGACACCAATATAGTTTTCGAAAAAGTTAGAATAACTCTCCACGGTAACCAACCGAGTAGTGCTCACTGAACTCAAACTTATTTGTTTGAGTTCAGTGGTAGTGCTTCGGATGACACAAAGTTGGTCCCCATCTTCCTTAAGGTACGGAAGCGTTGAAAGGCCACATAGGAGCGTTTTTTTTAAACTCGGCTGTTAGCCGACTTTAACTCGGCTAACAGCCGACTCTTTCGCCGAGCAGTGTTGCCAATAAGGCGCAAAAAGCGCAATAATTGCGCTTTTCAACTGTGTTTTGCGCCATTGCGCTATTTTGTGCATTTTTGCGCTTTTTAAGGACAATAATACAAATGAATATCCCTATGCTGTAATCCCATATGGAAGTAATAACTAATCAAAGTTTCCAAACGTTCATCCACTACTTTCATTTTCAGATTGAGTGAGTTGTGCTTCCTTTATTTAATAATTCGAATCACTGTTGAATGATCAACGACGAGAGAATGGATATGGCGAAAATAATGTACAACAGGAGATACCAATCACAACTGAAATTCATGGGACTGATAGTTTCATTTTATCTCGGCTTTTAGAAGAAAAAGCAACAGCCGAGTTTGAGTCGGCTAATAGCCCAGTTTCAGTCTGCTGTTAGCCGAGTTAAAGTCGGCTGTTAGCCGAATTTAAGTCGGCTAACAGCCAAGTTTAAAAACAACGCACCTATGTGGCCCTTCAGCGCTTCCGTATTTTATACAAGTCAGACTTACGAGGATTGCTTTGCAACTCAAATACACTTTTTCAATCAACATTATCTCTCAAATCTTTTTATTCTGTTCTGTGGGAAAATGATCTTCTCTTATTCCCTTCACTTGGATGTTGCGCATCATTGGTATTCATCTGGGAATTGGGAATCCAGGAAACAAAAAACCGTAGCACTATCATCGACTGAAGCGGAATACATGGGTATGACGAAGCCGCCAAGGAGGCAATCTTTCTTCGGCGATTCCTGCTAGAATTAAGTATCAACTACTCAACAGATGTTGTTGTTTTCAACGATGATATATGTCAGCTAAGAAACTTGCTGAGGATTCAGTTTTTTACGCAAGAAGCAAACACATTGATATCAAGAGTAATTTTATTCGAGAGGCAATAAGAATCAATGAACTGAAAGTCGAATATCTGCCGACTAATGACATGCCTGCTGATATTTTGACCAAAGAATTGACGAAACCAAAACATCAACATTGCGTCCAGATGCTAGGACTTGCCTACCTATCGAAGGAAGAAGATTGGACTTTTGTCGAACAAATACATCAAGTATTTCTATATCGACAAATGCTCGATATAGTTGTCATAGTGATGATATGGATGAAATGTCTCATCATCGTATTTAGTTTATGCTTTTTTTTTAATTATTCATTAAAAAGCATTATATTATAATTAAATCATCTCAATGAAGAGTTTTCCTGCTACTCTCTAACAGTTAATAGTATAAAAAAATGATTTCAAACATATTATAATATTCAATAATAATCGAGAGGTATTTGGGTTGACAAGAATTAGTATTTTTTGCTATTTATGAAATGGAAACTCCAGATTTGTGTATAATGAGTTTTATTCTCATACTCATCATTTTAGCTCCTAGTCTATGAAAAACACTTTTTGATCAATACTAAAATAACGGGTAATTCTTCCGTTAGGTGGCGATGTCTTTTTTTTTCAAAATTTTTGGCTTTACTTACGTATTTTGGCCTCCTGATCACGAATCTGAAAACCAAATTGTGCGGAAACCAATACTTTTCGAGATATTCGCAAAATAAAACCTTCATCATCCTTCTTTTGCTATTGTTCAACTGCTCATCACTGCATGGCTTGTCTGTTGTACACGAAACTCGGTGTAAGTGCTCGCGGAAAATATATACCATATTCATTATAATTCAGTTATCAGAAAAACAAAACGAGATTGCTAAAATTTGATATTACCTTAAATATTTATGTAGTTTTTTAAATAACGGCCATGATAGCTGTCAACAGAGACAACACTGGCAATGTTGCCAGTGGTCGTCCGTTCACGCGAGGGAATTCTCATTCAATATATATCTGTCCTTCTTTTCGTCATGAAGTAGATAGAAAGAAATACTGAATGCTCCACGAGAAAATTTGTGCTGAGGTTTAGGTTTGTCACCAATGTAACCTTTTGTCATGGAAGATGTTAATATGAGCATTGATAATAATTTTGAAATAAATGGTTAAATTAATAAATAGAATGCCGTTTCTCATGAAATATTACTTTATAGTTAATAAGGAAAGTATATAGCTCTTCAAAAGAAGGATGATAAAGGTTGAATCACTGAATAAGTGTTGCTAAATAATAGGGTTATAATGACTTTATTTTGCGAATATCTCGAAAAGTATTGGTTTACGCACAATTTGGTTTTCAGATTCGTGATCAGGAGGCCAAAATACGTGAGTAAAGCCAAAAATTTTGAAAAAAAAGACATCGCCACCTAACGGAAGAATTACCAAATAACGATCGACACTGATCTATAATTTTTATGCATAATATCCAATTATTTCAAATTTACGTTTGTTGACATATCACTATCAATGCTCTCAATCGCCATATTGAATCATCATTCGACGACTTGGTTTCATACCTTGATCATTTATTTCCGATCTAAGGTTGAGAAGAGGCTCCCTCATCTTTGCAAATTATCATTTCCATTTGTCTTTAATGCATGACGATATAGTTGTCTGGGCGAGGTAAAGTCATACATAAGATACCACTGGCTGTAAGAGACACAAATAATATAAACATACAGGGTCAAGAAGAAATACGAAATCCCCTGATGATTATCTTCTAAAGGACAAATCCAGTGCCTGGAGTTTGATATTGTGATGTAGAGAAAAAATTGCCAGGTCGAACTAAACCCTTCAGCTACGTTGTTTTTGAGACATACAGGGGTTTCCATACTTTTTCTGGACATTGTGTACGGATTTTTCCATGAAAAATCGATGAATGGTAATAATGTTATTGAAAAATTCTAAGGATATAAGATTCACACAGGATGATCCAGTTTCTATTGGCGAAACATTCAATTTTTCTATTTTTCCTCTGAAACGGTGCATCCTATCAAGTTCTGACAAGTACGTACATATTTTTCTAAATGATTAATTCTTTTTTCGATTGTCGGAAGTTTTGCTATTATATAAACTGAACTGCCCTGTAAAGATTTTCAAATCGAAAAATACGTATTCAAAAGCTTTGTTGCTCAGCATTTTATGGTTTAAACATTTGCTCTCTTAATATGAATATTTGGATTGAAATAAAAACTTACCAATCAATAGAGATCCGAACAAATATATGGGTATCAAACAGTTTATGTCAAGGAGGATACCAAATACGATGTTTCCAAAAATAGCCCCCAATCTTCCTGATGTTGTAGTAATGGCTAAAGCTATAGCCCTGTTAAGAAGAGAGCGTAAATTATTTTCATGGTTAAGATATTTTATAAAGATATAGTTACCTCATATTCGTTGGGAACAATTCGATTACTACACAAAAAAGTACTGCTTCTAGAATACTGGTGAAAGCTTCAAAAATACATGAAACTACCAAAATTTGTACCGTACTTCGAACCCAGTTCAATGATATTGTGGCTATACAGGATACTATTAGGCAAACCACTGAAAAATATACAATGTTCACAAATATTATTTAAATTGGCGACGTGTGGTCTCGAACTTTATCATCTTTGAAACGATACAATGTGACCCAAAATAAGTATGGAAACCCTGAAAGGCAGAGATAAGCTAGATTACCAGACTCCTATAGGTAATAATACGCTGGATTCGAATATGATATCGGCAGTCTTTATAACATCAAATCGGATCATTCAATAAATGAAGAACGAAAAGACTTAATAACGATTACTATAATATCACTGTTTTGTTCCTGACATCTTATTGATGTTTGATATTATAAGACCATGGTTATAAGTATATTGGTAAGTAACGAGAACCTTTGAATTTAGGCATATGAATGCTGAACAGATTGTACTCAAAATTGGTATATATATATAAACAAGTATAAACAATCAGAATATACGGTTGCTCCCTTGTAAAAAAGAAAGTTGGTAGATATGGCGAAAAAGTAACATCTTTCAAATCCAGCGTAGTACCTACACTGAGTGTACCAGAAATAGTTCTGATACATATTAAGCCGATACTGAGATAGTCGCAGGTTCCATACACCACACTGTATGGGTATTCATTTTGTGGAGTTCAAGAGCTGTATTTCCATCGAATTTAACCACGGGAGAATTTTGAAACGTAAAAAAAATACAGGGTGTGTGATTTGAAATAAGAAAGTAAGTGTTGACCACAAGTAAGAAAAGGGAAAAATAGACGTGTCCGAGCGTTTTTTCGAACACGAATTTATTTTATTTTGCTGACACACAACGAATATTTTTCTACAGAATAGAAACTCACATAATACATATTTTTTGCCAATTTTTTTCATGAAGTAGCTCAATGATACTGAAGTGGGTATGCAGCTCAGTCCAATGACAAGGGTATCGAGGAACACCCTTTTGTCAATGGCGGGATTGCAGGGGACGTAGGCATGCCAGATATCATTTCTTGAATCGTTATTCTGGAAAACTTCCCAAATACTAGCAGTGAGATTTGGATGTTGGATTTCGTAGTCATAAAATCTGGCGAAAATCTCGGGGAACCACATAATCAGTGTGAAATAACTGAAAATAATAAAAGTGGGTTTTTATATTGGTGGATACCTACATGAGATTGCGCTGTTTCTATCAGAACAAGATATCGTATTTCTGATAATACATCACAGAAAAATACGTCTCAATATCGACGTACCATTCTAGAATATTCTATGCCCTGTAAGTTGTGAAGTTGATTTCAGAAATGCTATCTTACTACCTAGAGAAAGAATTCATGATAGGTAAAAGAATTCTAGATTACCCAATTTTAAACGACAATATTTCAACTCACCCCGCTGTGGGATTAATTGGTGAATGGTCGTTTTCGTGAGAATTTCTCATGAATAATATAAAGAAAAGAATGGTCGGGAAAGGGTCAAAAAATCATATTCTGGTTGTTAACAAGTTATTTTCCACAGTTGAACAAGACAATTTATTTAGAGAGGAAATGCAAAAAAAAACAATCAAATATGGAATAAATAAGATTCTGATATAATTTCTAGTAGAGTTGATTACCATCTGAACTGTTTCCAGGTCATAGTTCTTGTGATTCCTGTCACTCAGACGTAGGCCTATCAGACGTTTCTGGCGGACTATTTTGAAAGTTTTGGTTTTTGGGTGTAAAGAAATCGATGAATTTTTCGGAAACGAGCGGATACATTAAAGTAGATTATAGAGGGGGTCGTTTAGACTATATGCAGCCTCATAAGAATCTCGATCCATAGCGAATAATTATGTATTACTAAAAAAATCGTAATAAAGCTGTAGCGTTGACTATAGATTGAAAGAACTATAATTTTCCAAAAACACATCTTCAAAATAAACCTATGTTCCTTTATTCTCCACAAAATGAGTCTAATAGGCCCTCGAGTTTGAAACACCCTGTATATATACCCAGGATCGAAGAATCATAATTCATAATATATCCGTATTTCAATGCCTTATTTTCGGAAACAAGGAATCAATCTTGATATTTGAAACATCAATATTTTTCTTACCTGCTCATTAGTCCAAAGTCTGCAAATCCTGTGATTGTCATGTATTTCAGATACGGTTGTGAAAATAATGCCCTCAATGAGTTTAATACATTTTTTATTTTCTCTCCAATTGTCCCCTTATGAAAAATTATTTTGGAACGTTTATCTTCATTGTTGTTTTCGAACTCTCCTTCCAAACTTAATACCTGTGAAAATTCAAAATACTGATTATTTCGAAATTGAGAGATACACATAATATCCCCTATAATGAAGTCTCCCAAAATATCTCCATGACTTTTACATTATTGTAGCCTATACCCACCTCCAAACTAATAATAGATAGTTATTGTAGACTACCCAGTACCCACCACCATGCATTCTATATAACATCATAGTTATATTTTTGTTTGACATTTTGTTACTATCATCATCGGAACACAGTATTTTTACGTCTAGCCGTCTAGCACTATTTGGATCTCATAATAATTCGACGAGAAAAATTATTGGATCTTGGATTCCTCAAGGATATCTATGTCTCTTTCCACATACTAAATATTTCCGGACAACTCATATTATTTGCAGATGATACTATTAAACCACTGTTTGTGGACTTCAGATTGCAATTTCATACACTTGATTCTCATACATGCTAAGTAGTTATGTACCTATACACAGGTATTTGATCATTTCGATTTTTGACTTGCCTTTTTCCAGATAAAGCGCGTATATATATCTTACTCTGTTCACTATGATTAAATTGAAAATTTTAAAAAAATTACACCAGCTTACATCAGCTAACACCATCTGGTGTCCCCTGAGGTCCTGATTATTTTATAGTGTCAGTAAACACCGGCATATTATTCACCACTATATTAGGTATGTGACCTTTCCCATAGGTGTTTCTAATAATCAAACCCAGTTGTCAGTAACACTAGTGTTCAGCAGAATGAACACTTTGGTAGTGTTCTTCATGCATTTCCGAAAGTGCGATTTGACACAGCAGTGGTGTGATGCACATTATGTGATTTTCTTGATGCTGAATCCTACCTCCATGAAATTCTCTTCGGTGCGTTTAAACACTGAGCACGTACATGCGAAAACTTTTCTGATGTGAAGGAACACCATATCATGAGTGTGTTCATGCGAATCAGTGCTTTTCTTCACTACCTCCGGTGTTTTTTACTAAGTTGGATTTTTTATTGAAATATAATTCATATGATGATAAACTAGACTCATAAGAATCTTGGGACAATTCGGATGATATCGAACTGTTTCGGCTTATTTATCCTGATCAGTGGTACTAGGGGCTAGGCAAATTGATACTGATCTGTATCAAAATCATCTTATATATCATGTCCAATATTTAAATCAGGTACGGTAGGAAGGATGTCAGTGGCACCTATTGGCAAAAGTTCCAAGATGGAACAGTTGAGCGCATGAAATTCACACCACTGTTGTAGGCCTACATACAATATTTTTATTAATTTATATCAAATCGAGTGTTTTCAGGATTAATTAATATCAAATCGAGTGTTTTCAGGATGCAATACTTAAAGAATGATTATTGCCACCAAATCATTTGATTCATACGACACCGCCTCGATTCCATCGTGATATGACACGGTGTAACTTGGTGTTAATTTTGTATAATAGGTGTTTTTTATGCGTTATATAACGTCAATGGTAGCACCATTGAGAATATTAAATTTTAACCATTTGGTGTTTCTTATGATTTTATGTTTCAGAATCGTTTTACTTCAGCACATTCGTGTCATTTTTCACTACTAAGATCGGAATTAGCACCACTAAACACTCAATTGTGAAATGTATAATAAAAAGGACACAACTTTGATATTCAGGTGTTGTATTCGTCGGAGTTTGCGCTGAAATCCATTTGATTGAAATTGCACCCAAGCTTCTTTTTACTGTGTAGTTAGTAAATACAACAAATTTAAAGCGGTATTTTTTTTATTATATGGATTTCCCTTCATGATGAACATACTTACTGGATAGAAACAGTTGGGTCGGCCTGTATTACGAGAATACATTTGCTGGAATACATTCAGAGCTTCGTCATGTTTTCCCTTCGAAATCAGATATTTCGGGGTCTCTGGCAAGAACCATAGCAGTACCAGACTCACCAAACTTGGGATCCCACAAATCGCAACGAAAATCCTCCACGGGCTGAAGTGGATGTGACATGAAAACGCTTGGAGCACTGATTCGTTCAACAAACACCAAGCGACACCTGGAAAATGACTTGTTTATTATCATCGTTTTTCCAACACGGAAACGCTAACCTATACTGACCTGGTAAAAGGATCACTCCGATATTCCAGAAAATTTCGAGCCTTCCTAATAAGACATCTCTCTGTTTGCTTGATGAAAATTCCCCCAAATAGGAAAAAACTATATTGGTTGCACCGATTATTCTAAAATAATAATACAATCCAGATATTCACGGCATTGACCTAACTCCTTGTAAGCTACATTAACTCACAACTGGCTAATTATAATAATAATATAATTAACACCACATATGATTTGAAACTATATTCAAATACAACTAAGAATAACAAGATCTAGCGGCTTCACGTGTAACGCAGTTAAAAACCTGAATTTCAAAATGAAATTTCAAGATCTTGAAATTTCCGGTGAGACAGTAGGTACAGTTGTGTGCATAAAAAAGTCGTATTTACAGCAGTTATTTTAAGTCAAGCTTGTCAATCTAATAAAACTTCTTATCAACTTTGACTAGTAGTGTCAAAATTCGAACTATCTAGGTATTTGTCCTGTTTTTTCTTCATGTCAATTATTGCGATTTGGAAATATCAAATTATGAATAATGTGAATATAAATATTTCGAAAATGGCTGAACCAAATAACAATAACCAATATATTTCTGAAATCAGGAGAAAGGACATCTTAAATTTTTTCGAAAAATATGTGGGGTGTTCTATTGAAAATAACGAAGTTGGTACGCATATTTTATATCAGCGATATTCATTTGTTCCATCTGGTTTAACTTTCTGGAGGTTCAGAACGAACCCTACAACTTTTGCATTTGAAGTTTTTTCTATCTCCAATTATAAACCCTGTAGAAATTTGTTTAAATTTACGGAATGACCCTGTACATGGTAATTCCCCGGCACGATCGTAAATGGTCAAGGATTTTATCAGAACGCCAGCAACATCAGTTCTGTAACTTCTGTACTTGCGGAAAGGATATTTTAAGAAGCAACTTTAAGAAATCGGCTAGACGTTGACTCCATAAGCTTATGAATTCCGATTCAAAAACCTAGTTTGCAATTTCAGTTTCATCAGGATTATCATTTTTGATTTGCATTTTGCATTTTGTGTTCAATAAATGAAAATATGTTTTGTTATGTTGAAATATATAACATTTTCCATAAATGAATACTTTTCAAGATTTCTTGTTTTCTTGACAAGAAATCTTGGTATTGATTTAAAATTTCTTGTCTTGTCTTGAAATCTGAAATTAGTCTTGATTTCAAGACAAGATCAAGACAAGATCTTGACATTTTCAAGAACTTGGCGATCCCTAGAGGTGCGGAATCTCCATATCCATCAATGATAACAACTATAAACAGTAATTTCTTGAATAGCATGAGTCGATAATGATCGAAATATAATCACTGAATCTACAAGTATTAGTCTTGTCCATGAAGATATTCTAAATATTTACCCAAATCCACTACAGAATCTGCAAATCAAGAATACATCGAAACTCGTGGCTAAGGATGATACAACTGCCGCTAAAAAATCTACCAATAGTGATAAAATGATAGCTATTCTCCTTCCTTTGTTATCTGCTATTGTTCCCCAAACAGCACAACCAAAAACCATCCCTGAAAGTAAAAAAAATACAGGTCAATGTATATACCGGGTGATTCATTGAAAAAAGAAAAAGTAGGTTTCGAGTCGAAACAACACCCTGTACATCAATGTTTCGAAATTTCATTCACAGATTTGGAAAGAGCAGAAAATACTAAGTAAGACCGAACGCATTTGGTATTTCCGCATACAACTTTTCCATTTATTACCTTGAGTCAAATCTAATAGATGTTTCGATGAAATAAGTGGCACAAAATTAACAAAAATAAATTTTCTTTCGCAAATGTTACTTTTTCAGCTTCAATCCATGGAATCATCAACAATTTCTCATTATCTTGGTTTCTGGATGACAATCTTATTGATAAACGAGAGAACATGTCCTTATTTGAAATAAAATTATTATTATACCTACCAATGACTAACTTTTAAACACCTTGTATGCATAAATAATTATCACAATTGTTCATTAATGAAAAAATCATGGAAATGAGGACAAATGCACATTCCGAACCTTATTTTGAGCAAAAATAACATTGCAACTAATACTGACATTTTCTCTCGTTTTTCAATGAGATTGGAATCCAGAAATTGTATAGTAGAATGAGAAATAGTTAATTTTTTCATGGATTAAAGCTGGAGTACCACTTGGGAAAAAAACGTTTTGTTTTAATTTTGTGAAACCTCATTTTATCGAAACGTCCAAAGATTTTATTAAAGTATACAAGGTGTTTTAAAGTTAGTCATTGGTATAATAATAATTTGTTTCCTCAATAAGATTTGAATCCAGAAATCAAGATAATGAGGAATAGTTGATTATTTCACTGATTAAAGCTGGAAAAGTACCATATGGAGAAGAAAATTCAATTATTCAAAGTCAAGAATAAGTGAAAGAGTTGTATGCGAACACCAAATGCATTCGGTCTTACTCAGTTTTTTCTGCTCCTTCCAAATCTATGAATGAAATTTCGAAATATTGATGTACAGAATGTTGTTTCGACTCGAAACCTACTTTTCAATTTTTTCAAAGCTGGACCTGGAATAAGACTTTTTTTCATTATGTTGATCGACACCACTGTGGACAAAGAATATACGCACCAAATATCACAAAAATGTATAGGGTGTTTAATATTTTATGATCAATTGAAAAAATTGGAAAAATTATCAAATCATCCTGTATCTTGGTTATAAAAAACGATAGACACATAAAGTATGGGTTATTTGGAAGCACCTCGGTGTCCTCCATCTACCCTCACGGTATGCGCATTTCCCAATGACCATGTATGTCAAAAATTATGTAAGATTTCAGATTTGTCCGAAAAATTTGTTTCGATTGTGAGACGCTTTTGAATTCATTTGAACAGAGAGAAAAGGATAAAATGATTATTTAAAATTCTGATATTTTGAGATTTTTCATTATAAGATCATTACGAGAACCAAATTCAAAATAATAAATTTAAAATGGGACATACTCCACCATACCTAATAGTGGTGATGCTGATAACCTTCCTTTATCACTGGACGATAAATTAAAGTCGCAGTCAGCTGACGGTAAAACAAATGACAGGGTCGTAGTGCTTAATGCACATGTTGCATAAATGATGCCGCATACTACTAGGAGGATATTCTGGAACTTTCCATTCTCTGTAAAAATATAATTGGCATTAAATCAATACATATATACATTTGAGAAAACATAATTATCTTATTGAGTCTGCGTAAAAATGTTACAAGGACAATTAATACATCATCAGTTATCAACTATTGAATGCCACAGATAATTTACCAAACAATCGATCAATTTGATAAATATAACAGACAGCGGAGATCTTGGAGAATTAATGGAGTTCATAGATATTCGGAGTGGATGAAAATATATCACACATTGTCTGATTAATCTAATACGTTATTCACTAAATTTGATGTTTCAGTCAGAACAAAATACTGATCAATCATATTTGATTAAGGGTATAATATTTCGCATTTTATAGCATGTTCACATAAAATAAACGTATAGATACAAATAATAGTGTGGTTATCGTCCAACTTTCGCATTATCATATCTATTTGAAAGTAATAAAAAGTATGTTTCAAGAACAAACGAAATAGTATATTCTTCAACGAGCGTATGATGGCTATCATTCTCGAGGATGAGAATCATACGAGAAGAGTAGACTATGCTTTCTCTACGACTATAGCTGAAAAATGTCTGTATAGGAGTACATTTTTCGTCGTTGTCACTCACTCCTCATAGTTTTATCATAATCGACATTTCTCTTTGTAAATCGTGTGACATATTGAAAATTACATTATCGCGATAACCGAGTCAGGGGAGCATAGCCCACTTCGAAAAATGTGTTTAAGAGTGGGCAATGAGACGCGCAGAATACCGAATGCAGCACTCCCGCTCTTGACTTCTCATTTGAATACCAATCAATGTTTTCATGATTTTTTGATCCCATCATGTAGATAAAGGATCAAGCTGTTGGATTCTGCAGATTCGAAGTTTGTGATTGGTTGTCAGCAGTTGAAGAATGTTGAGAATCCAACACGTATGAGGAATCATCTACATTTGTCAATCGATAAAGCATATGTAATTGATGTAGTATCCAATAGTCGTAGAGAAATATTATTATTGTATACCTATGCACCAATGCGTTATTCCTGACTCATGTTTTGGCGAATGCTCCATAACTGTATCAAAGTTTACAGAATTAAAGTATTTTAATTCTGTAAACTTTGACTGTATTGACATTTTTTACCTATTTGTGTGCTGAATATAAAATTGCTTGAACGTTTGTCTAGCATATTTTTATCTGAAGTCTGAGAATACTGAAATTTTTCAGAAATAAAAACAATATTTCTTTATTATTATTTATGATAGATAAGATTGATGAAATGAGAAATTCATTCAAGTATCTTTGTGATTTGAACTTCAAGTATGATTCATTATCAACTTTTCAAATTTTGATGAGACGATTCTGATACGTTCGTTGTGCTATATCTACTACCTATCGATGATACTGATCTATGATTCAGAATTTGTCAAGGCGTTTTTTAGTTTATAATAATGAATACCAATTTTTTATTATGTGAAATAGTTAATTGGATTAGGGATGACTTCCAGTACTGAAGTTTTAATATCATCATGTAGGAACATGGTCCTAGGTCGCAATACTAGTATCGATATACCTTCTCACTACTTGGCAGTGGCGTAAGTATTGGCCAGTGAATGATGAGTTTTTTTGTATACTTACAAATATACCTGAAATTTTGTATCTTTGGTGTTTTGTTCAATTATTCTTATAGCAAGTATGTACTTATCAGTTTATTGTTATAGATATAGATATAAGGTTTGTATCGACAATAGATATGCAGTTGCAAAACATTGATGAAAAACAATTAATCTACATTTATAAGATGGCGGCTATTTCAGAATTTCCTGCAATTAATTTTGAATACTTGAACACGTATAGGTAGGCACCTACTCCTGACCTAACACAGCTTAGTGAACTAGGGCTCAATAGGACTAAGTATGGGACTGACTACTCACTGGTATAGCTGACTGCAGTTTCAAAATCAGCTGCCCGAACATGGTTCTCATCATCTGAAACACTTCAAGAATTATCAGTCTTACTTGATTTCGAATGAGATACCTGAAGGAGCCTACCCATCAGATACTGCACGAAGTTCGCACATTTTTGTGACAATTTCGAAACGAAGCAACTCCTGACTACTAGTTCCAGACAGGTAGTTTCAATTCAGAATAATTTATCGTCCTGCTGTCATTTTAAGAGTTATGCATTGCTCATTAAAAGTGAACATCAACAGAAAGGTGTGCAAAAATAAAATCGTTTGCACCGCATCCTGATTATTTGATGTAAAAGTGTTTGAAAAGTGTTTTTTAACCGCCAATTCAGTTGCAAAGCAACCCTTGAAGTTTCATTGAGACTTCTATGAGTAAGAAAGACGGGGACCTTAGCTTTTTAAGTGTCATCCGAAGCACTACTCGGCTGGTTATTGTTGAAAGTCCGAAGGATTGACATCTAGGTACCAAGAATGTTCCCGCTAAACGATACTATAGAAATAAATAAATATTTCCAAAAGCCGCCGCGGGATTTGAACACGGGCCCTCTAGTCTAGAGTCTAGACTATAAGCCAGCCAAAGATAGCCAGCGATTCAACGCACTCGACCACCAGCCTAGTACCATGATTATTTGTAACTTTTTTTGAGGACATGGCATCATAACTAAATACCAAGATGATATAAACTCTAATAACACAAGTTTGTCCATTTTTAGTGTTAATTTTTTGAAGTTGCCAGAGGAGTGTCTCTGAAATTCAAAAATGATTAGGTCGGAGAAACCGAAATTGCACAAACCTCCCCTGCGACCCTTATATGTGTGATATACATCCTTGGATGATCCCTAATTTAGGAGGGATATTGTCAAAAATACTTGCAGAATTCTGTTAAAATAATATATTACTATGTTAGATTTAAAAAAAAAACTCCTGATTTGTCGAGCCTCAAGAGGTCATTTTGCTATGATTCTTGTACAGTGGCTTTTAAAAAAATTAATTGACAGCATTTGCGCTCATATCGAGAATAATGTTGTCAAGTGACAGCATTTGCGCTCGTGAGCGAAAATATTGAGAAAACGCTCGCCTCTACAATGATAATATATTGTTAAAAACGAACTTATATTCACTTTTATGATTGAAAGTAGTGACTGTGAATTATCTAAGCTTCTGAGGCACCTCCTAATGTAGCAGAAAGTGCTACATTGTGAATTTGAACCTCCTATACCAGAGAAATCGAAGAAAAGTATGAATTATGATGTGATCGATTCACGATTCATGACATGGACCATAAAATGCTTGAATGTTGAAGATATCGAAATTTCGCATTTCTCAAAAACCATCAGTTAATTACTTGAATATAAGCAATAATATAATACCAATCAAAGGGAATAGCCATAAGTGGAGTGGTGGTGTAAAAAAGGAAAATAATATCTCAAAGTCATCTCCACAACATTATTAGAATAATCTAACATAACAAGGTAGAAAACGAGCAGAAAACAACTACGTTCCTGGCAAATACCACGCAAAATATTGAATTATATCCTCTCGTAGTCTATGCATCAATTCATATAAATGAATAAAAATACAAAATATTTCTTTCTTCGAACATGCGTTTATGCTTCCAACGAGACAAACACGCCTGACAACCTGTAGACCGGTTTCGGGCTTATTGGCCCTCATCAGTACAGGGTAGTCAACCGTGTAGAGATCCTGAGATCTCCACACGAGGCCAGGTCTGAATCGATGGAAGCATCCACGCATATTTGATAGCAGTGAGCCGATCCCCAAGAAGAGAATGAAGACGGCGACACCAAGCGGCGAAGAAAGAAACACTCCTTAATAAATTTCCCATATAGAAATATGAGAGTGGCTGGGTTGCTCGACTAGCAGATTGAATCAAAGGGAATAGCCATAAGTGGAGTGGTGGTGTAAAAAAGGAAAATAATATCTCAAAGTCATCTCCACAACATTATTAGAATAATCTAACATAACAAGGTAGAAAACGAGCAGAAAACAACTACGTTCCTGGCAAATACCACGCAAAATATTGAATTATATCCTCTCGTAGTCTATGCATCAATTCATATAAATGAATAATATAATAGTTACTGAAAAAGGTAAATTTCAATTATACTTCATACTTTTATACTTTATGGTAGTTTGTGAAGCACCATTAATAGAAGTAGTAATAAAGTATCGAGTTGTCTAGGAACTGCGGTTGTAGAAAAAAAGCGGCAATCTGTCACTTTGCGCTCAATAGCTAGTTCCGATAATAAGTTTCCCATTGATAAATTAAAAGCTACTTTTCGAAATACTCTAGGGACGGGTTTTAGCATTTCTTGATGGATTTTTCATTTTTGATGTATAACTTTGATAATTTTCAATTTGACACAATGTATTACATGGTCACTCATCGAAAACATACTAGAAACTGCCAGCAGAAATTCCTGTCGAGAATAGCCTGAAGCACGTCAAGCTTGATTGTGAGGTATATAAACAACTTTAGACGCAAAAATTATAGCCCAAATTTTACCTTAAGAATCTCAATTAATCTGAATGACATGGTATAAGCCAGGCAAATAAGAATGATCAATACTTGTTGAGACCTACCTCCATCAAAATCTTGAATCACTAGAGAGGGACATCGCTCCATCTCGTCTATAATCTCTAGGAAGAACTACATAGCACTAAAGGTACAAACTCACTTGTTATCGAAAGTTTGTGTTTTCTCGAAACGAATTCAATTATCGCTAATAACAGACGTAGTATCAACACGCAGTGTCTTCTGATGATGACGACATTACAAGAATTTATTGGTATAAAATTTTTATCACAAATTTTTCCGTCGACTGTGGAAACTTCCTTTCAGCTCAACAAATTAATGGGAGATTATAGAAATAATGAACCATTATTTAGGTTCAGACGTCTGAAAAAATCGGTCGACGTAGCTACTATATCTATCACAATATTTACGTTAACACATACAGGGCGATGATTCGGAAATCCTCATAATCAACATTGTCGTTTCGGTACTTCACCAAACATTTGTTGTCAGTAGTAATCAAGCTGTTATAAAAAACATTGCAGCCTTGAATTCCAACATTTTTTATTCGACTTAAAAATATATGAAATATCAAAATGAATGGTTTGGAAAACACTATACAAGATATCGATGTATTTTTTATGCAGGATTCTGTAGGAAAACTCTGTCATAGATGACACCCGCCTACTGAGAGTAAATATAATGAAAAAGAGTAATCTAGGTAAATATTATTTTACTATCAAAGACTTACACATCGAAAGCGATCCGACACATGATACATAGTTGAAAAGAGGAGAAAAATCGTTTTGACCAAACCATAATTATCATTAATTGCCATTTGAAAAAATACATATTTATGGTACTAGAAAAAGCACTTTTTTTCTGTTTTTATTTTATAGAGTAACCGATTTAACCCTTCCCAATTTCGGTGTTTTCAGTTTTGTGTATGTGACATTTAAACATCAAATAATCACGCTGATTCTACCAAATTTCAGATTTTAACCATTCACTTTGTTTGTGAAATAGTCTCATAAAATTTCACTCGTGAATTTTTATTTCATTACTCAAATGAGTTTGGAAACACCACGAGTCGGCAGGAATAAATCAAAATATATCCTCCGACCTGAGTATCCTTTTTGCGAAAAATAAATTTGAAACCCTCGTTGTTCTCGAAAAATAAATTTTTATTTGTAATTCACCATCTATTAATTATTTGGAAACTTTCGAAGTCTCTATTTCTGTAATATTCTTGATAACCATGCAAACATTTATGCAACAACCTGTTGGCTTTTATGAACAAATATTATGTATAATGAAATATGGTTAACCACTCTGCTACATACAATTAAGACAAATGATTTTCTGAATCGAACGATGAATGGAAAATTCAGAGGAGATGTTTAACTTTTAATTCAATCGCACTTGGATACCTACAGCATTTTTCTCAAAATCACATACCGGGATCGGCGCACAGACTGACACAAATTTTCTTGAAGTAAGTGAAACTCCATGTTATTCATCTTAAATGCGAAATTCTTATCTCTTGGCTGGAACCAAGGTCTTTATGGCGACATGATTTTTTTCTGTGTATTATTTTGTATATTATTATAGACTGATATGGATCTACTGATGAAAACAAACAATCATAATCAACAAAAAATAATAGCATGCCGATTTCGAAACTAAATCCATAACACGAGAAGTGGGTATATTTTTCAGTTCGTAAGTTATTTTGGGTTTTCATCCTCGTTTCAAAAAAAAAAAAAAAGAATCGGAGATCGAAAGAGGTGAAAAAAAAGTATACCAAGGATAAAAACGAAAATATGGGTATCCATTGTACTGTACTTGTCCAAATGCACTTGCTTCAAATTCTAAATTCTTATCTCTTGGCTGGAACCAAGATCTTTATGGCGACATTATTTTTTGTTATTATAGAATGATTGGGATCTACTAATGGAAACAATCATAGTTAACAAAAAAATAGTTTGCTAATTTCGAAACTAAATCAATAAAAGAAAGCAATAAAAAAATATTCGGAGATCGAAAAGGGTGAATATATAAAGAAATAAAGTATCCAAAAAAAGTAAGGGAAATGTTGTCATCTGCAATGGTTCTGAAGTGTTTTCTTTCTTGTTTACCCGTACATAAAGAAATTGAACTGGTTTATGAAGACATTAATGACCCGAGAGTTCATAACTTGATGTGGATACCAAATTTAATATACCTCTTGTGTTCTCAAACATTTGTTTATTTTTCAGTTGGTTATTATCGAAAATCAATGCAAACATCAAACTCGTTATATGCATTACAATTCAATGGTTGACATTTTTTATCATCCAAATCGAGAATTTGTTATTGAACATTGATATGAGTTATTAATATGTACGTATTTATTTATAAATTGTAAATAATGGATTATTATTAGATTTTCGATTCACCTTAATGACACTGCATTCACTATATACAGGATGAATTATTTTAGTCAGTATTTTGGAGAACGTGGTGACCAATTTGCAGGTGAGATTTTAGAGAGGTAAATCGTCGAAACGCATTTTGTAGATGTTGCAAATACATCATCCTGTTCCTATTAGTAGATGAATGACAGAACCAACAATATGATAAGGTACCTATAATCTGATTTCGATTTCGTGTTGAGAATGGTTCAGAGAATGGTTCACAATATAATGAGAATTTTGAATCCCTCGACGTATAAATCTTTTATACTTGAAAATAGTAGATATTTTTAAATTTATCTATGGAATCTTGATGTTCATTATACATATGCTCTAAATTATTGGAATTTGAATTTTGTCGAAACCATGAGAGTAATCGAATTATATCAATCCAGACAAACTGAATCAACTTTAGGTAAACCTGCAGCAAAGGGAACTCGCACCGATTTCGATGAAATTTTCACAGAAGCTTCCTAACATGAGTATAAAACCATACAAATGAAATTTTTTTCGCAGAAACACTCCAAACTATTTCTTTTTTGGAAAAGTTTAGAAAATTTTCACTTTTCAGTCCTATGAATGTGCTTGATTTATGTACTTACGTTGTCAGTGGGGGATATGTTAGTTATACCAAAACGTTAAAATCGAGTCTCAAAAAACAATTTCAATAAAAACATTACCAGTAAAAGCTTCAAAATGAATTATTTTCGAATTTTTATTCTTTATATTCCATATTCCAAGTATCAGATGATGTGCAATGTCAAATGTCACGGTACTCACGTCATGACATATAGGGGACAACGCTGCCAAGTTTTGAAAAATTCACAGATTCTACAATTTTTTAATTGTTTTCCTTCTTTAAAAAAGCAACGAAAATAGTTATCTGCCCTCAATTGATAGGTTAGTATGTTGAGGCCAGGTAAGGTAAGGTTTAATTTAATTAATATAGCGTGAATGCGCCTTCAAATTTCCCCATCAGCAGACATTTCTTTTTCTCAACAAATTTCCCTTCTTCAAAAATTTACTGAAAATAGTGATCTAGGCCGTCACTGATAGGTTAGTACGTTCAGGTTAGTAGTCTCAATAAATAAATACAACGCATTGAAATTTTCCGTTCAGCATACTTTTTATTCTCAACAAATTTTCCTTCTACTGAATTTTACTGAAAATAGTGATCTAGGCCGTCACTGACAGGTTAGTACGTTCAGGTTAGTAGTCTCATAAACACGAGTTGCACTCATCAGGAAATGAGCGCATAAGTTTTTTTTTAAACGTGGCAACGTTGCTTTCTCCATTTGTGACTTGACAATGGATATTGCGAATTGATATTTTTGCATATATGTGCATGAATAAAAATACGAGTGAAGTTTTTTATCCTGTAAAATCCATTTCGGGACTCGATATTAATGTTTTGGTATAATTTACATATTCCCCACTGACAATGTAACTGAAATTTCAAGCACATTCTTAGGACTGAAAAGTGATAAAATTTTCTAAACTTTTCCAAAAAAGAAATAGTTTGAAGTGTTTCCGCAGAAAAATTTTCATTTGTATGGTTTTATATTCATGTTAGGAAGCTTCCGTGAAAATTTCATGGAAATCGACGCGAGTTCCCTTTGCTGCAGGTTTTCCTAACTTTATACCTACTGTAATGAGTTTACTCAAATTGAATTGTTTTGGTCTGATGAATATGTGGTATAGATATCTGTAAACACCTTTCAGGGACACTCTGTATAATAACATGACATTACGTCAGTGGATGCATAGGTGATGTGATCTTCAGGAATCTATGTCTGTCATCTGAACATAAGATGTGTCAATCGTAGGTCAGAAATCCACCTTGGTCAAAAGAATATATCAAAATTTCCCGTCAGAATGTCGAAAGATCTAGATGAAAACTTCTTCTACAATAGCATGCTAGCAAAAGCATTGGTGCAGCTTCTAGCCCCAAATGGTAAGTGCGGAACCTCTAATACACTTTCACCTCAACGTCTTTGACTGTTAAAGAACGAAAAATTATTCGGACATGGTTCAGCAAACTCTTGGACATGGATAAAACTAGCGAAGATAAAGAACTGAGGAATGACTATATGTGGTTCATCTTGCTGATGTTGCAATGCCAAAAAATTCGTGAGCCTTTCAATTCGATACCTCCACCAGATCTAGGACCATTGAGAGATTTGGTAGTAAGTATAATGTATACAGAGGATACGCCAAACTGGATGACCTAATTAGACGTTTGAAAATCTTGCTCCTTGAGTAAAGGATTCTATTTTATGCCTATTTGAGTAGATATGTATAGAGGTGAAATCACTTCCTATCCTGTGACTGGTCCCAAATCTCTTGATTTCGCCTACTTCGATAAAACGTGTATAACGTGACATGGCGTGGGTGAATCTCGCTAAGTGAAGCTGCGATTTCATCAAATTTACAGGTTACTGCAGGTGTCAATACGAAAATATGAATATTTGATTCCGAATGACTTCTAATCGTTTCTAACAATTTCACGGAGCCATTTTCCAATGAGTTTGATGCGAATATGTATCGAACATGATTGAAAGAAAATTCTTCAAAAATCTTTCGACAGTATCGCCATCTATTGTTGTACATGAGAACCCCACGTAATGAGCTGAAATTCAATTGTTCCAAATCAAGGATTTGTCTGCTGAAACAATTGAAGAGTAGCGCCACCAGGTCTTATTTCCATCATTGTATGTATAGTTGTTTTGTTGTAGCCATCAAAAGTGTATGAAGAAGTTTTGGTATCCAATGATGACAACATGCCGATGTTCGACATAAGTGAGAAGAGAGTTCAGTTCAAGCAGTCGGCACCTGCACAGTTTTTCAAAAATCAACCCATGCCCTATGAAGGAATAATTTGTTATATGTCTGCCTTTAGCGATAGGGGGTTGTGATATCTCGGAAGCATCAGTATTTAATAAAGGGTTCAAGATAGTCATGTTGTGCTTCAATTGAATTTTTTAGGGATATCTGGCAACTTCACGTAAGGCACTAATGGAGCGAAATAGCTCATTCAATTGAATAAATATCTGACAAACTAAGACACAAGGAACTGTCAGTATTATGCCAATAGGCACTTCGTTTAACAAAATGAGTTGACAGAATGGTTTTTGAAACAATCGTTTTGTAGAAACGAAAAATAAACAAGAATACTATAAATATTATAATATTTAAAAAGAATTGGCTGATATTCGAAAAAGTGAATATGATTCAAAATTTCTTTCGGTTATCAATCTAGAAATTAGAAACAAATTAGTATCTTGTGTTGTAACCTATTAATTATGTTTCCAATAATTGATCACTAAATCCATGATGAAGTCTTGAATAATAGACAGTTATAGGGCATACAGGGGAAATGATGCTCTCCGGGTAAGTCTATGAAAATGATGCATAACAACGTATACCGCACCATACACAAAACGGGGGAGGAAAAGTGCCTCCAACACCACAGATTCTATGATGAATTAATCAATTTTCAATGTTTATTTAATTTGAAGTTTAACGACCGTTTGGGGTTATCCTGCTCACATGAGCGCCATTACCCCCTATGGGTATCGCTGTATAGGTACAGTTGAGTGCATACAGAAGTCGTACAGCAGTTATAGGCTATTTTGGGTGAGGCTCATCAATCTTGATTAAACTTCTTGTCGACTTTGACAAGTAGCGTCAGAACTAACTATTTTTGTCACGAAAGTTCCAAATGTATACGTGTACTACTTTTTAATGAAATCTGGAAGATCATATTTATGCACACAACTGTACATGATTGTGGACTGTGGTCTCTTGCTTCATGTTCTGAATGGGATTATTGGGATTCGGCAGAAGGTTATATCTGTGATTTAAAATCTCATCATTTCTATTTCTCTTTTTGTCTTTGTTTACTTTCAAAAAGTTTGTCGTCGCATATTTGTTTATTGTATATGAGGCTGATCTCAGGTACTGATATACAAATGTTTATGTTACAAATTTTGAAATAAAACAAATAATATGGTGTTTTCCAAGTGAACGCCATTCCCCTATATGAGTTCCTACGAAAATGAAAAGCTGGAATATTTCTCAGGGTATGTGTACCTATCAGATTGAAATTTAACCAAAAGAAATATCACAAACCCTCAAGAGGACTGAAAGATAGATCTAATGGTTAGTAACGTTGATCAAAAAAAGCTTCAACAATATTTCAATCAACTGTACTCAAAACGAGTAATACTCAGTACTTATTTTTTATTTAATGTTTTTTATGCATTCAATAATCCTTCCTTTCAAACCTTGCATCCAGTGTACCTATACAAACTTTCAGAGCAACATATGTCAAGAATATTCAAATATGAAAAATGGATTAGCCATAAATTGGAAAAAATTTTTGAGAGAAAAATAGTCTATCCAATTAAAAATATCCAACATAGTTTGAAATGAATGTCTGGTAGACTACGAGCAGAAAACAACTACTTTCCTGGTAAATACCACGCAGAACATTGAATTATATCTGTTCGTAGTCCATGCAACGATTCACACTGTGAATGTCTCGATGTGAATTTGTCACGTCTTAGGAAGAAAGAAACATTTGCGATCTGCATTCACAGTGTGAATCGTTGCATGGACTACGAACAGATATAATTCAATGTTCTGCGTGGTATTTACCAGGAAAGTAGTTGTTTTCTGCTCGTAGTCTACCAGACATTCATTTCAAACTATGTTTGATATTTTTAATTGGATAGACTATTTTTCTCTCAAAATATTCAAATATTATATCAAAAAATTAAAAACAAATGATAGATGCCTACGAAGCATTTTGATATGGAGGTAAGTAAAGTTCGAATATATCTTATTTTGGTCTCAGAGATGCATTAATAGTACATTATGATACAAGTTTTATAAGACGCCATTTTGTCGCACGCGTTGTTTGGAGTACGACGAGCGAAGCGAGGAGTGCTCGAAGTGAACAAGTGCGACAACATGTCTTATAAAACGTGTGTCATATGCAATTTTTTCTATTTTGAATTGAAGAAAAAATGGATTTAATATCGACAAATAACAGAAACATCTTCGATTGGTAACAATGGTGACATTGAAATAATTAAAATCTGACGCACAAGCGTAAAGCCCAGTTTACAGTTGAGCGATTTTGATTATTGCAATACCAGCGGTGAAAAATTCAATGTTGTTATTGTTTTCATTGGTCAATTTAAATCAAATTAAACTCTGAATTGAAATTTAGCAATTAAAACATTGAGCTTTTCACTGCTAATATCACCAAATCCAAATCGCTCAGAAGTAAACTGGGCCTAACTCTTCTGACTTTCATTTGACAATTCGATTGTACCAATCTCCTAATAATAAAAAATGCGTATCGAAATAGAGGATATTTCGACACGCATTTGCGTTGCACAATGACTTCATTATACAACCAAAATAGAAAAAATTGATTCATGTCTCGGAAAAACTAGATAGAAGTAACGAGATTGAAATTCCTTGGTCTATGGAAAGCTGTCAATAACCTGCCAAATATATTCAATGTCAATAAATCAAACATCATTTTCAACAAGAAATCAACCTCTGTCAAAATCGCGTGAAGTTTCATTCATTCCTCATGATAAATGTGTAGTAAATAACTATGGCCAATCCTATTAAAGCACTGAATGAACATTTCTTATACAACTTTAAAATTGCAAAATCCTTACAACAACGTCTATCACCAAATGGTAAGTGATTCGATCAACAAATTTTTTGGTGGTCCAGATTTTCTTCAATCTATATTTATAGAAAGAAATCTAATTGAACTATGGTTCGACAAACTATTGGAAATGGACCAGACCGTTGATCAAATGATAATACGTAGTGATTACATGTGGTTCATTTTACTAATGTTGCAAAATAATAAAGTGAAAGACCCATTCACCAGGTTACCGCCAGCGAACTTGGTTCCTTTGAAAAAATTTGTAGTAAGAAAAATATTCAACCACACATAATACGATTCAATTGAATTACTTCTAGATGAAAGCTCATATCGATACTTCCCGAAAATTCGATATAGTAACTTTCGAATTCAATTTTTTCAGCGGCTACATATTTATGAAGAAGTATTGATTGCGAACGAACCAAATATGGTATTTGCTGAAAATAGGAGGCTGAGTAGTGATAGCATTTTCACAGAAGTAAAGACGATTCCTGCTTCAACATCCTGTTCTTCAATAAAAGAAAAAGAGTGACCAGATATGATATTTCTGACTGAAATATAGTAATTCTATCAATAAATTGTACACCACTTCAGAAATCAGAATTAAAAATAATTATTTTATGATTTGTTGAAGTCGTTTTTATCGATACAGTTGATATGTTTGCAATAGAAACGAAAACATTCTAAAGTTTCAGTTGTCGGTCAATACTGCAAGGATTTTTTCAACTAGTGATGTAATGTTTCAATTATTCCTCAAAATCGAGTGTCAATAAATATTGCTACCATATTGCTACTATTTTCAAAATTGCAATTGTCACGCTACTGAAGAAAATATAAAAACTTACGTTTTTGTCACAGTTAAAACAAAAAACATCGAGATCAATTTCAGTTCGATATTTCTGAAGATTTATTTGCTGAAGTGTTGTAAATCTATAGGTGAGTTGTCCTTTTTGAGATTTTTTTTCAAGAGAAATTTTATAATTGATTACCTACCTTACTTCTACAAAATTGTATAGTAGTAGGGTTTCTGGAATTTCCATAAGAGTTATTTAAGCGAAATAGTTTTGATTGATAATTCGAGTAAATAAATATTTGTAATCTTCATTTCGTTCATTTCCCACAGAAGAAATATTTATTTTATTGCATTTCTACATAAAAAAATAAATTTGACTTTTTTGTTACGTCTCGCCTGACAAAAATCACAAATTTGAAAGATTTTTTAATATTTGTTTTTCGGTAGCCATAAAGGCTTTCAGATCCATCCACTGCCCAAATATGACCCGCCTTTATAATTTATCAACCCACTCACAGAAATGTAACTTTTGGGACAATCTGTATATTTGGCTCTGAATAGGGTCATAAACCTCTAAAGCTTTAGCAGAATTGATGGTCGTTTTCCGATACCTTACTAAACTACTACCGATATGCCATCAAAATTAAATCGGAATATCCTCTTATGCTCGAGAAAATCGAAATCAAAAATAATTATTTGACAGCACCATATTTCTGCTGACGTCACCTGGTAGATCTGGATGGTATCGTAAAAATATCGAAAATAATAGGGAAGAAGAATTTTTTGACATAAGTGATGGCAGATAAGTCAGATGACAATATGTCAATTTTTAATTCAAAATTTTTTCGATAATGAAACTAATTCAAAATATTCAAAAGGGCGCATTAATTGATTGTTTATCATCTATATAACTCAAGTCAGGTATTTTATATGAGTTAATAATATTTCTATAGGATTTTCAATACCACCTCAGCGAAAACAATGAGACGATTGAACTCAAAGACACTATAAAATAGAGAAATAAAAATGAAGAATTAATTCAATTAATACCTTTATTATCTGGGGAAAGTAGGTAAGTGTAGTGGTGCATCTGATAATATATTAAATAAACAACACAAGTTGATATTATAATTACATATTCACAATATAATGTAAAGAAGAAATATCATATACAAACTCACATCATAGATAGAGTACGTAGGTACTAAGAATAACTGAGGATTTATAGGAAAATACATTTATTATTTACATAGATCAAAATTATCTTCACAGCAATTACTTGCAGATGTAGCTGATGATATTTGTTTTCCTACTGCAAAACACCAAGTTTGTCTCATATTAACACTTGGAGCACAAAAATGTATTTCGAGAATCCACATTCGTGTTGCTACATGAAGCACAAGTCTTTGAATAGTGGTCAGTGAAGAGTATAATGAAGGCTGAACAATGAAATAAAAGTCAATAGTAACTTACCTTTAATCATCCGAATATATTTTCGCAGGAATAATTAAAATCGCCCAGTAATTTTTTACCGCCATCTGTCAAAGATGACAGAGATTGTCAATTCTTCTTCCACTTCGATTAATGGAACAGAACCTAAACCAACCTACCAGGTGACGTCACATTTTTAGAAAAGGATGGATAATTTTCGATAATTTTCGATTTTTGAATGCCGATTTTGGAAAAACCCTTGGAAATAAAAATTTTAAAAAAATATCGACGTATTCTCTGGAGACCCGGGTTTCACATATATAATTTTTGAAAAATAGTGTACAACCCTATTGCTGCGCGTCGCAGCAAGCCGTGGACTGGGACGCAGGGTTGCCAACTGTAAATTTTTTTGCGTAATAGATATGTGAAAAAATAGTAATAGATTCTGGTCTTTGAGTAACAGATTGAAAAAAATTAGATGTTTGCTCAAATTCTTGAAAATCGTCAGTTATATGTTGTCTTTTGAGCTCTGCCTTGATCAGTGATGAATCACGTTCACAACAATTTTCTTGAATAGCAGTCAATATATAGTGAATAAGATGGTGATGATAATAGTTGCAAAATATCTTTTATTGAAAAAAGTATTATAAATTATTTCAACCCTATAAATAATGCAAATACATTATTCTACATCACAGAAAAATATCTTGAGAGTGAATTATATTTTTCTTCTTCAATACTCATTATTGTTTGCAAAATGTAATAAAAAACTTGAAGAAATTGTAAATAGTAATAGATTTTGCATCGAGGGTAATAGCGTAATAGACGCAGACTGAAAGTAATAGATCTATTACTATAGTAATAGCATTGGCAACCCTGCTGGGACGTCGTGTATCTGACGGTTCTCGGCGAGGTACTGAATTGAATTCCAGTGTTGCCAACCACGATAACCCAAATTATCCGAAGACTGGTATGAAATTATCCGAAATTATCCGATCCTCCTATGGTGAATCGAATAATGTTTTAGTTAATTAACTGACCAATAGATGGCGTCACTTGCAACAATAATCTGATTCAAAATCATTGTTCAACCAGTTATTTCATTGATATTTGTTTCTGCTAATTTTTCGTTGAATAATAAAAACTCCAAATCAGTGATATCTGCTATAGGGGCTATTCGTTAACGAATATAGACGATTATTATTCGAAGAGAACGATAGCAGCGCATCTTCCGAATGTCCTTCGAACTAAATCTTTATGTTGGTTCCAGTGTTTTTCACATAAAACATTGTCAGTTATTTTATTTGAGTCTTGTGTTAATACTACCAATGACGGCTAAATGGAAAATCTAGACAACTTTTGTTGGCTCGGACTTTGTCTGAGCCTACCAGAAATTATCCGAAATTATCCGATAAATTTCAGGATCCGAAAATTATCCGCTGACATTAGAAATTATCCGCAAATCGGCAACACTGTTGAATTCAGTACCCTTGATAGGCGGGGTAAGGGGCCGGTCGCTTCGAGATTTATCGAGAATCGAGGCGGAGTGACGCAACTTATAGTATATTCTGTAAACTTTGCCCACACGTTCAGCAATGCCGTCTGCTCAAACTTTTTTAAATTACAGTCACTTGCGACATACGCATCAGTAAAAATAAAAAATGACTCGAAAACCAGGTTTTTCTAATGCAACTTGACCCACGTCGCCCCCACCCTTTGGTCCACGATTTTTATTCAGCGAGCTCATATTCGTGTATATAGGAAGGTGGAATTAGGAGGGTTCTTTTCTTATACTGCTGAGTGTGAACAAATGAGACACAAAAAATCAGTTGTGGGCTTCCGGTCTGAATGCTGTTCATCCTTATCTTGGGCACACCGTATATGAAATTGTTGGCATCATATACAGGGTGGCCAGATAAGAATGCAAAGTACAGTATCTCGGCCAGGGGGCGTAACCGCCATCTAAAACTTTTGAAATGAATTTTTGACGAAATACGCCAAGTTAACGTACCAATGAAATACACACCTTTTAAAGTTGAGCTTCATTCGAGTAATTTTTGCTCGACTTTTTTTGACGTATCTCTTAAAATGAAGTGGTGGGGGTAGTTCAATGTTTTTTCAAATAAACAGATGTAACTCCTGAACGACTGAACGGATTTCAACAAACCTGGTATCGTTGGAAAAAGCATTCATTGGTCTATCAAATTCATCTTATTTGTAATGTGTCTGATTTTAAGTGATGCCACTAGAGCGCGTTTTTCGATCTAATAACAAAAAATTGCAAAACTGTCTGAAAAATCAAATGCAATTATATGAATTTTTTTCCATGAAAATGTAGTGGAATGATACCTTAATAGCCTAGTGAAAACCGTATATCTCGATATATACATTTTTCACCGCAAGTCTCTTAATAATAGCATTTAATTGCCCAACAGTTACCCATTTACAGGACAAATTATTTATAAGAATGTTCAAAGTGTAGTTACAACCATTTTGATGAATAAATTACAAGAGTATTCAAATATAGATGAAGGAAAGAGAAAAAAGAAGTGGAAGAATGAAAATACTACAATCTATAAAATATAAAATAAAAAAATATAAAAAAATAAAAACAGCTACATCTTACATAATGTTTTCATTCAGATATTGAATAGCCATATTTCCTATATAATTCAGTGTATCATGCTGAATATCACAGTAGACAGAAATTTTATTAAAGTTTTCACACATGGTATATATAGGGGGACTTCAGATATAAATTTGTCCTGGCTCTATTGCAGTGAAACGTCTTAGTGTACCTAGTTCTAGAATTTGGAACAAAAAATTTCAATTGAGACACTATATTACTTGCATCAATTTGATAGTGCAATAATTTGTATAGAAAAATAATGCCAGCACACTTTCTTCTTATACGTCAAGACTTACAAAATCAAAGCGCGATATTAAAGTTTGGTATGGTACGCCCCTTTCGGGATATTGATTATCGATTTACTCTTAGACGAATAGTTTCCGAGTTCCTGCACTTTACAGTCTTATCTGGCCACCCTGTACATGTAGTATTAGTTTGGTATTAGAGGGGTATTGATGAGGGAGGGTGAGGGGCAAGAAAGTACTATGATACAGTAGCGTACAGTTGAGATATTTTGGTACAGCACATATTAAATTTTTTATTATCTTATGAACGAATTGCTGAAAGAAACAGCAATAAATCCAAAAGGTACTTGACATTGCTGAAGGCTTTGGATATTCAAATAATTCAAATTAATTCCACCATATATTCCACCATATATTCACTGACTTTTCATCTCGGGAAACCCCGAGAATGTTTTCAAATTACCAAAAATCGTTTTGCATATGAGGATGGGTGATTAATGTTTATACAAAGAATGATACGACACTGAGTAACTCAACAGTGGAATGTTGTGTTCTGGTCACCGGCGTTTCACCATCCTTCAAATTCGATTTAAACAGAATAAACAAGGTTTTCAAGTAAAATCCTATTCAAATTTTTACACAAAACTCGAAAAATTGAGTTTAATGAACCATCAAACAAAATTTGAGAGGCTTTTCTCGCTGTCACTGTCAGCGTTCGGTCGATTATCGGTTGAACGAAATTGGAGGCGTTGACTCATTCACCATTCCAGAAATACGTGCTATCTATAAACAACTTACACATATACAGGGTTTTTCACTTAAAACTCCGCACACCGTTATCTCGAAAACGAATAGAAATATTTAATTTATGTGATAAGTAGTTAATTAATAGGGTCAAGTAGATTTTTTTCGAAGTTTAAAAAATTCTACGTCTACTAAGAGTTGAGCGTCGCGACGCGTCTGAAATATAAATAATAACAACATAATAAATATGAAGTTATGCGGATGTAAAAGTACATATTATTTATAAACTTTTTTGTTATTTACTGGAACTCATTTATTACACTCATTTCTGAGTTACAACGGTAGAGTTGACGTTTCTTGATAGGCAAAAAATGCGATTATGGATGATTTTCACAAGAATGCCATGAATACCTATTAGATACCATTATATTCGCAATTGTTTTAAGTGTAGTTACAAGCCACAGATGTTGTCATTACTGAGTCAGATATAATGTCATATTTTTTAGCTGAAAATATTCGAATTCGTTCGGTATAAACAAAACTAACAATAATTATATGAAAACGGTTCGATTTAGCAAGGAGGAATAAGTAAACATGTTACTGGTGTTTGGGGAATGCCATTGTAACTAATTTTCATGGCATTTTTGTAAAAATCAACCATTTTCGCATTTTTTGTCGATCAAGAAACGTCAACTTTAAACCGGTATAAATTAGGAATCAGTAAAATAAATGAGTTCGAGTAAATAACAACTTTTGCATGCACGTCATTTCAAAGTCATCGATTTATATTTTCAACGCGTCGCGACGCCCAGCTCTTAAGCTCAATTTATAAACTCCACTGCCGTAGCTACAGATGACGTTGCCGTTCCAAAATCAGCTGCGGAGTTTATGAACAGATGTTTATTTTTAGCATATTCCATCAACGAACAGTAACTTCATCGTCAACTGTAGCTACGGCAGCGGAGTTTATAAATTGAACTTAAGTAGGCGTCGATTTTTTTAAACTCTGTAAAAAAGCTATTTGGCCCAATTATTTGACTATTCCTTTCAGAAATTGAATATTTCTATTAGTTTTCGAGATATACAAACCCTGTATAAATGAGGAACTGTATTATATGACGAACATTGAATACATAGCTTTGATACACTCATATGACTCATATAAGTACCAACAGAAGGATAAATATATTTGGAAACCTTGAAAAAATGTGGTCTTGGGATGATTATCACTTTCAAATGTGGCAACCTCTGTGGGGGAAAAACATATGAATGAATTTCATGTTGGCTTCAGGCAATTTGGGTGTTAAGTACTATCATTCTAGTGCGTTTGTTGTTTGGAGACCAAGACTAATCAGTCTTAAGAATGAATGATAAACATGACAACTTGACAACCCTAACCTCATAAACTGGTGTCTAAATACCCAGGGACGGTAGAGATCATGAGATTTTAGCCGTTCCAGGTATACCAACTGCTGTGATCTGCTCTAAATGGCCTTTTAGTTGAAGGCAATCTATATTTCGATTATGAAATGGGTTGTCATTAAAAGTGCATTTAAATGGAAGTTTAACTAAATATCTCATTCAGCTAAATGAGCGTTTAGGATCTTATTATGAATATGAAATCGGCCCTTAGTCTTGATCTCGCATTCACATCTTTCAGCATGTACTGGCTGCCCTTCTTCGCCTCAGCTGCGCTGCTGGTCCAAGGCCACCGCGGTCACGTGGCCGCCGATCACGGCTCGAGGCGCGAACCGCCGGAAGCCAACGAAGTTCCGCCCGGGCCCGGGCCGTTCTCGGGGCCGCCCGGGCCTTCCGTGGGCGGCTGCAAGGGCGGCGCCGTCTGCGTGCCCTTTGTGGCGTGCCCCGCCCACGTGAGAGCGCAGGAGAAAGAGTACTGCGCCACACGGGGGGGCAAGAAGGGGGTGTGCTGCACCACGGGCAAGAACCACACGGGTGAGCGGGGTTTCTGGCAAGAATTCATAGCTACATGAGTACAAGCATAGTGATTGTGATCCATCAATCAAAACTATAGTTGCGCCTGCGTATCACGAAGGACTCCAGACAACAGTCTTATGAATAACGAAGCTAGCACTAATATTTCTGAGGGGTGTGATGGACTGTGGGTAGCCTGCCAGCTCACCAAGATTTTTTTAGTCAAAAGTCTCAAATATCTTTGACCGGGCGCCCAGTAGTTGAAGAGCACTTTTTTGTTCAATCTTTGCCTTCCTCATAAGTCCCTAAAAATAGTGATCTAGTTTTTTGGATCAAATTTTCCTTCCTCAAAAATCTCTTAGTACGTTCAGGTCAGGCAAGTGATTGGTTAAATATAGCGCGTAAGTGCGTTCAAATTTCCTTTTTTTTTTCAATAAAATGTTCCTTCTTCAAAAATTTAATCTATGCTGATAGTAATGATCTCTGCCTTCACTGATAGGTTAGTACGTTTGGTCAATACCGACTTTATCGATTGATTCGAACCATTCAGAACCTACCGCCAAAACAAAAAAGGTTGTGATTAATGTGATTGGTGGATTCTAATAGCTATGTTTGTAATCATGGATTTGAATTTTTGCGGATTTTTAGATCTATGATGACGGATGTACAGTGTGTCCCATTTTCGACAATTTTTCACGATATCTCAGCTGTCTTTGGGGATAGAGAGATGCAGAAGTGTAGGGCGAAATTCAAAATATTGCATTCTGGAACCCCCCTGTATCTCAGCTATCTTCCAACCATCCATCATCTTCCAACATTGGCGTAGTCAGATTTTCAACTTCTTTTTATTTTATTGTATTTCTTTTAATTCATTCGACTATCTTTTTCAGGTTATTGACTATTTAAATTCCCATTTAAATCTATATTTTTCTTGAATATTATATATATACTATAACTAACCTATTTTATTTTTTAAGATTTTTGACACTCGAATCTTTCGATTCGATAGTCTAGTTACCTTTTCAACCTTTTTTGAATACTTTTTCATCATTTATTTTGTTTTTCAGCATAGCCTATTTCTTTTCTTATGATTCAAATCTTTATACCTTTAAACAATGGGAGTCCGAAACTCTACGTCACAACTAGAGACACTGTCAGAAAACATTCAAATAAAAGAGGAAAAATCTGTTCCAATCAAACCATAGCCAACTATGATTCTCATTTGAAAAACGACAAATTCAGGCCATAATTCGAAATTGCAACTTTTTTCTCGACGCCACTGGATTATACAAGAAAAAGTGGTTTCAGAAGGTGAAAGTTATCCTGGAAATAGAGATCGTGAATATCCAATAGGTAACATCGAAATTTGCCCACCCTGTACAGTGAGGACCAAAAGTCCGTCGGCCCACCCCCTTCCGTAACTTCTTTATTTTCCATTTCAGAAAAAAAAGTAAGATTTCATTCGATCCCGGTAACTACATAAATGTTATTCTTACTCAGTAATTTATTTCTTCGAAGGGGACACCTGTATATCAATATTTTTATTCAACTTGTCTTGTCAAAATTTTGGATAGTATTTATAACAAAATAGGACATTGTTATGGTGACGATGATCATAATATTGGACCTAATTTATCGAATAATCAACATGGCTTCACATCAAAAAAATCGACAGTTACCAACCTTATTCAATTTTCTCAAAGTGCAAATGAAGTGGTTGACCTTGCTGGACAACTAGATGTTGTATATACAGATTTTTCAAAAGCATTCGACAAGGTCGACCACGACATTTTGCTCAATAATTTCTGTAAATTAGGATTTTCAGTTGAAGTTTTAGAACTATGCGCGTCTTATTTAAAGGGCCGCCAACAATATGTGGTATTCAAGGGGGGTTGTTCGGAAAAATTTATTACTCGCTCTGGTGTACCCCAGGGCTCCAACTTGGGTCCATTTTTCTTTCTATGCTTGATAAACACATTGCCAAACTGTATAAGATCATCAGAATGTTTGATTTTCGCAGATGATTTCAAGTTATACAGAAAGATTAATCAAATCGATGATTGTCATATTCTACAAGAAGATTTGGACGCAGTAGCAATCTGGTCAGAAAACAATAGTTTACCTCTTAATATAGGAAAATGTTTCTCAGTGTCTTTCTCAAGAAAAAAAAAATTCAATTCGAATATACTATAAACAACAATATTCTGACTGATAAAAATGTTGTGAAAGACCTAGGTGTTTTCTTTGATAGAGAACTCAATTTCAATTATCATGTGAATACAATAATCAATAGAGGGTATAAGATATTAGGATTCGTAATTAGGAACTCCTGTAGATTTACAGATATGAAAACGTTGATAATGGTATACAACACTTACGTCAGGAGTATACTGGAATACGCCTCTATCGTCTGGTCACCGTACTACGAAAAATATAAAAATGAAATTGAAAAGATTCAAAAAAAATTCCTCAGATATCTCTACTTTAAAAAAACTGGAATTTACTGCTTTGATATACCTTACGTGACGCTTTTGAGAGAATTTAATTTCATTAAACTAGAGCACAGGCGAGAAATTGCTTCCGCACTATTTATGCACAAATTACTTAATAATGAAATCAATTTCACGTATCTCTTAGGAAAATTAACCTACTGGCAGTCTAATTATAATCATAGAACCACATCTTTATTCGCCCTTCCAAAAGCTCACACTAATCTTGGCAAAAATGCACCTCTCTATAGACTATGCAAAGTTATGAATGATCTAGATCCCACTATAATATTCAAAAATGCTTCTTTTTTCAGGAACGCAATATTTTCATATTATCACAGATTGTTACCTTGATAATGAAATCAAGCACATTGAAAATTACACATAAATCAAACCAATCGAAACAAAAACATGTAAATCCAGATAAAAACGCACCTCTCTATAAACTAAACTAATGTCAGAATTAAGTTAGATTTTTTTCCTTCAGCATATAACTATATATGTTGTATATATATATATATATATATGTGTGTGTAGATATATGTAGACATTTTTCATTTCTCAATCACATATTAAAAATTGTAAAGTGATAATATTCACTCTTAGAAACTATTAATATAATGGAATAACTTTTTATATTATTATATTGTTGATAGGTTTTGTAGCTCACTGAATTCATTAACAGTTGAAATAGTAATCAATTAATGGAATTTATTTTCTGTAGATTACATATAAATAAAATAAAATAAATAAATATGTTATTGTGTGTATACTAAATAACCAGAAACTTATTTTCGTGTAGGTACACCAAATGGGGAATATTTCTTTTATTTTTTCTATTCTAATTATATTAGAAAAAAATCTGTTCAACAATCGTTCGAAATCATAGTTGATAACATTTTTCGAACAAGTTTCCATCATGATACAAATCCTGAAGTTTTTGTTTCTGTTATCAAGGCTTTACTTTTCTTTTAGCTTGTATTCATAATTTAGTATATGTCATTACGAGTCTGACAAATTCTCGCGTGCGAACACGGGAAGTCATGCAAGCACGGAAAAATCATTTCTGGGCGTGTAATGAACGATATTTTTCATTATACTTCGTTGAAACTGAAATCATAAGATACCAAAGAAACTTGGAACATTTTTATTTTCACAGTTGTAAGAATGAAAAAACTTGGAACTACTAGAGTAAGAATATTGAAAATCAACTAACTATAACTATATACTATCAAAGCAGCATTAACAAATACTGTTTTCAATTTGAATTATTATTATATTATTAATGGTTATGTTTATTGTTAAGAAAACGCTCATTATCTACCACATCGTCTGAATTTAAACGTATTAAATCATCTCTTCGACACAAATTGCTTTTGGTAGTAGATATTGTTCATCTGGAGCATCACATAATAATGTGTGTTAAAACTTCGGACTTATTTTGGAATATATCCTACAGCTTGACGCTTCTGGAAAGCAATAGTTTTTGGATATTTGTTGATGTCATTATCTTTAATGGCCAAACAACTCTTTAGCATTGAGAATCGACTCCATAACGAAAGATTTCATAGATTTAGCTTTGTCGACAAAATGAACTTGAAGAATACGACCTGGATTTTACTGGTAATAAATTCTTCCGAGTTCATTTTGTTGGCATAAATTTGATTGACATAGAATAAACAATGCTGACAATACAGTGCTTGGCATGTAATGAATTGTTTTCATTGTTATTCTCATTCTCAATTTTTTTTCCGTGCGCTGTTTCCGTGCGCTAGCCCGAAAAAGCCCATCTTACAATATTACTAATATAGATAAAAATAAAGTGATTTCAAAGAAGTATCATAAAAATATATGTATTTTGTGAAACTCGATCAATTTTTCAGAGCCATTCACTTCGAAAGATCGTCACCACCGTTTCATAAATTTGGACCAAGCCACCTTACGACTACTCAATCGTAAAAGCACGGACGAGATGAATCTGCTTAGGTCCAGGTGAATATAAATTTTCAAGTTCCATACACTCAATATGAATCGATAGTATCAAAACGATATTTTCTTGGTTGGAAATACTCCGTGGCTGTATGGATATTAGTTTGCAGATGCGAGATTCCGAAAGAGCAGCTGAAATATTGACTGGATGTAGCAAATATATCAACTTTGTCTTCTAATATCAATTGATTTTTACACCGTCTATTTGACACAGCTTTGGCTGTTCAGCATGTATTTTTCCGTCTCAATGATTATATTCGTACAGCAAATATCAATCACAGAACAGTTTATATTATGTATTATTCATTCACCGAATATTTTAAAGACAACCTATTCTTCAACTTCCAGAGAAGAGAAACTACTGATTTCCTCAGAACCAACCATCCTACTGCCAGGCTCAGCAAGTTATAGCCATTTCAGAAACTCTAGACGATTCGATCACCTCGATATAACAGAAGTCAGTAATGTCGCCAGCAGGGCATTAGAGATTGCTATTGCCACCAAAGCTTTCAAGGACAGGTAGGTTATTTTTCGAAAATGCAGTATTTGCTCAAAAACATCAAGCTGTTAAATTTTGAATGTCACATGGTGCACTATTGGTAATTGCTCATCAATGATGGCGAGGAAGTAAAATGTTCTTTTACCTTCGAAGTTATTCGAATGTTCTTATCTTTGAAAGAACTTACAATACTGTAACGTCACGAATATTCTGGTGCTGACTGGAATAAATATAAGATATTCGTCTTTACCAAATGCATTTATATAGGAATGGTATGACTAACCTTGAATTAGAAATGGGAATGATCCAGGAAGACCTTCGTTCTACTCTCTTGGGGCACTCGTGCCTTTTGAACCCTGAATGTCCGCCAGTGTTAGAGAAATATCGCAGGATTGATGGATCTTGCAACAACCAATACAACTCATTATGGGGAGCTACGAGAACTCCATATTCTAGGTTGCTTCCTCCCAGTTATGATGATGGTGAGAATCAGTAATGTGAAGATATTTGTTCTGTAATTCCATTCATCCTAGGAATTTGGGTTCCACGAACTTCCCAATCATCAGACCAAGAACTTCCTAGTCCCAGGCTCGTTACTTCCACCGTGTTCAATGAGAAATATGCCACCAATGATAAGCTGACTCTTCTGACCATGCAGTTTGGACAATTCCTTGCCCATGAAACAACACAATCTCTTGATTTCACATACGGTAAGATTATATCCTAGACAGGTTAACTCTTGGATTACCAACGACTCGGAGTTTCTTGATTAGGATTGATAGGTTGAGAGTTTTATCCCCATCCTCTGGTTTGGAGTAGTTGTTCCTACAGAGCTGATACGGAGTTAATTCCTGATAGTTGAAGCTGAAAAGCTTCGCTCTGCCAATGTCCTTCACTGTATGTTTTTCTACTTTTCGATTTCACCAAACTTTTTATACTATATGATATGTGTTATTTGCTTCTATTATTCTACCTTCACAATTTCATTGAGTCGGGACTTTTGTTGATTTCACTTTGGTTAACTTGTATTCTTATTAGTGATCCATTTTGGAAGCAAATTGATGGTATTTTAGGTAATGGAAGCGCAATTTCATGCTGTTCCCATGATGGTCAAGAAACTATTACACCTGAGAATCGTCATTTCGCCTGCATGCCCATAAAAATTCCAGAGAGTGATAGCTTCTACAAAATCTACAAGCAAAGATGTATGAATTTTGTTCGTTCTGTGTTGGCTCCAAGGCAAGATTGTACTTTGGGATATGCTCAACAGGTGAAAAAAATAAATTCATATACAAGGCAACAAGTGTTGATTTCAAAAGATTCAAAATGTGTTGGATATTATATTTCCAAGACTGTATTGCAAGTATCAAATATTCTGTTTTGACCTTTTAGGAAGTCGCCTGGAAGAGTGAGATTTTATTGATTTCATTATTCCTGACTTTACATCACGGCCAGTGGGTATACCGGGTTCAATCCTTGGTAGATATATATTAGGATTTTACTATGATCTGTACAATGAGTTTCATACGGTAAAAACTTTCACAGATGTTCAGATAGACAGTGATTTTCGTTTACATAGTTGAATCGAACATATCCGTATTCCCCCCATGTATATATAGAGAAGTCGTATACCAATTATCTTTTCTTAAATTACATTCTCAGAAGAACTATATTGATTTATGTATTCAAAGATGAACAAAGTGACCCACTTCATCGATGGATCTGTCATCTATGGTTCGTCACCGGAGCAAACTGGAGAGATCCGGAGTTTCGAGGGCGGTAAACTGAAAGTTTTCAACGATTTTGGTAGGGATCTGCTACCGCTTTCCAAGGACACAGACGCCTGTCTCACAATGGAACAGGGAACTGCGTGTTTCAATTCTGGTAAATTGATTTACATCCTTTTAAAACTCATATCAAATTATTATCATTCATCGATGTGTTTGAAGCTTTCTTAATTCTTTTAACATCAAGATTTCTGCCTGACTGTGATGTGACCAGCTACACATGTATTTAACATAGTCGAATAAATTCTATCTATCTATATATGTGTACGGCATAGGCGAGGGCATAGGTACAATTTATTAATATTTTGTTTGCAAAATTGGAATAATGTAGTTAAAAAAACCTGGTCTACCAGCGAATATACCTTCAGTTCACAAGACGAAATTCGAGGTGGAAAAACAAAATAGAACAAAATAAAGCTGCTGATAAAAAATGAGTAGTCATAAACGAAAGCTTTCAAGTTGGAATACAGATTTTATTAATTGTAATTTACCTCCATCGTCTTTTCATAATATTTTTCAGGGGATACTAGGACCAATCAAATGATAACTTTGGTGGTGATGCACACTTTGTTTATGAGAGAGCACAACAGAATAGCTGCCATCTTGGGAAAACTAAATCCTGAGTGGAATGATGAGCAGATATTTTTGGAATCTCGTCGAATTGTAGTAGCTGAACTTCAAGTTATAACATACAAGGAATTTCTACCTGCAATCATAGGTAGATAGACACAACTGAAAATAGAATATTGATATGTGTACACGAAGACAAATAATATATAAATCATCGCGAGAAAAGGTAGGAAATTAGATATTTTGTAGGTGATCAGGCCATGGAAGAATTTGATATAAATCTAGTCAAAGGAAATACCTATTCACATGATTACGACGAGAGCATTGATCCATCAATAATCAATGAATTCTCAACAGCCGCTTTTAGATATGGACATTCAACAATCGATGGAATTCTCAAGTAAGTTCTGAAAGCAATATCGTTTAAGGTTAAGCTACAAAATAACTTTGTATGATAGTCAAATGCTGCCAGGTCAGGCAAATAAGGCGGATGATATGCAAATGATGACCCATTGACACAATTTCCGATGGGTACCTAACATTACGTAATTATAAATTCGAAATCAGAACAGATAGGGCGACACATTTTGGAAACTGGTCATGTATGTTGAAAATTCGAATTTTCTGCACATTCAAAGTTTGTCTGAGGTCTGAGATATAAAATCTCTTCAAGTCTCAGATGCGTTATTCAATTATTGTAGGATATATGGATTGCAACAAATGGAAGAGATGATAGCAATCCCAGAAGTGATGTTTTATCCATCACAGATGCGAAAAACCAAATTTATGGATATGGTACTCAGTACTCTCACTACAGAGAGAATGCAAGAAGTAGATTCATCATTTCCAGAAGCTGTAAGTAACAAAACACTCGAAAAACATATTAGATATGGTTTAAATTGTATTGAAAGTTACTAAATTCATGGTATATCTAAAAAAATTAAGTTTCACATGTTTTTGTGCCACTATTTGACTGATGATATTCGTCCCGGATTTGAACAATGTGTATCGCTTTTCCCAGCCTTGAAAGTCCACCATATTACTAATCAGCAATAGATAGTGAATCGGAAACATTATATCTTTGCAGATAACGAAATATATGTTCAGAGCTGGCAGTCCTTTCGGTGTTGATTTGACAGCAATCAACATACAAAGAGGGAGAGATCATGGAATAAGGCCTTATAACGACTATAGAGAACTCAGTGGTTTGCCTCGTTTCACCGATTTCAGTGAATTTGGGCCAGAGGTAATATATGGTTGATATCCCATACTAATAAAATACATATAGACTGGCCCTTCCTATCTCAAATGCATTACATTGTTTGAAAGCAAGATTAGTTCTTCAAACTCGGAATTTCCGACTTTGAACTCGGAATTTTTTTTCCCGACTTCAAACTCGGAATTCTTTCTTTCCGACTTCAATCTCGGAATTATTTTTTACCGACTTAAATCTCGTAATTTACGACTTTGAACTCGGAATGATGGAATAACTATCAACGCCAGTGTTCCACAAGGATCTATTTTGGCACCAACTTTGTATATACTTCACATCAATGACCTGATAGAGGTGTCCTGTCTACAGCTTTGCGGATGAAAGTACACTCCATGTACACTTCTGTTCTAGAGCCGCTATATCATCCAAAGAAGCTAGAGGTGCAAGGCGAAGACAGGTTGACACTACGATGATACCAGCAGCCATGAATGTTCTTATAAAATCCTCAATATTCATCATTTTTCATTCATACTCATCATTTTTCGAGAAATATCTATATCTCGAAAGGTGGCCAATCTGAGTTTGTCTGGTCTGTCTGCTCGGAATCGCTCATAATGATATAAATGATTTTTCGTACTTCCGGGCCTAAAGTGACAACTTCACTCCCTTGTGACAGGTACTAAAGTGTCACATTTAATCCCTCCGGGATTAAATATTGACGAAACTCCCGGAACGATTAAATCACAAACAAACGAATTTAAGGGATATTTTATTGAAAAATATAATTAATTAGAATGGTAATTAACGTTAATATTCAAATTAATATTGTGACAGTTCGTCATATTGACCAGTCTTTCCTGGGTTAATGCAGCAGGTAACTGACGAGTAACAGATAGGTCCTTTTCATATTGAACTGGTGTTTGTTTCGAAGATCCTGCGGAAACAGGAAGCGAGAATGAGGACTGTGGCATAACTATAGTGGACGAATCGGCGACTTGACCAAATATTTTATCTGAAATTTTTTGTTTATTTTTAATAGACGATTCAATATATCCCTCGGCCACGTTGGAGGATTTCCATCCTCCCTGTCTCTTCAGCACGTCTATAGTTGCTCCCGAATCAGCTAACAAAGACGCAGATGTGCGTCTAAAACAATGTCCCGTATAAGACGTCGCATTTTCTAATTTCAAGAAAGCTGCTATTTGCCGTGGAAATGTACCAAACATGTTTTTTCCTACTACTCGCGTAGTACATTCTTTGTTGATGTATTGAACAAAAAATTTTGAATGAGGTGTCCCTGTCTTTCGCAATGCCACATATTTCCGAAATATCGCCACAAATCTGATGGCACTGTTTTCTGAATTTTTGATCACAAAATTTCGGTCAATTTTATTTTTGGTGTTTCTAATCGCAATTAGGAAGGAATCGCCCAAATCTCTCACATCGTCGATTTCTAAATCAACCAACTCTTTTCCACGACAAGCTCCCGCAACGCCCAAAATAAGTGCAACCTACAAAAAAAATTGATTTCTTAAAATTTCTGAATATAAACAAATTTCCAAATTTACCTTAAGTATTAAATATTTATCATCCGGAGCCTCCCGTAAGAACTGATCTACCTGCTCAGACGTGAGAATTCTTGACTTCTTTGGCTCAAATCCCTCATTTCTTCTCTTCAAAAAAGCTAATAATTTTGGAAATTTACTTATATCAATATCTTCTCTAATGTTAATAACCGATTTCAGCATTGAGTAATGTGCCCAGAGAGTTGAGGCACAAACCGCTTTTGATTTATCATCGAAGTAGACTAACAGCGCATTTTCAGTAGGTTGTCTCACATTTTTTAAGCGGCACCACTTTTTAAAAGCATCGTACTGCTGCTCGTATAGTTTTCTAGATTTCGGTGGTAACAATTCTTCACCTACTTCGGCTGCTCTTTTATCAATATCAGATACACCTTCTTCACTCATGATACCAATAATTATCAATAACAATGTTTCTTTACAATGACACTAGTAATGACAATGTTTCTAAATTATAACTGTCACAACGCAATGTTACTATGGTAACTTATTTTAAAGACAGTTTATTAAATGAGTTGAAGAGAGAAAAAACTGATTGAAATTATTGAAATAATTAATAAAATCATACCGGAAGTACGAAAAGTATCGTATATACCTTGCGACTGAAGTACATTTAATCATTCAGGTAAATTATGGCCCTCCCTGCGGTCGGGCCATAAACTTTACCTTCAGGATTAAATGTACTACTTCAGTCCCGCGGTATATAATGTACTATTGATAAGCATCTACCACAATAATATATCTACAAAAAAGGGGATATCGCCCAATTTTCTGCGGTCAACAAACTCGTAAATGCAAGGTCACCAACCAGACGTATAGTTTTAATGGATATTGAATCATGGAGCTGAACTCTAAACATGTGAACTAAACTCCGTGACAGGTCAAATTTGTGCTTTGTTTTTTAAGGTGTGAAGTAGTCCTTGGCGCGAAACAAAGAATCGAATTCTTGTGATGCAATTTCTGCTCATAATATCATTCCATGATACGGTATTGTAAGTATAGGGCGTTATGGGGTCCACCTTCTTGAAAAAGAATACAAGCTTGAGTTTGGTAGCAATTGAAGCATCGAATTCTACTAGATTATCAGATCTCTATTGATAGCTATTCCATTATCCATCGTGAAACAAAATTCCGACTTTGAACTCGGAAATTCCGAGTTTGAAGTCGGAATAAAAAAATTCCCAGTTTAAAGTCGGAATTTCCGAGTTCAAAGTCGAAATTTTCGAGTTTCAAGTCGGAAAAAGTATAAAAAAATCTCGGTGGCCCTTATACGCTTTCGTAAACTATCAACTTTGTTATACAGGCTTCATTTGAAAACGGATGGCTTGCCGCGTTTTATATACAGCGTGTCTCACTTTTCATGGAAGCATCCTAGTAACTTCTGTAAAGAGAAAACTGTCAGTACTGAGATATTGGTCTTCACGTTGAATCAGATAAGGGGCGAAATAGGCTAAACATTCATACAGATTCATGATCAGGACCCCCAACTAACTGTTACTCACTATTATAATACAAATTTCGCCTTGTAACATGATTCAAAGTGAAAATGGGTAGTTCCATCGCTATTGGTGAGCACTGTATATAACTTAGGCCAACACTATTAAGCCATCAGTAGCTGAATTTTCAGCATATTTTCCATCAAGAGTTTAATCATTCTTCCTCGATAATTACGGAAGTTACGGGGTGTTTCCGAGATAAGTGAGACACTTTGTTCATCTATATTCTATATACTAGTCTATTTATACAGTGTGGACTTTGATAGTATCCCTCTATCATCTATTCAGTAGGTAGATCAATATTTTTCAACCAAATATTTCAGCGAAAGCCCCACTTGTATTGTAGGTGCCATAATCACAACTTTTTAGAGTATTTGTCTCTCTAATAGTATCATTCGCATAAGTGTGATGCCATTAGAGATAAAAATTAAATGGGGTTGTATGCTTCATGAAATGTATGCATCGTTGTCACGTCCGCACTGTATATATGTCTAGCGACTACGTGGGTCTCGAAGTAAGTACTCAGTGATGCAATATAACTCGAAAAAAAGGTTTGTATGCATCATAATTCTTTAGCGTGAAGTACAACCTTTCTTATTTTAATTTATTTCATTTATTTCTCTCATGATATAGAAAATAGGAAGGGAGCAATGACTGAAATAGGAATGACAATAATACTACTACTACAATACTAAGGACATAACATCACCCCGTTATTGTGACTATTTGTCGAAACACCAACTTTATAGGATGAAAACAGTATGATATGTAAAAATGTTTCAGTATGCAAAGACACTTGGCTCTATCTATGCCAGCGTCGATGACGTCGATTTATGGGTGGGAGGTCTATTGGAGCCTAAAGATGGAGAAGGCATCGTCGGTAAAGTTTTCAGAGATATCATAGCCGAGCAATTCTCGAGGCTCAAAAAAGGTGACAGGTACTTCTTCGAGAATGATCCCAGCATCAATCCGGGATATTTCACTGCGGGTTAGTAAAATCCCAATAAAAATAGAACCATCGACAATTTACGAAAGTGTGGGTATATTGTGAGTTCTATTCGATAATAATGTACCTACTGATTATTCATCATTCACAATTCGTCAGATATTTTTGATTATTTCAACAAAATACGAAAATATAGACGCGTAATGCACACTTCCAGGCCAATTAGCACTGACAAACAACTTGTTGTACTTTGATTTGATTAACTGAATCTATAACTTCCTCCAAAGATTTACACTTGATTTATACCATCATCATGTGCATCTGTAATGACATGGTATTGTTCTTCATTATCCAGCTAGTTTTCAGCTATACTTATAAGCTGTATTTTTCTTGACATTCTTTGGGACCGATCAGTTGGATGAAACAAGAAGTTGCTGTATTTTTCCACTTTTTGAACTCAAACTTACTCGGGGTGAATTGAATGTTCTCTGTCTAAATATCGGCTTCATATTTTGGGAAAGAACTTAGACATGTTGATGAATTTATCGAAGGACTCTGCAGAAACACTTTGACCTACCCTTTGTGTTAGGTGAAAAATGTTTAGTTAACAACAAGTTATCAACCTTCAGTTATCGACAACACTGTCTAGTATCTAACAGTTAATTATAATTTTCTTGTCATAACAAGTATATGTTTACCTACACGTACTTAAGTGATACTATATACAACATTTGCCTAATTTTTACTGACAAACTTGAATATCCCTGATCGATGTATGTGTGCTAAGATTTAGGTTGTGCAATGCTCTGTTCAAGGTGTCCCATTATCGATATCTCTCGATTATTTCTGAATAAAGAGAATCGAATATAGCGAAATAATGACAGCTAATTTCAAAAATCTGACTACGCCACTGGCTTCTAAGTAGAAAATTGCACGAGAGACAATGTTATACTTCTCCTATAAGTTGTGAGATACAAAATGCAATATTATCTTCAATACCGCCCCGTTTGTCAAAAAAGAAGCGGACTATGAAATGTATATCATACGATTATTTCCAGCATTCCAGCCCAAATGCCACATTGGTTTGGATTCCACTTGTGTAAACTGTTGATCTCCTGTCTCCTTCACTTCTACATGCCTTCTGAGGATTTTATGCGCATCTAGAATGATGTATCATGACTTCTAGTTCAAAGACGAATTTTTAATGATCTCACTAGTTTCCCTCCTATTTATGCTACATTTTTATGTGGGAAAATGAATGAACAGTCTGAGTGGATGAATTAGGCCCTTGAAAGTACTTTCTCCCTTTCCATTATGAGATAATGTTAGAGTTAGGAAGCAGAATGATCTTTTCTACTTTGGATCCCTCTACCATATACACGCTTCAACAAGGGTGTTTACTTGACTACTGATAACTATACTGATTAAATTATGTAAAAAAGTTGTGTCCAGATACTTTTTTTTTCGTCAATTTGTTATGTACCTAATGAATTCAAACGAATACCTATCTTATGCAGAGAAGTATTATTTCACATGACAGTTCAAAATGTGGGGGTTGCTATTGGAAACAATGTCATTGACGTCATAACTGGTATAATTATGACGTTATTCAAGAAAATGATGTCAAGGGGTGAATGTTTGAAATTGACTTGTAAGCGATTTGTCTCTTCTGGACCAAAGGTTAAGACTTCAGCTGATTAATTAAAACCTTTTCTTGTTCACTGTATTTGCATGACTTCTCTGCGGAACGGAATATTTCGAGAGATATATCTACTTTAAAATTGTCTCCATGGTGGAAATATGAAAAATCAGTAATTAGATCTATGATGATAAATTGGATGTGTCCTCCAGAAGACATTGATCTTTATACAATTATGCTCTGAAGTGTTATGGTGTCAGTTTTCCCTTGCAATTGTATCCCAATTTCAACTTTATGAATTTCATTTTTCAGAGCAATTGTTCGAGTTGAGGAAAGCTTCAATGTCCAGGATAATTTGCGATAATAACGATCACGTTCTTTTACGTAGCCAGGCAAGAAATGCTTTCAGAGTTCCAGGTGTCCCAGGGTGAGTAACAATTTAAATATTGTAAATTATGAAAAACATATAACAGAATCTCTATAAGAATTAACAAACCAAATTTTTGATACGATAAATATTTATTTAGTTATAAATATGAAATATGTTTTGATTGACCCCTAGGAGGGCCATATAGAATTAATGTGCTGTCTCATTTATTTTTTCGGCAACCGTCCGGAAAGTACGTACTTTCCAGACAATTTTTTTTGAGAAAGTGGCATTTTTCCGGCCTAGTCCGGGAAGTACGTACTTCCCGGACCAGGCCGGGAAGAATCACATCGTTGTTGTCATTGTAAATATGAAAATCTTGGTAGTATGGTTTTGATAAATGCAGTTGATCATTACCATAGCAGCAAAATAACGACTGACAGCTATCTGACATAAAATTAGCTAACATTCAAAAATTATCAGATGAGAACAATCAATGTGAAACGGAAACTTTACCTTCTTGTTCTGACTTCAACAAAAGGCACTTAAATATACCAAGCATTTCAAACAAATTGAATCCATTCAATATTAACAATTGTTCTAATTTTAATATAAATATTAATATAAATAAGAATTGAAATGTTCGAAATTCTGTTCTAATAAAGAAATGTATTCCTTTGATTTGTTATTCTACACGGTTGCCGAAAAAATTGTGTACGCAACACGCCCGAAAACAGTTTTTTTGGACTCGCAGACTTCCAGGACTCGCTACGCTCGTCCTAGAATTTTGTCCACTCATCCAAAAAAACAGTATTTTCCGGACTTGTTACGTAAATTACTATTTCCTAAACCTGAAGATGAGTTTGGTAATTCAGTTGCATTCCTTGGAATCAAGGTGGATATGGGATGGTAAAACAGCTTCCTATTAACAAGCACTAGAATAAACTGTAGACCTTTGCCTACTTGATTTCATACCGTAGTAATATTTTCTGAAGTGATCAGAGATGGCGAGATACCTTGTGTCGGTAAAAAGAAGTTGTACATCTGTCATCTTTTTATCAGTTTCATCTGTTCTACATGAAAAATTACTGAGAAGAGTCAAAATATCAATATCCATTCCAGATTTATCGAAAATATATTGTTTTAATGCCATTTCATGACACGTTTGTCAGATGCGAACCACAGACATACGGAAGCAACAGAAATCTTCTTCGATAATCAGTCTTACCGCCATCTTCATTCAAGTCGTGAAAATATTACTACCTACTACAAGTATTTCGCAGAAACAATTGTTGAACTGTTTCACCATCCTATATCCACCTTGCTTGGAATACATGAACTCATAATATTTTATAATACGAAATAAGCTGGTGCTTGGTTATTATAACAAAAATAAAAAGTGTGGTATTGAAATATGGAAGAAAATTATATCGTTATTTTTGCAGAAATGAATTTTTGACCTGTTCAAGCGATGCCATTCCAAGACTGGATCTTAACTATTGGGCACATTGAAGGTCTTAAATGGTCCTAGTTTTCCAATTTACTTAAGGTCAAAAGTATTTTTAAATTATTCGTCTCATTTTGTTTATATTTTAATGTTTTTCAACACATGTTAATACACTTTGTATTTTTAATATTGTCTTTATCCGTTCGTAGTACCTACCAACCGAAACATTCAAATATTTGATACGTAACAAAGACATTTGAATCAATTCCATTATTATTGAATAATTGAATATGTACCTCCTAATTATCATATTCGATTGGATTCATAAAAATGAGTGATTTTAGCGAACCCATTCGGTGTATTCAAATGTTATTCACCACCTAGAGTTCTGAAATATTGTTTCCTACCAATTATAGTTGAGGCATCAGGCAAACACTTAATGTTTCAGTTCAATTTTATTCGAATTCAAGTAAGAGCAGGTGATACATCAAATAATGTTAATATTTTATTTACAAGAGTACCAGACGCATAATATACAAGATTATAAAGACCTGAAAAAGCGGTTTCAACACATTTTACATAATTTCGTTGGTATTTTTTTTCAACAGGCTTCATAATCCAGTTTCCACCTTTTGATGAAAGTTTCGAGATAATGGAACATCGACATAACATCAATAACAATAATTTCATTTGACATTTCTATCATTTGTTTTCCAGCCAGAAACAAGTGACCAAGTAGTCATGGGTATCTTTCAGAGATTGAAAATTGAAACAACACTTCGAAATGAGAGCAGATGATCATTCAATGTTCCATTCGCCTACTGTTTGACGGCAAGTTTGTCCTGAAACAAACAAAAAATATTCAGGTGGATCATATAAGAACAGTAATTATGAGATTTCAAAAGGCTGTTCATATTTAATCTATAAGCCAAGTTTTTAACATAAAAGTCAAGCGTGACTTCAAAACTTTGGAAATCATTCCCATATTGGAAAGGGATCATGAGCGGAAGTATACCCAGTAGGTAAAGGGTTGAGTTCAGTGTTTTTCAACTTCATATACATGTTGGACAATCACTCCTGGAATAATTTAATTATTTATTTATCAATATCATGTTGATTTATTTGGATTTCTGTTATAAGTACATATGATGGGGTGAACAGAACATATTTTCCAGTGAATTAGTGATTTCATACATAATTATTACCAGGAATTTTGGCAACCTCAGCATATTATCGTCATATAGTTGGTCTTCGGATATCAGCTCCTTTCTGTGAACAAAAATGAAACATGAACATTCTTTATCAACTTCGATAAAATAGGCACATCCCCAGAACCTGACATCCGGATCGATCTTAAGGCAAAAAATCTTTAAACTCATGATCACCCGGTATGTGAAAGTAAAGTTAGTTGAATACTATGGACTATATCCAAAAGTCAGGTGAATATGTCAACATTAGAGTATACTGTAATTCAGTCTCGTTTGATTTTGATGAAAAATTGAAATTATTCCTCAACGATCCTTCATGAATTGCCTTATATACAGGGTGGGGCAGCGTATTCGACAAGGTTTGTATGTGGAAAAATATGGGATATCATTGATTGTTTTTAACTGGCTGGATACAGAATCTACGTATGCATTATTCAAGATAATCGTCATTCCTATAGTGAAAATGTAATTATAATGATGTTTTATAAAACCAGCATTATTATTCACTTTTTGTTTGAATCATCATTCGCTTTTATCACAGGACAGTGAGATCGAATAAGTATGAGATACGAATGAGTATGAGATAAGTATGAGATACGAAATATATATTTTTTTTAACCTCCAACTTAGTTGCAAAGCAACCCTCTAAGTCTCATTGAGACTTGTATGAGTAAGGAAAACGGGGACCTTAGCTTTTTAAGTGTCATCCGAAGCACTACTCGGCTGGTTATCGTTGAGATGTTGATGTTGAGAGTCCGAAGGATTGAAATCTAGGTACCAAGAATGTTCGGTTGGTCACCTATCTCCTGCCGCTAAACGATACTATAGAAATAAATAAATATTTCCAATAGCCGCCGCGGGATTTGAATCCGGGCCTTCTCTGTTATGAGCCAGCAATTTTACGAACTCGACCACCATATTATTCAGGTATTTTTTGAAAAGAATCTTCCGTTTCAATTTGGCACCATAATTGTGGGACACCCTGTGATGTTCTTAGATAAAATTTATTCATTTTGAAGTAGTAACTATTAGTATTTGGCAAAAGTTTCGAAAAAAGTTTCAGTGGTGTAGGTACAGTTGTGTGCATAAAAAAGTCGTACAAGGTTTGTGTGGTGTAAACCTGTCTATAATGTTCTAGGTTTCATTAAAAAGTAGTTCACGTACATAATTGGAACTTTTGTGGAAACATAGTTTGAATTTTGATACTACTTATCTATGTCCACAAGAAGTTCAATTGACAAGCCGGACTCAAAATAGCCTATAACTGCTGTACGACTTATTTATGCATACAACTGTACTTATTTACATTACATTTCGGCAGTTCCAATTATACATGGTTCTGATTGGTCCGGATTGTTGCTAACAATTTCATGAAACTATGTAGTCTTCGAAAAATTCGATGTGAATTATCCTTGAAAATTATTTGGCACACCAGATATTTTTTCATCAATGTTTATTCACAAATCAACTAAAACTTGATAAATAATCGAATGGCGAAGGACACTGGCGACATGGGCGTAGCCAGAAAATTTTCCCAGCGGGGGCGAATGAAATGAAACAATATTTTTTATATGAAAATTATTTGAAGTAAGTAGGTTAATGAATAGAATAATATTATTGTAGAGCAACAACCATAAAAAAAGTATGGACAAAAGTCGAAAAAAAAATTTAATCGGATGTTGCTTTTCTCATTCTGTGAATAAAAACCGAATCTTCCTCTTGTTCTTTTACAAACGAGATATGTGAATGTCTTCTTATCCTTCAGAAACGAAACGATTTCTGTGAACACATCAAACCTGACAAACGATTATCACTCTTATGGTGGATTTATGCAGCGATTTTAAGTCATAAGTTTTAAGTCGTAAGTTTTTAGTCATAAGTCGTAAAAAGTTCAATCATTGGTTTTCAATGTTTCCATTCATACACTTGACATAAATTTTAAGTTGCAAGTCATAAGTTCTAAGTCATGAGAATGTTGGCCAACTTTTATCTCTTATGGCTTATAACTTAAAAAAGTTCATATTTTTTTCAATTCTGTGACGGGTTTTTATAGGTTATTGTCTGTGATTATGTTGTTTATTCAAACTTATATCAGAATCATTAGATTATAAAAAGAAAAAATGGATATTGATGACTGAAATTGTAAAGTGACTACTGACACAACCACAGAAATTGACCAATGGGAGATGTTACCATAATTCCTGCATAAATGGTCCTTTTTTCTTTATGTCTTAAATCTTATTACTAAAAACTCACGACTTGAAACTTTTGACATAAAATTGCTGCATAAATCCACCATTAGTAGCTCTATGCCGAGCTCTAAGCAATGTTTTCACCCTTCTCAACGTACTGAAACTTATCTCCACAGTGCAAGTTGTTGATGGAAACGTTAAAAATATTTGAATAATGTTTTTGATATTCGAAAAAAAAACTGTTGCATTCATTCAACAGATCTATATATTCTATTCTTTTCTCAATAGGTACCATATCTCTTGACTTCCATAAAAAAATGCCATCAATAGATGTCACTGATCAGAATGAATAAATCGGTTCGCGCTGATCCGCTGATTGCGTAATCCCAGTAGGGCCCCCCCTGGGGGTGACGGCCTCTCCTGCCCTCCCACTGTCTACGCCCATGACTGAACTTCCTGAATGATTCAAGCAAGTTTGGAACTATTTAGTTTTCACGAATGATAGTTTGTCGGTTGGTCGGGGCATCAGATGGCAAAGGAAACCTAAATGATTCAACTAATGTACCAAAATACATAAATGATGTGGATATCGAGTAACAAAGGTTGCATACATCCGATATTCCTAGTATAGAAGTTTTAGATTAGTCATCAAGTTAGAAGGCATGATGGCGGTTGAGGCTGCCCTGGAGGGTATTTATTAAGGACGTTAGGTTTAGAAAACAAAATGGGGCTAAAATCAATTTCGATGATCTAATTAGAAGATCAGCCTCAAGATGTCGTACCTATTCTATAAGGAAATATGAATTATTTACTTAACGAAAAGTTTCCGACTCATTCTAGGAATGATGTTCAACGTTTACGGTTGAAAATGCAGAGGGAAATTAACGAAAACAAAGTTATAATATTTCAAAGAATGGCGTTGTATGTTTCGCAATTCGGTTTCATTCGGCCCTGATAATAATAGACCGTAAGTTCAGAGCCAAAATGAAATAACAAAGGGATTGATATTCAAGCACACAGGTGTCGAATTATTTCCTTTATTATATAGGGTCCCTGAAAATAATACTCTACCGAAACCAAAATTAGATAATTGAAATACATTTCCTGGCGCTGGAATTGAATTTTTTTCTACTTGATAGATATCGCTCTGAAATTTCGTAGGTATACACTGAGAGGATTAGTATGCAAATAAAAAGGTCCCATTTCGATTATTATCATTGGGTGTTACATATTCTGGGCAGTGTTGATTAGAATATCATATGAGAACTTGATGAGAATGAAAATTCAATTATCACATTCGACTCTGTAAACTGTTTTGCAATGAGGAAATGGCGGTATATTTACCAAGTAGATGATTCAAATATATTTTTTTATTTTTAATGGAAAACAAATTACTGGTATAAGTAATCGCCGATTGTTAATCTTTCATAAACTTGCTGCTTTATAATAAAATCTGAATCCATTTAGGGCAATAATAAGAATGATCGAAATCAAAAGACACTGTATGATTTTGGGAATTGAACCGATATAAATAAATTCGATATGCGAAGCAAATTTTTTTACTAACCCGTTTGAATTATCCAGTTCATCTGTGGAAAATAAGGGATCTGCAGCATTTTTGGACAATTCGAAGTCTGGTTCTCTAAAATAGCGGACTTCCATTGGGCTCGGAAATAACCTTGGCAAAAACCAATTAGAATTACGTACGCCTGAGGCACCTTCCTTGTCCAGGCGTCTATTTGAAGTTTCACTTCTTTTTCCGTGTGCTGTAATATTATAATCATGAGTATTGAGTAGTACTGAAGTGGTAAGTGAAACAACTATCATTTGACAAGAATGAGAAAAATAATCACTATTTGCACATCTCTGATATTGAAGAATTCGTAAAAGTCCAATAAGCCACTTTTAGGGAAGATTTAAAAGTATAATTTCCCAAATATTATCTCAATATTATGGACACGCCATAATATACGCCATTATATACACGATGTCTTCATACTGAAAAGTTTTACCAATAATAATAGCTTCTCTTTCGATAATAAGCAATAATTAGTTCTTGTTCATCTGAATCAAACTCATTATTCCATTTGCAAAATCTTTGATGAACAAAAAATCTTAATTGTTATCAATAATATTACCTCCCCAGCAAGCATGTCCATAATTGAGACACGATCCTGCAAAAAAGAAATATATTGAATTAGCACGTGCATAGAATATCAGTTCATTTCGTTTCATATTGTAACTTCCAATTCGAAATTCGAACTACATGAGTTATTATGAATTTATTGATATATATTCCAGAATATAACGCGGAAAGAATAGGAGAAATCAGTACAGGTATCTGTAACGAATCTATTCTTGCGAAAAAAGCACACAAAATTATATTGTCACGTATGTGACTTTTATCAATGGTTTGTTGGGATTCTGCTGAGGGTTTCTACACAATTGAAATGACTCATTTAGGAAACATGAAACTAATACAAATTTATTCAATATGAAAAATACAATTTAGATAATCCTTGAAGAGGCATTTGGGTTTTTTGGAATGAATAAAAAATAAGAAAGTACTTACAAGCAATTATCACATATTATACACTTTATCATTGGGATGTCCCAATTGGGACATCCCATGTTGCCTACGCAACCGTCCACTTAGAGGACCAAAAACCAAGTCCCTCTTGGTACGTGGATTTCGAACGAAGTATCTGTTTGTTTTATAAAAATGTTTAGTCACGAGCGAGGACAGTTTAATTATAAAAATATATCCACTTCTAAAATAGATCAATGTAAATGAAGATAATAGTAATAATAAATGAAACAAGAATTTGGAAAGTGGCCTTTCGTGACATTACTCCCCCCTCCAAAAATCATTCGCCCCGAATGATTGAAAATTTTGAAAAGATATCATCCACATACCAAGAGGTAGAATTACGTAACTGAAGACAGGTTTACAAATACTTATATCCAGGTCTTCACCATAAACGTCTTCTTCACAGCTTTCATTCTCAGAGCATCAGCTTCTTCATCCATGATCCCTTGCCACATATATTCTCGCCAGGAACCGCTACTCGCACGTTGTCAGTGACTTTATCTTCACAAAAACACAATTATCCTAGCTTCCTAGCTAGACCATTTCCTATTATCTTGGAGCACATATTCTCCAAATAAATCTATTCGAGTCATCAAGTTTAGCGGAATACAATTCATGTTCTTCCATAGACAACAACTTGGCTCTATCAGCAAATCAATCTTCTCTCGAACAACTTCTTAGCAAGGCTCAATATATTCGGCATCATTCTGTGGCCTTAAGGATGAGGATGTCCAAGACTAACGATGCTTCTGAGATTACGGCTTGGTAGACTAAAGACATTAAACAACATTCAACTCCACCTGCCTTCAGTGTCAATTCATTTCTAAAACAAAAGCAATACATATTTGAAACAATTTTTTTTCTATTTTTTAGAATGGAATGCAGTGTATGGAAACAATTCATAATATTTCGATAGCCTCTGTATAGATAGGTTCATATGCTATACTATTTCCCAATGTTTCCTTGTATATAATAATCTATATAAATACTTTTACCCTCTAAATATGAACATAATTTTCCACTTTTGAGCTATTCAATATACTAATGAATCATTATATTCAATTTACGATTTGAAATAACAATATAACAAATCAAGTTCAAAAAATAGCTTGAAGTTTTTGGAGCTCTTCAAAAACTTCGATTCCCAATTAATATTATTCAAGTCATATTCAAATCAATACAAATCATCAATATTCAATTCATTAAAATTATCTCTATGGTTAAACAAATAAAAATTTATATTCGTCATATTCAAAAACTATAGTGTAATTTCACCTGCATAATTATTTCTCTTTTTATCAGAAATCAGCATTCACTTCTATTACAGCAATTGCTTACTGTCCACATTCGAATACATGGAACACATCCAAAATATCAGTTGAAAATCATCAGTGCACCTATATACTAACTTTCACAATGCCATGTCACCAAACCAATGGCAACTATCATTGGTATTAGATACCTACTACTATACTTCTTCATCGATATAATTTTCCATCACCCAGATTATCCTGATTTGGTTCTGAAATTCGGTTTTCTTCAAAAACAACCACTTATATCATTTATTCTCTTGCTCAATAGGTAATTCATGAATATATTTTCACCAGCATATTCTTTAATAGCAGCTTTCAAGCTCACCCATCTACAACCTGAAACATATTTAATATTATTCACAATAGCTCAAATCCCTATAATAATATAAATCAGCCATGGACCATCAAAACTGTGGAAACTCCATCGTATCTCAGGTCTTGCAGCCAAAGAATACTGTATATGCCTAGATAATGCCTTCAAACCATACTTTTTTTTTTATTTAATATTAATCCAACATTGTACCCAATGTACGAAGTACCCTGTACAAAACCATACAAATTCAACCTGAAATGTAAAATACATATCTAAACTCATAAACCCAGATAGCAATATTGATTGATTTTTTTTTGTTTAATAGGTATTTCCGATGATAAAACGTAATTAGAAAATATAATGAAACCTGATTTAACATATGGAAAATGTGAAACATGAACTTGACCTACTTTATGAATCATTATCGCTACCTATCTAGTGCGCTCTTCAAGTTTCATAAAAAATCCTCGTCAGCAGAAATTTCAACAGCGTAATGTTATAATCGTATGAAAACTATATAAGTAAAATGATTTTTTTATCATGCAAAACTTGTTGAATGAAGTACCAAACTTGAAAGAAATCTCAGGATTCACTATAAAATATCTGAATTACTTCCATATGAGTACAGCTGGTTTTAGCATGCAACTGTAACGCACTACCAGATAAGACCTTACATGGAAATATTTTCCATGTAGAAGCAGTTCGGTTTTAGCATGCCGAACTGTGAGCTTATTCTGGCCAGTACCCCATACAGGAACCCTAATTTCACCCCTCTATTTTAAACAGATTATCGCTTGGACTAATTCTTCAACAAAAAAATACGAATCGAAAATATATTGAGGTTGGTTATGAAGAACCAACCTCGGGAACGAGCCAAGGCGCATCCACCATATGTCACGACTAGGGGGAAGCTCTGGGGTAAAAGTCTCCCTCATGTCGTGATCGGCGCCTCCACCATATGTCACGTATGTGACTTTTATCATTGGTTTGTTGGGATTCTGCTGAGGGTTTCTACACAATTGAAATGCCTCATTTAGGAAACATGAAACTAATACAAATTTATTCAATATGAAAAATACAATTTAGATAATCCTTGAAGAGGCATTTGGGTTTTTTGGAATGAATAAAAAATAAGAAAGTACTTACAAGCAATTATCACATATTATACACTTTATCATTGGGATGTCCCAATTGGGACATCCCATGTTGCCTACGCAACCGTCCACTTAGAGGACCAAAAACCAAGTCCCTCTTGGTACGTGGATTTCGAACGAACTCTCTGTTTGTTTTATAAAAATGTTTAGTCACGAGTGAGGACAGTTTAATTATAAAAATATATCCACTTCTAAAATAGATCAATGTAAATGAAGATAATAGTAATAATAAATGAAACAAGAATTTGAAAAGTGGCCTTTCGTGACAATATATTAATATATAATACCAGAACTTGTCTATAATACTGTAATGGAATTCGGCAAAGTCATGAAGAAGTATCGCCGATATCAAAATATCCTCCTGTATTGGACATTTCAGATAGCTCTCGATTGTTCGTGAAAGATCTAGAACAGAAAAGGATGAAATATCCTGGAAGCTATCAGATGGAGAGATATGACAGGAAAGTGACAGTTCGAGAAGGTTCTAGAACAACTCAACCACGATATATATACAGGGCCAGCTAATGGCAGGAGTTAGTTGAATACGACATTGCGTTACGTTCATAACCTCCAAAATAAATAGTTGTTATAAATTAGTCTGTCATAAGTGTTAGTGTTCGTTGAAATAAATCAGTTATCAGTTCAAACCCAGTCGTCGTTCACTTCTACCCACGAAAATCGTAACAATACTATAATAGTTTCATTTTCTCTATCGATTTTCAAAGTTAGATATGGTAAACCTAGGACACCCTGTTTTTCAACACCTGATAACTATTAAATTATATTAGAATGTACAGGGTGGTCATGAAGGCTATGCGCAGCCTCTGAAGCTCCTCAACCTATCAAATCTTTTGTGCAAGACTCTCAATCTATTCGAAGCCCTGGATTCCGAGACTTTGTACAAAGCTCTTAAGTTTCTGACGTCGGAAGGCGTTAAGAAACTCCTTTCCAAGAACTTGAGCCTTTTACAGAAAAGTGCTGGGCATTAGCAAAGCAAATGTTTTGCAGTTCCAGCGAAGTTCTCGCCTATAGTAGTGGCAACTAGAACTCTCTGTTTCGCCAATATTTTTGAGGTGAATGAGGTGATACTAGAGGACACTGTCCAGTCTACAGTTTCAAGCCTTTCTTTTCCAATTCGAGAAGCTGTTTAGCTTTCCTCGGTGAAAGGCTCACTAGCCTTTTGGCTTTTTTTATCCTGATGGCAATTTATTCCGGTGATATTTCATTTCATCTATTTCCCAGCGTCGAAACTCTTCTCTCAACTGAGCTTGGAAGAGTACACAGAAGAATTCTGGGCTGGGAAATTGTGTATTCGCCCCTTCTTTCACAAGGCAGTCTGTTTCCTTTTCTTCTAACTCCCTTGTGATGACCTTGTAACCACAAAGAAATTACCTTGTTGCCAGTGTTATGAGGGATTATTTGCAGACTCAAGTCAACTTAGACTCACAAGCGCAAGATTTCAGAGAGCTTTGAGTGCTGCTTGGCTATCTGATATATGATTTCTCGAGGTAGGTACTCCTGGGCACATAAGCCTGTAGCATGTACTGCTTGAAATATTGTTGGGGTGTTACGACGGGTTTTCGAGAGCCTGTAACGTCCACAGCAATCCTTTCATAAATCTTTGATCTCTTGGTAACTATAAAGAACTTATGGAAGACCATATTTCATCTCGGAAGTATTGGAGCCCAATGTATCCAAATATGCAAGACAGATAAGGGTTGATATTCTGAATGAAGATTCATAATTGTCAACTGTACTTCATGTATTTCAGTTTTAACGAATGTATTTTAGAATTTCACCACATGTAATTCTGTTTCGCCTTCTTTCCAAACGATTGTGAATAGCATATTGTCATTATACATATACCATACCTTCGGCATTTGAAAGGGGATTGGATTCCCGTAAACATTCTATTAATTTATTTTCATGAAGTGAGCCGATTCAATCACGAATTTTCCATAAAAAGTCGAGCAGAATCTTCGAAGGAAAATTGCCTGGTTAAGATTTAATTATTTAACCTACATGAAGGCAAACAGTGGTTTTTCTTGGAAACGAGTTGAAAAGGATGGCATATAGTTCAGCAGTTCCAATTTCCGTTTCGCACCTTTGTCGATTCCAATGACAAGCGACAAAATATCATTCAATTAATCGATCAGAGGCGACTCGATTGACAGACAAGAAGGGCCTAATTAAATAATCACCGATGTCGAGTCCAGTCGCACAAATTGCTGTTTTTAGATGTTACATTCATTATACAAAAGAACCCAGGAAATTGCTAATTGATAATGTCACTTGAGGATACCTGAGCAGGTATTATGTTCGAAAAGAGGTGTCAAAATCAACAGGATTAAAACAATGAAAATTCACTGACATTCTCGCTTTGAGAATTAAATGACGTCAGACATCGCCACTGTCTGTCATCGAGTAGATTTTAGCTTAGTTACCTTTTGAAAGTGGGTATCATGTGGATACCAACTTCAATTAATGAATTGTTTATATTTCAATTCCACACTGTGTTCTTAATATTCACGCTCTATTGCGACTATTAATTGTTGCACTTGAAAAAACTTCGACGAAATTGTTAAATATCAGTTCTAAATATCGATAAAAACATAATTTTCTTAGATAAATAGAGAATAATATGCTTCAAAGTTATATTATGATGTACATTCAGAATAGAAACTTATTTAAATGGATTTCTTCATAACCAAAATGATGCCAAAGTCAATCAATGAATCGTCAAGCTCAAATATATACCTATATATGTATAAACAAATAAGTATACATTGAGCGATTTATTTGAGTAAAATCAACCTCCGACAGGTACCTAGAGAATCACGAGAAGTCAACAAAGTTAAAATTAAATATATATTAGCAAACACTATATCTACCCCGAGTCTCTCAATTTTGTCCCCTTCAAAATACTTCCAAGCTACCACTGATCGCGGCCAAGTAAATAGTACATAACTAAATGAATTTTTGGTGCGAACCAGTTTCCTATATACAATGAATCTTTTGTGAGGTGTGATTGATTCTCCTAACCTACTTTCAATAGGTTCTTCGATATGACCTACTGTCACAAATCCAATAAACTGTATTCTTCGGGTATAACTTACATAATTTTGCAATTTTCAATCCACTACATTTTTTTAAAATAATTCAGATTCATTCAGTTATTATAATTTACAAAACATATTTTTACTTTTGATTTAAAGTGGCTGACAATGTCTCGAGTTGTGAAGTAGAGTTTTGGACTTCCATTGTCTAAAGGTATGAAGATTTGAATCCTATGAAAATAAATGGGTTATGCTGAAGAACAAAAATAATTGATGAACAAGTATTCGAAAAAGGTTGAAAAGGTAACTAGACTATCGAATCAAAAGATTCGAGTATCAATTAGCTATAGTATATACAGGGTTATTCAAATTCGACGCTCATCATTGGGATCTCGAGAACCGTAAGAGATACGAATAACTTTAAATTGGGGCAAAGTTGCGGAATTTTATGGTCATTATTATGGTGAAAAAAAATCCGAGCCAAATCTATTAGTTTTCAAAATATTCGAAAAAAACTGAATTTTTGGTTTATCTATTTTATTATATTGTTACTTTATTACTGGAGATACAAAAAAACTGAAAGCAATTCTTCATTGTCATATTTTGTGATCTTCAAAATAGCATTCTTAGATTTCGAGTTCGATGTTTCGACTTCTCGCAGCCATCACCAACTTTTATTTTTTAAATACGAATATAAATCTTTTTCCATTTTTTCACCATTGACTGACCTCTGAAATACGTTGACACTCAGAATTAATTTATTTTATTCATTTATTATTGACGAGTTTCAATCGCGAAAGAGTTGATGATCAGGTAAATATTAGTAATGTTGTATTTCAGGTGTCAAATATGGTGAAAAATATGGAAAAAGATGCATATTCGTAATAAAAAAAAGTTGATGATCTGAGAATGCTCATTTGAAGATCGCAAAATATGACAATACAGAAGAGCTTTCAATTTTTGTTGTATCTCAAGTGATGAAACAAGAATAAAATAAAAAAGATGATCAAAAAATTCAGTTTTTCTCGAATATTTCGAAAACTAAAAGAGCTATAACGGATTTCTTCTCACCATGATGATGACCATAAAATCCTGCAACTTTGCCCCAATTCAAAGTTCTTTGTATCTCTTACGGTTCTCGATGAGCGTCGAATTTCAATAACCCTGTATATACAGTTCAAGAAAAAATATAGATTCAAATGGGAATTTAAATAGTCAATATCCTGAAAAAAGATAGTCAGATGAATAAGAAATAAATTAAAATGAAAATAAAAAAAAATTGAAACCGAGTTTGTCACGATGTTTCGATTGTGTGTATCTACAATCGTCTTCAGGTGAATACTGACAAAGCCCGGGGATACGTGAGTATTTATAGGTAAGTTAGGGCGAGATTTTCCAGTCCAGTGAGCGACGCTTGGTTGACTTATTAATGCGTCATTATCCATTATGTATGCTGCTTCCTTCAATTTCCTCTTGAACCAGTGTTCTTCTCTATGGATGATCTCTGCTTCAGACCATTTGATGTTATGTTGGTGGGTTCACACATGTTCTGCGATTCCTTACTTGGTGGTTTCTCTTCGTTGGGTGTTTTTCTTGTGTTCGCCTATTCTGGTTTCCAGTGGTCTCTTGATTTCTCCGATGTATGATTCGCCACATTCGCAAGGTATTCGATAAACACAATCCTTGGAGTCACTATTTTTGTTCAGCGATCTGGTTTTGGTGAGTTGACTGCGGATGGTGTTTACAGATTTGAAGCAGGTCTTGATCTTGTATTTGGATCAAATTTTCTTGATTCTTTCTGATAATCCTCTTATGTATGGGAGGCACAATGTTGGCTGTTCTTCTTCTCTGTGGGTTATCCTCTGTCTCTTGCGGGCCAAAGTCTGTTCCACCAGTTTTCTCGAATAGCCATCTTTGTATAGAGGTCTTTTTTGATGTGGACCAGTTCGGTAGTCAGGCTCTTCTCGTTGTTGCAGAGGTTTGCATTGCCTGTGTTGGTTTATGCTATGATTCTCGTCAACAAACTACGAAATTCACCTTTAACCAATCGAGGTGCTTGATCTCGTGCTTGATGCAAAGGCTTGATGGGTATAATTCTTTGATGGCGAATCACAGTTCTTGTAAATTAATGATTGATTAATAATAATTAAAAATGTATTACTGAACATTTTTAATAAGTAAATGAAAATCACAGAATTTGAAAGGTGAATGAGATCGATACTTGTCTTTCCAATGGAAATAATTCAACTTTTAGTAATGTACATTGTAATGTAATGTCCCATTTTCGACACTTTTGCACGATATCTTAGTTGTCTTTGAGGATAAAAAGTTGTTGTTATCATGTAACTACTTTTTTGTGAAACAAACATTGTCGAAAACAGAACTATCGTAGCCCTTCCTGTTTTTAAGATACAGAGCGGAATTGAAATATTGCATTTTTGAACCCCTCTTGCATCTTTTAACTCAATAATGTTACACCTTTTTACGTAGAATCCAGTGGCGCAGTCAGATTTTTGTAATGAGTTGTTTTTTTTCAGATATAACCCAAAGTTATGTTTTTTTAAATGAAACTCCCTGTATAGTTTTCAATATTTGAAACATTATTGCTTTCACCTTCTCAAAATATATAACTGAAAATTACGCAGTCCACTATACGTTTCATTAGTCTGATGTTATGAACATGCATCTCTTTCGTTGATAATGATATTTTGGCAAACGGTTGTTGTATCAAAAAATTGAGGAGGTAAAATTTTCAGATTTTTTCATAGTCAATAAGATTATGTTTTTGTGAATTTAGAATTTTTCTTGTCAAACATGAAATGTGGGCCATTGAAACAGTGGACAAGCAAAAAATGGGTAGAGTACCTAAAAAACGGAGGCATGTCAACTTATTATATAGTTACAATTCAAACTAATCTTTTTCACTCTAATCACAGTGGCTCGAATTTGGTGCATTTTAGAACACTTGTATAAAAAAAGGCCTCATTTCGATTCCAACAATACGTGTTCCAAATATTCTCATCGAATTATGAATATCCTATAATTCTCTATTCAAATATCCATCGAACACAAAGTTAGTTGGTTAAAATTGTACTTACATTTCAACTTCACATTATGTGGATTATTTCCATTTGGAGTCAAAACATGTAAATTTAGCCTAATATAATGTAAACTCTCTGATGACAAAACTTTGCCTCATCATTTCAAATTATGTTTTCTACGAATCCAGCGTGTTTTGTACAGTAATAAATCCTCACACCTGGGGTGTAATTTTTGCTGTCTTATGATAGAGGAAATGGTGTCGGTTTAACGGTTCGTATTGTAGATGAAAATCCTAATTCAATTCGTAGTGCTTTATATTCTTGAAAATATCCGAAAATGATAATTCGATTATAGTCATTGTCCGCGGTTTGCTCTAATCACTTTCCCAATATTTTTGAACTTATCTCTCGAAATTTTCCATTCCTAGTCTAAATATTTTAAATTAAGCTCACGGAATCATTTTTTTGGATAGTTTTGGTTGAATTTTTTTTGAGAATTTCACCTCCATAATAACAATTGTTTTTTGTTTCTATGGCACTTGAGAAAGCATGGATCTCGGTGCGAGATGAGGCAGTTCTTGATATAATACTAAAAAATTCAATGGAAGTTTCAAATAGTATAGAAAACAAGTGTAATTTCAGAAAATTGTGTTTTTGAATGTGACATTTCCATATCGTATCCATGTGGTACAAAATTCGATCTTCGATGTGACATCCAGTTTTTTATTTATCATTCATTCACTTCAGCAACATTGGAAAAACCAAAGTCGAATTGGGCAGCATCAAGAACAAATTATCCTGATTTCATCTGAAACCATACCTAACAACGGCCCCATTCTGATCTGACTTTTCTAACATTTTGCCAAGTTCAATGTGGTATCTTTCGCCATTAATATAGTTCTGGATGGCAATAATCGAAGCATTTTTGTCCTGCTACAGTGGGAGAGTCAAATTGTCCTCATACGATCAAACAAAAAAGTACAATTGATGGTTTGAAAGGAAGAAGGAAGCAAGGGTCATGTAATTGAGCGTCATTTCGACTCATTTTCTATCCAGTTTTTGTTTCACAAAAGGAATCATTTTATTGTTCATGGAATGAAACATCCTGAAGGACAGAAGGAGAACATATGATCATGAATGACTGAGTTTGAACAGAACGGTTGGATATGCTATATATTAGTAGGTATGTGGTATGTTTGAGGAAATTTTGAGAATCTTCAGTTCAAGAATATTATATCGGTACATATGAGATTCGAAAGAGGACCTGCCAACTAGTTTAGAAGGTATTAATACTTTACACGGATGATTTTCGTGAAATCTGTTGTTCTGATAACCATGTGAATCATAGTTATTCAAAATATGCATAAAAAATAATCTGCTGAACGGAACGGGAGATTCCTGTGAATTCCAATTGGTATGGAATGATTGTGTATCATTTTAGATTGTCCTATAATGTTCAAACGTGGAGTCTGATGAGAAAGTACACTGTTTCACAACGATATCAATCAATTTTGATTCCATCTTATGTGGATTGAAACATTTGTTGTTTGAAAGTGGCTGACAATGTCTCGAGTTGTGAAGTAGAGTAAAAATATCAACTTAATTTTTCAGATAACTTCATTCATTTTTCTTCATTTTTCAGATGAAGAGAGATCATCGTTGACACCACATCACAGCAAACCGCCTCACCTACTACCAAAGATACTGTTACGATCTTCCTGGGTAGAAGTGAACGACGACAGAGTTTTAACTGATAACTAAATTATTTCAACGAACACTAACACTTATTACAGACTAATATATAACAACTATTTATTTTGTATGTTATGAACGATGTACACGCAACACAACTTCGTATTCAACTGACTTCTGTCATTATCTGGCCATGTATATATATCGTGGTTGAGTTGTTCTAGAACCTTCTGGAACTGTCATTTTCCTGGCATATCTCTCCATCTGATAGCTTCCAGGAAATTTCATCCTTTTCTGTTCTAGATCTTCCACGAACAATCGAGAGCTATCTGGAATGTCCAATACAAGAGGATATTTTAATATTGGCGATACTTCTTGTTGACTTCGCCGAATTCCATTACAATACATGAAACAGACATGTCCCACCTCGCGTCCCACTCAGACCGATCATCAGCTCCAGGAAGATTTTTATTACCGATCATCCAGCCTGAAGAACTCCAGGCACTTTGTCGAGATCCTAGAGGAAAATGAAGCTACATAAGGAGACCAACTCGTCAGCTTTGATGTAGAAATCCTCTATACCAACGTTCCTGTGGAAGAAGCACTTCGAATAATCAAAATGAAACTTCAGAACGACGAACATTTTGAAGATAGAACACTAATAATAGAAGGAATTAAGGATCTCCTAGAATGTTGTCTACGGAACTGCTACTTCCAGATCAATGACCCTTTAACCACTCAAGATGTAGGACTACCAATGAGATGGCCGCTCTCACCGGTAATAGCAAATATTTATATATGGAATGGTTCAAAACATTAGCCATCGATCAAGCATCAAGCTCATAAAAAGCCGCGCATCTGGCTAAGATACGTCGATGACACGTTCAAAGTGTGAAACCATGGGGACGATTAACTGTACATCTTCCTTCAACACCTCAACAACGTGAGACCCAGAACGAGTTACCTTTTCTGGTTGTGAAAGTGAGGAGGAACGACAACAAATGGCAAACTTCTGTTTACAGGAAACCAACCCACACAGGACAATATCTCAACTATGGATCCAACCACTAGGGAGCCACGAAAAGGGAAATAGTGAAGACTCTGATTGATCGTGTCTTCAACATTTGCAACAACGAAGAGAGCCTGACTACCGAACTGGTACACATCAAAAAAATACGTCTACAAGGATGGCTATTCGAGGAAACTGGTGAAACAGATGTAGGCCCGCAAGATACAGTGGATAACCCAGAGAGAAGAAGAATCGCAACAGCCAACATTGTGTCTCCCCTACATAAAAGGATTGTCAGAAAGAATCAAGAGAATTGGATCTAAATACAAGATCAAGACCTGCTTCAAATCTGGGAACACCATCCGCAGTCAACTCACCAAAACCAGATCGCTGAACAAAAATAGTGACTCCAAGAATTGTGTTAATCGAATATCTTGCGAATGTGGCGAATCATACATCGGAGAAATCAAGAGACCACTGGAAACCAGATTAGGCGAACACAAGAGAAACACTCAACGAGTAGAAACCACCAAGTCAGGAATCGCAGAACATGTGTGGACCCACAAACATAACATCAAATGGTCTGAAGCAGAGATCATCCATAAAGAGGAATACTGGTTCAAGAAGAAATTCAAAGAAGCAGCATATATAATGAATAATAACGTTTTCAGTCAACCATGCGTCGAGATCCGCAACATATGGAAACCGATGATAAATCCCGCCCTATCTGACCTATAAATACTCACGTATCCCAGGGCTTTGTCAGTATTCACCTGAAGACGATTGTAGATACACACAATCGAAACGTCATGACAATTTCGGTTTGAATTCGTTTCTATTTTATTTCACTTTATTTATTCTAATTCATCTGACAATCTCTTTTTCAGGCTATTGACTAATTCCCATTCAAATCTATATTTTTGCTTGAACTTTATAGATATACTATAAACTAACCTATTTTATTGTTTCAGATTATTGCTTCGATAGTCTAGTTATCTTTTCAACCTTATATGAATGTTTTTTCAAAATTTATTTTGTTTTACAGTATAACTCGTTTCTTTTCTTAGGATTCAAATCTTCATACCTTCGGACAATGGATTGAAACAGTTCGAAATTATAGAATGAATGTATAGAATAATCTGAATTTGTTTTTTTTTAAAGCGAATCGGTAGTTAAAATATACACTAATGAAGGCACTTAAATAAACAATAATTCCAAATTGAGAAGTGTTTTGACATAACTCGTAGGAATAATAATTATATAGAAGTGAAAAATGAAGAAAACCACTGAAATACTAACAATAATTGACGAGTTCTGCGACAAGTTTATTAAAAAATGTTCATGGATATAGCGAAATATTCATGGCAATCCATAGATTTCGCTCGACAATTTCCCAACTTTTTCCCAGACCCTAATTATGAAAAATCCTCACATATACTCCCAGACACATAACTGTCGTAAAAACGGCTAACTCGATTGTGGTGACGGATTTCTCGTGAAAATGTGGACAGTCTTCGTTGTTCAACATTATATATAACTCGATGAAATTTTCACCCTTTCTGTTTTTTTTTTTGTTCTGGACATCGTTGACAATTACCAAAAGTTGGTTGAGCGTGATAGTTCCTTATGTATAAAATTAACATCAAATCTATCATCATTGTGTACCTACTGGTGTCAGGTGATTTGAGTCAGGAAATCTTGAAATTTCAGAAAAACATCATTAATAGCAGACTAAATTGGATGTTGAAAAAGTTTGTTCTCATGCTGACTGCAAGGTATTCAATTTCCAGCAAAGAATTGTTTGAGAAATTCGTTTCACGTCAATAGTAATTTGGTCTCATGGATGTCTCCAACTCGTTTGATTGCAGATCTTCTGTATACCTCATTCTTGAGATAACCCCACAAAAAATAATCGATAGGTGTAAGTTCAGAACTACAAGGTGGACGTTCTATGACACCTCTTTTCTCTGATCATATATCAGGAAAAACTTCGTCCAAATACTGTCGCATCATTATCTCACCATATATTTGTATAAATTGTATAGCCTCGCAATATAGAAGATATTTCAGTCAGCAATTTTATTAATTGTAATATTTGTGAAATGAGTGGATGTTGAATTTACATTTTCAGATGGAATTAGGTACTTAAAACAGGTGCAGATATTCCTAAAGAAAACTCTGTCTATTAGAGAATGATTTTGATATTTTTTCGCAAAACGCTGACTTTTGCATTAAATGACTTTAGGAAAATGCTCAGAGTATGGAAAATATTCCCTTCAGACAATTACTATTATTTATATTTTCAGAATAAATATGGATCATAAAATGAAAAATTTTTCAATATTGAATAATTAACAGCCAAAAATATAGACGTGTCCCTTCAGCGAACAATTAATAGTAATCTAGGCATTGAAAATATATCGTTTCCACATTTTCAAATACAACTAGAGTTTCAAATTGAAAGGGTGTAGCACTTCAAAATCGCAGAGCAATATTTGACTTTCACCGTGTTTAACGGAAACATTTTTTTTTCGAGAAAATAAAAAAACATTTTGAAAAGCAGAAGCAGCAGAAAAGCAATTCATTCTGCTTTGGCTTATGATCTATTCGACATCACCAACATCTTATAAGTATAAGTAGGTTCCTATCGAAATAACATGTACTGTACTTGAAATTACGCATTTACAATTAAAAAATGTATTGAAAATCGTTACAACTATTCACCATCATAAACAGACTGACTGACAAAAAAAGTTTCATCTGATTCTGGACAACGAAAAAGCAAATAGAATTACTCGAATGCCAACTACAAGGCATGACACCAACATTTTACTCCATAATTCAAACTCTAATGACTGCGACTGTCATATATTTTCAACTACTTTTGCGCAAAAGTCAATTTTTTAAATGAATCTAGAAAAAAGTTGAAAATAGTATATCATGATCTGAATTTTACAAGACGCTATTTTGTCGCACGCGTCGTGCGACAACAAGGAACAAGCGCGACGTGTCTTATAAAACGTGTATAAACAATTTTTTTTTATTTTGCATTAATTTGAAGTCTTTTATTATGAAAAAAAGATTTTAAACGATAAATAACAGAAACATCTTCGATTAGTAACAATAATGACATTGAAATAATTAAAATCTGACGCACAACCGTAAAGCCCAGATTACAGTTGAGCAATTTTGTTTATATTGCAATACCAGCGGTGAAAAATTCAATGTTGTTATTATTATTATTGGTCAATTTTAATCAAATTACACTCTGAATTGAAATTTACCAATTAAAACTTTGAGTTTTTCACTGCTAATATCACCAAATCCAAATCGCTCAGAAGTAAACTGGGCCTTACTCTTCTGACTTTCATTCGACAATTCGATTGTACCAATCTCCTAATAATAAAAAATACGTATCGAAATAGAGGCTATTTCGACACGCATTCGCGTTGCATAAAGACTTCATTATACAACCAAAATAGAAAAAATCTATTTATCACTGTTGAAAAAAAAAACAAAATAATAAATTCCGCACGTCAATCTTCATTATTTTCAGTAGCATTCAAAAAGGGGTGAATGTCACTGTCACATTGAAATCAACCTATCTATAGGCTAACTAGATCTTGACCTAGATTACTAAAAATGGAAAAATATACCGGGGGTTCCTTTTCAAAAATCAAAAGTTGGGGACACTACCGGTTAGACCGGTTAGACCGTTACAGCACTGGCCGTTTTTTGTGCACTTCTCTGTATGTATAGTGAAAAGCTCGTATCTTCAGAAAAATCTCACCTGCAGCACATTCAGCGAAACAGAAAAAAAGAAAAATGGCGATGATCTTGATGGCGGCTGCTCTACGGTTCTCCATGTTGCAAACACTCAGCCGGTGGCACTTCCTGGAAAACAAACGAAAACCACTACCTAACCCAAAGCTGACTTGTTGCGCTTCTGGGGCGCGAAGGTGACTCTTCATATCCATGATGAAGTTCGGCTTTTATAGGGATTCACCTCCACACAGGCGTAGGGGGATGAATGTCCGCGTGGGGGTGGATTTCTCGTAGCAATAATTATAACATTTTTTCGTACTGCGTTCTATTATATATCGAGTGTTCTTACGGTACGATGACTTTCAGGCGTTTTCAGGAATTCCATTCGTGGAAATATATACAGTGTGACCCATTTTTAATGGAAACACCCCCCTAAAATTTGAAGTTGTGAACAGATTTTAATATATTTTTTTTAAATGTCAAGTACTAAAAGGTCTCTCTTGGGACAACATTTGAAATGTTCATTCAAATTTTCAGGGCATACTATGATATTTTTTCTTAGTCGAAAATCGAGATTTTTCATTAGCGATTTTTTTAATGAAAAAATCACTACGCCACTGGATTCAGAGTGCCTCTAAACAGGTGTGACCAAAATTTCATGAAAAAATAGTCGTCAATAACAAAGTTATGACAACTCGAAAACCACCCTATATCAACAGATATAGCCATGAGAATATTTTTCTATAATTTCAACAATAAAATGACGCCAGATGAAAAAAAAAGAAATAGCGTAAATTTTGTTCATGAAAATAACGGAATCACATTCACATAATTCAACTGATAATGAAGGAAAAAAATTAAATTAACGGAACTAATTTTTTCATGAAATTTTGGTCACACCTGTTTAGAGGCACTCTGAATCCAGTGGCGTAGTGATTTTTTCATTAAAAAAATCGCTAATAAGAAATCTCGATTTTCGACTAAGAAAAAATGGGTCACACTGTAGGTACATAAAACGAGCCACCAGTCTCTTGGAAATTATTAAACAACAGGATGTGAGTAGGACTAGCAGAACTTTCCCAATTAGTTAATTATAGCTAGAAATACACTATAAACTGGCATCGGTGTAATTGTTTCTAAACAACAACAGTACCATATTAGGGATAATCATCATTTCTTCGAAGTGAGCTTTTTAAGTTCATAATCGATGGAATACATCAATGGAAGCAATAGACAATAAAATTTCAAAATTCAATGACAGCAACCAAAATAAAACTATAAAAATTCACAGGAAAAGCTCTTGAGAATCGTTCAAATTATCACCCTGCTGAAGACATGCACTTTCTAGACAATCCAAAAAAGCGGCATTTGCGATAAAATTTTGAGCAATTTGTTGATGACGGACATATAGCCCGACAAACAAAAAAACTTCGGTGGTCATCTAATGTCTAATATTTCCACGAGATACCTGATGAAAACAAAATAATGCTTATGTTTCGAAAATAATATCTTCTTTTTTTTAATGAATATTTATATTAATTCAGATTACGTAGTGAATTATATTTCTCTTACCGATAATACCTTAATAATAATAATAATAATAATAATAATAATAATAATAATAATAATAATAATAATAATAATAATAATAATAATAATAATAATAATAATAATAATAATAATAATAATAATAATAATAATAATAATAATAATAATAATAATAATAATAATAATAATAATAATAATAATAATAATAATAATAATAATAATAATAATAATAATAATAATAATAATAATAATAATAATAATAATAATAATAATAATAATAATAATAATAATAATAATAATAATAATAATAATAATAATAATAATAATAATAATAATAATAATAATAATAATAATAATAATAATAATAATAATAATAATAATAATAATAATAATAATAATAATAATAATAATAATAATAATAATAATAATAATAATAATAATAATAATAATAATAATAATAATAATAATAATAATAATAATAATAATAATAATAATAATAATAATAATAATAATAATAATAATAATAATAATAATAATAATAATAATAATAATAATAATAATAATATTTATTCCTTAAATTGATCATACAAAATGATATAGGAATCGTCACTGAAATGTGTGAATTTGTCAAGAACACAAAAGATTAAATACATTAAAATACATTACGTATAAAAGTAAAGAAATAGGATTACATATTAAAAGTATTAAAGACAAACATTTGAAAAAATACATTAAAAAAATACATATTAAAAAGTAAAGTTGGGCAATTATTGGTATATATAAAAATAAATTATATTTAAAAATTTGAAATAAGTATGTATTCAAGTAAGATCGGTATTTAGATTTTTCTTTCAAGAAATTCATTGACATAATAGAAACTCCCTTCCAACAAGAAATCTTTAACTTTTCTTTTGAAAATTGGAAAAGCTTATGTTTCCTTTATATCTGGGGGGAGGCAATTGAAGAACTTCGGTCCTGCTACAAAAGGCGACTTTTCAAATAACTGAGTGCGATGTTGTTTCAATCTCAGTAAGTTACCGCTCCTTGTCGGATAGGTATGAAGATCACAATTTGCTTCAAACTCGGATTTGTGTTTCTTTACATATATGACACAGTGGTAAATGAATATGGCTGGTAGTGTCAGAATCCTGTATTTTTTGAAAATAGGTCTACATGATTCTGTACAACGTAGACCATACACTAGTCGAATTATGCGTTTTTGACCAATAAAAGCCCGATCAATATTACTTCCATTACCCCACAGAAGAACATTATAGGAAAGTACTGAGTTCACCATTGCATAATATACATCCACAAGATCATTTACATCCAAAACTTTTTTGAACTGGAGCATAGCGTAAAAACTACTATTAATTTTTTTGCACACATGATTGATATGATCCTGCCATTTCAAACCGGTGTCTATGTATGTACCTAAAAATTTTGTTGTTTCTGAAGGCTGTACAGTAATGTTATTAATTTTCACAGTAATATGTGAGTCTGTGGCTTTCTTACCAAAGAATTGGATCAACACAGTCTTCTCTGCATTTACTATTAGCCTGTTATTATGACACCATGTAGTAAATCTTTCCCCTATGTTATTCAGTTCGGACTGAAGCTCCACAAGACTGTCAGCTTCAGCCGAGATCGAAGTGTCATCAGCAAATAGTGTGATTGATGTACGTCCTATATATTGTGGAAGATCGTTAATATAAAGTAAAAATATTAAAGGTCCCAAGACTGAGCCTTGTGGTACACCGATGTTTATGTTTAATCTACCTCGATATCTATTATTCATTGAAAAAACCTGAAAAGAGGAATGACCGAATAGCCCTGAATGCAAAAGCCATATTTATTAATTTTTTACTACCTCTTAAAATTTGTTGAACAAACAATTAGTACAAAAATGTAACCAATCGCAATCGGTCTTAAAATATCCGTATATAGCAGAATCTTAAATGATGCATTAAATTCAAGATCAGGATCAAAATATGAAAAAAGTTCCCATGAAAATAATGATTATGATGGGTCCTATACAAGGAAATCAATATTTCTTATATTTCAATTGTTGCTGAAAAAATTAACATTGATATCGGTTTATAGTGCTGACGAGAAAGATGTGTTATAATGTTGATGCTATAATTTTACATCTAATATCCAAGACGTTTCATCGAAGGAAGTTGAGAAGAATTTGTCAATATAGGTATTTGCTATATTGTTTTTTGTCTTTGACCAATTCTCCAGGAACGTCCAAGAAATCTCTCTCCGATAATAATGTGGTAAAAACAATAGTTAGTTTTAATTCAGTGGCATTTCGAGAATTTCAAGAGGATGTCTCAATTAAGTCTAGTTTTTGCATTCAACTATGACAGAATTTTACCAATGAAATTTCGAGTGGAAAGGAAAAATATTTTGTGTAAATGTTTCATGAAGTAATCATCTTGGTTATCTGAATCCATAACTATTTTGAATACATTCAGATCCGATTTTCTCCCCCCTATAAAAAATCTGTTTCTATGCCTATGCATTTTTTCTATAGTTATACGAGCCACTCCATCTTTTGTGACGTACATATAAGTGTACAACTTTCATCACATTTTACGATTTTCATTATCACTATTTGCCGATATCGATAGACAATTGGTGATCGAACACGTACCTAGCATATTTGTCCTGAGATTGAAGAAAATGAATATTATCCGATATTATTATTGAACCGATCATATATGAGCTATCACAGTTTATCGTTCTATTTATATAGGGAGGTTCCCAATGATTTCCACTAATCTTGACCACTCAAAACATCCGATGAAAAATCTGAACTGAGTCTCTATCTATGGATATCTAGTTGGCTAAAATTTAAACTGTTCAGTTTTAGAGATGTGCCAAATATAAGCCAGGATGGCATCGCTACTGTACAGAAGTTGTCATTTGTCATTTCAGTTCAATGTAACTGATGTGAATATTAAAAGAAGACAATAAGGTAGGCTTTTACTTGCTTTCTCTGGTTTGAAGTTGTGCTTTTTGTGTTTGAAAACGATCTAATTCGGTTTCCTCGCCAAACGAGTGTTATTTTGGAGATATATATTTTGATATTTTGTATTTATGCTGTTATCCCTATCTTTGTTATACTTCAATAAATTCAATATCGAAGGAGGAAAATGTGGTAGAGTTACCAAATACTCAAAAATAGAATAGATGAGTAATTGAATATAAGTTAAGTACCTATAGGTGCCTGTAACTTACAGAAGTCATTTTAGCATTGATGACCAACTTGCTTTTCATTTAGATAGAAAATATTCTAGCTATATTTATTTCAACATATAGAGCGTCAGCTTTATTTCCACTCATAGACTTTACCATCACAACATTTGCAAGCTAAAATCGTTTTCTTGATTCACATCCCCAATAGTGTTCCCGATAAATTGAAGGCTCAGATGCGATCAGTCAATATCGTATATATCGTATATATTTTTCATTTTTTCCATATATTGTGATAATGGAGGCAAAGTATACCTTCTTGGGAAATGTGTTTCTCCTGCTCCTAATGTAGCAATCGATCTTGAAATATCCGCGTATATATAGGGGATTCATAAATGTTGCATGATACCCAAGATCGGGGCCAAAATATGGAATAAGTTCCAATGAACATATTTTCGACAATACAATTCTATAATACCTTCTTCTGCCTTCCAATTGGATTTGATTAGATTTGGATAGGAGCTTCTGCACCTCGACCTTTACCAACTCATCTATTGTGACTGCTCTGATGTTAGTTGAAACATCCTTGTCATTCCCGTATTTACTATTAGACTCCACAGATCAGACTTTAGGTCTCCTATATATTACCTTTCTTTGCTTCGTTAGACCTTCGCAATGTGTACTGAGGTTTCCTCATTCTCTTATTGGCAAACCCTACATATGGTTATGCGTCTGCAATACCTCGTCAAGAGCCCAACCATACCTGATTTTTCTCCTGCTGTGGCTTTCAGTATAGGTGAGTTTCAGCGACGGTTCCCTCACCCTCATGAATTCTTTTGATTGCCTCCATCAGGTCACTTATGAGATTGGTTTTTAATTTTTTTTCTCAAATGCTGGTCCTATCGCCAACTACACCACAGCCTCTTGGGCTTGTTGTGTCTTTGATTTTTCATGCTTACTTTTTTCCGCTCTCGCTGTACCGCTGTACCTCTTATTTGCCCTTGTAACCTGTGGGGCCTGGTTCCCAAGCTAGAGACAGTCTGTTGTGGCTGCCCAACTCTTGTAGAGTTCTCTGGGCAAGAAACACGCTTGTAGTTTTGCATGGAAATATTCTTTTTTTTTTCAGAGTAGATGGAAATTATTTTTTCCTTCTGGAACTTCGTCATTAGTTTAATAATAATAATTTATTGCTTCTTAAAACAAATTTACAGCAAGAAATGTATGGGGTAGCAAATCGAAAAAGAATAATTATATATTATGAGTTTTACAATTCAAAGTAAGAATAGATAAATGATCGTAATCTAAGAATGTTGCAAATGTATTCTGATATTTTCTTGGCATCAGTTACGGATACATTTTATAAAGTGGCTATCAATGTTTCCAAACACGCTAGGCAAGGAGTATTCTGTTTCATCACTGTATAGATAGGACAGTCAAAAATGATATGGAAAAGTGTTTCCTTTTCGTTTTAATCACAGACCGGCCAAGTAAGTTCAGGGTCAATAGAATAAGAGATTCCATCCAGAGTAAATTTGATCTCGAATTGATTGGCTATACGAAATTGAGCAAGAGTACGGGCAAAGATTATCCGTCCTGGATGGGTAGTTTATCCAAGCTCGGTGATACTCTTGCCATCTGTATGTTTGGAAGGTAATTTCTGCGTTGGGGGGTTCCTCTTTCCATGTCTATTTGCCTGTGTTATTATTGTTTTGAATTTGTTTTCGATGCTATAGCATTGCCTCTTTGTATTACAGCTGTTGTATAGTCGTTACCTTGCATAGGTACTGCTACTCTGGCGGTGATTATTCTGCCGAAAAAGTGATTCTTTATCTTGAATTTCAGTATTTAATAAAAAAAATCGCACTTAAAAAAGTATCTGGCTTTTTCTGCACATTATTTATTTTTATTGAACGACTCAAGCTATCTCCAGCTTTTTTGTTTCGAGTTCATTTCGTATGTTGTTTTGTCTTCGAGGAAGAAATCAAAAAGCAAATAATTGCTCTTCTCTGTACATTATGGAGACTAAAACTAATGCTATACTTGGCAACACAAGCAAATATCATATGTAGGTTTCCATCAGCGTGAAACATAGATTTAATTCATCACTCCATTGAGAAAAGGTCATATGGAAGTTGATGACTCAATTTTAAAATTAATATTATGCAATGTTTCCCATGAGACATTCAATAGTAGAGGGTGTTTTGTAGATTAATAATGGTAACAGTTATTTTCAGATGAACAACATAGATATTTAAACACTAAATCAACTGAAACAGTTACTTCATTTCAGTACAAAAGTTTTGGAAGCTTTAATGATAATAATTTTGATCCTCTCAAAGATTCAATGAGGTTCAGTGCCTTGGAGACATCTGTGGACTACCCACATAGTAGTATACTGATAATTCCAATTACGTTCTTAGAGGTCATGGATGATGGATGTCATTGATGATAGGTATAGTACTCAAGGAAAAAAACTGCAGACTTTTTCCGAGAAAATCAATTGACTATTTATACTGAAGAAAATATGAGTTTACAATGCTAACAATATAGTCAAACTAGAACGAATTAACATAACATATGCCATCAGATTACTGAAACCAAATTTCAGCATTGAATGTGCTTCCAGTATAGCAAATTATTATTTCAGAATAAGATTTGGTATCAGAACGAGGAGTGGTTATCGAATAACTTATTGATGACATCATCTCCAGTTTCCATTTTTGAATCAATCACATTTTCTATTAAACGAAATGGATATTTTCACCACCAAAATAGGAAAATTCATGAACGACTAACCAGATATATAAATAACTATCCTATACATTTTCAACGGAATTATCTTTTTTCATTTCAATTAAAATGAAAACCCTTGAAATCAGTGATATTGAACCTTATTGTATCAATGATTTTTAACATCTCGATGTATTCATTTTGAGTATTATTATATACTTACGTATTATATGTTTGTATTTTTATTAACTTATAAATGTCTATGTTATCATTTATACCATTGAAATTTTCTTATTATTTTGGCTTTTTTCTCAGATCAAAACTGATGGTAATAAAATGAATGATCCAGCATCGACTAGAGGTTGGCGATAACAAATTGAAAATATCTATTATCGATAATCAAAATGTATCGTTCTTATCGATTTATCGAAATTATCGATATTTTCGATAATTCTTTGAGTGTATTACCTTCTTACTATCGATATTGCTGCTTTTTCAATCCCTTACAAGCTATTGAAACCAAAAAAATCGAATAATTGCTTGTATTTAACGATTTGAATATATCGAATATCGTCAATATCGATATTATCGGTTTCTTGATGACGATGTCAGTATTATCGAAATTATCGATATATCGATAATTATCGATATATCGATAAATTCGCCTTCACCTATACTATCGACTATCTTATTGTGTCCGCATTGACATCTACACCTTATATGGTTCACCTGTAAGAGAAACAAAATGAATTCCTTGCATCCTACTTCCTCTTTTTATTAATAGCATAAAGCCGTTGGATATTTCATCTACACATCACGGGATGCTTTATACCTAAATAGTACATCAGATACTTTATGTTCGCAATATTAAACTTTCAATACCAAAATTTCAGCTCTCTCCAGTAGGGAGGTTTAATTTTACCGTAATAGTTCCGTATGAGGTATACCTCTGATAGGTAATAATCTCCGGAAGACGAACATTTTTTTGGTTTACGATATCTTTATTTTCTATTTCATTCAAAATGTGCTACCCAGTTTCCATTTCCCAAAATATAGGGTGTCCTTAAAAAATTAGTGTAGCATTGTAGTTGTAGTTGAAGGATATTTAATGCCAATGGAATTGATTGCGTATAGATATCGAATCGATAATGAAGGTTAATAATATTTTACAATATATTCAAATTTCATGGCTTCCAACATATCTCATCATTTCAGCTTTGAATGAGGAATAGCTATTTTTTTTTAAATTTGGCAAAGAGTCAAATGTTTGAATACATTGCGAGAATAATTTTTTTTTTTTTTTTTTTTTTTTTTATAATGTCACTGTCAGAAATACATATATATATATATATTTATTTATTTATTTATTTATTTATTTATTTCGGAAACCCAACAGAAATTACAACTAATTTCCAATAAAAGGGTTACACTAAACTACAAGCTAATGCTAACATCGCAATTAGAAAAAATAAAATACAATCATTGAGATATCAATAGTAATAAACTAATAGTAAAAAAAAAACTAACAGTATTAACAAGAGACTTATGTCTTAGCTTAATTAAACAATTTTTCCGCACACATGGTAAGGATAAGTGAAATATATCTACTTCCAGAAAATCGTCATTGTATGTTTTTAATAGTCTATCTATTGGAGAATTCAAACAATAGTTCGTTTTTCTTTTTTCTATGAAAAACTGTAGGGGTCTTCTAGGAACAAAATTGTATATACTGAATAATATGTAGCTGCTTATATGAATAAGACCATCATTCAAATTGTTGAAAACTTTATAGAGAAATACTACATAGGCTATTTTTCTGCGATTTGAGAGACCATCCATTTTGTAGAAAGCAAGATTGCTCTCGTATGATTCATAGGAACGATTACGATGAAATTTGTAGTTGATATAATTTATGAACTTTTTTTGTACTCTCTCGATGCGATCAATATAGACAGCATAGAATGGGTTCCAGATGATGGAGGCATATTCTAGATGGCTTCTTACTAGGGAATTATATAAGGCAATGCACGATTTTTTACTGGTGAATTCTCTCGTTATCCTCATAATGAAACCCAGATTTCTCAAAGCTTTCATGATCACACCGTTTATATGAGCTACCTGTTGCCTTGTTGCCCCGTATTGGACGTTGCCAACCAACCTAGCCATTTTTGTTGCGAAAATTTGATCAGATTGATCATTATACACCATTATACGCAAAAATGAAAGATACACACTATTATACACGGACCACTGAATTATACGCAATGTGTATAATTATACACCAAACGGCAACGCTGAAGGCACAGATCCGACCTGTCCTGGAATACTGTTCCTATATTTGGAGTGCGGCACCTAAACATATCCTGAAACTATTGGATTCTGTCCAAAAAAAGGCAATTCGTCTTGTCGGTGATGCCTTGCGTGTGCCTTGCTCATAAACACGCTCACTACTCTGGAACACCGTAGAAAAGTTGGCGATTTATCTCTATTTTATAGATATTTTCATGGGCAATGCTCTTCTGAAATATCAACAATCGTTCCTCCATTAGCAGTCTCTTCGAGATTGACCCGTCAAGTTCAGTCTTCACACCCCTTCGTGGTCACTTTAGAGACCTGCAGAACGTCCCTTTCCAAAGACTCGTTCATCCAACGAACATCGAGACTTTGGAACTCATTGCCTAGGGAGGTGTTCCCCGAGGCATACCATTCTCAGAAATTTAAGAAGAACACCAACTCCTACCTTCTTTCCCTTGGTTCTCACGATGTTCTCTGAACATTACAGGATATCCCTTTTCGAGAGAACGAGAACATAAAAAAATTGAATAATCAAGATCAGAATTTTTTGATTTGAAAGGATCCAAATTGTCAACCAACAGCTGTCATCGCTGTTGATATATTTTTTCCAAAATACTTGACAGTCATTGTAGGCCAGTGCATTTAGTTGATCACCTCGGGAATTTTCATAGATCTTATTGCTTACGCTAGATCCGGCATCCTGTAGTAATTTTTTGTACTAGAGGGGTCTGCAAGAAAGTTGGTACTACATGATCACGTGGTACAACACATGTATGGACAAAAATGAAAACGACCAATCAATGGCTTAGTACTTTCAACCCTCCCGGACCCACAAAACAAGTAACCTGGATACCGGATCTAGCGTAAGCAATAAGATCTATGGGAATTTTGGTACATTTTTTCTTTTGTCTCTCGATCGAAAGTGTCTCATATGAAAAGCTCAACCCTGAATTTGGGGATCTGATAATATTAGATTCTGTATACTTTGATCTTGTAGAGTTCAATACAACCAAAACTCACAATACGTTATACAATTTTCCGGGCTATTTCGAAAGTATGGAGAAATAAATGAAATATTTGCAAATCAATAAATGACAAGACGAAGCGGTTGTTGAAACTTGATTATTCATTATTTTTTTCTCAGACTATTGACTCGAATAGAACTGAAAATGTGAAAAACTCAAAACAGTAAAAAATGTTGTATTCCAATATTGAGATTCTTTAGACAAATTAATGTTGTATGCTTCATTTCAGCGAGCGTGTACATTATGGGATAACTAAAAATAACTGAGGAGGCTGATTTTGAAAATGAACTGAATATTCACTTCCAGACTTTGAGACGTACAACTAATTCCCACCTATGTTCATTATTAGATTCTTTATACATGAGTTCATATTTCGTTGGATACATTTGGAACTGTCATATGATTCTCAAGATCTGTCCACCGATATTCTGGTTGTTTGAAAGGTAAATACTTAGATCATATATGCTTACTCTGGATCCGGCATCATGTAGTATTTGTTTGGTATTAGAGGTGTCTGCAAGAAAGTAGGTACTATGATATATCACGTGGTACAACACATATGTATGGTCGAAATTCTGAAACGACCAATCATTGGCATAGTAACGTATCTAGCTAAGCATTTATGATCTAAGGGTATACGTTATCAATGGTCGAGTTCCGAAATTCCCAACCAGTACTGTTCAGTGTTTTAGAACTTTCAAAAATAATTACTGAATTATACTGGTAGTAGTAGTTGACTGAGCCTGAATTCGTTCCAAAATTGCAGACAGTCATCAGTAAATTCAGTAATATCGGAACGCGACTATTATCTGCTGCTATCAGATTTTTAAAAATTGAATACATATGTTAATCTCTGAAGCGAATAGTGTCATAATACAATTCGAAGTGGAAATTCTACTATGTGGGACAATTTCTTTGTAGACGGACTATATAAATTCAAGATTACTATAATATACAGAGTTCAATATCTATCATAAACATACATCATGGACATACATAATAGAAGTATACCTACATCTGCATTTTCAACGAAAAATTATGCATTTTGTAGAAGTTATATTGAAATGAGATGGAGTGCATATTTTTTCTTTTGGAGTCGAATAACTGAAATAAAAAATATTCGTACACGTACGTTTTAATTTTTCAGCTAGAACATCTCGCTGAGGTTTCAAGAAAGAAAGTCAAAGACGAAAGATCCATTTTGCTGTACGCGATAGTAATTATTATTCCTTCTCTTTGTTAGGATCCGTATATCGTAGGTAGGTACATCTATTCAGACTGATGAAAATTAAAATTCGTAACCTTCAGAATGACGGTTGATGAAGGTAGATAATAATGATAATAGAAAGAATGGTGATATATAAGAATATGATGGAAATTATGCAGCATATAATCATCTTTTAGTCTACCAGATATTCATTTCAAACTATGTTTGATATTCTAATTGTATAGACTATTTTCTCTTCCAAAACATTTTTTATGGCTTTTCCATTTATCAGCTTAGGCGAGCTCTCAGACACTTCCAAGTTCTGTAACTTGGGAGATTTGTTTCTGTTTCTTCTGCCGCATGGTGTCGCCACTTCCAACTGTCTGTTGGAACACGGCTCAATGCGGTCAAATAGACGCGACGAAAATGCTTCGAGTGGAGATTTCACGATCTCTACTCGGATAACTACCCTGCACTGATGAGGGCCAATGAGCCCGAAACCGGTCTGTAGGTTGAGCGTGACTGTCTCGATGTGAATTTGTCAAGTCTTAGGAAGAAAGAAACATTCGCGATCTGAATTCACATGTGAATCGTTGCATGGACTGGATAATTCAATGTTCTGCGTGGTATTTACCAGGAAAGTAGTTGTTTTCTGCTCGTAGTCTACCAGACATTTATTTCAAACTTTGTTTGATACTTTAATTGGAAATACTATTTTCTCTTTCAACAAATTTTCGTCCAATTTATGACTTTTCCATTTTTCATATAATCATCTAATGAATATATTATCATCATGAAGTGGAATGTTCAGTCGATCAATAAGGTTTTTTTATATTGAGTACTTGAAGGAATCCTAAAGTTTATTTGACCAAAAAAATTCAGTTTTGAGAGGTCTGCTCTACCGATTTCAGTTTTGCTATCCTTACTCGTACAAGTTTTCCCAATAAACTTCTGTGGGTTGGGAAGGCAACTAGGATAGCAGTTAAAAAAATCAATTATGATTATATCTATTAACCTATGACATAAACTCGAAATTCCATTCGTATAACATGGAAAATTTCAAATACATTCTTACGATCTATCATTTGATACGAATTGAATACGACGTTAGTAGTTGAAACAGTTCGAAATAGTGGTATAATCTGAATGATTTGAAAAACTTCGTTGCTAGAGTACCTAATTGGAAATAAAATGGTCGGTATTTATTGGTAATAAGACGCATTTCACGAAACTAGCAACGCTTGAATAAATTGGCAGAAATCACATTTAAGGAACTAAAAGCCACGTATAACAAAATAACCGTCGAGTATCAGCACAAAAATAAAGAATATTGTTCCAGAAAATTAAAACTAAACGAATCCTGGATGTTTTTATATAATCTTTTATCCATACATTTAAAATATACCTAGGTACGAAAGTATCAGTACTACATAGTGAAAAGTGAAATTTATGAAAAAATGGTGCAATAAGTCTGCCATAAGAATATCCTCAAAAGTAATATAGTAATAAACTTATTGGACTAACGTTTTCAAAGAAAATTACGAAGCCCTGGAAGGGACAGTCAAAATAAAATATTCGCTTTTTCTAAAATTCCGAGTTATAACTCGGAAGTTTGAAATATCGAGTTATAACTCGTAAATTCACGTCAAAATTCCAACTTATATCTCGGAGTTTTAAACTTCCGAGTTATAACTCGAAATTTTAAACTCCCGAGTTACAACTCGGAATTTTAAACTTCCGAGATATAAGTCGGAATTTGGATGTAAATTTCCGAGTTATAACTCGGAAGTTTAAAATTAACAGATATAAGTCGAAGGTTTGATGTAAAATTCCGAGTTATAACTCGGAATTTTAATCTTCCGAGATATAAGTCGGAATTTTGATGTAAAATTCCGAGTATAACTCGGAATTTTAGAAAAAGCGAATATTTTATTTTGACTGTCCCTTCCAGGGCTTCGTAGAAAACAATAGAAATAAAATTGAGTGTATGATTATCTTCCTCTTTAGCATTTCTTCACCCTGAAAGGGCAGACCTAATGAATAGTGTCCTATCAATTAATTTTTAAAGTAATAATAATCATCTTTCAATTATTGTAATGAAGTAATATAGCATTGCACAAGACTTTGAAATTATTCATTGAATCTAATAAAAATATACCTAATGATAATCATTTTCATCATTTTTCGTGTTCAATAGTTTTTAATAGTTACGTCTCAAACTAAAGTTTAAGATTATGAAAATATTTATTTCCACCTTTGTACTTTTTATGTGCTTTGTTATCTTTGTTATTTTTTTTTCTATGTTCTTATGTTTAAAATGAATTAAAAATCTTTCTTGGCATAAGTTTTTAGGTTTTCTTTTCTGACGTATTTAGAGTTATTGCAGCACACATATCTCCAAATAATTTCTCGATCGAGACTAGACGATAAATCTCAAATTTCAAGAATCTCGTGAAATCCTAATCACATTTATTCAAATATCTAATTATAGCTGTTAATTTTTGCAAAAATTGGTATAAACTACGGTTTTACCATAGAATACCATCGAAATTATGTTACACCAATTACAAGGCTAATCCATGCTCACCATTTGCAGTTCATCTAGACAGGAATTGATGCGTGAATATTCCCCCGATTAAAACACTAAATGACAGTCGCATTTGGAGATGATAATTCCTGGAAATGTGTTTCGAATCGATGGTGATTCTAGGAGTCAGATAAAGGATACAATCGATGTTTCCGGATGTTGTGGGATATGATAGTATCTATTTGATTCACTATAGGCAGAAGAGCACAATATTTATGCATATATTCCTATACGAAAATACCATATAGGTATATATTTGTGAATAAATTCAAAGTCCTACAAAGTCAAAGACTGTCCGTAGGATAAGAATATTTACAATTATTTCCTTATAGTTCTTTACAATTCGAATTACGATGAAGATATATTTGCTAATGAATTGTGAAAAAAAATTATGTAATTAAACAAAGACAAGAAATTTATATAATTAAAAAATAAAATGAACCAGTAACAAACCGATACACATCTAATTTAAAGTTGTGTTTACAACTTGTGAAATTTGACGATAATAGTCAAATATCAAAAAGATACTAACTACTAAAAAAAATGAAATTAGAAATTCGACATTAGACTACTCGCCCATGAAATCATTTCATGTCGATTAAATTATGAATTACTCTACGACTTGTAGTGTTTAGAAAGAGTTTCAATAGTTTTTTAAAGGAATATATCGTTTTACACTCTCTCAAGTGTTCGGGAATGAAATTGTAAAATCGAGGTGCAAGGTAGGTCAGACTTTTTTGTCCAATGGCTTTCGAGCAATATGGTGTTTTGTATTTATTTTCTCTATTCCTGGTATTGTATGAGTGGTCAAGGGGAGTTATTAATTTTTTACTTTTGAAGATATGTATGCAAATAGTTTTGAAATATAGAAGTCTGATGTCTAGGACTTTAGTCTCCTCATAGAGGAGGTCTGAAGAGTAAGTTTTTTCCTTTCGGTATATCATCTTCAGAATCCGTTTTTGCAGTATTTCAAGTTTTTTTATGTGTGCTGAGGCTGCACTGCCCCATGTGATTATGCCATAGGATAGTCTAGATTCGATTAGTGAATGATAGAGGATATCCCATCTGAATCTGATTGTGTATCCCATCTGAATCTGATTGTGATATAAGGCGAATTAACAATACACTTTTCTCAGGTAGACTAATCCACGGAAGAATCTGACCAAAATTGTTGATTATCGAATTTTAATCAAAAAATGTATTGCAAAAACGGTACAAAATCGGTTGAACGGAAAATGTATTTCGGGGTTTTATAGCCATTTCAGCGCTGCTATTACATCCCCTCAATAGCCTTTGATTCTCGAAATAATCTTGAAAAACCTAGATTGTGCGTTTTTGATCTCTCTCTCGATCGTTTAAAACATACGGTATTTTGGTTTCGACATTCTATGGACACTTTTTTGAGGTTTAAAAAAAGACGACAGGAAGTCGCTCTCAGTTTTTGTGATAATTTCCAAAACTTCGTTTTTTATTGGCGCCATTTTGAAGTTTTGATTCATTGAATAGCATTTTCAATCTGCTTTTCAAAAATGTATCACAACCTATAGTATTTGATTTCGAATCAATACTGAAATACAAAGAAAATTACTTTACCTATATGTAACTCGTCAAAATATTGTTAATCTAGTTTCCTTGGTTCATGATAACGTGCAATCTTTCATATCTTGACCAATAGGTAATTGAACGATTCATGGAAAAAAACTAGATATGCAATGATGAAACTATTCTTGCATTATTATATATGGATAAAATTTATTGAACGAATGGCGTGCTTATATAAAGTTCAGGTATGAACTGTTTTATTCAAAGGAATTGTTCTATGTAGCAACCACCTTGACCACTATATACTTTTGACAGCGATTTTACAAAGTTATTTCCCAAACTAAAGTAGATTCTTCTATTCAATGCATAGGTTTCGTTCCTGATGCATCTCCGTAGAAAGAAGTCAATCATCAGGAGATCACCAATCTGGGACACAGTGTATACAGGGTAATGAAAATTTCATGGTACACTATTATTGTCAAATAGAAAACAGGGAGAGATTCAAAAAAGATGCGCAATTTCATGGCCATCTGGAATATGAAAAGAGATCGAGGATATCTTACGCAGTTCCTGAAATATCCTGAAACAACTGAAAATTGTCGATTCTTATGGTCATCGATAACTTTTCAACTATTGCTGCTATAGGATTCAGAAATTTGGTGTAGTAACTAAAGTTCGCATGCTGAATTCGACGGTGATATGAACACTGGATTCGAAGATATCCAAGCCAACTTTGATTTTTCTAATGGTAGCCATATTTAATTTTCACACAATCGGATATATCATAAAAATTCTTATTAATCGATATATCGCACTTGTATGTTTAATGGAGGAGAAGTCGAAATAACCAGAAAAAAATAGAAAATATGTAGTATATAAGATCTATGATGTAGCATCAATTCTAGATTATCAATTGTTTTCATATCATATAGTAAAACGAAACGCTAGACAGAAGTTTATACGTAAGTCTATCTGCACATTAAATTCGCGAGCGGATATGTAATTCCGATTTTATTGTAGAAAATTCATCATCAGAATCAAGAAGGCTGCTGTCAGAACTACCACTCATTGTTGGATATGATGAAATCGATAATTCAACTGTTATTTTGATCTCATCTAATGTCGAGGAAAAGAACAAGTGATATGTACCTACGATGTATACATCGTTGCTTTCGAAATTCGACACGTGCCAGTTCTTAGTGCTAATAGTGTTTGTTGTTATATAACATGAGAAAATCAGAACTGTCAATTTCAGAATGAGAAGACTATGGCTTGAAGAATACAGTTCATTTCAGAACAATCAGCGACGCTACATGATTTGCAAGAAAAAATTGTACAATCAATTCAATACGGGAGGCAACCCAACCGAGAGCAGCAATGACTTTTATTTTGCAGTAGAGTTGGCCTCTAGCATCTTAGTTATTGACTTTCACATCATTTTCGTCACGTTCATTGAAAATATCTGTAATTGTGAGCCTGGCAGATCTCACATTAACTTGATATTTTCTATTTTTCATATTATTTCGACTTTTCTATCATTAAACAGAGAAGTGTTTGTGTATTGTGAGAAAATCCAATATGGCTACCATAAGAAATATCAAAGTTGGCTTCGACATCTTCGAATCTGGTGTGCCTAGATTTTTTTTATATCACCGTTGAATTCAGCATGCGAACTTTAGTAACTATACCACCAAATTTCAAAATCCTAGCAGCAATAGTTTTAAAGTTATCGATGAACATAAGAATCGACAATTTTCAGTTTTTCAAGGACATTTCAGGAACTACGTAAGATATCCTCGATTCCTTTTGATATTCGAAATGGTCATGAAATTGTGTATCTTTTTCGTGATTTAACCTAGTTCGTATCCCTCTCCGTGTCCGATTCGACAATATTGTGCCATGAAATCTGCATTACCCTGTATATAAGAAAATATATAGGATCTCTGTAGCCACCTGTATACGAGTGCATATGTTACGTTCACAGTGTCTTTGGTAAACACCATGATGAGAAACAGAATACGTTGATTTCAGTGAAAAATAGAATAGATATCTGCATTTCACAATGATAATGGAAGGTATCTGCAAACAGAAATGAAGAGTTCTGCGCATGAACCTGTCAATCGATCACGATTTTATATTCTGTAAACTTTGCTATTACAGAAAGAAGATACAGGGCAACTGCCGGACAAGTTGCACAAGCCAACACAAGCTATGAATCAGGTTTCCCCGAGGGATTTCCTCGATTCTCTATCTCCATTTGAAATAGAATAGTTCCATGGTGCCATTGTATAAGGACTAATAGTGCCGTTATGAAATTACTAAACCGATATATATATAGGAGCACTTTATTTTCTGTTTCGCGGTTCGACAAATGACATCGAAACAAAAGCACAATTCACTTATTATAGTGGATCAAAAAATATTGCAAAACAAAGATGATGAGATTCATTCCGAGAATCATATAACCAACTCACAATTGTGACGAAGAAGCAGACTGCCTTGCCAAAGAAGGGGCAAACACACAATTTCTCGACCCAGAACCCTTCTGTGGACTCTCCAAGGCCCACTTGAGAGAAAAGGTTCGACGTTGGGAAGTGGATGAAATGAAACTGAAATAAAGTGCCAGGACAAAGACAAGCGGAAAGGCTAATGAGCCTTTCGCCAAAGAGAGCTGAACAGCTTCTCGAGTTGGACAAAAAATATTGAAACTGGTAACGGGACTCCTCACTGGACACTGCCCTCTGAGGTATCACCTCAAGAAGATGGTAAAACAGAGAGTGATAGTTGCCGCTACTGCGAGAACTTCTCTGAAACTGCAGAACATTTGCATTGCGAATGCCCAACTCTTCTGCAAGAAGCTTAAGTTCCTGGAAGGGGCCTTTTTAGAGCCCTCCGATATCAGGAACCTATCTCCCAGGAAACTGATAAACTTTGCTCGAAGTCTCGGAATCTCGGGCCTCGACTCTACACAAAAAATCTAATAGGTCGAGGTACTTGAGAGGCTGCACAGCCTTAACGACCTTTCCTACAATCTACAATCTACAATCTACAATCTACAATCTACAATCTACAATCTACAATCTACAATCTACAATCTACAATCTACAATCTACAATCTACAATCTACAATCTACAATCTACAATCTACAATCTACAATCTACAATCTACAATCTACAATCTACAATCTACAATATACAATCTACAATCTACAATCTACAATATACAATCTACAATCTACAATCTACAATCTACAATCTACAATCTACAATCTACAATCTACAATATACAATCTACAATCTACAATCTACAATCTACATTCTACATTCTACAATCTACAATCTACAATCTACAATCTACAATCTACAATCTACAATCTACAATCTACAATCTACAATCTACAATCTACAATCTACAATCTACAATCTACAATCTACAATCTACAATCTACAATCTACAATCTACAATCTACAATCTACAATCTACAATCTACAATCTACAATCTACAATCTACAATCTACAATCTACAATCTACAATCTACAATCTACAATCTACAATCTACAATCTACAATCTACAATCTACAATCTACAATCTACAATCTACAATCTACAATCTACAATCTACAATCTACAACTCACAATTGACGATGAAACAAAAATAGAACCATTTGACAATTTTTTCAAACTTTCCAAAAGACCTGTCCATCTTGTCTGATTTCATCAGATGGTGTGTTGTTTCAACTCTAGTTATATCCGATTTGTTGTAGTGTATAAGAGGTCACGTACTTCAGAAGAAACTGAATTAAAATTTAGTTATGAATGATAAAGAAATCGAAACCTTGTTTTCACTAAACTTACAAGAGTACCTACTAGATCGTTTGAATTTGATAGAAGGTTCCTTATATCAAGCAGAAAAAACCTGAAAATTATTATCATCCTCATAATTGAAGATAGTTATATTAGCTTGTTATCTTAATGTTTCTAGTGAATCCGATTGGAATGACCATCCTGAGCAGTTCAGATAATTCTGAGATCTTATTTCTAATCCCATCCATGCATACTAGATGTCCTACAGATATCCCATATTAATGTATCATGGATATCCTATAGATATCCTATAAATGGCCTTGTACTAACAACTCATCATGTATAATTAACCTGCCGTGATCACTAAAATACACAGTGATTTATTTCTTATGATGCAGCTTATCTGGCAAAAATAGAATTTCCATGCATTCCATACGATAAGAGAAATCTAATCGTATTCCGATTGTGATTTCAAAGAATTAATGACTTAATTTTATAGCCCACGAAGTTTGATTTAATTTTTAGGAAAATAATCCTAATTGTTTTATTGAATGCCGTTAAAATATTAACGAGCAATTACGAATTTCATGTTTGTGAATTGCATTACGGCTCCTAATATATCTTTTACAGCATCTCTATTTTAGTGGCCCACTATAGTTACATTGCTGATCCATTTCACTGATCAATCAAACCATTATAATCGATTATTTATAAGCAAAATCAGCAAAACCGAAGGACAGCAGCTACCACTAACAGGACACTGTCAAAGGTTTTTGAATTTTTTTTTACACTTCGAAGAAATAGATAATTGCTGTGGGCCGGCCAAATATGGGATGAACTACTAGAAGCGTCTGTATAAAACATAATTATATGTAGGTACTAATGTCCGATTTTTTAAACAAAGTACTATTCATAAGCAAAAGGTAGATCATGCGCAAAAACAGTGCTACTGTAAATTAATGGTAAGTAATTTATTAGAATCTTGATAAAAAAAATTTATATTGAGGATGGCAGTTTAAAAGATTGAGTTCTTAGCTAAGACATTGGCGATGAAAAGTAATCGAGGGGGGCGAGATGTGGCGATCTTGCAGGCCACAACCACTTCATGGTTTTTCCATCCATTGTTCTGGACACTCATAATGTAATAAGAGTCTCATGCACTGTCCTATAATTGTAAAAATAATATGATTTCGGACGTTACCTACGAGATATTATACGGAAAGTCAAAACGTCGATTTTTAAAATTAGGAATTTGCCATTTTGTAGATCGAAGAAAGATGGCGGATAAAGAAATGCTATCAGTTTTGGTCTAATTGCAAGAAAAATTCAAATGATGAATCAAAAATTCATTTTTTTAAAAATATTCCAAAAACTAATAATAATAAGCGTCGAACTTTTTTCCTTAGAAAACATGTTGCAATAATAATGTTTTTCTGCAACCGACTCCAAAGTCATCCATGTTTGTTCTGAAATTAGATGTAGACGTTTTGATGCTTCTCATACCATATCATTCTGACACAAATGATTGATATGTTGCTAGGCAACACTTTTGGTGTCTTACTTTTGATGTCCTGATATACCTAGTGGAGTATTGTGATATGATTGTGATTATTATTCTAGAAATATCTAGCTGATCAGCTCATTAGGAATGAACAACCATAGTATTCATTATGTTTAACAAGAAAACCTGATAACAATCGTACATATTATATCTAATGTTGAATCAATTTTTGATATTGATGAAACTTCAATCGAAAATAAAATAAATCTGATTTGTCAACAGCTACAAAAACTGAATATTCTGTTTTGTTTTTTATATGGCCTCTGCTCTTGATGGACAATTGTTGATTGGCCAGCGCACATTCTTCCCGACTTTTAATAGGGCCCCCTTCGAAGTGAGTCTGAGATTTAAGCTAAGTTTTCATACATACGAAATCTGTCAAAAACCCTTAAAATAAATTCGTGGCGGCAAAAACTAACTTCTTGTGCGAATAGTTTCAAGAAGTTATAATAAAGTAAATTCGTCCGACAGTATGATGGTTATATGTTTTATTTCCGGACTTTCAGTATACTCGGTATAACTATAAAATCGTACTTAATTTAGTTATGGATATGCAATATCAAGTATGACGTTGAATTTTCGAATATTCCATGTAGACATTTATTCGTACAAGGGTACAACGCAAATTACGCTTGTCAAACAAAATGTGACTTTTGATCCTTTCAAAACAATTCAATATTGATAAAGCCATAAAAATCTTACGCTTTATGAGATCTCTAAGGATCTAGCCCGGTAAATAAATGTCGTTCATAAACGAGCCAAAAATAATGTCTATAAAGAAATGTTTCATTATCGGATTTTCGATAACTGATGTGAAAATAACGTCTAGCGTGGTTAGTACTTAAAAGGATGACCACTCCTGAACAGATGACAGATGACCACATATACCATACAACTTCACTCAAGAATTAATAGTAACCTACTTCATTATAATATGAAATCTCGAAACGGTCATATCATAGGAAAAAAATAAGTTAGCAAAATTCAATTTATATTTTACCACTACTACTGGAGAAACTTCAAAGTAGCAATCAAACAATGAATCATGTCAAGCATGATGGTAACTGAATGCAGTGGGGAAAGCTGCTTCTCCAACCATAGATTTCGAAGAGGAGTAACCAACGATTTTTCCAATCTTAAATCTAGAAGGTTACCTCTTCAATTTTTAATAGATTTTTATGCAACAAGCTGTGGAACTATTCGAACAATACATTCTTTGTATCTTTGTCAAATAAATATTGTTTTGAAAAAATGGAAAAGCCATGATTGGACAAAAAATTTTGAACGAACAAATAGTCTATCCGATTAAAAATATCAAACATAATTTGAGATTGAATGTCTGGTAGACTACGAGCAGAAAACAACTACTTTCCTGGCACATATCACGCAGAACATGGAATTATATCTGATGCTCGTAGTCCATGCAACGATTCACACTGAGAATGCAGATCGCAAATGTTTCTTTATTCCTAAGTCGTGACAAATTCACATCGGGACAGGCACGCTTAACAACCTACAGACCGGTTTCGGGCTTATTGGCCCTCATCAGTGCAAGGTAGTTATCCGAGTAGAGACCGTGAGATCTCCACTCGAAGCGTTGCCTGTCCCAATGCATCTTCGTCGCGTCTATTTGACCGCACTGAGCCGCGTAACAAGAGACAGTTGGAAGTGGCGACACCATGCGGCAGAAGAAAGAAACACTCCAGAAATAAATCTCCCAATTCACAGAATTTGGAAATGGCTGATAGCTCGACAAAGCTAATAATGAAAAATGGAAAAGTCATGAAAAAAATTTGAAAGAGAAAATAGTCTATCCAATTAAAAATATCAAACATAGACTACGAGAAGAAAACAACTACTTTCTTGGTAAATACCACGCAGAACATTGAATTATATCTGCTCGTAGTCCGGTTTCGGGCTTATTGGCCTTCATCAGTGCAGGGTAGTCAACCGAGTAGAGATCGATGTGAATTGATTGGTCATGTCTTAGGAAGAAAGAAACATTTACGATCTGCATTAACAGTGTGAATCGTTGCATGGACTACGAGCAGATATAGTTCAATGTTCTGCGTGGTATGTGCCAGGAAAGTAGTTGTTTTCTGCTCGTAGTCCACCAGACATTCAATTTCAAACTATTTCAAACTATAGGTAGGATAGATTGTTTTCTCTTTCAAAAATATTGATTTATTCAGAATGTGACTGTGAACAAATAAATCTAGAACACGCTAGGATGTTGTATGTCTACTTTCTTTGTCTATTCTAACGTAAGAGTGTTCTGTCATGGGGGATCCATTATCCTAATGAGCTCAGGACCTTCAATAGGTTAAAGATGGACCTGGGCTTCACCTCAATGACCACTAAATCTGGTGAGAATGTGACGGCCTTCGAAGGGGCCCTTTTTGAATCTCGGATTGTAACTAAAAAAGTTATTGAATAAATTGAAATATTATGGGATTAGAGGAAACGTCTATAATATATTAAAAGATTATCTGTCAGAACGAACTCAGCAGGTGCGAATTGATGAGATATGTAGCAGTTCTAGAAAAATAACTTATGGTGTTCCGCAAGGGTCTGTTCTGGGACCAGTTCTCTTTATTCTATATATAAATAGTTTATTTAAAATAGATAGTTTGGGGGAAATCATTAGTTTTGCAGATGATACTGTTGTTACATATAAAGCAAACACTTGGAACGAACTTCAAGAAAATATTGAAAATGATTTTCCTAGAATAGCTAAATGGCTACAATACAACAAACTTACTCTCAACTTAAATAAGAGCTGTTATCTACCATTCTGTTCCTATTTAACAGGATTGCCACAATTGGGAGATATTGATATTGGTCTAGACTCTAAAATTTCTGAAGCCCAATCCATAAAATATCTTGGTATAATGATAGATCGGCATTTCAGGTGGGACCTGCAAATGAAATATCTGTCAAAAAAATTACGAGGAATACTCCCAAAATTCAAATATTTGAAAGCATTTTTGAATCATAAACATCTTAAAACAGTTTATTTCGCATTGGCGCAATCACAACTAACATATGGAATCTTGGGATGGGGTGGTGTGAGAGACTGTTTCATAGACAAAGTCAGCGTATTACAGAAATGGATTTTGAAAATAATTTTTGAAAAAAATATCAGCTATTCTTCTGAAAGTTTATATAAAGAAACTAAAATAATGGATGCTCGACAACTCTTTTGTCAAAAAATTCTAATATCTCTGAAAAAAGGAAAAATAATACTGAAATATCACAAGCATACTCACAACACGAGAAGACAAGATGAACTATTTTTTCCTCGAAGTGAAAAAACAATTGGCCAAAGGAACACAAATTATGTAGCGCCCAGATTAATGTCGTTGATACCAGCAGACCTAAAAAACATTTTAAACTTTCATTATTATAAAAGTAAGCTTAAGTTATGGATAATGGAAAATGAGCGTACTTTTTTTCATAATTTATTGAAATGAAACAGAAACCGAAAGTGACAATATACCGAATATGACTCAAACACACGATTATGACAATATACTTACCAATTATGACGCCAAATACACTACTTTGACCAATTTTATTTCAATTCTATTTTAGTATTTGAATATCACGCACAAGCAGCGTAATGACTGCTTCAGTGATTTGCACTTGTTTATTCACTTCATTATAAATCCATTTTATTATATACCTATCTATATGTTGTATTACTGTGTATTTTGTGAAATTTATTTGTAAAAATTCGTGAATAAACCTTTTTATTATTATTTATTATTATTTATTATTAACTTTGATGATCTGTAGAAGGGGCCGACGAAAAATCATCAGATCATCGGTCGCATGCGTGTGTCATGTTGGAACCAACGCTGTGCGGGGAAGGGGAAACGGGTTCCTTACAAAATTTCGTGCGGCAGTCGCGCAGCCCTACTATCCACCTCTCGACTGCTCCTTCGGTCGTTTTTCACACGCTCTCCCGACTCTTTTCCGGCTGGACGCTTCGCTCCTAGATTTCCCGCTTTCCCGACCTGCCGAAGTCGAATCGCATCTATACGAAGAACTTCAACGGTGAGTACGAAAGTTTTTTTTTTTGCTAGCTTTTATCGTACAATAATGCAGGGGTATATATGTGTCGAGGTATGTGTGTAGGGAACATTTAGAAACCAGCTAAAATGTTTTCGTTATTGTGACACTTTTGGTTTCTCCGGAAGTGACGTCATCTTTGTTATTCTCGATGGGACACTCTGGTATTCTCAGAATTTTTTGATTCCTCTAATTATTCATGCAACATACCCCATAATTATCCAGAATGAATTATTTTTGAGTTATTCAAATTTCCCTAGAAAAAGTGACCAATGTTGCGTATGTGATTTTCACTTGTAATCTCCCTAGCAGCAGAATTATTGCCGATATATTTTTTCAAATCGAGAAAAAAATTTTAGGGAATTAATTCTGCTGCGTGGGAGATTCGGTAAGAAAATCTCCTAAATTAGAATATGATGGGAAAATAAACCCTACGACCTATTCTCCGTAGATAGTAACTAATGTTTATTACTAAAATTCCAGGAAAAATTAAAACAGTAATCCGTATTCAATCATAACATCTACTATCACATGTCTACCCAGATTTTATTCTGAGTGACTTTTGCCAATAGATATAAGGCGCTTCATTTTTGACAAAAAAAATTATCACTTATCAATTCCGTCAATAGGAACTAACAAAATTATCAGTAGTAATGCCACAAGTGATTGGATTTTCGTGATAAGTCTGTTGATTTATTGATTTATAACATACATTTACTCAGTTGAGTTATGAAATAAAAAACAGACTTATGAGATCAATCCAATCAAGAGTGGAATTTAATTATACTATTTCACCATCCATAGATTATGTATTTAATCTATGCACAAACAGACTGAATGGTTGAAACTGCTTAATTCCATGAAATTTATTTCCAAATCTGCTCATTTTGAAATTTGTGCAGAACGTGATTATTTTTATTTGACGTTTAACTGTCACATATACAAAGCTGAAAACACCGAACTTGACAGGCCAATCAGCGTCAAGAGTCAAGTTTGTGTTATCGACAATCCGAACTTGACTAGAGCTCCTGATTGGTTGACAAGTGCGTGGAATAGTCGTATGTAATCTCCCTAGAGCATGAATAATTTCCGAAATTTTTTTCGAGTTGCGAATTTTTTGTAAATTTTTTTTTAAATTCGCCGCTGTCCACTACTCCATTGCAACTTCTGATGAAAGTCGCAAAAATCATAATCTTGTACCACCACGCTAATGTGAGATTCGACAGCTCCTTGTTCGGATATTTTCAGTAGAATAAGGTCTCAATCCTTGAATCAACTTGATATTCTATCAAAATTACGCAATATTATGATAAAATAATATGGGGTAAGATGTAGATCTGTGTTATATTGGATGATATGTATAGCTGTCAACAACTGTCAAGCCAGGGAGATTATCATTTATAAATTTTTACCTAGGTCATGTGACCGCAAAAATTGTCATAGTAACTTGTCGAAATCAAGGCATCTGATTGGCTTAATACAGTAGGTAAAAAAATTTCGCGGTAATCTCCCGTTGCTATAAGCAATGTATACAAAAAGGAGCCTTCTGATTGGTTAAAAATAAATTTTTGAAATTTTCATTATTATTGAATTAAAATTTTCAGTACTAGGTATCTGAAAACACAAGTGAAGTCAATTTATTTCATAACAAAACACCACAAATCTGCAGGACGATTGGTATTGTCTTCAAAGTTATGAATAGGAAGACACGAGTGGAATTTTATTAGACGATTTCACGAAGAGAAAAAATCTGAATTTTGGCAGAATTAGCATACCTACTTTATTAATATTTCAAGTTGACTAGAGCTACTATCTGGTTCACTTGACAAGTGAATGAAATAGTCAGTGATATGCAGTGACTAAATCATGAACGGATCATTCACCACAATCATATCAACTGAATAATTCACAAGGTGCACAAGAAAGTAGGTCCAAAAAGTGAATGAGATACAGCACTAAAAATCTGAATTTTTTCAAATGGAATCTCAATTTCTTCTTCTGGTAGTTGAACTATTCTATAATTTTGAAAATATACCATAATATACTCAATTCGGCTTATCAACTGCCTGAAATTTTTCTAGTGTTTAATAATAGTATATTAAGTATGGAGAACGGTTAGGGGTTTATACCGATCGGTTACCCTTATTAACGTTCGACATGCTTATAACGTTTTTTGCACGATTGATACCATTATAAATTATAAAAATAAATTAAAATTAAGAGATTTTTTAACTCGACGGTAAGTGAATTACTTACCGTCGAGTTGGAGTACTTACCGTCGAGTTGGATTACTTACCGTCGAGTTGCTAGTAAATGTCACCTATACTGACGTAAAATCTGTCACGGTAAACAGTCGAAAATGATCAATCGTGCAAAAAACTTGTTTAAATTCAAACCTATGCATCGTCTGTTAGGCATAATAATCAAGATTTACGTTATATATACCATTGATTTATATCGTCAATCCTTCCGCTTATAGTGGGATAACTGCATTATGAGAGTCAAAATGCAATTTGTGTTTTGCCAATGTTCTCATATTCCATCAAAGCTTCTAGAAAAGCTGTGATGTACCCTACCACTGCAATTTCATTTTTTTCGTTGTCTACCACAGTTTTAGTTTAAATAATCCCCTACTTGAAGGACCCATAGTTCGTAAGATTTAATTTTGGTTTTCTAATTATATCTGGATATGGTTTTGGAATTCCTGGAAATCTTGTAGCAAAAGTAAAAAAGTAAGTAAGTTTTTGTGAAAACCCTATTTTACCCGCCATTAATCACTCATACATTAACAAAATATTGATTATTATAGCCAACAATTCTGCAGATGATGAATCAAACTGTAGTGAATTAGATTTAGGGCCCATTTCCATTATAGCATCCAATTATGAGAAGAAATCATGGGGTTTCCATTTGAAAAAATTGTGTTTCTCGGAACCTCTTATAATTTATTATTTGATATGATTGTGATGAGTAATCCATTTAACCTTCAGAAATCATGATTCAGTCACTGCATATCACTGAAAATTTCAATTCAAATGAAAATGCCTCAAGGCTTCATTCGTTACTTTCTCTGGAAAAATTCGAATAACTCAAAAATTGAAAAAAAATCCATGAATTGCAGGGTGTCCCATTGAAGATAAGGAGAAATCGGAAGTGTCAATATTGAAAATATTTTAGTTGGATTCTTAATGTCCCCATCCCCGATCTCACTAATTTTCAGTATCACGCTATTTTCAGTTATCTGATGTATGTATATATACCATGAAAATTATATTTTTCAAAAATCGTAGCAAATCGCTCTCGACTGTTAAGTCATCATTGTTCTAAATCTATCAGCATGAATCGCTTCCTTCGAGAATTATGTTGCATACAGAGTGTCTCAAATAAGACATCAATATCCCAACAGCGTAGATTATCAATGCCAGAATAGATAGATTGGTTTTCAAGATAGAGAGTGTTGAATGTGAAATTTTGAAGGGGTTCTCATGGATATTTACGAAACATCATATTATAACTGCATGGATGGGAATTGGTACAGTTATTACTCCACAAGATATCTTATATGAATGATGACATTCGGGGGCAGTTGAAACAGGGTTGAAGTTTGGATGCTTGAGAATTGCTCATTATAATATTTTACATAGAACTGAAATTTTGAGATTCAATGCACTAAAAAATATGTAATATTTACATATTTACTGTATTTAAATTCCTCAGCTTGAAGCTGAGTCAATAATATCACTCAATATAAGTACTCACAGTTTTTCGTCTTTTGGAAAACAATATAATTTGATATTCTCCGATTTATTTGAAGATGATTTGCAATCTTTAAATACACAGTTATGATTGCCAATAAACATAAAAATATTATTGTACCTGATTCACATTCCAGACAATGAAGGAATATATACCTATGATCACAGGTTGCTTAATTTACTGTAATTCGTAGACGATGAAAACTGAGATGAATTCATAAAACCATCGTGGACGAAATATTATTTGAACCATTTTGATTTTATTTTGACCTAAACTTGTAAATGTAAATGGATGTTTCAGGTTTTATAAAGTGTAAAGTTTCAATTACCTATTTTATCGCATTTATCCACTTTTCTGGAATAAATTGATGACTCCCCACAGAAGAGTAATTGATGATAATTAGTTTCGCTTAGGAAGTTTTCCTCTTTGTTATCTGAACCACGTTTCAACTGCTAGAAAATTGAGTGGAGAAGTTCGCCTAATTGGCTAGATATTTTTCATCGAACTTCACTTGAAGTTTCAGAAGTCCAATTTTTTTATTATCACTATGGCACCGTATAGATTTTTCTGTCTATTATGCTATGACCGACGATATCCTATTCACCTATAATATCTGTAAATATTCATTAATAGAATCCTAAAGAAGCATTTACTCACCTATACCATTGAAGTCATCCATTTCGATGCTTGGAGTTATTATCAGCAATAACCTTTCATGGGAAAATCACGTGAGGTCCATTACCAAAGGTGCATCTCAAAAACTTGGAGCCAAGAGCTATTTCACTCCCAGTCAGCTGCTTATGACCTATAAGGCACAGATCCGACCTGTCCTGGAATACTGTTCCCATATTTGGAGTGCGGCACCTAAACATATCCGGAAACTATTGGATTCTGCCAAAAAAGGGCAATTGATGCCTCGCTTACAAACTCGCTCACTTCTCTGGAATACCGTAGAAAAGTTGGCGATTTATCTCTATTTTATAGATATTTTCATGGGCGATGCTCTTCTGAAATATCAACAATCGTTCCTCCATTAGCAGTCTCTTCGAGAATTACCCGTCAGGTTCAGTCTTCACACCCCTTCGTGGTCACTTTAGAGACCTGCAGAACATCCCTTTCCTAAGACTCGTTCATCCAACAAACATCGAGACACTGGAACTCATTGCGGGACAATCTCCAGAAATTTGAAAAGAACACCAACTCCTACCTTATTTTCCTTGGTCCTCATGATGTTCTCTAAACATTACAGGATATCCCTTTTCGTGAGAACCAGAACATAAAAAAATATATATATATTCGGTATACAGGGTTTTTCACGATGAGCGTTAATTAGACAGTTCTGGTTAACCAGACAACGGATCGACCTGAAAATTCGACAATAGACATAAATCAATATGATTTACACTCCTAAAATATTTCAGACGATGCGGCGTTGCCGCTTCTACTATGAAGTAGAAGCTACTCTGATTTTTCATATGGAACACCCTGTATTTTATTGCATTTTCAGATTCTCCTTGGAAAGCTGATTTCTCATACCCAGTTTCTTTATCGAACTATTACAGAGATATAGGGTGTGAAAAATCGAGATTTTTCAACTTTTTTTGTCGAAACTATTTATAATTGGTTGAAACGGCTCACAAGTCCCTATCTCAACTTTTTATCCACTATCGATTGATAATCAATTGAAACAAATACAGGATGGTTCAAAATTTAGAATTCTAAACCACCCTGTATTTGTTTCAATCAAGTAAACATCGATCGGATAGGATATATAGATAGGAACATGTAAGCCGTTTTGAGCAATAATGGATAGTTTAGACACAGAAAATTCCCAAAGTTGAAAAATCTCGATTTTCACACCCTAGATCTCTGTAATCGTTCAATAAAGACCCCAAGTATGAAGATCAATGAAATCAGCTTCCCAAGGAGGATCTGAAAATGCAATAAAATACGGGGTGTTGCATATGAAAAATCAAAGTAGCTGCTACTTTAAAGTAGAAGCGACAACGCCGCATCGTTTAAAATATTTTAAATGTGTAAATCATATTGATTCATGTAAGTTATCGAATTTAACGCTCATTGTGAAAAACCCTGTATTGGGATTTTCACATTCGATCGTAGTAAGTCACACTGTATATCTCAAACTAATTTCTCTATCACGCAATCTCGTCGTTAGGCTCTGGTTATTCCCCTTGTTCGTGGCAATAATTCCTCAATAATAAAATTGCAATCGAAAAGTAATAGTTAAATATAATGTTTGATGGATGGACTTTTGTTGCCTGATGAAAAAGCGAATATGCGACGGAATGAACAATCAATATGGCAATAAAATCTCGAGCAACGTATCAACGGTGTCATTCCCTTTTTCTTCCATTATGTCTCTACGTGACAAATATAACTTGCGTAAAGTTTTCTGCTTCCATATCTTTCCACCTTAATCGAAGCTAGTAGGAAAATGTGAAAGTTTTGTGAGAACATCATTTGTTCAGGTGATAGGGGATTAAGTTTACTCATTTTTTGAGAAAAGCCTTCAAAGCTTCGCTTCTGTTTCCTCAGAATGTTTCCCAACAAATTTCCACGATACGTCGACAATCCAAGCAATAACTTTGGGCCAATCATATTCGATTCCAAGCCAAGAGATTTCAACTGAGATTGCTAAGCTTACGTGATGTCGCAATTGATGAATCCAGGAATAGTCTTCCCATTTTTCTGCGATTTCGATAATTCAATTTAAGACATGATGGATGTCAATATTTGTTGTAAAAGTTCACAGTTGTGATGAAAAAAAATTTTTGGATTCTTATAGTCATCGATAACGTTTCAACTATTGCTGCTAGGATTTTGGAATTTGGTATAGTTACTAAAGTTCGCATACTGAATCCAACGTTGATATGAAAAAAAATCTAGGCACACTTAATTCGAAGATATCGAAGCCAACTTAGATATTTTCCATGGAAGCCATAATGGATTTTCACACCATGGGATAGATCATGAAATTACCAATTCATTGATATATCACACTTGTATGTTCAATGATGGAAAAGTCAAAATAACAAGAAAAAAAAAGAAAATATGAAGAAAAATCTATGATGTAGCATCAATGCTTCTAGATTATCCATTGTTTTTATGTCATAGTAGACAGAAGTTTATACGTAAGTCTATCTGCACATTAAATTCGCGAGCTGATGTGTAATTTCGATTTTATTGTGGAAAATTCATCATCAGAGTCAAGTAGGCTGCTGTCAGAATTACCACTTATTATTTAATATAATAAAATGTTCAGAACAACTGTTATTTTGATCTCATCTTATGTCGAAGAAATGAATGATTGATATGCACCTACAATGTTTACATCGTTGCTTTCGAAATTCGACACGTGCCAGCCAAGTAAGGGAAGCGGCTGTCACAAGGTCCAGTTCTCAGTGCTTGATGTTATAATATGAGAAAATCAGAACTGTCAATTTCACAGTAAGAAGACTACTACTTGAAAAATACAGTTCATTTCAAAACAATCAGTGACGCTGCATGAGTTGCAAAAAAAATCGTACAATCAATTCAATCAGGAGGCAACCCAACGGAGAGCAGCAATGACTTTTATTTTGCAGTAGAGTGGCCCTCTAGCATCTTTGTTATTGATTTTAACATCATTTTGGCACTTTTAGTGAAAATATCTGGAATTATTCGTCACAGATCTCGAATTAACTCGATATTTTCTATTTTTCCTATTGTTTCGACTTTTTTTATCACTAAACACACAAGTGTGATACATCGATGAATTGGCAATTTTATGATCTATCCGATGGAGTGAAAATCCAATATGGCTACCATTAGAAATGTCAAAGTGGACTTCGATATCTTTGAATCTAGTGTGCCTGAATTTGTTTTTTCTATCACCGTTAAACTCAGCATGCGAACTTTGGTAACTTTACTGAATTTCAAAATCCTAGTAGCAATATTTGAAAAGTTATCGATGACTATTAAAATCTTCAATTTTCAGTTATTTCAGGATATTTCAGGAACTACTCAAGATATCGTAGTTCGTATCTCTCTCCGTTTTCGATTTGACAATAGTGTACCATGAAATTTGCATTACCCTGTATACGTTAAAAATCATCCGTAGAATCCAAGTTTCCAAAAATACCCAGAGAATTCTGTTCAAAATTACAGTTAATAAAGCATTCGATAAATTTGAAGGTGATATTCAGCCAAGTATTCAGCTGTAAGAATAATAGACGGTTTGCAAAATAAAACCCATAAATCATAGGTATTAAATTTACTGCCTATTTTTGTTGTCTTTTATGATTTTTTCAAGTATGGAGCTCGAAGCTGTATAAATACGAGATTATGTCGATATTAGATGGTGTCATAAAAAAACTATGATGCTCACATGAAATATTATGCATGAAAGATAATGGCCATTCCATTTAGGTTTTAACCAGAACAATATGAACAGTATAATACTGCTCTGAGAATTCGTCGTTCACGTTTTTATCACAAAACTCAAATGACATAAAAGTGGCAGCTTGATAATTGAATATAAAAATCCGGATAGAATCGGAATAAGATATCATAAAATATGTAGAACAGGTTATAAAAGTCCATAGGAACGTTTCGAATAGAAGAAATTATTGATTTCCGGCCAATATATTTTTTATAAATTATGGAAGATTGCAATTTGAATCATAACTCCATGAACTATTCGAAGTTAGTCTTCATTAAATGGTTCTTTCTGAGAAAACTTTCACAATAGGGAAGGCTTCCTTATACTTGTTCGAATACTTCCGTGCATTGGCTGTGAGTGGCTAATTCATTACGTCATAGATCTTCTTCTCGGTTACCGATTGGAAATAATTGTTTCCCGATATTATCAAATTAATTAAAAATATTCTCACATATTAACATCTATTCAGGCAAAAATATAATGAATCTGCTAAAAATGAGTTAGTCTTTCTATATTTTCTCTTCCTGGCAATATGTTGTCTGTACACCAATGATCAGCCGAACTATCTGTATATACAGTCAACGTCAGGAGAGAGTTATGAGCTATTCGAGAAACGTGAATGCTACATTATATTGTGTTTGCAGCGATATTGGAGGAATACCCACCTCGCACATGAATCAAATGAAAATATAACTCAGGTTCTAACGATTTACTGCCATTTCATCAGTATAAAAGCGTCAAAAACTATTTGCCGCCAGAACATTGTCGTTTTTATCAAGCTTTCTTATGTATAAGCCTCTCCAAGTAGTGGTTGATGGGATCTCATCTGATGAATCGGCTCTCAATGCTCTGGTGTTCCACAAGGATCTATTTTGACACCAACTATGTTTCTGATTTAAATCAACGAACTGTTGAAGTTTCCTTCTGTTCTGTCCACAGTTTTGCGATCTGATGATAAAATAGGAGAGTCTAGTATTCAACCAAAACTCTAGCTTGTAATTCATCTATAAGAAGGCAGACCTCATCACGATGCCTACTATGATGATGCCAGGCACCTCATATGTCTCGTCTCTGCTCCTCAGTCCTCAATATCCATGCTTCGTAACCACCAACAAATACACATGTTATATCGCTTATCATAGAATGATCATGTGAGGTCCATTGCAATGATTGCTTCATGAAATAAGAAATAACTACTGCATACTCCACTAATGGCTTCTCATAATCTATAAAGCACATATTCGAACTGTCATGGTTTATTCAGAGTTCGAACCTGAGCCTCCTAGATTCTGTCCAAAGGTGAGCTAGCTGTTCGTTGGTGGTTACGAGCTCATTGACTTCCCCAGAACATCACAATCAAGGGTATCAATGAGAAAATTACTATAGATCAGATATATCATCTGAATATTTTCAACAATTACAACAATTTCATGGCAATGATATTGTATGAAACTTATACATTCCGTAAACTAGAACAAACAATTATCACCAATTCCAATACATTTTGAAATCGTGATAATATGCCTCATTCATCAATTAATTACGAAGCACAAAGGATATTACACATTCTTTATCGTCAACTGGAATTTGGCAATGATTCAATTTGAAACCGTGCGCTATATTTTCACGCCCCAATAAAGGTTTTGGCAAATCTATTTATCATGTTCAAATAAATTGTTTACTCACAATCGGTCTTGGGAATAATGATTACCTACTGTTCTCGTCCAACTGGAATTACCGAATGCTTTAGATTAGGCCCTTTCATGGCTGATCAATTGAAGCCAGCCGATCAACAAAAGCGCTAAGCTCGATTTATAAACTCTGCTGCCGTAGCTACAGTTGACGGTGCAGTTACTGTTCGTAGGTGGAATGTGCTTAAAATAAACATCTGTTCATAAATTCCGCAGCTGAGGCAGGTGCCGTCGGATATCTCCTCAATACATTTTGGAACGTTAGCGTCGACTGTAGTGTAGCTACGGCAGCGGAGTTTATAAATTGAGCTCAATATGAGTGTGCACTGCTAGCGTTCGACGTAATTTTGTGGTGAACGTATAGAATCTAGATCATTGAAGAGAATACTAGTTAATCCAATAGACTATTATGATATTATTTCATATTGGAAAAATCAACGCAAAAAATCATTTCGTTTGTGAATTAATGGAGAATACTCATCCATATTTGGGAGTTGCCATGTATCGAATGACGTTGATGATTCGGAATCAATCAATCATCCATCCCTGTGGCAAATTTAAACATTCGTTCACTGTTCATGATGAGGCGAGTCACTGATTACTGTTGAAAATTGTCCATTACAATTCAATACCAAACTTCTTCTTGATTTTTGAATTGAAACTTCTGTTTGAATATGAAGATGTTGAATTGTTTGCTAGATTATTTGAATCGCTGATTTCAAAAAAAAAGTATTACCATGTGATGTGACTGGTAATATACTAATTGTTCTCTGTGAAACTGGATTTCAGTTCATATGATACAACTGTTTCAAGACGATTGTTGTTAATATTCGGTGCTACCAGTATCGATGATACTTACCTATGATTCAGCATGTATCACGCCGTATTTCAGTTATTACGATAGCAGTTGATGCATATAGCATCAAGAATGATGAAAAAAGTCAGTGAAGTTTTGGTATTGATGATACCACTAGTATGGGGTTGAATTGTGGTTGTTCATTATATATTCTTTATGTTGTCATCGATAAGTTTGATGTGCCGTCATCGATTTGTGCCATCATCGATGTGTTCAATTCAATAAGCTGTATTCCGTTATCGATGAGTTCAAAAGATTTTACGTCATCGTTGATAATTTCGATGAGGCGTTTTGTGTGTCCTTTGCATCATTTTCTATAAGGGTGAGTCGCAATTTATTGTTTTGTCATATAGTTAATATATACAGGCACATATTTAAAACCTTACAGATGAGACAGGCCAGACAGAGCGAATAAAATTAGAGAGAGATGTCGAAAGCGCAAGATTTAAAGGTCCAGTCATAGATATGCGCAGGCGCTAAAATATTGATCGCGTGTTTTGTTTACATCGAATACATCGTTGTCATCATTTTGTTGGTTATGTTACAAATGTTTTCGGTTCACACGATTCTCGATCCAATATTTTGGTTGGGTTTATGTTCTTACAATGTATAAGATATTATATATAATGTATAATTCAAAATAAAAAGTAATAAAGGTTTCGAGGATCATCACAGCACAAATTAAACAACCTGTGATCATAGGTATATACCTTCATTGTCTGGAATGTGAATCAGGTACAATAATATGTTTATGTTTATTGGCAATAATTACTGTGTATATGAAGATTGCAAATCATCTTCAAATAAATCGGGGAATATCAAATTACATTGTGTTTTCCAAAAGACGGGAAACTGTGAGTACTCATATTGAGTGATATTATTGACTTCGATCAATCTTTTCCATTTGGTAAGAATATCACCATTTTAGCTATACCTATACTGCTATACTAAATTATTTATTATATTAGATAATTGAATCGTGTTTTACTTCCTTGATGACAATAAATGGACTAAATTCAAAATATTCCAATTTCATCGTAAAATTCATTTGTTCATAATAAATCACTCAGAAGTAGGTAACCTTTTATCACAGATCTTTTATATTGGTGTTGATTATGCATTACTAAAATGGCAACATTACACATCAGTATTTTCAGCGGTGACAACGACTATCCGGCAACTGCGTTGCGCAAAATTTAAAGGTCCGCGAGGTCAATGAAAACGGATGTCGGTACATCAAACAAAATGGGTAAAGTATCTCCTCTGTAAGGTTTTCTAATCTGTGATACAGGAATGAGTTTCATTATTTTCAATGTAATTTGTAATTTATCCTAGTGTATCAAAGGTGAAGAAAGATTTTATATGAGTTCCAGTTTTGAATGTGGGGCTTCATTTATAATATCGTAGTTCTGCCATCCTGACTAACTCATTGAAAGGAAACCTATAACAGTAAAATACCAGAACTAACGACCAAATTGTAAGAAGGGCAGCGCCAGCCCTTTAATAATTCATGTCGGAAAAGTAAAAGCCCACGGGTTGTTATTTCCGACTGGAACGCCTGTCTGTAAAATAATTTCGCTTCTGGGCGAAAGTTGGGAAATGTGAGCATAGAGCTACCACACTTTGGAATCGGTTCGACTGAGAATGGACCACAGAGCAACTCCATTCGTGAGTTTTATGTAACGAATTGAACTGAACGGGTGCTCTCTTGTTTCCCTTTTGGGTTTTCCCCGCGTGGTTGAATTCTTTCTTCAAACACTTTTCAAGATGAACCTTCCGTGTATAAAGAGGCCCTGTTGGACACAATCCATTTCAAAAAAATTACACATGTTTAAAAAGGAAATATTGTCAGCTGTACCCACAAATTATTCTGATGAAAATTTCATAAATTTATTTTCAACCAATTAGAAGGCTCCTATTTGTATACGTTGCTTATAGCAACGGGCGATTACCGTGAATATTTCCCTCATGTATAATATATGTCATAAGAGGAATGCAATTATCGAAAAATTACAGCGGTAATTGCACTGCGGAGCGATGATTGCACTGCGAAAACATCCCGTCGGCATGACACCAATAACAACAACACTGACTGACAATACTGATAAATGTCAGATATACTTCAAAAAGTGAAAAAATGTCGCGTTTTGGTGAGTGGTCCATACAATCAATTGAGGAAAATGTAGTTGAAAGTGAACCAAAAAATACCAAATCCAACAGACAGTATATATGGCGACAGTTCATGGATTTTTGCAAGGCCAAAGGATATTTCCTGGACAAAGAGATGTCTATAAGCGTACTGGCAAAAATATTAACGGAATGGGCATTCAATATGCGCAAGCAGAATGGTCAGGAATATAAGGACTTCACAATAAAGACAATCTGGAATGCTACAGCAAAATTATTGATGGAAAAGTATTACAAGGAGTATGGTATTATTTTTAACCCTTTCACCGATATTGAATTCAAATCAGCAAGGGACGCTAAACAAACTAAGAGAAAGCAACTCCAAACGATACCCGAGAAAAGAAAGGAGAGTTCAGTGTTTCTCAAAGGTGACGAATACAAAAATTTGGTCCAGAATTGTGACGAAGAGACACCAGATGGATTGCAAAAAAAGGTATTTTTCGTTTTTGCTTTTGAGTTAGCTTGGCGTGGTGGAGAAGGTAGCAAGTGCTTAACGTCATTCTTCAAGGAAGGAGAGAATAATAATGGTGAAAAGACGGGAAGAATAATTTATGATCCCATTTTTTCGAAAACAACACAAGGCGGGGAAAAACCGTGTGTTCCATTAAAATGGTTAATTAGGAATAAAACGAATTCTGATTTGTGTCCCATACGATTATACAAAAAATTTTTGGAGAAGCGGGAGGGAATTAAGTCAGATCGATAATTTATTACTGTAAACCCCTTTTGGATGTCAAGCAGAGCATGGTATAAGAATATTCCTGTAGGACGAAATACAATGAGCTCTTGGACAGCCCAAGAAGCAGCAAAAATTGGCTTGGATACAAAAAACGTGAAGATAACTAATCATTCGATACGGTCTACAGTTGTCTCAAGTTTAGCAAAAAAAGGCGTCGGTGAGGAGCAGCTTATTAAAATTACCGGCCATTCGACCACTAAATCCATTACACCGTATCTGCAGTTAGACAAAGGTCACCATGAAGAAATAGTTGAAAAAATGCGTGGAAATGAAGTAGCACCACAACTAAGTTTTGTGTCGAATTCCGATAATGTGTCAGCTGCAGCTCTTAATGCGCCTGTATCGGGTCCATCCAGTCGGAATGCCAAAAACTTTTACAACTGCGTGTTCAACTGTAATTCTTGTAATTTTTAATTTGTGTGTTGAAAATAAAATTGTTTGAAAGCATGTCTAGCATAATTTTATTCATAGACTTTATCAGTACTATGTGATTTTTCTCAGAAAAAAATCAATACTTATTTCTTTATTCGTGAAATATTCCATTGAATTACACTCGTGCATAAAAATGACCAGATAATTTTACATTCAAGCGTGTTATCTATAAAAATTGCACTCCGTTATTTTCATATTTTGTAAAAGAGCCCTCCTTCTTCGGAGTCGGGCTCTTTCGCCAAAATATGAAAAAAATCTTGTGCAATTTTTAGATAACACGCTTTCTTGCAAAATTATCGGTAATTTTTATGCACTTGTGCAATTATAACTGATAACTTTGTTAGTTTCTATTGACGGAATAAATAAGTGATAATTTTTCTGTCAAAAATGAAGCACCTTATATTTATTGACAAACGTCACTCAGGATAAAATCTGGGTAGACATGATTGTGATATTAGATGTTATGATTGAAAACGGATTACTGTTTTGAATGTTCCTGAAATATTCGTAATAAACATCAGTTACTATCTACAGTATCGACGCAGAATAGGTCGTATAGGGTTCATCTTCTCATCATATTAACAGCAACTCCAATTTATGAAATTTTCCTACCGAATCTCCCTATAATTTTTTCTCGGTTTCACTCATGTTTTTGTTGATAGAAAATTTCCCTCGTCTTCGACTCAGGATAATTCTCTATTGATCTTATGCTTTCCTATTACGAAATCATGACGTTAAGAGATCAAATTTTTATATAATATGCAATGTTAGCTCGCCTCAAACTTGATATCACATATCATTTACTATACAGAAGGAATCATATTCAGATCACGAAATGGCTTCTTCATTTTTGAATACATGAAAAAATGTTTCTAGCTGCTGTATTTTGATAAACTTTTGATCGTCATAGCTCATTCTTCATTTTTCATCCGAATATGCAACTTGTTAATAAATCATAAAAAAGTTCTATCGAACTACATATATAGGTACAGTTATTCATTTGAAATACCAAAGTTGATATCCATTTATAAAAAATAAAATACCCTGTATATCAGAAGATATCAGTACATCGAAATTCAAGTGATTTCATTCAAATTTATATTTCAGCTTTTCGAAAAAAAGTTAAAGGGGGACTCAAGACTCAATGTCAATTCAAATTTTCGAAATATCATAACAACACAAACTATTTCATGAACAAGACAACTGCACAGAATTTCGTTTGAAAAAAAATGGCCTGATAGCCCTAAAGAGTAAAGACAGACCATTTCAAAAGAATTTCAGAAGAAAAACGACTTGAGGCAAATCATGAATCTGACATCCGTCACGGCAAATAAATGATATTATTTCGCGTGTTAGAGGTCGTAAACACTTGAATGTCATTTTAGGTGTCTCTAGCTTACAGAAAAACTGACGTCATTTTTAGTGAACAAATAACAACCAACCAACAATCTAAGATTCCATATGGGCAGTTATTGATATTTCTCTATACCTACTTGATGATGAGCGCAGGTTAGATGCTAACATAAAAACTGCTAAATGATCCAATTTATTTTTTAATGCTATAATGAATAATACGTCGAAGAGATATATCGATGTATATTTTGATTTAACGACTTCATTTGACACATATCTACGCTGATGGAAGCTGTGCTGTCAGATAGTAATGAGGTAATGAGCTTCAACGCATGAAAGTCATCAGGGCTGGATTCATGGAAGACTTGATTGATTCATTGCCAATATAGGCGGGGTATTTATTAGTTTAATCTTGCTGTCATGTAAGAGGACATGACGTATTGCCGATACATTTCGGAACCGATTAACCCAACTTTTCAAAAGTGTTGATGAATAGAATTCATTATTTATTAATGAAAGATGAGATCCCGGAAGAACTGGAAAAATACCGTTTCTATACTGATCTGATGTGTAAGTTCTGTTTATCCACAAATTTTGATTAATAATATCATAATGTACCCATGATATAGTCCCAGATTGGTGATTCTGCATGTACCTATAACAAAATCGGTCAATAGGCAATGTTTTTCAGGATTTTTCATTAATTTCAGAACAGCTTATACATTTCAACATTGAGAACATATATAATTTTGATTTATACATGTTTGAGGTATTTGCAATGAAAAATGAAACGAAAGAATATCTTCACTCATGTCCGAGATAATAGAAACTACTTTGTTGTTTTCTTAAAGACGAACAAATTGATATTTGATTGCATTAAAAAACATTTTTAGCCGGCGCTCTTCAAAAATGTATCAATAACGTATTTTTTTAATGAATTTTGAAAAAAAAACAAATGAATGAACAAATAAAATAAAAAACAATATCTTGTTGCTCACAAAACTATACACAGAAGCTGCAATATATTTATGTAAATGAGTTTTCTGAACGGCATCAACCAAACGCAAGACATTTAAGGGATATGGCATTAAATCTGCTGAATCATGAAAGTTTCGCAAAACCCAGAAGTCGTTAATACTATACCGTTGGAAAAGAGGAGAAAATTGATGCTGTATTGCAATGCATTAATAATGACCCTGAATCATCGATTGGAAAGATTATTAATGAAACGGATACCCCTGAGTCATTCGCACACCGAATACAGGACGATAATAAATACCATTCATGCAAGAGTTTATAATTTTCCGAATAGTAAGAATTTGTGAACGATATACATTCAAACCATATACTTAGGCCAGTAAATCCCAACTTTTCCATGAATATATTATCTATGGACCGACAAAACTCAATTTCCCAATTGCGGAATTTTCAACGGCATATAAAAAACCATTCACTATGAGCTATAATAGAAAACTCATAAAACGATTTCGAACAAAATTTGGATTCAATATATTTGAATTATTATATTCAGGAAGAAATAAGACTTTGTCAATAGATTAATTGCGAACAATGGCGAGTTTAAGTGGCTTGCATGATCCCCTGACATAGTTCCTCTTGATGTTTTCTTATGGTATCACATCAATAACAAAATTTATACGCAAGTGCTCACAAATGCTGCGATTTCAGAAAAAGGGCAAGGCAATTGACCCTTCCCAGAATAGAAAGTTATCATGGCGGATTTTGACATTTGACAAATTTAGGGAAAAATCTAGGGAAAAATTTGACAATTGACAGTTGAGTCTTTCACGTCAAAAATTAATTGAAATCCAAATTCTAGAATGATTTCCTCTTTCTTTCTGCCTTTTAATTCTAAGAAATATCTATATTGATATTCTGGAACTCGTTTCCACTTCAATTCAATTTTGACATGGAACACTTATTTTCTCAACTGTCAAGTTTTTCCCCAGATTTTTCCCTAAATCTGTCAAATGTCAAAATCTGCCATGATAACTTTCTATTCTGGGAAGGGTCAATTCATGTCTATACCAACTTCATTTTTTTGCGCGTATCGTTGATGATCCTAAAATCAACGCGAAATGTCTGATTCGCTGTCGGTGTCGTTTATCTCGGAAACTATCCATTTCAGTGTATTAGGCCCCATGATCACTTACAGGACACCCCAAATTAAATATAACCTATTTTATTTTTAGACATTTTTATCCTCATATATAATACTATCTATATATCCTCATCTTTTGCGTGCTTTAACAAATTCTAAATAATTACAGGAGAAAATTATATCAATGTTTCGGATGTCTAACCTAGAAAACAATGTATCTAAGGGTACCTACAAGACACACTAAACACATATCATCCCCCTTATCACGTATGAGCGTATAACTGAAATCTGCAAACTTCAGAGGAGAGAGGAAAAACAAAATTGGGTGACAATTGAATGGTTTCATAAAGTGTCATTTTCATATCTCGTGATAACAACTCATTGATTATGTATGATACTCTGGAGCGAGCTCTGGAGTTAATAGGAATGATGAACATAATTGTACTTTTATTCAAAAATGGCAAAATTTGCAGATACTCCCATATGAAAATATCAATTAGCCATTTTGTCAGACACGTCAGCGGTAGAAATAGTGGAGTAATGATCACTATTTAATTAATTTCAAAAATCAAGAAGTGAAAAGCTACAAAAGCCATAATACAAGATTAAAAGCACTTCACTTTTTACAATATCTCTGTAAGACACAAGAATACGCGTCTATAATAGTTCTGAGTGGATGTCAGTTATTATACGCCCTCCGAGTTCATCGGGAAAAGCGAATATTTTCTCACACAAACATGCGTATCTATTTTGTATCAAATCTAGCAGATACCGCCATGATGGTGAATATTCATTGACATATGCAACTATGAGCACAGATTAGAGTGCTATGAGATACAGTTACGCCACTTCTAGAGGTGAAAAGAACACAAACAAGAAGCATAGTACGGGCGTAAGTAAATTTTCACTTTCTTTGTTAGTTACGCCCATACGTGATAAAGGGGACGATATGTTTCCTTTTATACCCTACCTTAACTAATCACCAATGACCAAAAATCGCCACATGGTTTTTATACACAACTATCAAGTAAATCATCCATTGCTTACTCGATGTTCAACACTTAATGACAGTCATTACTATGATGAATCGAGTAATAATGACGATGGGGTAATATTGTGGCATCCCATCGTATTGTCAAATTCAAATAAGAGTTCTACCTACTATGCACAATACAACCGTATTTGTGAAATACACGCAAATTCAACAGAGACTATCGACTTATGTTTTCATGGTTTCAATCGCTCTTGCACAAATAAGAAAAACGAGAATTCATTGTATTTTATCCTCAACCGTATAAAATGAGTTGTTTCTTTCATGAAAGCTGAAACTGAGGTTAGGGATGCAAAAACGGAGAAGAATGACAGAACACTCAGACCAATCAGAACAACATACATGTGTATATTGTTGGTTGCATAAGGCATCTTAGTAGTACAGTCACAGGTACAGTATAGCAATAGCATTGTTGAATACTAAATTTCCTGAGAATCTACAATAACAGGACATATCGCTTAGATACTTCTTCTCTAAAATTGATATTCTGCAATAATGTGCATACTATTTTTATAAAACACTGGTTGATTGATAATGCGTGTGCACGACTTCTTTCGCTAAGGAGGCTGAGATTAAAAATTCTCAAATTAATTCAAATGTTCAAACACATCAGTAAACAGTTTCTAAAAGTCCAGTTCCTATATTTCTCATTGAAATTCTATGAATAAATAAAGTATCCAAAGAAAATATGACTACTGAATACCAGGAGTTGTCTTGCACGCCGCCTGAACTACTAAAATTAGCGACAAGTGATACGGAAAATGTCGCATAAAACTGTTGAAAACATTTTAAAATTTCAAAGATATTTGTTGATAAAGTATAGTATTCTACTCGCGCATAATGGCCATTACCCACTCAGATGATTACAGCACTCGCCTTCGTCTCGTACTGCAATTTTCATTTTCGTGGACAATAGCCATAATTATGCGCTCGTTGAATAATATACTATTTCAAATTTCGATTTGATATATTCTTAATAAATCCCATCCCCTCTTTTTCTCCTAGAGCAGGTTCATAAATGTAACGGAAACGTATTAAACCACTATAAATATGACAATATCGACATCAAGGCAGCTTAAACGATTGTCAATTATAACTGTCCTCGCGTAATTATTGTATTCAACCCTAATAAAACATGTAAATCCAATTATGTTAGTGGAGTTTGCTTGCCTAAATTTTAATGAATAAACTTCGATAAATCTAGTCTGCTTTGTGGATATTATAAATTTGCACTAATTATTCGACCGACATTTATGCCTGAAAGCAAGAACAGCCCCTTGAGATTGCAAATTTCCCGAATCGTACATCATGTTTTCTTTAGGCTAACCACAGATTACAAGGCCTCGATGATAGCGAAGATTGTCCTCGTTCTCAGAATTCCCTTCATCCTTTTAGATGTATAATTAAGTATTTCTTTTTCAACCTAACATGATTTTTTTTGTCAGTTACAGCTCTGTTCATTGGATTTACATTGAAGTTACATTTGCAGCGGACATGTAGATATCTATCACATTAGAGAAATCTATAATCAAAATTTTGCTGATAATCGAGATCTCGAGAGGGCACAACATCACCTTGACACATTTAATTATTCCCTTTTCATATAGGGCGACGAAAATGTCACTTGGGATGGAAAAGAGGATGAATTTGATCGTATCTACAGTCATAGCTAATGCTTTCAATAACTGATGAATCGTTTTCATATATGTACACAAAAAGAGATTGTATGTGACTTAACGTATACCATTCCTCAATCCTATGAAATAAAAAAATATTACACTGACTTCAGTTTCTTTGTATTGAGTGAATAACCTTTTTGCTCTGATCAATAATTCTTCTTATTTCAGCCACATAAAGTGAAAATATAGAATTGTAGATAGTTGTTACTGAACAAAATATAACTTTCAGTTATAGACTCATGTAGAAGGTGATTCTTATAACAAAGGCTGAAGACATGATAAATACTCAACTCGATGGTATATTTCGGGATATGGGTTAATTTGTTTATGGAACATATGCAACTCTCAATTGCTATAAATCGGTTTTTCTTCATATGATTCCATCGCACTATTTGCCAACAATATCATTAAAGAGAGATCAATATTGAATAAATAATGAAATTTTCGCAGTTCGTGATATATCTCAATAAAAGTTCATGTTCATTTTGGTGAACGATCGTTACATAAAGCACTCTTCATTATTTCTTGTTTTCATATTCTTATATTCCTTGTTTTCCGTTTCCCTTCTCCAGATTCTGGTTTGAAAACGATAAAACTCGTGCAATAAAGCAAGTGCTGAAACTGAGATACTAAGATGATTTTATTGGTTATGGAGACAGACAGCCGGTCTAGCATCCGAACTAGAGTATAGGTATCAAATAATTTTTCCTGTTTTTATTAGTGTCTGCTTGGTAAGACCATGCTTTACGAATTTCAAAATGAATTACCTATACATACATTGGATAGTTGTAATAAACGAAAAAAATATATATGAAGATTAATTGCCACCATTTGTAATAGCGGGGTTGGTATTTTTGATAAGAATGTCTTGAAGCCCGTTTGTTTTTTATAATATAACCCAACCTGTGTGATTATTTTACTAAAGGTAGCGCTACCACCAGATCATATAGTTTGTCCTGCTCTCTTTGAATTTTCGATACAATAGTTCGTCTCCAGCAGAAATGAAATTGAATGAACAGAATCAAATATAGGGTAATTATGTATTATATTCGAGGTTTGCAAGATCCGTTGTTTCATCAGAAACCGTCTAGAATAACAAAACTTGGTTGAGGGATATTATAATAGATCTTACAGGTTGCGGTGAACGAGAAAATATCAATGAATTAAGTATACAAACAAACCTCTAAAAATTACGGTTTCTCGAATTAACTTCTATCTATCTAACTTCCAATATATCAAGTTACTTCAGTTTATGTTGCAATATGTTCGTTTCATATAACAAAAAGCTCAGTACATATACTATAAGATATTACAGAATGCCAACTTTCTCAACAACGGTTGTTCAAAATATTTCGCTAATTGTATGAAATTCAATGCAACACATAATATGTATACCACATTCAGTGACCAACATATTCTTGATGTCAAAATGAAAAAGCCATTAAATTGGACGAAGTATCAAAATTGAAAAAAGACATAATTATCTCGTCAAGTCCAATTTTCATTTGTCTTGTCTGTCAGTCCTTCAAAATGTGTCTGATTTTCAATTGGACAAGACGAGATAATTATGTATTTTTTCAATTTTTATTCTTGATGTGTTGGCTAGTTTATGTGTAATTTTCATCACACTCGTGAGTAGAGCTTGAAATCGATTCAGGGAAGATGCTGATTTTCCATATTTCAACACTGAATTTCGATTTCCATGTTGCTCGAAACTCAGATTTTCCATTAGCCAGTTGAACCAGTTTATTGGAAGTGCTAGAATTACCGTGATAATTTTTCAACGAGCGGCACCATATGGGCCTACAAGGGTGCTCGAATTGGTTTAATGAAATTTGACCAATGAATAATATCCTCCGAAGTGAAAATGAACAGCTGCGTTGAAGTATGGTGAAAAGAGAATGTGTTATCTTTCGAAACTTTGGCTTGAAAAATGTTTATGCATGCATGGGTTGGATTATTCACTCTATTACCAAAGAGTGATATATCGAACAATTCTTTCAAAAAATTTTGGCGGTACCTCCGTATTTTGGCCTCATGAACTCGAATCTGGAAACCAAACAGAGCAAAAACCAATACTTTTCGGGATATTCGCAAAATAAAACATTCATCACCCTTCTTTCGCTACATTCTTCGACTGTTCATCACTGTTATGAGAAAAACAAAACAAGATTTCTGAATTTTGATATTATGTTGAATAGCCATGTAATTTTTTTGAATAACTACCATGATATCTGTCAGGTAGTCGTCCGTTCATACAAGGGAATTCACATTCAATATATTTGTCATTCTTTTCGACAGTTAGTAGATAGATAGAAACACTTAAAGCTCCACGAAAAATGGATGATGTTGAAAAAATGGTTAAATTGATTGATAGAATTTCGTTTCTCTCGAATTACTATGAGGTGAATATATAGCTATCAGGACAACGGGGTTTCAGGCAAATGTTCTTATCGCTTGTTCTCCACCAATTTTCGTTCAAAAACGACTCCTTCTTTTCACCAGCACAATCTACACACAATTGAACAATTCCAACACATCTTCACAAATAATTCACTTGTAAAATAACAAAAATGAACCTTCTTTCTTGCATGAAAAAAGTTATTAACTTTGACATTTCAACGATTTTCATTTTGTTACTAGATCAGATCAATACCAAACTAAAGCCTGGTTCATGCTTATACGAATTTCGCAACTTTAATGCGAATCGGAAAATTATAAATATTAAATTGATATTCCTACTCTACAACACTATATCGATTTGTGCATTCTGTGGTATCATGATATCGTATTAATATAAAGAAATCCGCAAAAAACTTTATTGCGATATTTCTTTTCAGCGGCCATTTTATTCGCACAAATTTTCCGATATTCTTATAAGCATGAACCAGGCTTAACTCATTACAATTCACCGCTCACTTCACCAACAATTTTTCAAACAATTTATCTACACTCTAACATTGAAATGAAGGATTCACTATACTTAAATATATACGAAGGCTGTGTGCACGTGTAGCTTATAAAGAAAAACTAGTTTTTGTATTTCGTGCAAAAGTTTTTTTGTTTATTGTAAATCGTAGCAAGCCATCATCAGTGCTTACCTGTAAGCAAGTAATATTGATTGTAGATTATTCTTACTATTGAAATCTACGAAATATCAAAAAAATTCGAGATTGAACTAATAAATGTTACTTACTCGTCAGGTAATGCAAGAGTTCCATAAAGTTATCCATTGTAAAAAGGGAGAAAATCATTCCCATAAATTACTTAACATACCTATTAAAAAGTTTCAAAAAATCCTTTGTATATAGGATACAGCAAATTACATTTTTAATTTCACCTACGCTGTGTCATGAAGTGGAGATGACTGAATCAAAAAAAAAAATGACAATGTAGACAAGATATGTCACTTACGGCCGTATTCGCCGTTTTCTCTCTTAAGCGAAGCTTTCCTGAGCTCGCTTAAAATTTAAACCAAGTTTAAACTTATGCGTTATGCACCGCACAACGATGAACCTTGCTTAGACAAGCGTGAAAAAATCCTGGCAACGTTGTATTGTTTAGGCGTTTTCAGATAATTTACGTGTCAAAGTCATTTACGGCCGTATTCGCCGTATGCTATTAAGCTCAGCTTAAGGCTTAAGCTCAATTAACGTTACGAATTTGTATGCACCGTATCCATAAAATCATTTAAGCTCGCTCAACTCTAAGCGGCCACAATCGGCGGCTTTATATTTTAAGCCAGGATTATGTAGACATCATAACCCCGTTTTTTTGATTTCTACTGAATGTTTCAATATTTTTGAATAAAAACCAATGATGGAATTCAATTATGGAGGATGAAGGAATTCACAGTCTATAATAATATGAAATTACTTGTTGCAACTACGTTAGTTTTCAAACTGAGAATCAATGAAATCATAACACATATGAAAAAAAAGGATAGATGAATAATATAATGTATTTTTATTTTTTTTTTCAATAATCAAATGTAGCATAATAATAACCATCACTAATATCTATATTCGCACTCTCTTCAATATGAATATACTCCATATGAAATTTTTCTGTTTCAATAGTAACTGTATGTCTCTAATATTTCGATTTCTAATTTTCTTTTTCTCATTATGAGAGCATTTTCTGCATTCATGTGGTTTAGCTGCCTTTCATTTCAACTATGTATTCCAACATTTCAACATCATTTTCTTCATCAGGGTCTCTACGCACACAATAATAGTGTCATCTCCATCATCATCAAATTTGTTTCGAAAACCCACCATTGTATTTCTATTGATTATTGACGAAATTTAGTCAGTATCATCCCTCTTTATTTTTGGAAGGAGGCCTCCGCCAGTGAGATGAACTTTCCTCTTTTCATCCGCAAAGGTTTTCCTGAGCTCTTTTTTTCTATTCTCCATTTCTTCAAAGAAGTCATACTGCGTAAAATACCAGTAAATTAAGTACCATTGAAATCATTTGTGATCTGCTCTCAGGTCTTTTCCTTCTTCTCACCAGAAGCCCAATTGGTTTTCATCTCCTCTGTATCACTATGGGTGCATATTTATGTGAAATAATTCTCAACAAGTGGAGCTTCTCCGATGATGTGAAGTTTTGAACCCCAACTTTTTCACTCATTTTGCTATGAATAACTATAGATAAGCAAATAAAATCGAAAATTCGAAAGTTTGAATTTGAAATCCCAGACAATCAATGACTTTGACACGTAAAATATCTAAAAACGCCTAAACAATACAACGTTGCCAGGATTTTTTCACGCTTGGCTAAGCGAGGTTCATCGTTGTGCGGTGCATAACGCATAAGTTTTAACTTGGCTCAAGTTTTAAGCGAGCTCAAGGAAGCTTCGCTTAAGAGAGAAAACGGCGAATACGGCCGTGATTGTCCGGGATTTCAAATTCAAACTTTCGAAATTTCGATTTTATTTGCTTATCTATAGTTATTCATAGCAAAATGAGTGAAAAAGTTGGGGTTCAAAACTTCACATCATCGGAGAAGCTCCACTTGTTGAGAATTATTTCACATAAATATGCACCCATAGTGATACAGAGGATACGAAAACCAATAGGGCTTCTGGTGAGAAGATGGAAAAGACCTGAGAGCAGATCACAAATGATTTCAATTGTACTTCGTTTACGTATTTTACGCAGTATGACTTCTTTGAAGAAATGGAGCATAGAAAAAAAGAGCTCAGGAAAACCTTGGCGGATGAAAAGAGGAAAGTTCATCTCACCAGCGGAGGCCCCCTTCCAAAAATGAAGAGGGATGATACTGACGATCTTTTAATGTCGATAATCAATAGAAATACAATGGTGGGTTTTCGAAACAAATTTGATGATGATGGAGATGACATACTATTATTGTGTGCGTAGAGACCCTGATCAAGATAATGATATTGAAGTGTTGGAATACATAGTTGAAATGAAAAGCAGCCAAATCACATGAAAGAAGAAAATGCTCTCATAATGAGAAAAAGAAAATTAGAAATAAACATATTAGAGACAGAGAGTTACTTTTGAAACAGAAAAATTTCGTATGGAGTATATTCATATTGAAGAGCTTAAGCCTTAAGCTTAGCTTAATAGCATACGGCGAATACGGCCGTTAATCATATGACCATAGAACAAGTGGTAGAGAAAACGTGGTTATCAATGACAACCTTAACCCAAATCAAATCAATGTGATCTGTTTTAAGGGGTCCTATTCAGAATCACTAAAATAAGACTTGGCACCTGGTAGTCAATGAAAATGAAAGAAATCATTGTATTATTATTATTAATTTCAAAGGTTGGTTCTCAGAAATTATGGACTGTTATGAAAGGGCTAGAAAATCAAATTGGAATCCAAGTGTGTATCATCATGGAGAAAGTTGGAGTTAACATAGGCTGATATTCAATTCAATCGTCTATGAAGCGGAATATAGGATCTATTTAAGTTAACTTGTGTATTGAGGCAAAAATCATTGTTGACTAATTCTTGGTTGATTTGTATATCTTCCATATATCTTCCGTATATAGATTACAATAGATTAGATTTTTTGGAAGATATACAAATCAACCAAGAATTAGTCAACAATGACCTTTGCCTCAATACACAAGTTAAATTAAATAGATCCTATATTCCGCTTCATAGACGATTGAATTGAATATCAGCCTATGTTAACTCCACCTTTCTACATTGTCATTTTTTTTTATTCAGTCATCTCCACTTCATGACACAGCGTAGGTGAAATTAAAAATGTAATTTGCTGTATCCTATATACAAACGATTTTTTGAAACTTTTCAATATGTATGTTAAGCAATTTATGGCAATGATTTTCTCCCTTTTTACAATGGATAACTTTATGGAACTCTTGCATTACCTGACGAGTAAATAACATTTATTAGTTCAATCTCGAATTTTTTTGATATTTCATAGATTTCAATAGTAAGAATAATCTACAATCAATATTACTTGCTTACAGGTAAGCACTGATGATGGCTTGAATGCCGAAAGCGCTCTGCTACGATTGGCTACGATTTACAATAAACAAAAAAAAATTTTGCACGAGATACAAAAACTAGTTTTTCTTTATTCACTATACTGTAAGTTATTCAGGAAGGTATGTAGTTCGTCAAACAACAATGACACAAGGACGATGAAGGTATTAAACTACTGAATAGTTGCGAAAATGTTTGAAAAAATCGACATCGCAACCGGAAAAACTACCAGAAAAAGATTAGAAAAAAGCTTGACAAACAATCGTTTCTTGAAAGATGATAATAATAATAATAATAATAATAATAATAATAATGTTTATAATAATAATGTTTATTCACCAATTTGAAATGATAGATGATATCATGTCGTTTGACTAACGGAAGATGGTTTTTGACTGATGTTTATAGTTTTTACAAAATCGCAATAAAATTGTCCTCGCAATCGGGCGACAAAGTGCTACTTTACTCCTAGTCGTGCCCAAATATATCTATAAACTTGGGAGAATTCACCGAACTTCATTGTGTGACAAATGACTTGGGAAATTTCAGTTTAAACGGAAATAGTTACCATCAGCACTGAGGCACCCTTTTAACAATTACTGGTACATTACCATCCCACTTGGAACTTGCCAATATGCAAATAGACTGAAAGCATTCCGGGACTCTCAATGAACACTCTTTTCATACAGGCCGACCTTTTACTGCTCAGAAAAGCCCTTTTCCATCTAGCGAGGGCCTCTTTTATTCGTGCTCGCCTCTAATAATGTGGAAAGTTGAATGTAAAGATATTATGCAGTCGAACGAAACACGAATCAAAGGAAGTGGAAGCCATTCCGGAACCCACCATATTTTCTTCTCAGTGCCATCATGAAGTAGGCAGTAATGAGAAAATATCCCGAGATATTTAACTAATAATATCATGATGTCTGGATGAAATTTTAGTATTCGTATGAAGTGATATTATTTTAATACAGTACTATTATTATTACATTATTATTACATTATTACAGTATTATTTTAGTATTATTTTAGTACAGTCTTGGTATTCCTATTTCTTTCAGGGCTTGTTAGAAGAGCAATAAATGCAATAAGCAATGGTTTATTTAATCCACATTCAATGACCAAAATGCACGTTCTCCGTTGTTCTATAAACATTTCTCAATTCGTCCTACACCATAACGAAATTATTTTTTTCATCGAACGTCGAATTTGTACGAAATTTACCTCCTAGAGAGGTTTTTCCTGATACTCACCAAACTTTCAGAAAGAGTTCCAATAACTATTTCGTCTCCCAATTTTCTTCTACTGGCTCCACGAACATTCTAGGTTTTCTTCTTGTATACAGTCAAAAACATTTGAAGAACATGTGAGAAAACAAAAATTCGCACTTGTAGAGTGAGCATCAGTATCCCCCTTTCAATGTAAATAGGTAACTTACATTTCTTAGGCACCCAGTTCAGTTATCACCAAGATAAAATTTCATGAAATATTGTCATTATACTTTTGAAGGGACTGAATTATCTAAAGGTAGAAGTTGCTGTAGGATAGTGGTCTTAAAATATCACTAGATTGTAAGGATATCATCCATTACTGATCGAGGAAGAATCCTTTTTAGTCTTAACGTTTGATATGTGGTTAAATTGGATTAAAAATTATTGTTGCTACTTTTCATTGTGAGGATATTCTAACTCGAGTTCTAACTGGTGAAAGGTACTTGGAATTAATGGCTGACATCCTGAATAATTTCTTAGACAAACTGGATCTCATGAATAGACAAACACCGCATTTCAGCGGAATACTTCTTTAACGCTTAATATACATGTAGATAGGAACAAATGGTCCTATTCAGTGCACTGCCTATCTTCAGAACTAACCCTGTTTGATTCCTTATTATGAGGTTATTAACGAGGAACCAGATTTATATAAGTAAAGATACGAAAACGTTGTCATAATTTTCTGCAGTTCGGCATATAACTTCCGAATAGTCAGAATATTTCACAGAATTTCACATAACCTACAGGATTGAACTAAGAATGACATGAATATTCGGAAGTGTTATAATTAGACACTTTCTGTAAGACGAGTTTATTCTAAAAACTGTTTCTGGAAAGAAACACATTCAATTGATTGAAACATATTTTCCCCAGGTCTAGTTCACTGCAATAATTTCACAAAAATAATCGAATCATATCTATAACAGTGTAAAAGATACAATTAATTGGCTCTTTCATTGCAAAAATAATCGAATGATATCAATAACAGTATAAAAGATACATTTCATTGGCTCTCTTTCATTACTCCTTTGCAGTCCATCATTATTCCACAAATCCCCCGGAGGAACAACAAGGATAAGTCCTTTGCATTTCCCCCTCCCCTCTACAAACGAGGCTTCTCTATATACACCTGAAATTCCAGTCCTGGAATAAGGGTCGACTCGACGTCCTGATTTATCTGCCACTGATTTACGATTGGAAATCGCTTCCTCGAAAATCCTTCATTGCCTTCCTGAGATATCACAGCTCCCCAAACAGTTTTGCAGGCAAAAATGATTCCCCGAATATATGCCGCTTTCTGGGTGCGATGGAATGTGAAATTTGGTTCGAATAAGTAACAGAATGGAAAAAATATTGAATGCTTTCAAGGCGGTTGTCGTTTACAGTTGTGTTTCGGGAAAGATTTGACATATGTATGATGAATAGTTGATCCGAGACTTCGATCATATAACAGACTAGATAAATAACGCATAATTCTTACAGTAGGTAGTTGTTTGAAGCCAACATCTAAATCAGTTACTAAGGTTACCTCATTCTAAAACAAAGATAGCAACATCAGAATTCCCCAGTATCAATTTCTTGCTATCTTGGAAAGGTCTGAATTTGAATAAATCGACTTACTAACTAAATTACAATATAAATGTTTCCTACAGTTAATAAAAACAATCTGAAATCAAAGTTTCGATTCCACTAAATATAGGCTTATCTACTATGAAAATGTTTACGATTTTGGATATTAATTTATGATAGATGCAGAAATAAATGTGATCTACAAAGCGATAATTGCGATTTGCATAGAAACCTGTGACGATGAAGTTATCGGAACAAGATTCGTGGGCTAATTTTTGATCAATCACTGTTATCACTCACTAATCACCTCTGTAAACGATCAGTAAGTACATTAATAACTATATTAACGCTATTTTACATAATTTGGGTTAACTCATATCCCTAACCTATGAAATTCTAAAAACGCTTTCTCGTGAAGAGAAGAATAGGTGTTATCCATATAGTTGTTATTATACATATATGTGGATATACCTTGATAAAAGTATTACGAATACATAGCTACATAAACTCGTTCTGAAAAACTTTTCCGAGTGATATTTTCTGACACTTCATCAAATGGGTTTTGAGACCTAATTTACATTTTTTTTTATTCTCTCCCAAGTACGAAAAGAATAACGGCACTGTACAATGTCATCTGGGGATTCCTTCGAAGAACAAACAATTGCAAGTATCTATATTCATCAAACTTTATTAGCAACGGGATTTCCCATGTGATGCATACCTATTAGAAGGTGGTTAAATGAAACAAAAGTTGTGTATTTTAGTTAACCATGAAACTATGTTTCCAAGTCAAGAATATTACGAAACGTTTATTCTCCTACTCCACTTCAGGAATATGGATAATAGTGTTCAAGAAATTTGCATTACTGCGCGACGTTTCATTGCACAAGGGCCACTGTCAACTCCATGTATTCAAGTGAAGAGGCCTACATTTTTTTGGTGAATTCAGGTAGTCCTTAACTTCTCAAATTCGAATTAGTAGATATCTCACCTGGTTTTGTTAAACATTTATGCCCATAAATTCCATCATCAAGATCCAAACATGATAATCCATTTCGGTTTTCCGGTATATTTTGGAAATGGTTCGTGATATTTTCGATTTGGAAACGTTGTTCGATGTTCAATAAAATGGACAACTTTTCTCTGATTGAATCAACTCCTTGTCATTATTTGCTTTCGAGATGACTATAGAGTGAGTGATATAAAAAATCGCCAAGTATTATGGCGGATGTAAAAAAGTTTAATTATTGGTGAATGCGAGACAAGAAAATGAAATACATGTTGAAATAGTGAAAGAATATAGTATATTTCATCACGAGCCTGGAAATACGGATTTTTCCGTGCACGGGGAGTCATGCAAGCACGGGAAAATCATTTCTGGACGTGTAATGAACTTCAACTTCGTTGATAATGAAAAAATAAGACACAAACGAAACATTTTTATTTTCACAGTTGTATCGACTCCATAACGTGGAAGATTTCATAGATTTAGCTTTTTCGACAAAATAAACTAGAAGAATATCGTCACTTACAGTTTTGTTTTTGCGATTCTGTAAAAGTTGATTTCGTGTTCATATCACGACCTGGATTTTACTAGTAATAAATTCGCGGTCGCTTGTGCCGCTTGCTCTATAAGATATTATCAGGAATTTCGGGATTTTCTTCCGAGTTAATTTTGTTGGCATAAATTCGATTGACAGATAATAAACAATGCTGACAATACAGTTTTTGGCATGTAATGACTTGTTTTCATTGTTATTCTCAAAGTTTTTCCGTGCGCTAGCCCAAAAAAGCCCATCTTATAATAATACTAATATAGGTAGATGAAAATAAAGTGATTTCAAAGAAGTAAAAAAAAAATCATTAGAATCCATCTATACAGGACCATTCAAATTCTAGTCATCAGAATCTGAAATATACTGTGTGACACAGATTCATAGTACGCCCTTCGCTCAGAAATATATTTATTTTATTGATTAGTAATTTTGTGACATTATGTCATCGAAACACTCTAGATTAGTATTTGGGCCCTATTACCCTACCTAACCAATATCGATACAACGCGAGTCTGTTCATTTCATATATACAACCCTTTCGTGACAGAGTCAATCAAAGCTATAAATGGCCAAAATAAAGTCTAGTCTGTGAGTTGGAAATAGCTGTTTGTGTATCAAGAGAGCAAAGTGATAGATTGCCGCATGAAAAAGACATTTTTTGAAACCGACAGGAAACTTTGCGTTCAAAATACACACAAGATTTTTCCTAAAAACGCAGTTCCTAGACAAGAAAACTCAATACTTTATTACTACCTACTACTACCGGTATATAATTGAAATTTACCGTTCTCAGTAAATATTATGTTTGCTTTATATTCAATAATCTTTCACTTTTATTTTTTGAGAAACGCGACGAGGATAGGATACTCACTTTGATATCTTCAACATTCAATCATTTTATTGGACCATGTCATGAATCTATCATTATATAATTCATACTTTTCCTCGATTCCTCTGGTAAGGTTCAAATCTATAATTTTAAAGAGGTGCCTTACATAATTAACAGTCACTATTTTCAATCACGCAAGAGAATATGAGTTCGTTCTCAACAACATTCTTATGGTAGAGGCGAGCTTTTTTTAATATTTACGCTCACGAGCACAAATTATGTCACAAATATTTGAAATATTCCTCGGAAAACGATAATTTTTTGTTGAGAGTTGAAAGCTTCATGCAAAGGCTACTTTGTTAACCAGTTGAAAAAATATATAATATAGGTACCAATTGTTTGTGTGGCTTGGTAGATAAAAAGGCCTAGTTTGTGTACTCTTTCAGAACTGCGTTTTGTCTTTCTGAATCGCGAAATTCACGATCTATTCAATTTTTGAATAAGGTACAGTACAGTTTGCATAAGAAAGTAGTACGAAGTTTGTATATGGTGTTAACCTGCCTATAATGTTCCAGATTTCATTAAAAAGTACACGTACATACTTGGATTTTTGTGACGAAAAAGTCTAAAATTTGACACTACCTGTCAAAGTCGATCATAAGTTTTGATTAAGATTGACAATCCTCACTCAAAATAGCCTATAACTGCTGTACAATTTTTTGAGGCACACAACTGTACCTAGTATATTTGTATTTTGGGATTCGACCAGACTGAATGACAATCACGTTAAAATAAATTGAAAAAATGCTGTCACACGATGTCACTCTAATATCGAAACCGTGTGGAATGTGGGCTCACAAATACCAAACATCCATCTCCGACAAAGCGTCAGTTCATACAGCTAGGATTTTACGCAAAGTAGATAAAGCAACTCGCGAAAATGTGCGTTCGTTGAGGTTTTATCCAGTCAGAGGGAGACAAATCGTGTGAAACCGCCCTAAAGTGGTAATCTGATTTATCGCGGCAGAGCTAAGTCAAATGAATGTTCATCAGTCTTGAGAGGGTTGGTTCTTAATCAATTTCTCCGTGACGTGTGCCAAGTCTCATGCACTTTCGTTACAAACCCATAATGAACTTACACTGTAAGAAAAACTTGGGTGTAATTTCAATCAAATGGATTTTAGAGCAAACTCCGACGAATACAACAACTGAATGTCAAAATTGTGTCCTTATTATACATTTCACAATTGAGTGTTAGGTGGTGTTAATTAAAATCTTGGTAGTGAAAAATGACACGGATGAGATGAAGTAAAACGATTCTGAAACATAAAATCATAAGAAACACTAAATAGTTGAAATATAATATTCTCAATGGTTATACGCATAAAAAACACCTATTATATAAAATTAATATCAAGTTACACCGTGTCATATCACGATGGAATCGTGTATGAATCATCTAATTTGTTGGCAATAATCATTCGTTAAGTATTGAATCCTGACAACACCAGATTTGTTGTAAATTAATAAAAATACTGTATGTAGGCATCTGAATAGTGTGAATTTCATGCGCTCATCTGTTCGATCTTTCAACCTTGGAACTTTTGCCAATAGGGAAAAATCACGGAGTGGGCGACATCTATAATTGATCGCATGAACTACTCGAGAGGTGAACAACAAACCAACCTCCATATGTTCATATGGGTAAAATGTGAACTTTATTTATAAATTTCAGTGATTTAAGCATTGAAAGTGTTGTATTTTGATGATATTTTGTGAATAATTGTTGTTAATAGACCACACAATCTGAAATTGCAAAAGATTTAGAAGAGCTGATATGGAGATAAAATCGCGAAAAATATATGCTTGTTTCACAATGCTCTACATACTCAAGGCTTTGCATAAATTTCCTTCAAATTCTAAAGCAGAAGATGGGCAGGATTTAGGGAAACCTAAATATATACTAAGGCAACTAGCCTAGAAATGGAAGATGATCTTGAAGAAAGATAAAGCTATCTCGGAATTTATGTTTGTAGCAAGCACTTATGATGATTTTTTCAGTGGTAAGTTCGATTCTTCATTATTGTTGTCACTATGCTACCACCTCTTCTCCACCTCATTCGGTTCATTTTAATCATTTTGTAATTTATTACAGGCTCAGGCAAGTATCAAATAATTATATGCAGTTGGAGCAACATGGAATCGAACAAGTAGGGAAAGATTTATAAAGAAGACATGATGAGAGATCTACACTTGCATGATGATGGAAGACTACTTACTGCCAAGCAAGCAGATGATGATATTGGATTTAGTAATTTAACATGTTCAAGAATGTTTTATTATTGCATTTTCATGAGTTGTAGTCTTTCTCAGTCTGAAGGGAATCTATTCCACATTTCTATTTCATTCACCAATGATTAAAAGATTTGAATACTGATTTGTTATTATTGTGTTACATTTCCCAAACTATTCTATTAAGAAAAACATATGGCATGCTAATCCAATAAAACTATGATTTTTTTAAATAATTTATTTGAACACATCATTTCTTCCAGTCAAATCTCCACAAAATGATGAATTTATATGTCACTTCCAGGTAGTTTTTGCACTTAACTTTGTTCTAATAGGTATATCTATTTGAATACATTACCATATAATCTAGGTTCCTGAAAATAAAAACAAACCAACACAGAAAAAAAACTGATAAGTCAAAAAAGTTGAGCTTATATGCTTCCAGTCGAAATGGCCAATAAATCTTTTCAATATTGAATTATACAACATTATCAATAAATATGCTTTACAGGAACATTAAAATAAACCCACATATATCTCATCTAGTTTCATGGTGAGGAGGATCTCATACACAAAACTTTTTATGATTTCTTCATTGAGGCCTTCAGTTCCAATTGTGTGATTGCTGAAACACTTTCACCCCACATAATATCCGAAATGTTCGAAATTAATATTTCGACTTTCACATCGGCATTTTCAAAAGTAATGTCAGGAACTAAGAACTGGAAAACTTCGAATAAAAACCGAAATTGATACCTGGACACACCTGGACTTTGATGGCATTTACCAAGAATCCAGTGACAATAAAACTGAAACGTCGACAACAAACCCTAAATACAACTTCAATCCAATGGTCGAGCACGAAAAATCGACTTGAATCTCTGAGATAACTGAAATTTTCTTCAATAAAAACTTTGGTTTAACAAGAGATCAAATGACAGATTATTTGTTGTTCACCCCTAGATCCGACATTTTATCATTTACAGTGCCATCTGGCGTTTCGTGATTTTTCCCTATAAGTGGCACTGACGTCCTTCCTACCGTACCTGACTTCAATATTGGGCATGATATATTAGATGATTTTGATATAGATCAGTATCAATTGGCCTAGGCCCTAGTGGTACTGATCAGGATAAATGAGCCGAAACAGTTCGTCATCATCCGAATTGTCCCTAGATCATATGAATTATATTTCAATCGGTAATCCAACCTAGTAAAAACACCGGAGGTGGTGAAGAAAAGCACTGATTCGCATGAACACACTCATGATGAGGTGTTCCTTCACACCAGAAAAGTATACGCATGTACCTGCTCAGTGTTTAAAAGCACTGAAGAGAATTTCGTGGAGGTAGGATTCAGCATCAAGAAAATCACAGAATGTGCATCACACCACTGCGGTGTTAAATCGCACTTTCGGATATGCACAAAGAACACCACCAAAGTGTTCATTCTGCTAAATTCAGCACTAACACTAGTGTTACTGACAACTTGGTTTGATTAATAAAAACACCTATGGGAAGAGTCACATAACACATACAGTGGTGTTTACTGACACTATAATACAATCAGGACCTCATCAGGGGACACCAGACGGTGTTAGCTGGTGTAATTTTTGTTCACTGTGTAGTTCGAATTGGGGCGTCATACCTATGATGTGGATCGCTGGCATCACGTGAGGGTGAGGTCACAAAATACATTGTTGGGCGATGAGCTAGTAGTTTTTTCCATTGTCAATTTGAATAGAAGTTCTTTTCAGGTCATACTCCGGTCAAATCAGACAAAAAATAGGGGTTAGATTACAAAAATTCGCACCCAGCTGAAAATCGGTAAGATTGTTCGAAACACCATCATCAACGTTTTCAGCGCCATGTGTTTCGATACACACTGTCCTATCCAAGTATCCAATGTGTATCGAAAAAGATACAGGATATTCATCTCGTTCAATGCGTTGTGTGTCGTCAGCTCGCAATTTTGCCGTGTGTTCAAAATGGTGAAAATTAAGTTCTGGCCCACACGGAAGTTTGTGTATATGTGGGTTGGGATAATGAACGTTTATACATTAAAATATCATCAAAAATGAATTATGGTAAAACGACGTATTTACTGAAAAATTTTAATGACAGAAATAAGAAAACTGAACAGCAAGATGGATGAACTTTAGTGAGTATTATTGAAACATTTACGACACAAAAATATTTCGCAAACAGAACTGTTGTGAATAGTGGGTTTTACAGAATTGAATTGTAGACTGACTTTTATTCAAAAAATACTCAATAGGGTCATAAACCTCTAAAGCTTTAGCAGAATTAATAATCGTTTTCCGCTACCTTACTAAACTACTGCCGATATGGCATCAAAATTAAATAGGAATATTCTCTTATGCGCGAGAAAATCGAAATCAAAAATAATTATTTGACAGCACCATATTTCTGCTGACGTCACCTGGTAGATCTGGATGGTATCGTAAAAATATCGAAAATAATAGGGAAGAAGAATTTTTTGACATAAGTGCTGGCTGATAAGTCAGATGACAATATGTCAATTTTTAATTCAAATTTTTTTCGACAACGAAACTAATTCAAAATATTAAAAAAGGCGCATTAATTGATTTTTTATCATCTATATAACGCAAATTAGGTATTTTATATGAGTTAATATTTCTATAGGATTTTCAATACCACCTCAGCGAAGTCAATGAGACGATTGAACTCAAAAACACTATAAAATAGAGAAATAAAAATGTATAATTAATTCAATTAATAACTTTATTGTCTGGGAAAAGTAGGTAAGTGTAGTGGTGCATCTGATAATATATTAAATAAACAACACAAGTTGATATTATAATTACATATTCACAATATAATGTAAAGAAGATATCTCACATCATAGATAGAGTACTTACTAAACTAAGAATAACTGAGGATTTAGGAAAATACATTTATTATTCACAAAAGTGCATGACAATAAAGATTTGGTTTATTAGCTTATACCTATTACTAAAATACTTTGTGCTCTCACTTCACAGGTTCTCATGATGTTCATGTACAAAGATTCAAAGAATAAGGATAATAATTTTAACTTAGATCAAAATTATCTCCACAGCAATTACTTGCAGATGTAGCTGATGATATGTGTTGTCCTACTGCAAAACACAAAGTTTGTCTCATATCAACACTTGGAGTACAAATATGAATTTAGAGAATCCACATTCTTGTTGCTACATGAAGCACAATAAGTCTTTGAATGCTTAAACTTTCTGAAAAAAGTGGTCAGTGAGGGGTATAATGAACGCTGAACAATGAAATAAAACTCAATAGTAACTTATCTTTAATCATCCGAATATATTTTCGCAGGAAGCATTAAAATCGCCCAGTAATTTTTTACCGCCATCTGTCAAAGATGACAGAGATTGTCAATTCTTCTTCCACTTCGATTAATGGAACAGAACCTAAACCAACCTACCAGGTGACGTCACATTATAAGAAAAGGATGGAGAATTTTCAATTTTTGAATGACGATTTTAGAAAAACCCTTGAGAATAAAAATTTCAAAAAAATATCGACGTATTCTCTAGGGACCCGCGTTTCACATATATAATTTTTGAAAAAAGGTGTACAACCCTATTGACAGTAAACAACATTTTTTTCTTTTTAGTATCTAACGTAAAAACAATACCTTTCTAATGGATTCATATATTTCAACAAGAACATTTAGTTATAACTTGCGAGGCTATAACAAGTTTCCATTCAATATGTTTCCCTTAACTTCCATATTTTTTATAGCATTCCACATATCGTCCACTTACTTTTTTTTTCTTTCCTTCCACTTCATTATTTATGAGATAATCTTTCCTCTTTTTCAATGCGCGAGTTACGTAATGAGTGAAAACTATTTCAAGGGCCTCGTGTATCTTCAATAATACATATTCAAAAACACATGAAAAATGACAGGAAAGTTTTCGAATTTTTTTTTATTCTCAGAATGATACCAGAGCGCGAAATAAAGTAAAAATAAAAAATGTTGAAAAATCGTGGAATCTGCTGTTGTGCCTTGTCGCTGAACTTTTTGATGAAGTTCTCATCGATCCGACACATGGAAAAAAATTTACTCGGGGTCAAAGGTCACAAAAACGGGTTTTTAGCGGTTTTTAGGTTTCAATACTTTTTTCCTACCACCGTTTTTGAGATATAACGATTCAAAAATTACACTTGTACATCAAAATAAACCTGATAATTTTCCGTTCAAGCATGTTGTCAGTAAAAAAATTGCATTCGGTTATTTTCATATTTTGCTAAAAGAGCCCTCGACAAAATATGAGAATAAACTCTTGCAGTTTTTAGACAACATGCTCTCATGGAAAATTATCGGTAATTTTGAAGCACTTGTGTAATTACTCCCGATAATTAATTAATTGTACTAAATTTACGAGTAGTTGAACGCCCACCATAAGTATATATTAATAAATAGTTGATTGATTGAGTTTTTTCATCAATGTTGACCTTCACAGAATTGATAATACTGGGTAATAATACATGATAAGGGTGAAGTACGTGCCGATAGTGGCCAAAATGGCTGTAAACCTCTGAATTATCGTTCCGGAAGCCACAAGCACACCAACTTTCCTTAGAGTTTTGGGTCGAGGTAACCACGTAAACTTCCAAGTCAACTTTATTAGAGGATTATTATCTGAATTGAAGCCATTCGCATCGATTATGTTGAATGAAGGAAGACAGAAATTCGAGTAGAAATTTAGATCTAGGTAAGATCGATTTTGGCACGATACCAAACTGTTTGGTATCGATTCTGACTGTGTTCCCAGCATAATGATTAAGTTGTCCCGACTTGGAGAATTTCTCTACCGAATTTGCGGCTGTCCAGTAGACTTATGAAATCCGTTCGTTTTGCTTCAGAGATTCCATTCCATATTCACGAGAGCTATTTTTCATTCGGAACAAACACGCTGAAATGCGCTTGAATCGAATAATAATTATGTTGTTCCACTACTACCTTTTCATTCCACAGGCAAAGGAACTAGAAATATGTTATCAAAAATCTCAAAAGATGACGTAAAGGTGAATATAGAAATGGTGAAACGACTCTTCAATTGTTTTTCGTCAAAACCTGTAGACTTGTTTAGCGTAATATTTCACTAATCGTTCGGAGATGGCGCTATTACCGCCTTTGATATCAATATCGATAATTCAGTTCTCTATTAATATCCGTATTTTATGGTTTCGTGTTCAAGTGACAGTAACAGATCATTCATAATTGTGGTTTTGGCTTAAAATATGAATATTGTTCTTTTATTCAATCATGATATTGATTGAACAAATCACACAACATCAAAATGACTGAATTGTAAAAATTTATATTCATCATGCGGAATCAGCAGACGTGGCTCCATCCATATGAAGTCGTGGAAGTATTACTACACCTTTTCTAGTTGTATTTTAGAAACCTTCAAGTTTATTTCAGAAAGCGTCAATTGAATTTCAGATTAGTCACATGTATTTCAGATTTTTTCAAGTATCAATTGTATTTCGGAATAGTAAGTTGAATTTCAGAAAGCGTCAAATGTATTTCAGAATAGCGAGTTGAATTTCAGAAAGCATCAATTGTATTTCAGAATAGTTAGTTGAATTTCAGAAAGCGTCGAATGTATTTCAGAATTGCGAGATCGATTTCAGAGAGCATCAATTGTATTTCAGAATTGTGAGTTTAATTTCAGAAAGCGTCAATTGTATTTCAGAAAAGTCAACTGAATTTCAGAATTCTTCATTTGAATTTCAGAATATATCATTTGTATACAAATATCGAATTCTGAAATTCAATTGACTATTCTGAAATACATTTGACGCTTTCTGATATTGAACTGACTATTCTGAAATACAATTGATGCTTTCTGAAATTAAACTCGCTATTCTGAAATACATTTGACGCTTTCTGAAATTCAACTCACTATTCTGAAATACAATTGATACTTTCTGAAATACAAGTGACTATTCTGAAATTCAATTGACGCTTTCTGAAATAAACTTGATGGTTTCTGAAATACAACTGGAAAAGGTGTAGATTCTATTCATAAGAGAGAGTTTTATTCATCGAAATTGTAACATATCGAGGTCTTTCCAGATGTTTATCAAAAGATGTTTTATGCAATCCGGTGCAATCTCACGAATAGCGAAATCTGACATTCCAATGCAAATGATAAAGGGAGGAGGGACAATACTGGATTATAAAGTTAAGTGAATTCAGACTGGTGGTGTTGTGTTGCTGCCGATCATCTAGGCCCAAGGGTAGAATATTTGCATTGGTGTATTGGATAGATTCACACAATACGATATATTTATTTTTCATCCCCGATGCTACGCGGGTTCGATCTGAGTGCGGGTGTGTTTGAATAACTCTTTGGACCATACGCTCGTGGTCGTTTGGGGTTTAGGTATTCGTGATTTCAATGCATTTATATGTATCCAAAGAAATCGATAAAGTAGTTTGTTCTGTTGATGACATCTACTAGTCAACTGATGCCACTATACCTAATATCATTCTGGTGACTGACGGCCGTATTCGCCATATACTTCTAAGCTAAGCTTGACTTCAAGGTCGTTTCAAAAGCATACAATTTCGTATTGTTAAGCGAGCTTAAATCCTAAGCTTAGCTTTAAGCTGAGTGGGAGTGAAGTTCGAATGAAAAGGAGAAGTGAAACTCCACCAGAAAATATTCAATACAAAATGTTGTCAACGGATATACATTGAGAACAAAATGTACATGCATCGATGAATTAGTCCCTAATTATCAGCTTGCATAAGAAGATATCATGGGTGGAAAAAGTCGAAATTACAAAACAAAGGTAAAAAAGAAGAGAAAGTGAGCCGCATCAAGTCTTAGGGCAGATGTAAATTTAACATCCGTACCATTCCCCAACATAATTGAAGAGTTTTTAAGCAATCATTAGGTCCATCTTATAACCAGGATAAGTTGGCATAAAAGTTATCTTCCTAACCAATAATAGAACCTATAAAACCATGAAATATCTGGAACAATCAGGAATTGTCAACGATAGGCAATATGGCTTCCGTCATCAGAGATCAACAGCTATCTATTGAAAAATATGGAGAAACTTTAGCCGTGGCACTAGATATTTCCAAGGCATTTGATCGAGTTTGGCATCAGGGACTCCTCGCCAAGCTTCCATCTTATGGTTTGAACCCTCGGCTGTGTTCTCTGCTTGCTAGTTTTCTCTCAAACAGGTCTCTTCATGTAGTGGTCGATGGAGTTTCATCTGATACTCTACCCATAAATGCTGGTGTTCCGCAGGGATCAATTTTAGCACCAACACTATTTCTACTTCACATCAACGATTTGTTGGAAGCAACTTCATGTCCTATACACAGCTTCGCGGATGATAGTACCCTCCATACAGCTTTCTCTTCCAGGGCTCCTATATCGGCCCGTCAAACCAGAAATGAACGAGGAAGAAATGTTAACAAACCTAATATGGACTTAGCAACAATTCTCGAGAGGGGAGCTAATAACCTGGTAGAATTCAATGCAAACAAAACACAAGCATGTCTTTTCTCTAGAAAAGCCGATCTCACTGTGCCCAACATACAAGCCAGGAATAACCATACCATTGAAGTCATCCATTTTGATGCTTGGCGTTACTATCAGCAATAATCTTTCTTGGGAAAATCACGTGAGATCCATTGCCAAAAGTGCATCCCAAAAACTTGGTTTCCTGTTTCGAGCCAAGATCTATTTCACTCCCAGTCAGCTGCTTATGATCTTTAAGGCACAGATCCGACCTGTGTCCCCATATTTGGAGTGCGGCACCTAAACATATCCTGCAACTATTGGATTCTGTCAAAAAAAGAGCAATTCGTCTCGTCGGTGATGCCTCACTTACAAACTCGCTCACTTCTCTGGAACACCGTATAGAAAAGTTGTCGATTTATCACTATTTTATAGATATTTTCATGGGCGATGCTCGTCTGAAATATCAACCATCGTTCCTCCATTAGCAGTCTCTTCGATATTAACCCGACTAGTTCAGTCTCCACACTCCTTCGTGGTCACTTTAGAGACCTGCAGAACGTCCCTTTTCAAAGACTCGTTCATCCAACGAACATCGAGACTTTGGAACTGATTTCCCAGGGAGGTGTTCCCGGAGGCATACCATCTCCAGAAATTTAAGAAGAACACCAACTCCTACCTTCTTTCTGGTTATCACGATGTTCTCTGAACATTACAGGATATCTCTTTTCGTGAGAACCAGAACATAAAAAAAAACATGCATTTTGTTTTCGAGTCTAATCTTTCAAGAGTCTCTCCAGGAAGTACCATGAATAGAGACTACAAAGATTGACTGGGATGCATCTAATTTGGATTTGATATGATTGAAAATATTCCTGAAACCAGTGAATGATAACATATGGTCCATATTAGCTCATGCCACAAAAATGTTTCTGGCAAGTCCAGTTTTTCTTCAGGCTATATTATATATAATATGTTTTATCTCAGAACTTCCTCGGAATCGTACATATAAGGGCACTCACATTATTTTGTTATCTAGTCCGACCACACGAGAATCCAGTTTCCAACAATTCCAAACAGAGTATTATAACCATTGTTGATGCTAAATTGTGTACTCACATCCCTCGCATGGCGTGCCTTTATCGAGTTTGAGTGTTTTTCATATAATATAGGATATTATGATAGGAGAAGGAAAATACATTTTCCCTCTGGAAGCTATAACGGTCGCCGCATGTGATAAAAAACGATAAAAAACTAATAACCTCTTTAGCGCTGAGGATGTTGATTTATTTCGAGCCACTGAATTTTATCTCAATAACTTCCCCAATTTGGCGTGAAAGTATGGCTTTCAGATGCCGATTGAATCTATAAAGAAGAAATCGTAGACCTTTCAACATATGTCTAAATCAGATTTATTTGCAATTTGATAATCAAATTTATTCTTCTCCAAATGGACTGATTATATGGGTAGGGAATCATTTGAGTCCTTTACTTGCAGAAATTTTTATAGATTTGGATTTTCCTTGAATATATATACATGAATAATTCATAAAAATATAAACCATTGAAATAGAAAAACATGATTTTTCAATTTACCTACCATAAACCTTCCCACACAGATTCAACTATTCATGCTAATTCTAATCATCCCTATCAATATAAAGTTACTACATAAAGTCTATAATAGCATGATCCACAGATTAATTAATAATGTCCCCCTTTAAGAAGAGAATTTCAACCAAATCGCAGTGAACAATGGATATGAAGTCAACCTAAGAAATACTTATAAAATTATAGAACATCAACATATTTCGGACAGACTTATCTTCATTTTTGTATAAACAGGACATAAAGATTGATGCTTATATTGAACAAATAATACGTTGGAAAGGTTGGTCAAAAATAATAAAGACATAATTCCTGAATCTGAAAAATCTGGAGTATATTGTGAACTGTATGTTGAGGTATGAATATACTTGCATTTGTAGTCGATAGTTCACTGTACCTTTACTAATACCTGAAGAAGCTACAGTGAAAATCTAATCATTTTATGTTGCACTACAGTTAAATCTACCATTAGAACAAGGAATCTGGATGATACTATATCTATTTCATTTGACATATATATCTCTCAATTTTCGATTCAATGTCTAAGTCTATCTACTGATGATTTTTTATGTGCATGATGAAGTATGACATTCTTTCAGTATAGGTAACATCAGAAAATGTCCCGAGAATTAGGTACACATTAAATATCCTGATATCTTATGAATTATTACCTAATTTTATCGTACTTTACCATAATGGAATCTATAAAGGATAAATACCTTACGAATGAATAAATAGTACAGATTGGCGTATATGTATCTAATCTATCGTATTTTTGAAAAGTTCGGATTAAAGCAGATTTAAAATAGTCCTTGATATATACACTATCAACGTTAACGATATGACTTCATGTTCATAACGCGATTAAAGTAAAAAGTATGGTAAAGGAATCCTTTGAACCACCCACTCTGGTAGACTGTACAATAAAGAAATATAAATCAGAAAGGGCATCAGTTACATAGTCGTTGGAAAATATCTCCCCGTGAACGTGGAGATTATGGAAATTTCTGGAATAGAAAATCAGGTACGAACGAACAAAAATGAAATCCAGTTCAAGCGAAACAGTGTTAATCTTATCTGGCTATAATTTATTAAAAAAGTTTTCAGATCTCGTTAAGAAAAGATTCAGGTACTGGATTAATCTACTGAATTGAATATCAAGGTTGACTGGCTCATCAGCTCTGAAGAGATTGTACATGGAAGGTAAATGGAAAATAATTATTAAATGAAGTTTTTAATTAGAACAAGCAGAGAGATCGATGAATAGAGAAACTGGTAGAGGAAGCTATATATATGTACCTATATATATAATATGATATTCATGGTAGGTATCTCAAGTGTTCTGAATAATAATCTCGAATATTATAAGCACATAATTAAGCAGAGTATTCTTCTGTTTAGTATCCCAGTCAACCAGAAAATTAACAGTAAGTCGCAGGAAATGAAAAATATTAAGCATTGATAATCATCTTGGAGATCATCAAAAATCATTATACGACATATTTATATTCACTTATCGAACTAGTAATATCATTCGAATTTGAAATAATGTATCATATTCATAAGTGATAAGTGAAGTTCCTCATACTGTAGCCGAGCAACTACTTGAAGAAGTTTTTCTGAGATGTCCTATTTAATTACACGTTTCACAACAACCCAATACGATCAACTTCATGCGCATATTTTACGATATTAAATGGTTCATCTGAATATGCATTCCTTAATTAGCAGTATCTAGCTTTAATTGGGTGATGATTAAATGATATTCAAATCGTGAATATACAGTGTGGAATATCCAAATGGAATGAATTCAGTATCTCAGCATTTTCATAAAAAATCCAGATTTGTTATTTTGAAATGACATATCTCTTGCAACGCATAAATTTCATCCCTTAATTCAACCTCTTTTCGAATGGCTCTTGTAAATTTTGAATTTGTGAATGCATGGAAAGTAGTGGTTGATTTAGTATCGGCAAAGATTATATATAATCTTTGGTATCGGACTGGCGCATTATATTGTTTGATGACAAATTATTACAAATTCGAATATCCGTATGGGACATGGGATAACTCGAAAATCAAAAGATATGTTCATCGAAGTAAAAATTGACGCTATGTTTCACATTCTAGTGCCCAATCAAATGCCTGGATCATAAACTATCGCGAGACATCAACGTATTCAGGACTTCAGGAGACCGAAAGACAGAAATGCAATAAAAATGCAGAGGTCATGTTGAGAAATATGTGTTTCATCTTCTTGCGAATATTATCAGTAAAAAGTAGAAATAAAAAACAGACTATCGATTATTTTTATAATTCACCAAGCGTAGGTAGGTACAAAAGCTTTTGCTCACTTCAAACTTAGCTGTATTTCATTTAGTTTACGAAAATGCTTTCCGAATGCTTCAAAATCAGAAATAAATTATATCACTTGCAGTGCCTATTTAAATAAGTGATCAACTAATCGAGAGATGGCGCTCCTTCCAAGTAACCGCAGATAATCTACCCAAATATAACAAATACCTCATATAAGATTACCATTAAAACGCAGGAATGGAATAACACTGACTGACTGTCCCCAGTAATATTTAGTAAGCTTCACATTATCAACATTATGTTGATATCCATTATAAAATGAAAAATTACCATTAAAACGCAGGAATGGAATAACACTGACTGACTGTCCCCAGTAATATTTAGTAAGCTTCACATTATCAACATTATGTTGATATCCATTATAAAATGAAAAATTAATATTCATATTCACAAGCGATAGTAGACATTTCATTCAACGTCCACGAAAGTTTTATTGGATTTCAATTCGATGTTTGCACATTTGTTCCATGGACGTTTAATGTTCTACCATAAAGAGACGTCGCATAATTGCATTATATTGTAACTTATTGGCGATATGTGAGGTTGCAGACATTAAGCACTCGCCAATAACTAGTGTTGCGCCTCTTTTATATCAACATTCCGAATTCACATCACCACGATAGGTTCTCTCATCTGTGACGATAGTAATTCCCTGCAACTCCCCTGCAACCGAAACTATAGACTACTCTGATGGATATCCTTCTATAGTAGGGGTGAAAGGTTTTCCAAAAAAATAGTCTGGATTTTCAACCCCATTCAATCGCATTTGGAAATAACAATTCCCCACAAACAAATTCGGTAATAACAATAATATCAATCACACTGTATGTGTCAGGGCCAGTCCCTGAGGAATGCTGCGGCTGCAAGAACGTATCACATCCAAGCCATTTCACAGGATTCGAATGGGTGTATATATATATATATATATCGTGGGGTGAATACAGTCCAAAGGGAATACAGGAACTTCAACTGTATTTGATTACATCTGACTCTTTTTATTCAACCCAACCGCGTCCCATTTTCCAGATCCAAGCAAGTTTATAAATTTAGTGAAATATAGATTGATTATATATCGAGCTGAAACAGTTCATGATAACTGAACATGAAGGATCTTAAATTCAGATACCCATCTCATGAGATGATTATTCAACAAATCGAATCACAATTATAATTATAATACTTTAATAATCCTGGATGGCGGATTCACGCATAATTCATTAAAGAATAATAATCATTTTGACCATCGTATTTGTAATTTTGCTTCTTAAAAGTAGGTATATGCTCAAAACCACAAAATAATTTTCCAAAAACGTGTTTTATTTGATGAAATCATTATTCATTAGTTAGAATGAATATTTTTCTCGGCAAATATATTTAAAACAAAGAACCTATAGCTTATAGGTATACCTACTTGAGAACCTCTTCACCATATTGCATTTCTTTTTTCGTGTTTCATCCAGGCTTCAATTGTTAGGTACGTCCTTCTCTTAGTATATTTAGTATAATTGATGCCTATAAAAAGCTTTCCATTTTCAAGATCTTATTTAAAAAATGCTTTACTTCGATTCATTGTATTTAGGGTAGTATTTCGAACCTGTTTTCAGTATATAATATTCTATTATATTTTCAATCACTGCATGTACCTATATTTTGCGATATTCATTATTGGCGAGTCTATCAGACGAGGGCCCTTGTGACATGTTACATCACTGAGTGGATTGACTTCTTTTGCTCTCTTTTATTGGTTCAGTATCAAAATAAACATTTCCTTACTCGAAGAATTGATAGTCACTCTATATTCATTATTATAAAGTACAAAGACCGTGTGACAGTACTAAAAGTGATATGTTCCTTTAAAGTGATAATGTTCATTCAGTTAAAAATTAAAAATTAATAAAAATACTCAAATATTATTCCTACTCTCTTTGAAAAAAAAACAAAAAAATTGATCACATCACTCAGAGAATACTGAGGTTCAAAGTGTATAATGAAAACACATTTCCCCTTGCTGATGTTTTCGAAATGAAAATGTAAAATATGCGGGTGAAGTGTGAAGTGTCAAGCACCTGGAAAGAAATATATATGTGTGGTAATTCAATTTTCGACGTCCCGTATTTCAGTAGCGTCCTAAATTTCAGTGAAAGAGAATAGGTATGTTGCTAATGAAATTCCTCAAATGAAGGGACTGGACAGGTTCATGACAACACATGCTATAGATACATATATAGATCAGTAACTCTTCTATTCCATATCTAAATAACGTGAAAACTTCTGAATAATCCAGATACGCTATAATAATAACCTAACTATATGAATAAGGTGGAGAAAAAAACCGCATATAGGGTTTCCAATGCCTGCCAATGTATAGCTTATTAATTTTCATTTGCTTTTTGAATCATGCGATCCTATCACAACGAAGTTCGTAGCATGATATTTCATTATTATCCCAATTATCGAAAAAATACCTACATCGTCAGTCAGTGTCAGTGAGGTGAGTGTGAAAAATGAGTAATGTCGCGAAATAGAAAGAACGTGTTTAAAATTAAGAAAATTAAGTGTCAAAGCATTAGCATGTTGAATGTTATATTTTTGTTGCACACATATATTTCATACCCCCTGAAGAAAACTAAGTAAATCTTCGCTAACCGCACCCGAAATAGTTGAAAATATTTTTTTGTGGTATAGGTACGTAGAGGTGGGTACTTTGTATTCCTGCACACGAATCACAACGCGGCACTCTCGAGTACTTTCACATGCAATATGGGCTCCTTTTATTTTTGAAATACACCATTTAACATTATTATTTGACATCTCCATTTTTTTTTACCGAAAATACGAAAACCTCCGTGCATCATTCAACCAAAAGACCCACACACACCATTTTTCAAGCATCGGTAATTTTGCACTTATCATGCGATCTATATTTTGGTGAAAATGTTTGTTGGTACTTACGTATTTTGACCTGAAAAACACGAATTTCATAATATCATCGTGAACATATCTCTAGTTTTCGAGATAATCGATGCCAAAGTTCGAAATTTCACCTTCTTATACTGATAGCTATTTTTCTTTTTGACATGTATTGAAGAGAGAGAACACATATCACTGACTCGTGTTGCTATAAGGCAGCTATGAATCCACCTTTATTCTCTCAAGATTCACACTGAGGTTTTCAAAATGGCCGTTGTTTATGTAGCCTAGTTGAAGAAATAATGGGAAAAATACGGAAAAATTACATAATTATGATGTTTTTCTTACACGAAAATCATAATTAACCATTGTTAAATCTATGTAATATGTCCTGGGATTTAAGAAGATACAATACTTGCCCAAAAGTTGCCATACAAAGAAGGTGAAATTTCGAAGTTTGGCATCGATTATCTCGAAAACTAGAGATATGTTCACGATAATATTATGAAATTCGTGTTTTTCAGGTCAAAATACGTGAGTACCAACAACAATTTTCACCAAAATATAGATCGCATGATAAGTGCAAAATTACCCAAGAATCTTCAGCAGAAGAAACTATTATTTAAATAAGATTCGCCTTTCTTTAAAACATAAACAATCATGATCAATAACTTCATGGACAGTGTCAATTTGAAAGATCAAATTCAAAGTATCGTGTTTTTGTTAACATTTCGAAGGTGATGGAATACCTAAAAATTTTAAACCTACTTAAGAAAAAACATGTACCTACCTATAAGATTTGGATGATATCTAGGCATGCATACTTTCTTCCCGTTTCTATTCTCAATTATCAATACGATTGAGAACGACAATGGGTGGAGTTTCAGAAATTTTATACAATTCAACTTGACTTACTGATTGGAAGTTTAGATTGGTTGAAATTCAAACGAAAAATAATTATAGCTATTTTTCTAACTATACCTTCTACTACCAGTACAACCTATATATATATATATACGAACGCGAAGTTGAGGGACTCTCATTACCATGTGATTTTTTTCCTGATGCCTATAACATTCAAACTTTCAAGAAAAATTTCAATACCAATTTCCACTCCCAATATCCTTATATTACTGACTTGCATGGTGTTCCATGAACATTATCAGTTAAGTGATAAAAATTACCGTTGGAATTTCTTATTTTTTTCTCCAAATCGTTATACCGAGAGGAATTCTAAACTTCTCGAAGCTTATATCGTGCGCTACACCGGATCTAATTCCATGCAAATTAGATACCATTATTGTAGGCATTATGAAGATGACGATTGCCCCGGATTTGTTCGAAATTCGCTACTGCCAAAGTGCCATCAGAGCACAGGCTGGAGTAAAAAAATTTATTCAGCCAGATCCCAATAAGGCATTTCTCTCATAGCGCTTTTATATTCTCGAATAAATTGATTTGAAGACTTTGGTATACATGTGAGAAAATGATTGCGGAGATGGAATTTTTTCTCTACCGTTTTTAAATTTTTGTTGAATATATAGGGAAACCAAATTTTTATGATGAGTACAGCAAACAGATTATTTTTGAATAGGGAAATGGGGTTGCTAGAGTCTAGACCAAGGTGGATATAGGATGGTGAAACAGCTTCCTATTAGCGAGCACTAGAATAAACTGATGTAGACCTTTGCCTACTTGATTTCATACCGTAGTAATATTTCCTGAAGTTATCAGAGATGGCGATACATACCTTGTGTCGGTAAAACAGAATCTGTGCATCTGTCAACCTTTTCATCAGTTTCATCTATTCTAGATGAAAAATGACTGAGAAGAGTCAAAATATCGATAATTATTCCAGATTCACTGAAAATATTGTGTTTTGATGTCATTTCAACTCATGTCTGTCAGATGCGAACCACAGAAATACATGAGCAACAGAAATCTTCTTCGATAATCGATCTCACCGCCATCTTCATTCAAGTCGTGGAAATATTACCTTATAGTACCTTCTCAAACGGTCTACAAGTTTTTCGCAGAAACAATTGAAGAGCTGTTTCACCATCCTATATCCACCTTGGTCTAGACGAATTCTCCGATCATCAATTTTGCCTCTTCAGACTAATTCGATCATAAGTATGTTTTTAAACTTTCTGAATATTCTGCCAATTTGAGCAGGCGATTGTGTAGAAAATGAACGAAAACAAATTTCAATGAGAATTGAGAAAGTCTAATTCAGTGGGTCAAATAAAAGACTTCGTTCTGGTTGCTTATATTTTCTCAAATATATTTCTCAGATGTTCCATATATCGATCTGCCTCCATTTAGGTATATATAGAGTCCTACAATAACATACGCGTTATAATATTTGAATAATTATTTATCACAATCAAACATTATAATAGACCATTTATTGAGAATTAGACCATCGGTTCACTGAACATTTCATAATATATATCATTATATTATAATGATATATGATGATAATGATATTATTATGCGATTTATAATAGTCGAGGACATTGCTAGGTTACGAGGCCTCAGCAGAGTCAATAGCAAAATCTGAGACGGTGATAAATCGCTAATAATCGAGTTGCATTGAAAGCTTTATTGTATAATTGAAAACAGCGATGCGAAAATAAATATTATTTGGTATCTAACTTATTATGCTTTCGTAACTCACGTAAATTATGATAACTAATTTATTATGGGTAACTGATAAGGTTTGGTACATTTATGAAGTTGATAATTATTGATGAAGCTTTCATATTATAATGTCTTAATCTTCAATAATACGATAACATTTTATTATTATATTATAAAATCTTTATTGATAAAATTATTAGCGTAAACGTAACAAAACCTAAGTTATTCATAATACATTAGTTACCATAATTTACGAAAGCATAATACGTTAGAAGCACATTAGATACCAAGTGATATTTATTTATTTTCGCATCGCCGTTATTAATGATACACTGGTTGACTCGGCTGTCGCCTCGTAACCAAGCAAAGTCTTCGACTATTATGAATCGCATAATAATCTACATTCTATTTCGAGTTGATTATGTCAATAATTAATCAATTTTGGTATAGAAAAAAAAACATGAATTCATGGTTGTTCAGTACAGATATCCATCCATAATATTGTGAATTATTATTTCAGATCAGTTATTGGTTCTGAATAACCATTATTTTTTCAAATCAAAATGTTATCATTTGATTAATAATTTATGTAGCCAAACTGTTTTTTTGCTACTTGTACTGGTACTATTGACTGGGAAGGAGTTTTTTCAATGTTATCCCACAATGAACAGAAGTCTGACAGAAGTATGTTTTTATTTCATTTTTCTTATATTCAATGAAGACAACATCAACTCAGGAAATATGTATTGATCACATAGAGGAATATATTTCAAAACCCTTCAAGTTTCAGGACAGTTTCAAAGAACATTTTGAGTTATTTTCCTCCCAAATATAACAAAGATACAATCATTTCTTTCATATCACAGGCTTATATAATTTATTCACAAGACATAAAAACATTAGTCATCAACACAAGTAAGCTCAGAAAATTCAGGACTCAACCAACCTATACAAATACAATAATGCTGAAAGAGTTGGATAAGTAGCTCTTGCTCATCAAGAAACTCAATTTTCTCAATCCTATGCCTCTCAGACTGTGAAATTGAATAGTATATATCTACCATGTCCCATGCTTTGGAACCCATCCAGCTGTTATTTAAGAACCTGGCTTTCTGCATTTCAAGATTCTTACAGTGAGCTATACCTGCCAGGTTGCAGCCTCTCACTCTTAAGTTTCCCAACATGACCTCTCCAAAAGTGTCATTCATATTACACATTTCATAATTTACAAACAGTCCTGATTTGAATTTTGAGGATATCCAAGTTAGAAGTCTATTAACACACTCATTTTCAATATACACTAGAACACATTCTGCAATGAACAATGTAGGTCTCTCAAAATTCACCTCTGCCTGTTGTAGCTTGACCTCAAGTTGAGATGTATTTCTTATGTCCACCCCTATGCAGTGGTAGTTTCCAGCATGTAAGTCTGTTGAGCTCAGCTTAACCTCCCCATCTTGATCATGTATACGTTGCAACAATGGTTTGTTCCTCTTTATCATATAACACTTCTTAGCTGTCACTGTGGGAAAGTCAATCTCTACATAGTTGGCAATTTGAACTCCCTCATCTTTGAGCTTCCAGTAGAGAGTATCAAATCCTGAACCAAAATTGAGTATTTGTGCTGTGCTGCCTGCTTTGCTGATGAACTTTTGTATGAAATTTTCTATGCCTTTGACTCGAGCATAGTAACCCCTGTTGATTTCTGGAGCCCTACGTTCTACATGTCTCACGAAATATGATATGTAGTCATCTGTCCAGTAGCCCAGTTGTACCGCACCTCTTTTGCACTCGCTAGCATCATCGTTTGTAGCCATAACTGGCTCGTCACCCATTTTGGGAACTAAAAAATAGTGGATAAGTAAACAAGCCAGGTAAATTGATAACTCACCTTAAAAAATCGATTAAGTTTGGTTGATAATGGTAGATGATTTTCAGTCAACTGTGTGAAATACTGTTACTGTTTGGTTTCTTCCTAACGCGTTTTTCCACCTGTGTTTTCTTAATTTATTTTCTTTTTTCACGATATAGGTAAATAAGCTGAAAATGACTTGCCGATAAAGTGACAGATTCCTTGTCTTGTCAACGATATGTGGTTTGCGCTCTGTGCAAGGAGAACTGACAGAAAACAGAGTAGTAGAACGCGAAACTGCGCGAAACGCGAACATCGATCGTCGTATCCTGACGTCATATGACCGAGATAGATATGGATCGCTATTCGAGATTCGAGTATTCGGACTGCCGGGGATTCATGCAACCAACTGAGCAAGCTCGAAATCGTTGCCTTGCGTTCAATCAGTGACGTTCAATGCTGTGGTTCAATGAAGTTTTGGCGCAAATTCTTGAATATCTCATATATAGTACATCAGTAGATTCGCATATTTTCCTCTCAAAACGTTCAATCCTGTTTATATTGTAGTCATATATGATATGGTCATACATTATAAAAATATACTTTACCTAAAAGTTTTTGAATTCTAAAAATCGAAAATTCGAAAATGCGGTTACATCAGGCGAAATTTGAATTATCTCTTTTGGTCACAAAAAATATTTCAAAAACATACCATACAGGGTTTTCAGAAGTGTAGCACGCACCGACTGAATTTTTTAAAGAAAAATCTTGCTTAATATGTATCGGAAGATAGGATACGATCACTTCTACACAAATGTTACTTGTATACCTAAAAATACTAAATCAAAACATACAGGGTATTTTACATTTTTTGTTTCCAGTTATGTAGGTATCTATAAAAAACTTCTCTGAACTATGGAAATTCCACTATAGCGACTATAATTTTAGATACTTTTGTTGAGAAATATTCGCGTAACCACAGGTAAGAAAATAATTTAGTATACTGAGGGTATTATTATTATCTCGGAATTTCCGACTTTAATCTCTGAATTATTTTTTTGGATCTTCAAACTCGGAAATTTCTGCTTTAAACATGGAATTTTTTTATTTCTACTTCAAATTTGGAAATTCCGAATTAAAAGTCGCGGTATTCCACAAGGATATGATTTTGATCTGATAGAGAGGTGACCTCCTGTCCTGTCGACAACTTTGCGGATGATAGTACACTCCATGCTGCCTTCTGCTCTAGAGCTCCATTATCATCCAAAGAAGCTAGAGGTGCAAAGTGGAGACGGGTGGATACTATAGGTTCAGTTAACGTTTTTGAAATGGATATTTGATGATATCTCCCTTCTTGTAGATATATGTTTATGGTCGATAATCATCAGAAATCATTTTTATCATTATGCCACCCTTTCATCGCCAGGCTCGGTACCCGCAGAACTTATCTCTATCACAATTCTATTTTCATCAAACCGCGAAGTTGTGTAACATTATCTAGTGTGGATTTGCCTGGAGCCTATATTTAATAGGCCTTGAAAAAAACCCAATAACTCGAAAAATGTATCGATTAGTATATCGATGTTTTCTTCTGAAGTTCTGCAGGTCTCAAGACTGGCGATAAAAAGTGGATCTGTCTGGTCGTGGTGGCATAATGATATAAATAATTTCTGATGAGCATCGACCATGTGCTTTAAAAATAATGATAAACATATGAGACATTATGAGGTCCACCTTATTGCAGAAAATATGCAAGCCTGAGTTCGGTTGCATCAAACTCTACTAAATTATCAGATCCCCATTTCAAAAACTGTAACTCTCCGCCTTGCAGCTCTAGCATTTTTGGATGATATTCGGACTCTAGAGCAGAAGGCAACATGACATCCGGAATTTTCGAGTTTGAGGTCGGAATAAAAAAAAAATCTAGTTCAAAGTCGGAAATTCCGAGTTTAAAGTCGGAAATTCCGAGTTTGAAGTCGGAATCTCCTAGTTCAAAGTCGGAAAAAAATATTCCGAGTTCAAAGTCGGAAATTCCGAGTTCAAAGTCGGAAATTCCAAGTTTGAAGTCGTAATTTTCGAGTCTGAAATCGGAAATGAAAAATTTCAAGTTCAAAGTCTGAAATTCCGAGTTTAAAGTCGTAAATTCCGAATTTGAAGTCGGAATTTCCGAATTCAAAGTCGGAAAAAAATTATTTCGAGTTGCAGTCGGACATTCTGTGTTCAAAGTCTCCGAGATTGAAGTCGGAAGAAAATAATTCCGAGTTTCAAATCGGAAATAAAAAAGTCCGAGTTCAAAGTCGGGAATTCCGAGTTTACAATCAGAAGAATTAAAAAAAAATCTATCAGTGGACCTTATACGCTTTCGTAGATAATGCTCCTCGGGTACACTTTCTTTTTTTTTTTTTTTTCATTAACAATGATTCTATCAATGGCCCCTTTGGATAGCCGCAAAATCTATGAAAACATCACACAGGCTTTACGGGTGGCTTATGGAAGATTACCAGCTTTGGGCCGTAGAATAGGCACGGAAACACGTGTGAAAGGGGACTAATAACGATGCCTAGGGGAAATCCGCATCGAAAGTTTCCTATTTATTGGCTGATACCTTGTTAACACCTTTTAAAGGACATGACAGGACCGGACAAGCAATTTGCTCTGAAGAAGGGACAGGTTTATTGAAAGTATTGGAAATTCCGTATAATGATTTGTGAATAGATTAGATGAATTCTGACTTTCATTTCAGAATTCCGACTTATTGTGAGTCGAAATTCCGATACTATTGCCATCAAGATGTCCTATACAGCTCGATTCACGGTGAATACAAGATGTATCTGCAGAAAGTCCGAAATATTTTCATACATATATTCTTATACCGCTTGTATCAGAAACAAGTAGCAATTTGGTTATTTCAAATGGACCACCCTGTATTGTATTAATAATTTCCGATAAATAAATACTTATCTGAAACTTTTTTCGAGATATAAATTAATTTCGAAAGTTCAAAAAAACACAAAAGTATTCCAAATTGTTTTAAATATATCCATATTTTGGAATAGTCAGAAAGTAGGTACCTACAATGAGGTACAGCCAAATAACATGATGGTTCGGAAATTATCTTTTCAAATTATATTCAGATACACATGAAACTTTCTATAATATTTTATCACAGAATTCAATTGCTGTAAAAATATAATATCAATCTCTAGGTACAATGTATCCATGTTTGCACATGTTATATACCTGCTATTCATACAATACCGGAGTAATCAAGTATTATTTGATATACATATTTACATTATATGTTATTCAATAAAGTTGACGACTTATCCTTTGATGAATTTCGGTGAGTTTTTTTGGGGTTGGGTTTTTGGGTTTGACAGTCGAAAACCTAACAACCCGAAATGTTATATAGATATCGTTGAAACATGAATAATGATAATTTCACAGTTTTCATGACAAAACATTTGAATTTCTTTCAGCGATACCAGCGATGAGAGACAAAATAAACAATATTAATCTAATGACGTCAATTCAGCATGTTTTATAGTACTAATTACAGAACTATTCGCGGATTTATCTTATGATGTACACCGATTTTTCATCAATCTATCATTTCTCAATATCTATTATGTTGGAAATCATGATCAACAATTCATCATACAGGAATGAACCATATTATTTTTTAATAAACCATTCTAAAATAAAATAACCAACTCTCATATTTTAACTACAAATAAAGTAGAAAGGTAAGTAAGTAAAGTAGAAATACTAAGTACCTGTGTATTATTGTCATAATCAGAATGTATGAGTTGATTTATAAAAAGGAATGTATATTTTTGTATGACAAATCGCAGCAGAGCTTAAAGTGAATAAACACGACCACAGATGTATCAAAATCTCTGAAGGAAAATATGGTCTAATGGCAGAGAAAGAAAGTAACAGAAATATGATTTTTCGTTGTACATAAATCCGCCTTCACTTTTCTCGCCTTTCGATCGTTTGGAATAAAAGCCATGTCCGAACGTGTTATAGTATATTTATTACGCTTATCAGATTCAATTTGGTCGAATATTATGAAATCATCACATTAATTATTAAAGCATATTTCATGTTCAAAAATTTTTTTTTTATTGTTCTCGTACGGTAGCCAGAATGAAAGAACGAATTGAACAAAAATGTTAACGAGTGGAAATCACAGAGTAGAAAATGGTAGTCATAGAAAATCGTGGAAAAGCAACGATTCCTAAATACCCTCACCTCCGTAGAAACTAGCATTTTAGTCACGGCTACCGCCAAGAAATTCACAAACGTTTTCTGCACCAGTCCGTGATTATCAGAACTGGGTCGCCTTACCAGAAGCAAAAACTATCTACCCTTTTATCTGGATTTTATGACGCCAGTCCCGAGGAGATTGTAAGAAACTCCTTTTGTCTCCAAGAAAATTACCCCCAGTAGTTTCGAGATGGGAAGGGATGTGTGCATGTAATGTTGTTACTGCACTGGGGACAAGTGCAGGTTAGATAACATAACTCCAACTTAGAATTATACTCTTCACACATAAATATGTCCACCCTGATGATCTTTACAGGACTTCCACATGAAGAGACGAGAACTATTGGAATTTAATACCCTTAGAAAATATCCAGGAAGACTCTGTAGGATATAAATGTGGCATAAAATCGAATCAGAAAATGTTTTTATTTCAAGTTAAAGTATACCCAATACACATTTTTAATTAAATTACATTTCATATCACTTTATGGTGTATTGATTCCGGAAACATCCTATAAAAAGTTGCGGTTAGTTTCGGAATTGATTTTTTTGTGTAAGAAATATCAAATGCAATGCATTAACAAACTGCTTCCTTCGAATGTCGTCTACATATCAATTGTAACACTGGTAACTGTAGAAGATGACATATTCCAAAGAGATTATATTTTGAAAGAATATATTTTCTTAGTAAATTATAGTAAGGAAATCGATAACTGAGTGAAATACCTCTAGTATCTACACAAAATTGAATCGCATTCAAGAAGACCTCGCTCACATTTTCCAAAGAGATGAAATATTTGGGCTTAATAATGGACCTAAAAATGATATAGAACAGCTTACTCAACCATCATATTATCTGCAAGCTGCAGAGTCTTTGGTACGACTTGGGGTCTGAAACCGAAATTGATCTACTTCACTTCACTTGATCACTTACTCATCAGTTACTAGGGTTACCTCATTCTAAAACAAGGATAGCAACAACAGATTCCCCGAGCAGCAGTGTCTTGTTAGGGTCTGAATTTCAATAAATTGACCTACTAACAAAATTATTATATCCATTCTTCCTAAGGCTGGATGGAAACAATGTTATATCAAAGTTTTCTGAAAATATACTTCTTTGATTTATTACCCGAATGATAATGGATTTAATTCACTGTCACAACTACATTGTTTATTTTCTGGCAACATAAAGTTTCGAAGTGTCGAACTTGAGAAATATAACATCAAACATGTTGTTATTACTTATCAATTCCACTAAATATAGGCTTATCTAGTACTTAGAGCATTTTCTTACCACTTGGGCCAACCATTTTATGAATTGTAGTAAAATGATGCGTATGAGGGTGGGTGAATAATATTTATAAAACGAATGATACGACACTGAGTTATTCACCAGTAAAATCTAGTGTTCTGGTCACCATTTTTAAATCGTTCCTTACACATTTCACAGCGTATCATCGTCCTTTAAATTCGATTTGAACAGAATAGACAAGGTTTTTGAGTAAAATCCTATTAAAATGTTCACACAAAAATGGAAATATGCCGTTTAATGAACCATCAAACAAAATTTGATTTGAAAAAGAGACCTTTCGCGCTGTCACTGTCAGCGTTCGGTCGATTACCGGTTGAACGAAATAAGCGGTATTAGCGCATTCACCAAAAATACCGCAATCTCAAGAAAGACGAGCCATCCATAAACCACCTAAATATAAATGAAGCATGTATTATATGACGAACATTGGATACATAGCTCTTGATACACTCATATGACTCATATAAGTACTAACAGAAGGATAAATATATTTGGGAACCTTGACAAATTGTGGTCTTGGGATGATTATCACTTTCAAATGTTACAATGCGGCAACCTCTGTGGGAGAAAAAACATATGAATATGAATTTCATGTTGGCTTCAGGCAATTCGGGGTGTTACTATTCTAGTGGGTTTGTTGTTCGGAGATTGTGTCTTACTGCAGCATTAGGAAGATTTTGGAAAACATTTCCTTGGAATGCATATCTAATTCGACAGATTTTATGCCAGTTGGGTACGACTACGAAATGCAGTTTGATGTGGTTATAAACAACGACCTAATAAGCACAAAGAACATACCTCATCTACAACAGTAGGCTTGGCACTCTGATGGATCCAAGATGGATGATAGGGCTAGAGTGAGCATTTATAGGGCCAAATTTCAGGCTCTCAAATGTCCTCTTGGTAACATTCCAACCATCTTTTGAACAGAAGTACATGCATGCTAAATATGTGCCCAGGACTGCCTCGAAATGGACCATGGTAGATATCTAAATCAGATAGCCAAGCGGCACTAAAAGCTCTGAAGTCGTACACTTATGAGTCTAAGCTGATTTGGGATAAACAATCCATATGACAACTAGCAGCAAACAACCAGGTCACTTTGATGTGGCGGGTGTCAGGTCACAAGGGAGTAAGGGCGCAGGATTTGCTGGACTACTGTCAAGACCAGAGGTCTACCTCATTTCAAATTATATCAAGGTTCGTTCCACTGTTCTCATACCATCAGCCTTGTAAAAAGATAAAATGGTATGTATCTGTACGTCGAAGAACTTGATACAAATAAAATCATTTTGTTTTCGAATGAGATGATGAATAAATCGGCAATTCAGATGCTATTTAACAAATGCAATGTGGCGAACTCGATTACAAACTTCAATAGTCTGAACACAACCCTGTTAAACCCTCACACGATTTTACGGCTGGATGGGTCTGGTGTTAGACAAAACACTACAAATAGGACTTTCTCTAATTGGCATTCGGCATGCTAGACTGAAGCATTTATTTAAATTGAGTGGATAGCTGGAATTTGATTATAAACTTCTGGTGACTCGGTGTTCAACATCATTTTATGGGTACATGAAGTTCTAACGAAACATCATAATATATTCATCATCATATATTCATATTCATGGCCCCCTAAGTAAATGCCCCCTAAGTAAATGCCCTCTACTCCCATTTACAGAGCTGACAACGCTTATTGGCCCAGACAGGAAGAGGCCAGAGATGTCGTTACTCTTCTCGATGAATTTTCGTGAACTCATTCTTTTATTTATATCTTGAATACACGAAGGTAAAACCTATAATGTTCACGGAAAATCGTGCATTCAGTAGAAGGATATATATTGGAAGAGAAAATAGGTACTGAAATTGTTCTTATAAGTGTGAAGGTGAAGGAAAACTTAACTGTCTAACAAGTTCCACAACTTCGCTGTCCGATAATAAAATGAATTCCGTCAGGAAAAAGTTTCGCAGGACTCGAAAATGACAATAAAAATGTGTCTGCCTGCTCTGGATAGTGGATAGAATCCAGGATTTCCAACATATGTTGGGGAACTGAACCCTCAAAATGCGAACAATACTACTTGACAGGTCAATTTTGTGCTTTTCGGATCATGAGAAGGTATTGAGGATCAAAGAACTCTTGGCACATAAGAAAAAATTGACGAACATGATCTTCACTATTAGGGCTATGGTTGATAAGCTCTGGAAGTTCCGGACTAATTTCAGTAAACATTGACTTCAAATGTCGAAAATTTTGCGGAATATTGCAATTGTCTTTGATCACTACTCTACGGGTACTAACATACTTATATGTATATATGTATATAGTGGCCTACTAATTTCGTTCGAATAAACGTTAGTTCTTGGTTCAATTATAGGCTCATTTACGTCGATGTTAGGTTAGACGTTCCCGTAAAAAGAAACAAACGATTATTCTAATGTTTATGGCTATTCAGAGATGAACTTGGGATCTATAATTCAGTAGATCTATATTAACCTCGAAACAAGTCAAGGAAAATAATTAGAATCATTGATATGCCTCAAATTACTCAACCTGCAATATCCTGTATACGAAAACGACTCATCCTAATGTGAATTGGAATTGCCAAGCCAAGAGCTTATCGATCTGATTTCTCATCAGCTGTTCGACCAATTATTACATGCATTTTATAGCATAATTGTGGATCGATGCAAAATCTATCGACAGTAACGGGACTATCAAGTGTGATTTCCAAGTTGCTCAGCTATAATATAGCCAATAATAATTATCCATGAGACTCATGATATATAGAATGGATACATATACATGGATTCAGGGTGATAATAGGTATATACAGATTACAGATTACTGCGTTATTTCACATTTCACAAAATAAATTTGAGTAGATACAAAAGTTGTATGGTTTCATTCGACCTCTTTAGGGATTGTGTTATTCATCAAAAAAGCGAAGAGACTCAGTTATTTATTTTTTATACGGGGCATCCTGTATATCAATGCATTTTCGCATTAAATTTCTGAAATAACAGAAGTTGATAGTTTTGGAATTATGAACACTTACAAATTATAATTTTGATTATACTTTTGTACCAGCTTAGTGAGGAAACCATAATAAACACGATTTATTTCACTATCCTATCCCAACTTTTTGAAACCTATCTAATGTCAACTGCTGATGGGCACAGCTCAAGCTGAGATGGTACGAAAGTAGTTCTAAAAGTAGTCAAAATAAGAATTCACGTGTGTTCATGATTCCAAATCTATCAACTCTTGTGATACGATACCATTCATCATTCAATGAGGAATCCGAAAATACAATAATAAAACTTTATATTTTAATATGAAAAATAAAGAAGTTACAGGGGTAACGATTAACTTTTGGTCCTCACTGTATATATGGCATAATATAAGAATTTGAGAATTATGAGGTTTGTGTTTTCCTCACCAGCACAATTCCAATCAAATTTACAATAATTTTTCCTCAACGTACACGCGCGAATATATTTTTTATTGGGCGAAATCATTTCAGAATTCCATTGAATGTTTCCTCAAAGGAACAAAAGGACTCCATTAACGATTACAAAGTGATTGCGGTCGAACCATTCAAACAATGTTATAATGCCAGCAATTTCGACAACTCCTCTGGTGACAATAATTGATGAAGCCATTGTTCACGCGATATGGATCAAAACCTAGTTCGTCTACGCTTACCAAGATTTTTTATACAATTTGTCTCACCATAAATTTTTTCGTCTCTTGTCATTGAAGCACACCCGCGTATCTTCCGGAATCACCGAGGTTAAATCGTCAAATTAGCAGAGTATGTAAGGTACACTTTGCTTTTCAAATAACTCCGTGAACATAATAGTGGTGTCAATACCAGAGATCTTGCTGGCCAATCGACAGCCAATCCAACAATTAGAAAATGCAATATCAATACACGAGCGCCTCGATAATAATGGGAAAGGTACTCCATATTGTTCAAACCAAATTGATTTATTCTAAAGGCGGGGATTCGTATTATCAGGAAAAAGTCTAGCTAGATTATAGAAAGTAGGGGCTATGTGCAGCTTCTCAAGCACCTCGACCTATCAGATCTTTTGTGTATATCCCTCAATCTATTCCAGATCCGGGATTGCGAGACTCCGTATCAGTTTCCTGGGAGGTAATTTACTGTCGTCGAAGGGCTTCGAGAATGATCTCTCCAGGAAATTGAGCCTCTTGTAGAAAAGCGAATGTTCTGCGGTGCCCCGTGAATAGTCCCGTCACCAGTTTCAAGTCTCTCTTGCCAACCCGAGAAGCTTTCAGCATGTGGCGAAAGGCTCACTAGACTTTTCGCTTGTCTTTAACCTGGGACTTTATTCCAGTGAGATTTCATTCTATCTATTTTCCAGCTTCGAACCTCTTCTCTTAAGTGGCATTTGAAAAATGTGTATTTGCCCCTTCTTTAGCAAGGCTTCCCCGTTGCGTCTTATTTCCCATATCAAAATGACGGTTGTTTGCTGCCAGTTTTCTCAGGGATTGTTTACAGTTCAAGTCAGTTTAGATTCACAAGTGTATAACTTCAGAGTTTCAAGTGCTGCTTGGCTATCTCATTCAGATTTCTGCCCTTCGGGTGTCCCTTTCGAGGCACTCCTTGGCACATATCTCTATAGCATTTTCTTCGGCTTGAAAGATAGTTAGGGTGGTACCGATGGGTTTTGCTTGTAACGCCTACCCCAGCCCTTTTCATCCATCTTGGATCCATCAGTGTACCATACACTGAGGCATCCTTTGCTACAGTCTGTGAAGATTTGGTGTTTTTTAGAAGCTGTACCTAACAGGCATGCTATCTGTCGGCTTAGACATGGATTCTAGTAAATATTTTCCAAAATCTTCAAATGTCCAATCCGATTTCCTGCTAGGAGATTGTCTGGCTAAATCTGAAGGCACTGACTTCTGATTATTTCATCACGCATAGGTGCAATAGTGGAAGGTTCAGCATCACCTCTTAGGCTAAAATAGGGCACATGAATATAGTCCCTGTGATTCCCAGACAAGCAAGAGTCTAGCTAATTCTGGAATCAACTCTAGTACTCACAATGCCCAGTATAGCCTTTACCTCGAAAAAATTAGGTCGATTAATTTTATTATCATTGATTCATGTTCCTGACACATTTATTCTGCGTATATATGTGTCCATAATCCAATATGGATATAGCACTGAGATATCCACATCAACCCAACTGCGAACAGTTTATGCCATCCAACAAATCAGGGCGCCTAAAAATTCATTGTCAATGTATATTCATCAGCGCCAGGGAAAAAATGAGACTTTCGCGTTTATGGACTCCATGAATCCACAGCGTGAACAATGAGCTATAGCTCTCATAAGGCCCTCGAAATGCGTTTCTAGAGTCAAGTTAGCCCGATAAGACATAAATTGGGCCACTGGGGGCTGTAGGAACACGATTAATAATAAGGGGGTAACCTCAGCCTACAGTTATATCACTCCTGACACACTATAAAAAGAGTTTCATAATCCCTAGAAATTAATCTACGGCATTAAAACAGCTTGGGGTTGGGAGCACCTTTCAGAAATTAGCGGCTTAATGAAGCTTTAAATTCAAACTAGAGAGGCCATCGGAGTGTGCCGAAGGCAGAACAACTTCGAAAGCGAGTTGCAAACTCTCCTAATAACTCAACGGTGCCTTCCTTTTTAACATGGTGGTCATGAATAACAGGTGTCATTAGGGGGTTGAATTTAGCTATTAAATTTTTCAAAATTCACTTAGGTAATAGATGAGTGTTGAAACAATCTTCATTCCAATGAAGTCTATAGTAGATAGAAATAAGTATCATTGAATTGATTTGATTACAAAGATTCGAATAAGAAGAATACCTACCTGGGTATTGCTAGCTTTTTTTTCGAAGGTGGTTGAAATCCTTTATGGACATCATATATGTCTAATCCCCCATATGATAGTGTGCGAATCCCTGATCTCAGTCAGGTTCACCCACTAAACACTCCACCCCTACGAAATCTCGTCTGACCAAAGTCTCCAATGACACTTAGGCCTAATGGCCCATTGTATCTTGCCTAGCTATCGTCATATTGTACCCACTTTAGTCTCTCAGTACCTTGTACAAGTTTGTACAAGTCCTTCACTGGTTGCTCGAAAATAGTCTGCCTTCTGCGATCCAATGCCTCACATTTGCATAATATGTCATACTGTTTCTGGTTCCTTTCCGCATAGTCTGCAATTTGGGTCGCCATTATACCGTCCCATCCTGGTAAGGGCGCGTAGCCGGTCATGAGTCCTATGACAAATTTTATCTGCTCTCTGTTCATGTTTAGCAGATCTGCAGTTCGTCTGTGGCATGGTTCCTCAATGTACTGTTTCCCATGTATATTCCCTGGAATATTTCTCCAGTGATATTTATGTTTTTCCCGAATCTAGTCTCTTACAGACGCTCGTGCTGTACGCTTGGGAACTCCTAGAATCTGTCCTGGATCTGGCTCATTATCTGACCCTCTTCTTGCAAGTTCGTTAGTTTTCTCATTGCCAGCAATCCCCTGATGTCCTAGCAGTCCTTGCACCCAGGTAAGCTTGACGCTGTTCCGGTTTGCCAGCGTTTTCAGTTCTTTCTTGCAATCGAATACCAGTCGCGACGTCACTTCCTTGCTTCTCATTGCCTTAAGTGTCGCTTGACTGTCTGACATTACTTGGATCTGCTCATGTTATTCTCCTCTATACGCATCGAAGAATTGCATATACCTCTGCTTGAAAAACAGGGGTGTTTTCCCAATGAAGAAGCTTGGTCTCCGGGTTTTTTCGAGTATACTCCTGCTCCTGTCCCATCTGTAGTCTTTTATCCGTCTGTATACCAGATCTTTCTCTGCAATATATGGTGCTGAGCTCCGTGTTACTCCATTCAGTTCTATCTGGTATGGACACCCTGAATGTGGTATTGAATGTATATCGTTTGGGAATGTGATGGGTTATCATGTTAAGTGTGTCCTTGTTCACCATTCTTACGATGTTCATGTGCCCTGTTCCTATGTTACCATCGTCCAGTGTATTTTGTAGTCTGAAGGCACCAAGCCTCGCCTCCCCCTGTATCACTAGGTGAAGGGGAGGCAAATCCAGTAGTGTCCCCATGGCTGCAGTAGTCGTTGATTTAGTTGATTTCATAGCCCCTGTGATTTCTTAGCAGGCAAGACTTTGTACCTTGCTCAGTCTTGTTTGGAGTATAAACTCTACCAATTGCACAATATCAATCATTAGATGTCCGAAACTTGGATTTCTGTTTCGTGTCTAGAATTACTTTTCACCTCAACAGCTCATCATGTTGGTTGCGGTGTTCCCGAAATTATACTGGCTGATCAAACTCAAGTCGGCACTATTGCTAACTTCTTCATTATTGAAGATACGAGGTCTGTTGATTTAGAGAACCAGTAGTATAGGTATTTATTCTCCTAATAATCGTGGTGCTCACCAAAAAACAATTGAAAATCGCGTTTTCGATTTTTTTTTTCAATTGGATATTTCGATTTCAATCGAGTTATGCGACTTTTTAATTCAACCGAAATGTGTATTATTTTGTTTAATTTCTCAATGTCATGACATAAAATGCTCAACTCCGTTATTTGCGGCTTCATGATGAAATTAATAATAACCATTTATGTTCCGGACGTAGTTGACAATCGATTGAAATCGAAATATACAAAGTGTCCTATTGAAAAAATGTTTAGAACCACATTTATCAGCGGAGAAAATACCACTATAGTTCTCTAATTCGACCGACCTCGTATCTTCAATAATAAAGATGTTGATGGCAACGGTGCCGACTTGAGTTTGATCAGCCTGTATACAATAAAAGTAAGCTCAGAATCATTATATAAATAATATAACAGAAGAATATAGTGCGAAGAACAAATATTCAATAAATAATTAATATAGAATGTGAAGGTACACCTCATTTATTGATACTATTGAAGATGATTTCTCCTTCAAGTTTATCAATACATAATTGAAATCTGTAAATTTCTAGAATGAAAACACATCCGACTTCATCAAATATTCACTAGCTATATGGGAATGGCAATCAACTCCTCGGCTGAAGATTGCCGCATTATGCGAATACGTGCGTAGAGCTATGACTCATGGCCAAAGTTATAACTTCCGAAGTTGCTCTAAAGTTCGAATGGGTTTTCTAGCTTCCAAAAACAGGACCCGACAGGAATTATGAGATCTGAGTTGAGACGATCGCCCTGAATCCAGCATGGAGTGCTAAGGGAGTGACAAGAAACGAATTCCATGGGTAGTGCAAGATTGTGGATAAAAAATAATGGTCATTGGATAGGTAATAGCCGATAGAATATTATGAAACAAGTTTTATAAGGCATGATACTATAAATGGTATTACTAAGTCAGAGATATCATCTTTTTTTGAAGGGTCTGTTCTACTAAAAAGAAGAGTATCAAACAAGTGTTTACTTGAGAACTGTGACAAATATATACAAGAAGTTATCAAGCAAAGTGATTGATGGGATTCGCCTTCTGACCATTATAGAGGACAGGCGGCATCCTCGAGGTTAAAAGTCAAGTAAATGTTTTATGTGAATGTTCATACTGAAATATGCGAAATTCAATGGAAATATCCGTATAAATGTGAAGTTTAGTGAAAATTGGTGAATTATATCTGGTCCTTTTGTCTCTACGCCAGTACCCAGGCCGGATGACATTTGATGACAACGGATGTGTCGGATAAGGGGCGGGCCATACCCGTATTGAAAGTTCATAAGATGTATTTCTGGAGATTTGGAGATAGTGATAATGGACAGAATCTTCAAGGGGTATAAGATAGTCGAACTTTGTGGTGGGCCTCATTGAGGTTATGTAATAAAATATTGCGTGTACTTGGCTGGATAGTCCTGGTAACTTAGGCAATTCAAATCGAAACGAAGAAGAAGAAATGATTGATGATTCAATAGAAATTATATAAATGATGTTTTATATAATGAAGGATGTTTTATTTGAAATATCAGAGTTGCTATTATTGAAAATATTTTAGATATAGCAGGTACATATAGCGTACACCCTAATTTTTAGAATGATTCGTTTTATGTTCGCCAGAAACATCTAATGAACGAACCACCCTATATTTCACTATAGATGAATAATTTTTGAACATCATTATAATTTGGTGGTGATTTGATTGAGAAGATAATTAATATATGTTTCGGACATCTTCTGACTATTTCCACGTTAACCAAATAGTCCCAGATTATCCAGATTGCCTGAATTGTAGATCGTCCCTTCAAGAATCCAAACTGAGAATTCACCATGGAAACTCAGTAATGTTTTAATTCAAAACACTTATTTTCAACATTCAAATTCATAAGGAAATTCTTCACTACAATTATACCATTATGCATCTAATCAATTATTTTATCACTCAATCCATATATATTTCAATCTGAACTATTTGATGAATCTATAATTATTGTGTGTTTTTATCAAGATTTATCAGATTCCAATGTTCTAATACTTTACTCGCTTCAGATACCTACTTCACCTATTTTATTAGAATGTTCTCCTGTTAATTGCAATTTCTTTTGAAAAGTCGATGTCGTTTATTATGTTGTGCAACCTCTTCTACAATTTCAATTCATTCGGAGAAAGGAAATAGCCTTTCTGAATCAATCGGCTAGAGATTTATTCAGGAGTGTTTCTTTCTTCGCCGCTTGGTGTCGCCGTCTCCATACACCGCTTGGGTGACGGCTCACTGCTATCAAATATGCGTTGATGCTTCCATCGATTCAGACCTCCCCTCGTGAGGAGTTCTCAGGATATCTACTCGGTTGACTACCCTGTACTGATGAGGGCCAATTAGCTCGAAACCGGTCTACAGGTTGTCAGGCGTGTGTGTCTTGTTGGGAGCATGAACGCATGTTCGAAGAAAGAAATATTTGCATTTTTATTCATTTATATGAACTGATGCATAGACTACGAGTAGATATAATTCAATATTCTACGTGGTATTTGCCAGGAATGAAGTTGTTTTCTGCTCGTTTTTTACCTTTTGTATCTTAGATTATTCTAATTAATGTTGTGGAGATGACTTGATTCGTTTTTCCTCTTTTCAATTTTTTTAGTTAATATGTTCGATACTGCATATAAGACCGAATCGTTCTCATATCTTTTGTGAATTCTAGGGCGGACTGCACTCAGGAAGTAGTCTTTCCATCTTGGAATGGACACTTTCAATTATGGAAAGACGGTCCTGCGTGAAATGATGACGCGCGTTTTGCCCCGAAATTTGTTTGGGGTATGTACTTTAGGAGATGAAAAACTACGCTTTGTATGCTGAATTGGCTTGGAATGCATCTAGTATTGGAAGGAGGTAGTTTTCAAACTTCGGCTCTTCATTTGCTGCCCATCCCACCCCAAATTTATTTTGATAATGAACCAGCCAGTATTCAAAGATATCGCAGACGAATTGGAGATGTTGTTGGGTCAGCCTTTTGTTGTTCTACCTGGTATACTATATAATCATCGCATGAAGAGCCATATGAAAACGTCACCGACTCCGAAAATTAGGTTTTCATTTTATATGCAGTAGAGGTTTTTTTTGAGTTTGATATTATGTATTTTAGTACCTATTAGCCTCGCTATATAAGTTTGGGTAAGTCACTTCGGCAGGAAAAATAATTTGCTTCGTAGAATCTAGCTGAATTCCATGTTTTCCATAGGTTTTTAGTGAGCATGAAAGTTGAAAACATGGTGCAAACTGTTCCTGAAGCGTCTGGACAGAATTGAATATTAAGGTCTCATCGAAATTTCGTCCAATTTGCGAATTTAGGATCGGTCATACCTTCGTAATTACATCATAGATCTGTTAACAAAGTAGTAATAAGGTAAGGTAAGTAATGATCCGGACGTTCCAAGTAGTTAGGCAAGTTACAAACGTTTGTATGATAACAAAAATGCATTTAGATTTTTAGAAAATATGATAATGATGGAATTTCACCTTAAATCCGATACCAAATACTATACATAATAATATGTTATAATTCTGAACGTTAGCTCTTCGTTTCAGGAATAGGGTATCAAAATAAAAAAATTCAGGACAGTTCAACAACACAGAATGTATCTATTCATTTCACAATTTCCAAAGTTATACTTTGAAAATATAGGACAGGAAGGTTCGGGACTTTGGATAACATATATTATAATAATGTCATGGAATCTAGTTTTATTAACAGTAGTCTAACCAAAGGACATATTGATAATTATTCGAAAGAATTTTATAGCAGATTTCGAAAGGTTGTTGCCTATAAGCAACTAGGTTGAGAAAGTTGTTGAAACATTTTTGAGCATTTATCAACGTTCGAGGGTTATTCGGATAGAAATTTTTTTGCTGATTCATACTTTCTAACATTGCAAAAGTCCATAAGCGCTTCCCATAAAAATTGTTCACTGTAAACAGTTTGCTTTGGTATATTTGATTCGATAATTTCATTAATATTGTCATTACAACCAAATGTATTGTATGTATTCATATGTATAGGTAATGTTGATTTGATTGGTTGTATTCAATCAGACGACCACGAATTAACTGATTTCATTGGATTTCTACTTGAGCAAATAATTTTCAGAGGAATAGATGAAATTTAATTATTCGATTTGGAAAAATCGTGAAAAACAGTTCGTGAAAACATGTTTCAGTCTCTGTATGACATCATGCTAACAAGGAAATAATTTCAATAAAAACTCTCATGACACAACAGACATAGGAAATCTGAAAAATTTAAATGATTCTGATTAAACACTTCATTATAAACTCACATTCGTATTTGTGGTAGTTTCAACCATGGACGCCGAATTCGTTTGATTCCGAAGTAGACAAAATATTTCAATTGAAATAGTAGGAAGGGGAGAACCCTACTGATATCTCAACCATCGAAACCCTAAAATTGTATTCCGCTTACTCACAACTAGGCATTCTGCTAGGTCTCGTCGTTCTCAAAAAATATCTCCCATTCAATAAAAAAATGTAAATAAGCTGCCTAATTTATATAAACTTCTATTTGAACTTGGAATATTTTCCTCGAACTGATAGAAATCTGAGTCCAAGAAAGGCTCTTCTAAAGTAATAGAGAAAGCAATTAACATCGAACTCATCAAATATCTGGAGAGATCAAAAATCGACCAACAAATCCAACAATATGGCTCTCGTTTCCAGAGATCAACTAGAGATTTACTTGCCTTACGATCGATACACAAATAGCGAGACGTCCATCGAAAAACACGGGAAGTCTGTGGTTGTAGCATTGAATATCTAAAAAGCATTTGACCCGGTTTGGCATGAGGGCCTTCTCAGAAAACTTCCGTCATACGGTTTTTCATCACAAATGTGTCGTTTACTATGGAGTTTTCTCTTGAATATATCACCCGATGTCACAATCTCTTGAAGGCGACATCCTGTTCCGTCTACAACTTCGACGGGTAGTACACTACGAATTCCTCTCTAGAGTCCCTTTATCTTCCAATGAAACCAAATAAGCAAGGCGGAGATGCTGGTAAGTGGAGATCTGGCTAATATCTTGAAATCGGCGACTTTGGTTCCAACTTTTTATTATAGCTGCAATTTTTCCCTGGTATTGATAAATTACAACTCTATCAACCTATACCTAAAGGAATTGAAATATGGGGAGGTTCGATCATATTGTTTTTTTTTTTAACTATGTAGGTAGGTATTTACCAAGCTATTTAGCCCCTTTCTTTTGTATGCAAAGTGTAGCACTCTTCTACACCTCGTGTATTTTGCACCACTTTTGAGCATTCGTTTCGTGAGGTGTGAATACACCACCTATACCAGTTCAGTTTATCTCCACCTAGTCCGAACCTAGTGTGAAATACACTCGAAATTAATTTAAAAATTGTGTGGTTAGGTCACATGTTAACAAGCTAAACAAAATCCATCATGAGAACTTCAAATCGATGCTAAATGGGTATAATCTTGATGGTGAAATTAAATTCAAAATTTGCGATGAAATAGTCACTATGGAAGAGGTTGATGAATTGATTTCATTCTTTTAAAAAATGGTGATGGTCATTGAATAGATGGTGTGTGGACTCATATCCGGTATGAAGATTTGTTGATGATTGATTTATCTTCAGATGATGAATTCACCATTCAATTATAAGAAACTATGTATATTATAAAATATCAATCAACAATCACAAATAACCATAGATTTAATATGCTTACGCTAGATCCGGTATCCAGGTTATTTGTTTGGAGGTCCGGGGGGCTTGAAAGTACTAAGCCATTGATTGGTCGTTTTAATTGTTGACCATACAAATGTGTTGTACCACGTGATCATAGTACCTACTTTCTTGCAGACCCCTCTGATACCCAACAAATGATACATGATGCCGGATCTAGCGTTATAAGATCTAAGTATGCAAATAACATAAAAAATGGACGTGACTGTTCAATTTCTCATTAGTCAGAATATCATTAGGATAACTGCACTGAAAATCAGCTGATTTCGAGTGTGGTGTAGATTACACGACACCGAAAAGCAGACGAGAGAACCTTTTTTAAACCATAGTGTGCATGAATGTATCAACAAATTTTTAGTTTTGGCTGACTGCAATGCGTGACATTGACAGACGAAAATATAGTTCAGTGTTGAAGTGTAGGGGAGACTGATTGGACCTCTCAGAGATGGATAGATATTGACTGGTAAATTCACTTCCTATCCTGTGACTATAGTCCCAAATCTCTTGATAGCTAGGTAAATTTTGCTAAGTGAAGTCGCGATTTCAATCAAATTTACAGGTTGCTGCAGGTGTCAATACGAAAGTATAAATATTCGATTCTGAGGGACATTTGATTGTTTCTACCAATTCAATGGAGCCATTTTTCAATGAGTTCGATGCGAATATGTACCGAACGTGATTGAAACAAAATTTTTCAAATATCTTTCGACGGCAGCGCCTCTATTGTTGTATGGGATAACCCCACGTAACGAGCTGAAATTAAATTGTTTCAAATCAAGAATTTTTCTGCTGAAACAGTTGAAGAGTCGCGCCACCAGGTCTTATTTTCATCCTTGACCTCTCTATATTTTAATTCAAGTTGTTAGCATCGGTGAGCATATGAAGGAGTAATTCTGACTAGGTAATCGAAATTCCGTGGTCTCAACAAATTCAATAAGCGAGTTTCCACAGATGACGTCGACCAACATTTTCAGGTGAATTTCATGACTTCCGATTATGCCGGAATATCCACGCACCCGGATTATTCCCCCTACATGGCATGAAATCGGTTGTTGTTGCCTTTGGCTCTCTCTGGTCGTTGGCATTCATTCGTATTTCGTAATTCGTACAGCGTTGGCACTCGTTCAAAATACGTGACGTTGTAAATTGGATTCTTTGCTTCCCCCTCTCTTCCGTAGCACCATCAATCACCGAGAATTAATGCATATTTATGGAAAAAAGGTGCGTGCTCTCGGCGGAAAAGTCATATAACAATGGGCAATCGTGCTGTCAATTTCGAACACGTAGGTACTGGGGTGTCCCTGAAGGCGTCCCAGAGTTTGATTGTTTTCCTTTCAGCCTTTATGGCTTGGGGAAAACTTCGAGATTATCATAATGACCTCATCGAAATTTGAAAAAACTTGACCTCATTATGTGACTAAATGGCGGTAGGTAGCTTTCAAGTTCAATCTTCATGGTTTTCGTCTTATAGAACGCGATTCAAAACTTGGCTGTGTAATATTTTTTCTATGACTGTCACGAAATACCTTCATCGTATGTTCAATGATGATTTCTAAATGTAGTACATTGTAATACTCATTTTCATTGTGCACTAGTTGCCCAGCAAGTAGTGCACAATGTTTGAAAAACGCACGGGTAAATCGCCGTAACCAGGTAACATTGCCGTAACCATACAGACAACATTAGTGATAGAACGAAATTATGATATATTATTGTCATGTTGTTGTTTTTTACTTACACTGTATATTATAGCAGTCGTAGAAAAATTATAGTGTAAAACTCGCACGGAATGACCATTTCCTACTCGTATGCTAAATGATTCTATGAATTGTCTCTGACAGCTTCATATACAGGGTCCGCCACCTGAAGCTTGATTCAATACAGGGTGTTTCAGATAAAGCGCCCGGAAACCAGTTTTCAATTGACGACCCTTTCAAGGTGTGTAATTTTTCTTCTTAATTCAAGCTTGATTTTTCCAAAATAGGTTGGAAATAACTTCAATTTGACGCCCTGCTATCTCTAAAATTGACCATCAAGTTATCGTCTAGCAGTATACTAAAAGAGAGATTATGAGCCCTAACACTTGAATTTGATCAAAAAACATATTCGTACTGAAATAAACGAATAGGAAAACGAAACGAAGCAAACGGAACATAACAAAAAATAATAAGGGAGGATTACCCTTATATCGTCAATTCTGAATTTCATTTGTGTAAATCTATCGCTCAAAATGTTGGAGTTTGTGCAACGATCGATATCTCCATGTACATGTTTTTATACAGTTGTTGTAGAATTGTGAATCAGTTTGTTTATAACAACGTCTTGTTATTGTAATTTGGAGTATTGTCAATATATTCTTCTACAAGAAGTACCCTAGTTTAGTCCACATAATCTATCAAATGTAATACGATAAAACTAGCTCAGAAATTACCCAAACCCAAACATCCAAGAAAAAAGTTGATTTTGGCGTTAAATTGATCCGTCTACTAACACGTAGTAAAAAGTTACACCTCACCGAGCATCGGGTTTGGGTGGGGAGATGATGGAAAGGTGAAAATTTTAGTTTTTTTGCAGTTTTTTGCCTATAACTTGAAAACTATGAGATTTAGCTCAAAAGTCATTGTCTACGAAAATGATATACATTGAATTCTGAAGATAAAAATTATGAAAAAACTTTTCATTAAATGAACGGTTACGGAGATATGGAGTTCAGCAAAAAAGCTGCAAATAATTATGAAATTCGAAAATTTCTGTAACGTTCTGATGGTTACATATCGAGAGTGGAGAAGATGGCGTAGTGTGTTTTGAAACATTGTAAGGAAAAAGGAGGTCCATCAATTCACCTGAGCAGAAGGGCAATTGACAAAATCATTGGGTGCAGTGAAATTTGGATGGATGAAGTGAAAAAAAAGTTTATAATTGATGCCTCGCTTCTAGTGCATAGTAAATGTCGACAATCGTATATATTACGTCCAAAACCACCTGAACAGGAAGCGGACTCATCAGCAAAAATACCTCGCGTAAAATTCGATTTCAAAACCTCATGTTATCTGTGTAATCACATGTGTGTAGATATATCTAAGTGGAGGACTCAGGCTCAAAAAAGTTGGAGTTTATTGGCGAGAATTGATGTTGTTGACACAATTCGAGATGCAGCAGCCAACAGAAATGATAGCTGGGGCAATGATGTGTGTTTGAGGCTATCCCAAGTGATAGATTTAGTCAGTTCTGATGGGAAATACCACTGGTACTGGTACGTCAAAACCCAAAAAAATAAACAGATGAACTGAATCCTAACCTTGAGCCTTACAGTGACATTCATTTGAAAATGAAACTGATTCAGAATTATGGTAGTAGTTTACATTTTGCAGAAACGTCTGGAAAAAGGAATGTGCTTTGTTTTACCGGAACAGCGTCTATAGTATTTTATCAGACAACTGGTATGACAACAGGAATAGGGAAGATGATGAGAAGTAATTGAAGTACTCAAAGCTGTAGCTGCTATCATTTGCCGCCAGCTGAAGTCATGAGTTCACGACTGTTCGCATTTTCCAACTATCGAAAAGATTGTTGATATGTGCAGCAATTGCTCAGGAATTGGTTGCATCAACATGGAGCTCCTCCTACATGAAGACGCATTGATAACGAAGGAAACAGATGAAGTGATATTTCTTGCCGTAACCATCATGTTCTCAATAATATCAAAAAATATTATTGAGAACATTGAAAATTTGAATTATTTTTCCTTTCGCATACTCGGAAGTGCAGTTTATTCCAATACGCATGCGAAAATGCGATTTCATAATTTTTTGCATCCTTTCTGCCAAACTGGGTAATGATATGTAATTTTTCCCCCTCCATACCTCCGTAACCATTCAGTTAACAAAAAATTTGAGGGGAACCTCAAGAATTCAATATAGATCATTTTTGTATGGAATAACCTTTGCGCTAAACCTAATAGTTCCCAATATTGCGAAATATGAAAAGTGAAATTTTCCGTCTTTCCACCCTCCCCCCACCCAAACCCGACGCTCGGTAGGGTGTCACTTTTTACCACGTGCTAAGGGGAGTAGACTGAACAATTTGGCGCAGAAAGCAACTTTTTTTGTTGATGTTTGGTTTCAGGTCTACTTTTATCGTACTAATTATGTTGAATAAATATTTTTATTTCTTGTGGCTATAAAACGATGCCTTCAAATACTCAACTACGTTCAATTAAAGAAGTCTTTCAAGTTTATTGGCAATGCATCTATATGCATATATATAGATATCTTGTAACTTGATGTAGCTACCCATTGGGATGAAAACATACACCTAGGATCGATGAAACGCTGCTATTACTAAAAATGTGAAACGTTTATTGAATTTTGCTCATATTTCATTGATGAACGTCTTGAAACGGCGCAAATTCCATGCATAAATGCGGATAAAAGGAATTCCTCTTGTATATGAAGAGAATTGTCGCTACCTGTTGATGATATAGTATCCGAAACATTTTCTAGATTGGCCAATATTAAGCCACTTTCAGATAGTTTCGAGTTTTGCATCTATCATGTTCTTTTTTATTTATTCTTTTTTTTTTCTTTTTCAGGGTCCTTTACGCAACATGCCAATTTCAGATTTCCGGAAGAAGAAGCTGCTCTATGTATTCAATGTCTTCTTTGGTGAGTAATATTTCTTATAAATAATTCACGAGATACCTACCTACAAATTTTTCATTTGAAATTTATTTTTATGCATAATAACGCTAATAAATCCATGCAATTATTTTATATAACTCTTTGTATATCTCTACCTGGTTTATCGTCCATAAACTCCGGAAAGTTCAAGTGAGAAACTCCGTGAATTGGGCTTATTTGAAGTTGTTCATCCAAAAATATATATCTGCCGAATGTAAATATAGAACTTTCAGTATCCCTGAGGTAGTCAAGGGTAAATTTGTTTTGATATTTATCCAGAAAGTTGTTTTTATCCGAATCAGATAAAAGCTTTATTCCGCGTATGAAACTTTTCCTGGTGGATTTGTATGAAAATGTGTTTTCGATTGAATCCAGTTGTTCCATTTGTCACTCTCTGATCAGTAGAAAACTCCGAGAATTCTAGATACCAATATATACATCAGGGACATACGTGTTGAATGATAAATGATAATCAGATAATTGATGATTCCTTTATACCTATCTTGAAATCAACCATGAAACTCATCACAGAACAGAATTCGAATCGTACTATATGCTACAAAATCATTGAGGTTTGCTAGTTTAGATGCATTTCTCGGACCTGACAGTTGATATACATATTTTTATAATGATGATAATAATAATTTCATCCTCAGCTTCCATTTGTTAGGCATCTTTTAATTTCTAGCAATATAATTTCTGCAAGTTGCAGTCTTTTTTCGTGTTCACATGAATAAGAAGAAGATGAAGAAATTCATTTCTTAAATGTTCGTATCAAAAAATAAAATCTACATAGTCGAATAACGAAAATTCCTTATCTCAATTTCATTCAGCATATCGGTTAATATTTCAGCGGAATGGTGTGCCATTTTGTGCCGATATGGCTTCGACCTTATAATAATGTCTAGTCGTTCTCATTTGCATGTAAATTGCGTTCGATGTGTTTCATCTCAATTAGCTCTCTACATGTTAGGAAAAATTCTCATTCTCGGAAAACAGACATGACCAGTACAATGCATCTCAAAATTGGGTTGTAAGATGCCAGTGTCGGATTAAGGAATATCTCGCCCATATATAGTTTACATAATACATATAGTATAACATTGGAGAAGATGTGTGTAACATAAATTTTGCCATTCATCACATTGATGGAAATGTTCATGGAGTTGACATTTGATGGTATTATAATTTAATAATATTGACATTTAATCAACTTCATGTTTTATGTATAAGTGATTATATTTTTTTTCCTCTTATATCATTTGGTCAGCTCATATTTAGCTTTTTTTTCAATAATACACATTTTATATTGCATTCTGTAAAGAGTCAGTCGTGACACTAACTACTATTATAACAAACTCAACTAATTGGTGGGTATAGGGCCCCGTATAAATTTTCCTGCAATAATTTTTTCAATTTGTTGTGTAATTTTTTCATCTTCAAGTAAGTACTAGTTATACTTCTTGTCAAGACCATAATTTTTTACCCCAAGTTTCTCTTGTAGCAATCATATTTTATTCGGGCTGATGATGAGTACATATGCACTCGAAACATGTTCCCTATAACCTTGTTCTAATTAAATGATGTGGAGATGACTTGGAGCTTTTTTCCTACTTTGATATGGAATAAGTTCTCATATGAGTCAAAGTTAGTGAATAAGAATAAATTTCATTATCACAACCAATTATTTTACTCAAGAATACATAGATGTTCTCTTGAAAGATATAATCATTTTCATAACAGATGTTTCAGGAGAGTGACAATTTGTAGATTTCAGATTCCTCACCTTACCTTTAACCTAACCTGACCATGAATGTCTTTTTATCCGCTGATGTTTATGTGATTATCAAAAATGTGTAGTGGTCTTCGATTGGCTTCTTGTGGTTTGTGCTTTTAATTTTTTTTTTCAACATGTGAAATGTCCAACAATGACCCTGATTAATCAATTTTAGTGTTGAAGTTAGGCTCTTAGAGTATTCATATATAGATCACCCTGTGTAGTAGCTGACGTCTACTATGATAAAATGAAAATGAAGATCTGGCTGGAATTTTCAAATGGGTATCTGATAATCGAGTTCAAACCAAATCTTCTCCAATGCATAATATGGTGCTAAAACCTATTCACACTCCAACAGATTTCCATGATATTTGATATTTCCTCTAAAATACAGTTCTTACTCAAATAGTTAGCAAATCTCATTTCATACACGAACGTGCGTAAAGTAGCACTTTATCGCCGTGTTTTGTGAACGTAAAGTGGCATTTCACTCTCATATTCAAGGAACGGTTAAACAGCTGAAGTAAGTTTTGGAAGGAATATATCTGCAAATATTTTTCAACCCTCAATAAGCGCAAACCCGATGTGTGGCTGAAATCCACCCTCAAAATTATACTTATATCCTTTCCCATTATTCTTCCACGATTTTTCACGTGCAGTCAAAAGGTAAAAAAATTGATCTAGAATTTCATCAGACCGATGCTTTCATGAATCTGTTTTTTTATATAAGAGAGTATTTTCTGTTTATACGAAAGAATACCCGTGCCTAACAAGATAAATGGGATTTCAGGAAAAATGAGTTTTCACGAATAATTTTAACGATGAAAAATCGATATGTATTATAAAGAAGACCTCTAATAGGTCTGTGCGATATAACAAAAGTAACAAAACATATTGTTGCGTTGATAATAACACGACTGAACCAAATATTTACATTTTTTTATAATTTATTTCTGGTTACTTATCTTTGCTTACTCGAATGCGTATCTACTCAAATAAGTTGCTTTGGATATGAATCTTTCGCTGTTTAAAAATGGTATAGTTCAATTTTTTTGTTGTTTGATATCCTCAGTCTTTTTATAAATTATCTATCATCAAGTAAAAAGTGAACCACATAACTTTTTGAACTGAAAAATCACTGGTTATAGTCGGAGAGTCTCATTTCAACAACTCATGCAAAGGTTTTTAGGTTCAATAAAACCTCAGTTGAAAATTGTTTAAGTACTTGAAAGAATTATGTGATTTTTTTATTAAGTATAATTGTTTTTTAAGGAAATAGGTAACGAAAATTTGAATTTGAACCTCATTTCAATGAACATATAAAATGGTTTACTTATGTATAGAAATATTGATTTGACTATAGTGTTATCTCCATCATATTTATACACATTGAATCTCGAAAAGGGTTTTTGTAAATATGCTGTTCCATTTAACATCCTAATAAGGGCCACTTGTTTGCATTTGCTACAAGTCCTGAGCTGTCCTAATCCGGCACTAATTACAACCCTCGCCTTTTTGAACTTCATCATTTCATGGAATAAACAGGAGAAACAATATTTCAAGCAATCAAATTAATGTTCAATACTCAATCTCGAAGTTGTCTTCACCCTACCGTATGTTGAAACAGCTATTTGTTTTCCATAATGACTTTGTATTTGCTTTTCAGACGTGAATCAAAGTGGAACCATCGATAGGAAGGACTTTGAACTAGCGATAGAGGTGAGTAAACATTGCAAAGTTCAGATTCTGACACCTGTCCAAATATGTAACTGCATATTTGGGTAGGGGAGCTACGATCTATATTTATTTTGATCTAGTAACGATGACGTCAGAAAAATGGAATATTTCAATAACGATTCTGTACCTCGGTAAAACTGGGTTAATGTCTTTATAATTAAAATTTCATTCAGTGAATAATATCGATTTAACGACAAACTAACGACACAAAATGAATCTATATTTTATTACTCCATATATACTTTACATATTTCATATAATCACGAAAATCACTACGCACAAAGCTGAAATGAAATTTTTCACAAGAGTTACAGAAAGTGATTATTTTTGAATATATAATAATCTATCGAAAGGCTGACATCGACATCCACTATAGTGGTAATGTAGAATAAGAAAGCAGATATATTGGGCATAGAATTAGTGCTATAGCGGATAATTTGCGACGAATTTCTATTTTCTGCCTGTTTATGAGTTTCCATTTTTCCATAAGTCGACAAAATTGAAGGAGAACTCTCAACTTCACAAGTTTAGCACCCCTGTTCAGCAAAATTCAAGTAGGAAGACATTTATGTAGACTATTTCACCGAATAATAAGGATACTTATCGACTACCTATTCAGAGAAGTACAAAATGAAAAAAATAACGGTGAAAGGGATAAAGATGATTAAATATGAGGTTAGATAAGAGCGGCGGGTTCTAGGATTTGCCTTGATGAGGCTGGTTAAAATTTGTTTCGTCTCTCAACTGACTTTGAAATTTGCAAAGACTAACCACTAGTTTCCATGCAATGATCTTTACATTCTTTTTAAATTCGATATGGTATTTATAGAGATTCTGATTGCATAATTATTATTTCATATTACATCCCATTTCACTACACCCCTGCAACAAAATCATGTATCTGAGATATTTTTCAGAAAGTACTCAGTTGTTGACGTGTATCAGTGTCGAATTCATCTTTGCTTTATCTACAGTTTTTCCGATAATGGTGTATCTGATCGCGAAACAAACACAATTTTTTAAGAATAACGAATTCGCTACCTACAATCATCGATAGGAATTTTGAACCACAGAAAATCCACCCTCCCCATCTTTCTCGAAGTACAAAAAGCTTTCGACATAATAAAATCTAGCACCATGGACTCATCCTGTCCTATCATTTCATCAGAATAATCAGGTCGTCATACCTTTCAAGTTGGCAAGTCAGAATTAAAGTAGGCAAACCCCTTTCAGACCCCTTCATCCCCCGAAGTTGAGTCCCTCAAGGCTCCATACTATTCTCCCTTCTATACTCTACCCCACATCAGGAACACCCTATAACCGCCTCGAACACAAATAACTTCAACACACACGTAGCCAACAGATATGGGACCAGCTCACAAAAAAAAATGTGATTTCAAGAATAAATGGTTGTTTTTCACCAACATTCAATTCAACGGTATCGTTATCATTGTGTTCATTGGTCATATGCTACCCATGTATTTCCATGGGTAAAAGTATACTCAAGTTTCCTGGAAATACATTTTCTCGGCCGGTATTTCTGTAATCTGAGTTTGTCTAGCCAGAATCTATGCAACGGAAGTGATTTTCTGGAAGATTTGCGACATAGAATAATAATTGTTGAAGAATGCCGTAATAAAGTCATGACTTGTATATTATTGTTTGGAAACCGGTGGTTTCAATCCAGTGATTACGATAATTAGCATTACATTCGACAGCTGCATTGTCATCAGATCTTGTTTCTGTTGATTTAATCCACGAAGGAGAATTTTCTGATTTACACAATGATTATATCTTGAAAACGAATATACATAATAGGGGAAAAATAGGTACCTTTCAAATGATGTTTCATTTGCTATTATTGTCATATGGGTGGCGCTAATAATATCAAGGGATGAAATTTATTGTAGGTGACTACCTTCGTTCGCGATGACCCACTAAAAAATTAATTAAGCTGAACGTGTCCGAGCGTTTTTTAAAAATTCGATTCTATATATGAACCCACAAAACCGCTGTTTAGTTTTCAATGACCCACCCTGTAGGTTTAATGTAGCTTACAGAAAAAGTTACGGATTTATTATTGGATGATCTTCGCGAAATAGGTTCTCTCTATCCTCGTACAAGTTTCTAGTGAACTTCTGTGGGTTGGTATGGCAACTGGAATAATGGTTAGAAAATACTTTTATTTCTGACAGTGACATTATAAGCTTATATCGTCATAGTTACGATATCTATAATAATGAAGGTCATAACTCCCTTGGGATATTAAGGTTCAAAAACTCCCTCTTACCTTTTACAGGTGAAAATGATACAAGAAATGCTTATAAACGTTTATATGTAATGAAAACTAAGACATATTTTCCTTATTCACGTCATTACAAATAATAAATGTACAATTTTCAAATGTTCCCTGAAAATTACGTTCACTACCATAACAGTATCCCGGTCCTCTATATCTGCTATACTCATATTTAGAAGTTCCTGAGTTCTGCATCCTCCAAAATAACCCATAATTAGAACAACCTATAACAAATAAAACGAAATAAACAAACGAAAAAGAAAATTATGAGAAAAAAATTACCTTATGCAATAAATGAATTTCATTAGGGGCGTCCTTTAGAAATTTGATGACATCTTTAGGAGATAAGACAGCAGACTTTTTCGGCTTATACCCCTTACTTTCCCGTTTCAAAAAAGCCTCTAGTTCGTTGAACTTGGTGATATCTCTTTTCTCATATATGGTCACCATCGATTTGAGCATTGACCATTTAGTCCATAACGAATTTGGGCTAAACGTTTCTGACTGCAACGAATAAATACAATTATTACCAAATCTACCAGAAAATACTGAAAATACTTTACCAGTTCTTGAAAATATGCCAGAAAGACAGTTTCGTTGGCATCTTTTGACATAACATTTCTCTGTGTCAGCCACTTCAGATATAGTATTATTTTTGATATAGGGCTTCACTTTTCGATGGAAGTAATGATTGTCTTGCTTTTTCCGCTTTTTTTATAATATCCTCCATTATATCAGAAAAAGATCGTCGATTTGTGGTAAAAAATAAACACGTTTTTAACGGAAAAACATTGATTGATAAAGAAAGTTTGCTTATAAACATGTAACATAGCGACAACCTAGCAACAACCAACAATGCTACAATCAACGCTACCTAATTCAAATATACCAGAAAGGTTATGAATTTAAACATTTATTGCGTTCTAAATATGGACAAATTGTTATAAAAATCGGTCAAAAATAAAATTATCTATGTACCACGGGAATTATAGAGCCTTAATAACCTCTGGCAATTGCCATTGCAAACTTTGCCATCGGTAATTAATGCCCTCATAATTGCCTTAATACATAAATAACTATTATTTCTGACCGGCATGTTATAAGCTAATATCGTCATAGTTACGATATCAATAAAGAGGGTCATAACTTCCTTGGGATGTTTGGGATGTTTGAGATGAGAGAATTGATACATAAATAACTATGACAAACTTTTTTTAGTTCGACAATGATCAATTTAACGAAATCGTTACGTTCTTCTTCGTTTTTCAAGCTCGAATGGAAAATAATTTTCCTATTATAATTTGAAGTAGGTAGGTACGTCCTGATCTGATGCATAAAAGATATTTTGTTTTGGCAGCGTACTCAATTTTCTGGAATACATTGGCATAACTCTGAGTCAGCTTATGCTGCTTGAACGAGTATTTTCGACCTGCTACACAATGAATAATGCATTATCTAACGATCTGAAGTTTCTTCCCGGTGAACCCAGAAAGACACTTCCATGATGAGAATGCATTATTTGCTTTATGAAGACAATGTGCCCCTTTTGAGAGAAAACTTCATATCGATTTGACCCTTGTCTATTTGTTAACTTTTTTCAGAAAATTTGTTCGCTTCGAGGTTGGCCTTCAGGAAGTCCGCAGTACACGAAAACATTTGATAGTATGATAACCATATGGGAGGGACTGAAAAAGAGAGCCGATTCTAACAAAGATGGCCAGGTGAGATTATCATAGAAACTATAATATGTGGAAGCTGATTTTTATTCCTATCATTATTGATTAGGACATAGCAATAATGTCCCTATTGAATTGTTCGCACCCTGTTTAGAAAATGGAATAAAAGTCTGACTTTTTGCCATTTCAAATAGATTGATAGGGAGGCAAAATGGGTGTTGCCTAACGAAGAATATACTTGCAAAACTTACTCGTTATATTTCATATTTCTCTTAAATTTCGTTATTATTTTGACAGTTATGGAAAGCCACTCACTGAGCTTCCATTGGAGCATCGCTAATAGTAGGGGAGGACGTGAAAAGTAGTATTCTGTAGTCTTTGCCGAGAGGCTGAACAGAGATTTACTCGAGTGTCGTGGGGAGCTTTTGGATTGTAAAGATTATAATATGCTTAAAAGAAAAAAAAGGTTACATGATGTATGCCCTTTCACTGGGAAGGGAAGCGTGAACAGTACCTCGAAAATGTAAAAAAAGTCTCAAAGAAATACTCGAGCGCGTCAGATATTAATAGTATATATGCGCTCCCCATTTTTTTGATTACGGGGAATATTAACCTGCCGGTTTGTGTGGTGGGGGTGGCCGTTCGAGGGGGTTGAAAATGGAAAAAACAAGGATTTATTCGAGTGCGTCAGATATTCAGAATGAATGTTTATTGAACCCTAGAGAAGCTACTATTCAAAAGACTGACGATTTGAACGCGACCGAAAGTCATGGCCGATTTTTGAAAATACATAAAAAATTGTTACCTACATTGAAATACTCGAGCGCGTCAGATTATTGAACAGACAGTTCAATTTGAAGCTGACCCATAATCTGACAATAATGTGGAGGAGTTTCTTTAATCTGAAGGTTTGAAATTTTATTTCTGTATTATTTTCGGTATTTTCAATCACCGACTATTTTTTAGAGCAACAGATGAACCAAAGCGTTGTACAGGTTGTACACATATGTTTCATGGCAACAAAAAGTATGGGGACGGTGCGAATATTTTTTAGGTTTCTAAACTGATAAGAGTAGGAATTGATTTTTGATTTCAATATTTCGCAGTTTTTGTGCCAATATAAGGCCTAAAAATTTTATATTTTTTGTATCCGTGGAAATTAATTAGATTTGATGATGCATTATCGGCTTGTAGGATGATCTCATTAAATATTTTTCGACGAAAATATATCTCCTTACAACAACCAATCAGTGGATTTCAAATTTTGGAATTCAGCCAATAGAATCGGAATTACAATGAAAATATAGCTTGTTGCTGTAATTTCACGGTGATGAATCTGCTTAGTTTTTGTTTTATTAACTGTCAAGTTAAACGTCAAATTTCTGTTCAATATATTGTCGTCCTAAATATGATTCGTGATATGATTAACAACCTATAATTTTTTAGAACATCAATTCATTGGCAATCCCAATGCAAGAAAATACAACTCGTCCTGCGGACTCCGCGTATTTTCAGCTTTGGGATTGCAATTCCAAAAAATTATCGGTAATAATCATACCACTGATTATGAAATTTGATTGCATTGATATTTTCGACATTCAAAGTCTATTTGCTCTAGTATTTCATTCATATTGCATTTATCAGATATGATAATATAGAATATATATATAATACAGTATGCGGCAAAAAGATAGGCAGGATTTTGAATAGTGGTTGCTCGGTTTTTGAAACTGGCAACACTGTGCACGCGGTCGCGTTAGTTATGCAATTTTCAGTTATCGATATGACTTGGAGTCCATCATACTTTCATTGTCGAGGAGTTTATTAGAAATGGGGAATATGCAATAGCGATAATTCCCTGCTGCCAAAAGTTAACCAGTTGAACGATAATCACCAATAAAATAAGATCCTCTCTGGTGCCAGCAGGATGGTGCTACATCGCACAATGTTCTCAAACAGAGTGGTGTCTTACGGGGTGATCTCGGCTGGCCGCCGCGTTCGCCTGATTTGTCGCCTTGCGACTTTTTTCTTGGGGGCTACCTCAAATCGAGAGTTTTTACACATCGTCCGTGGACTTTGAAATAATTGAAGGCAACCATAAGACAAGAAATTGCCGCAATTCCCCGAGAAATTATCCATCGGGTAATGACGCGCTTCCGTGAGAAGCACGTGCTAATTGATATAACTTAATACACCAGTATGACTAAAATTCGTAGTTTGGCCTCCTGATCAATAAATTTCAATGAAATTGTTGGCGCTCTCAACTAGTTTCGGAGATACTGCCCCCCAAAGACAGGAAAATGGGGTTTCAGGCATATGTTCTGCCCGCTTGTTCTGCACTTATTTCCGATCAAAGTTGCTCCTTTCTTTTACCAGCACACTGTACACACTCTAATTGAACGATTTCAACACATTTTCACAAATAATTCACTCGTAAAATAACAAAAATCATTTTTCTAGTAAATAAGGTTGGTATTCAGTTAGTGACAATACATGAATATCGTTGGAAATGTCAAATCATTCAAAATTCATAATAGGGTCATAAACCTCTGAAGCTTTAGCAGAATTAATAATCGTTTTCCGCTACCTTACTAAACTACTGCCGATATGGCATCAAAATTAAATCGGAATATTCTTTTATGCGCGAGAAAATCGAAATCAAAAATAATTATTTGACAGCACCATATTTCTGCTGACGTCACCTGGTAGATCTGGATGGTATCGTAAAAATATCGAAAATAATAGGGAAGAAGAATTTTTTGACATAAGTGATGGCAGATAAGTCAGATGACAATATGTAAATTTTTAATTCAAATTTTTTTCGACAACGAAACTAATTCAAAATATTAAAAAAGGCGCATTATTTGATTGTTTATCATCTATATAACGCAAATTAGGTATTTTATATGAGTTAATATTTCTATAGGATTTTCAATACCACCTCAGCGAAGTCAATGAGACGATTGAACTCAAAAACACTATAAAATAGAGAAATAAAAATGTAGAATTAATTCAATTAATAACTTTATTGTCTGGGAAAAGTAGGTAAGTGTAGTGGTGCATCTGATAATATATTAAATAAACGACACAAGTTGATATTATAATTACATATTCACAATGTAATGTAAAGAAGATATCTCATATAAACTCACATCATAGATAGAGTACGTACTAAACTAAGAATAACTGAGGATTTAGGAAAATACATTTATTATTTACAAAAGTGCATGACAATAAAGATTTGGTTTATTAGCTTATACCTATTACTAAAATACTGTGTGCTCTCACTTCACAGGTTCTCATGATGTTCATGTACAAAGATTCACAGAATAAGGATAATAATTTTAACTTAGATCAAAATTATCTTCACAGCAATTACTTGCAGATGTAGCTGATGATTTGTCCTACTGCAAAACACAAAGTTTGTCTCATATCAACACTTGGAGTACATATATGAATTTAGAGAATCGACATTCTTGTTGCTACATGAAGCACAATAAGTCTTTGAATGCTTAAACTTTCTGAAAAAAGTAATCAGTGAGGGATATAACGATCGCTGAACAATGAAATAAAACTCAATAGTAACTTATCTTTAATCATCCGAATATATTTTCGCAGGAAGCATTAAAATCGCCCAGTAATTTTTTACCGCCATCTGTCAAAGATGACAGAGATGTCAATTCTTCTTCCACTTCGATTAATGGAACAGAACCTAAACCAACCTACCAGGTGACGTCACATTATCAGAAAAGGATGGAGAATTTTCAATTTTTGAATGACGATTTTGGAAAAGCCCTTGAGAATAAAAATTTCAAAAAAATATCGACGTATTCGGACCCGCGTTTCACATATATAATTTTTGAAAAAAGGTGTACAACCCTATTATTTTCATGCAAGAAAGAAGTATGATTTTTGTTATTTTACGAGTGAATTATTTGTGAAAATGTGTTGATATCGTTCAATTTGAGTGTGTACAGTGTGCTGGTGAGAAGAAGAGGCAATTTTGATCGGAAATTGGTGGAGAACAAGCAAACAGAACAAATTATGCCTGAAACCCGTCTTTGGGGGGCCGTATCTCCGAAACTAGTTGAGTGCGCCTAAAATTTCATTAGAATTTATTGATCAGGAGGCCAAACTACGTTCCCCTAAGTTCCCCAAAACCGCATGTATGTACAAGGTGGAGTCCGTAAACTATATATTTACCAAGACGGTATTTCTCCTATAATATAAGGTAATTTTGCACTTATCATGCGATCTATATTTTGATGAAAATTTTTGTTGGTACTTACGTATTTTGACCCAAAAAACACGAATTTCATAATATTATCGTGAACATATCTCTAGTTTTCGAGATAATCGATGCCAAAGTTCGGAATTTCACCTTCTTTAACTGATAACCATCTTTCTTTTTGACATGTATTGAAGAGAGAGAACACTTATCACTGACTGGTGTTGCTATAAGGCAGCTATGAATCCACCTTTATTCGCTCAAGATTCGCATTGATGTTTTCAAAATGGCCGTTGTTTATGTAGCCTAGTTTAAGAAATAATAGGAAAAATACGGAAAAATCACATATTTGTGATGTTTTTTTACACAAAAATGATAATCAACCATGGTAAATGCATGTAATATGTCCTGGGATCTAAGAAGATACAATACTTGCCCAAAAGTTGCCATACAAAGAAGGTGAAATTTCGAACTTTCCCATCGATTATCTTGAAAACTAGAGATATGTTCAAGATAATATTATGAAATTCGTGTTTTTCAGGTCAAAATAAGTACCAACAAAAATTTGGTAAAACTTCGTTTATCGCACTCCTATGAGTTCGGAAAAAATGTTTGGTGGAACTTACGTATTTTGACCTCCTGATCACGAATCTGAAGTCAAAACGCGGCGGTCTCAAGTATTTTCGGAGATACGGCCCCATTTTGTCTCAAAAATGCACCATTTGACATGTCAAATTTCTGCTATTAGGAATACACAAAATTCACCCTTCTTTGAGCCAAAACATCACACATGCTCACATTCACTTGTTTCCAACACTTTTTTGCATAAAAAACTGTTATTTTCACAAAAATTCGCCCTTCTTCAAAACGTAAACAAAACATATTTTTTCACTGATTTTCTGGTTATTTTTATTTGAGATGTTGGCAACGTCTTACCATGAGCCAAACAATCACGTTGCCAACATCATAAATACAAATTACCAGAAAATCAGTGTAAAAAGGTTGTCTTGTTTACATTTCAAAGAAGGGTGAATTTTTTGAAAAATAATTGTTTTTTCTGCTGAGAAGTGTTGGAAACAAGTGAATATATGCGTGTATAGTGTTTTGGTTCAAAGAAGGGTGAATTTCGTGTATTCCTAATAGCAGAAATTTGACATATCAAATGGTGCATTTTTGAGACAAAATGGGGCCGTATCTCCGAAAATACTTGAGACCGCCGCGTTTTGACTTCAGATTCGTGATCAGGAGGTCAAAATACGCAAGTTCCACCAAAAAATTTTTCCGAACTCATAGGAGTGCGATAAACGAAGTTTTACCAAAAATTTCCATCAAAATATAGATCGCATGATAAGTGCAAAATTACATAATATAATATATAATATTATTCCTGCTAAGGTGAGTGTGGAAGAATGGGCCTCGATGTGGGACGAATACGCCAAGAACCCCGACAATGCTTTGGAGTGGCAGACGCAGTACCTCCGATTCATGTTCGAGCTGGAAGACGCCAGTGGCGACGGTACCATCGACGTGGACGAGTTCACCAGCGTCTGCTCCTGCTACGGTCTCGACGTCGCAGAATGCAGGCAGGCGTACCAAAAGATGGCGGAGGTGAGTGTTGTGGTGGACTTAGGCTGCAATTTCAAAGGCCTCCCCAAACCAACGCGAAATATTCGCAGCGACAGCGAAACTATCGCTTGCGAAATGGTCGTGGAGTTGAGAAACCATGGCGACATATTATGACTCACACCAAGATGGCGATTACAAAAACGTGGGAAAGAAGCAGGGCCGGATTAACCCGATCGGGGCCCCTAGGCAATGCAATTCTCGGGGCCCCTTTCCTTTACCGTTTTCATACTTTTCAAAATATATGTTTTCTATTACAAAAGTCGAGTTGATCAGATCGACTCCTGCTTTTTGATATCATTGAATGGAATGATTTTGATCACAAAAATATTTTCACAACCAAAGAAAATATTTTTGTGAAGTAAGTACAATATACAAAATCGTTAGAATCATCATCTTGGAAGTTGACCTTTTTGGCGTTTGATATCATCAGACTTCTATATATTTGCATTCGGAAAAGTTGATTGTACCATATTATCAAAAATCTTGGTGCGTTCGACTATGCCCCCGTGGGCCCTTAGTCGGAGCGGGGCCCCTAGGCAGTTGCCTAATCCGCCTTATGGATAATCCGGCCCTGGGAAGAAGGAAAAAGTGTTCCGTTCTAAATTCATTTCATGGACCCACTTCCTCGTCTTCCTCGAAAAAAAATATTTCTTGGAAAATAGTACCCAATCATATTATAAATCATACATATATTAGGTAGTTGAATACAAACCTTGAATTTATTTTATCCTCGAAGGCAAGAACTGATAATGCATCTTCTTCATCTGATGACGAATACATTTTCGCAAATACTACTTATCAGAGATCTGTCGCTCTGGTATGGATGATGGTCCCGCGAATTTCATTTCCGCATAAATGGCGAATCTTTCGTCGTCGCGACTGGTACGAATGTTTCGCATTGGTTTGGGGATTCCTTAAATCATAAGTTTCAAGTCATAAGTCTTAGTTATAAGTCATATGGAGTTATATATCATTAGTTTCAAATTTTTTCATTTATACACTTTGACATAATATTCATGGTGGATTTATTTGCAGCAATTTTAAATCATACGTTTTGAGTCGTAAAATGTTATATCATTGGTTTTCAATATTTCCATTTATACACTTTGACACAAGATTCATGGTGAATATTTATGCAGCAATTTTAAGTCATGAGTTTTAAGTCGTGAGTTTAAAGTCATGAGTTTTAAGTCGTTTTAAGTTTTTAGTTTCAAGTCGTAAAAAGTTCTCTCATTAGTTTTCAATGTTTCCATTTATACACTTTGTCGTAAGATTTAGGTTGCAAGTCGTAACTTTCAAGTCGTAAGTTTTAAGTCGTAAGAAAATTGGCCAACTTTTATCTTTTATGGCCTAAACCTTAAAACTGATCAAATTCGCGCATGCGTTCGAAGTTTTGAATTCTGTGATGCTTTATCAGGTTATTATCTGTGGTTCTGTTATTCATTTTATTGTATCATTAAAGATCAAGACATTATTACATGAAATCTCTATGAATAGTTATCAACATCATAAACGTACCAAAACCTTAGGTACTCATAATACGTTGATTGCCATAATTTGCGTCAGTTACGAAAGAATGCGTTAGATACCAAATAAAATTCATTTTCTATTTATTTTCTCATAGTCGTTGTCAATGATACGATAAAGCTTTGTATGCAACTCGATTATTAGCGATTTAACATCACCGTCTCCGGATATTGCGGTTGATTCGATCGGCTACCACCTCGTAACCAAGCAATGTCCTTATAGAAATTTTAAGTTACCACTGACACTGAGCCACAGAAATTGAACAATGGGAGATTTCACCCCTAAGACATGACAGAGTTCTTAATAATTCCTGCATAAATATTCTTCTTTCCTTTACGTCTTGAATCTTATAATACTAAAAAATGTTTCAGAAAACGAATAAATATTCAGATTCTTTCAAAAAATATGCATAATTTTAATTTATTTTGGTGAAAAAGATCTCGAAAAAAGAAAATCTAAATATTTTTTAATATGGCGGGATATGGCGGGAAATTTTGTCAAGATCTGTGGGATGCAGACAGATTTAGGATTGGAAACACCAGGGGGTGGGTCACTTACCTCAGTCATTTTCGAAGGAAGACGGTAGCCTTCTTGATTATGCGCCAATTATCTACAGCCCTACAGTTAAAGGTTTCACATTTTCGACTTGGTTACTAGTTGTTGTTTTTTCACCATCAGTAGCTGTATGCTGTATCAGATATTTACGATATTAGCATCGTAAACATTCATATGACGATATCATATGGGTAATTTGTCAAACGAGGTCGTTAGACTGTTTGATAGCCTATCGATTATCATAAAATATGAATTTACGATACGAATAAACTACAACATTTCATATACCTTATACCAATAACGTTAATTATTCACTCAGAAATAGTTGGTATTCCTGAAATTGATGATTTTTTTTATAAACATGAACCAAGAAAGCCCCCCGTATAAAATAGTTTTTATCAAATATGTTTACATGTAACATGCATTTTATTGTATTGATAAAAAAATATTTGTTGGTAGAAAACAAGAATTTCGTCGAATTACAAATCAGTTTTCATAATTCGGTGCTGCTTCCAACCGGTTCACACATAATTCCAGGAAACAGCAACTTCAATAAAACACATCTAAATATGCTAAAATATTTCAGCAATGTCTCATGTCATATGGAAATGAAAGGTTTCCATCATGTGAACACTGAAACATTTTTCATATGAGGAAATTCAATTGTGAATATTCTGACATTGTTCAAATCAACATAATAAACCTGTGACAAATATTTCAATAATATTTCGTTCGAATATCCGGAGAATAATATACTGAATCTTTTCGAAATATTCCAACAATGTATAAGTATACTTTTTTATGTAGATTAATTTTAAATATCCCATTGATAGAATTATCCCAGAATATTCCTATCCTGTAACAGATATTTTATGTAAATATATTCGATATACTCATTCTTACCAAAAGTAGTTTAGATTTATGATTTATACAGCAGCCACCATTCAATAAAAAATAATGCAACTGCAGTTTTTTCCTCATTTCCTGTAGTACTTAAATATTATCACAACCTGCTGAAGGTATATTCTAGAAATATTCTCACCAGAATATTTAATCTTCTATTATAAATATACATAGTAGAATATTTGAATCATGTTGTGAGAACAGTATAATATGACAAATTATCGCCGAATAGACGAAACGTCGAGAATTTGGACAGAAAACTAGAATGGCTCCTTGGACCCATCAATCAATGATGGCATATAAATTACTATTTTCGGTGATTTTTGAGCAAGGAAAATTTTATTGAAAAAAAAACCTCAGAACGGTTCTGCTCATGCGCATTTTCTTAAAGTGAACAATTTGAAGACAATGCGCATGAGGCAGTATAGTTCCAGAACGAATCTGAGAAGAATCAAAACAAATCATTGGTAACATTCGGTGATTTTCCCAAAGAGCCGTTTCGATTTTCTGTACAAGTGTTGCGTTTTGTGCATTCGGCGATATGTCCGAACCATGGGATCGAGGATCTTATGAAATTTTTCAGAAATGTAATGGGCTGTCGTCCCTTAACTATATTTAATCGTATAAAGTCTCACATATTCAAGACGATATTTTTATATTTCAGGGAAAGCAAGAGGTCACCTATGATCAGTTTGCCTCACTCTGGATGCAGTTCTTCACGTCTGAAAACGCATCCGATCCTGGAAACTTCATATTCGGCAAGACTAAATACTAATACATGAATGAGGTCACACATCGTTCAATCATGAATGTTTTATAAACATTATTTTCATGTTCTACTTCAAAATATATACCTACCTTCTTCGTATTACCTACCACCTACCTACCATAATTTGAAATATATTATTGCGAATGTTTAATCACCAGTTAATAATAAGTAACCAGAAGAACCTATCTAAAGACCAGAATACCGTTACATTAGAGTTGAAAAGTGCAACGCAACGCAAAGCAGATTTGCCAATAGTGAAAATATGATTCAAATCAATAAAGCACAAATTACCATCAGTTTTGAAAACAATAAATTATGAACATTTGAATGAAATATATGAAGAGTTATTCATTGATCAAAGCAAAAATTATTTAATTTCGTATAATTCACATTCCACAAATTTAAAATTTCGATATCAAACTATACTCACTAAGGCGTCACGACGATTATATTTTTTTGACGTTATTATATGATATATAACAAATATTATACATGAGAAGCGTTATAGAAAGAGTTTTCTTGAAAATATGTTTACAATTAAATTTAACTAATACTGGCAACACTGGCTCAAAGTGATGGCAAGAAAAGTAGTGCTGATGATACATTTTATTTCCAGTACCTATACCATCGTCCATAGAATGCCTATACAGGATGTCTCAAAGTTTCAGGAAGGGTGAGATAAGCTATTACTTTGAAATTTCGAGTTGCAATTTCTCAAAATTTAGATGTCAAAATTTTCATTGGTTAAGAAGTCGTATCAATCCTGATGCATAAAGTAAATATCTCATTTGAAAACATATCCAGTTGCATGTGACGATACATTCTTCCAGAAATGCGATACCATTGTATAAAAACAAAGTATATGATTCTGCTTTCCACTATATGGTTGTTCTAATACTCAAGTGATATGTCAATTACCTATAACATAATTATTGTTTATCTGTCTATGATAGTTCACCTGCTACAAGAACTTGAATACTCATCAAATACCTACAAGTTTTTCTGAAGACTTGACCTTGATCAAAACACATCAAGTAATTATTATTGACAATGATAATATTGATGATGACGATATAGTAATATGAATTAATAGAGTGGTTATAACAGGTCTCTACCAAGCCGCTAAATATTGAAATTGAAAGATCAAAGTCAAATTGAAAGAACATTGTAATGCCATATTACAGAACGTCTTTATTTGTCCACTTTTTTCTTTCGAAAACTTATACACATATATTGGAGTTTATATATCTCTTTGGATGTTACCTGTTGATTGTATTTTAACCTATAAGAAGAAAGAAAACTAATCATGGGCACCGGGAGGGGGGATGCTTCCCCTTGAAAACCCCATAATTTTGCGTAATTATAGGTGTGAATCTATTTTTTTCAACTTTTTGTCTCCACTGAATTTCTTATGCCCCCTCTGAATATCTTTTTGGCGGTGCCCATGCAACTAATACTATATTTTTGTTGTGATTTTTCCAATTATACTATATTATGAGAAAATACTTGATGATATGTGAAAACAAAAATTACCGAATCATATATGTATATATATATATGTGTTCAATTCAGTAATTAATTTTTCATTAGAGTTTTTGGGCAGAGAACTGTGTTGAAAGATCATTTTGTGAAGAAAAGTGTGTAGGTATTCATTTGTAGTCGAATTCACGAATTGTTTTTTTTTATGGTATTTTATATTTTTGAAGAAAAAACCCAATAAGAGATATAGAATTAAAATTTTATTTCTAATAATTGAAATATTGCAAATATATAATTTGGGTATATTAAAATGGAACAATGAATAAAGTGACCCAATACACGTCATGAGAACATATTTCTAAATGTAAATTATATCTACATATAATATCAAGGACAATATTTATACTTGTTCGAAAAAAATTTTAGACTTTCATTGATTCATTACCCAATTAAGATTCAAGTATGTATTCACTGTTTTCCGTTTTTCCTATAAGAACATTATTGCTTAAAATTATCTGAGAAAACTACGTATTAGCGTAGAAAGAAACAGTGGGCCTTGGTTTATTTGTTGTATGTTTATATGTATGTATGTAAAAATGGTGGAAGTAAAATAAATATGTATATATCAATAAAAGGTATATCTACCTATATATCTGAATATATTATCCTCTATATCGCCATTGAAAATCTGCAAACTTACGATTGTCGATTTTGCATTAAGTATTCATATTTACAAATTTTGAAACTAGATCGAAAGTCTTGCATGAGTTGCATATACAAACTCAACAACTATGTACCTATCGTAGGTACATATGTACCTACCTTTTCGCTACAGTCTAGTCTAGAACATTGTCGATCTGAATGAACACCTAGTACCTAGACGGTATAATATTGTCTGTTAACTGGAAACAATGACGTAACTTTCTCCGTAAGGCAGGCACTTACATTTATTTGTTTTCAACCATTTTTCAGCAGAATAAACTAGTATATTTGATGAAATTCAACAAATTTTACCAAACCCATCGAGAACCGAGCATGACGGTAGCTGAACTTTTTGTGACAGTGTCAAGTTGATCAAATGCAAAGACTCGTGTTTTCGAAGAACGATACATTTTTCTAAAAAATATCGACAGAGAACAAACTGAAAAAAATGAGCATCGAACGACTTGTATAAAGTAGCGACCTCAACGCTGACGTTTGAGGCTTGAGTGAACAGACAATATAGGTCGAGTTCTGAAATTCCCAACCAGTACTGTTCAGTGCTTCAGATCGTTCTGAAATTACTGAATTATACTGGCATTTGCCAGGAAAGTAGTTGTTTTCTGCTTGTGGTCTACAAGTGATTCAAACTGTGTTTGATTATCAATTTTGAAGCTATATAAATATTATATTCTCTCCCAATATCTATACTCTCGATATAATTAGATATCTGACCGCAGTTTTCATTTTCTATATTGTGAAAAATAAAGGTACAATTTACTCTTGAGCAAAATTTACATTTTTAGTTTAACCTCCATCGTATATATGGATATGTATATACAGTGCTAGTCAAAAGTCCCCTCCCCCCCTCGTATCTTTTGAACGGGTATACTTATAATAATGAAATTTGGAGGGTGGAAATAAACGGATGTAGGCTTCTCAACTGGTCATAACAGGTGACGCAATAGTCATAAATGACGTCACAAGGCCACTGTGACCAATAATTTTAAATGGGACCCTATGGCAAATGATAGCTCGTTTGAAAGGTATTGAAAATACCTATTCAGTCATACCAATTTTGTTTGGGTTTCGGCTGATTTTGATTGATAAATTGAAGAAATACGAAAATTATAGTTTCGCATTTAATTAATAAAGATTTTAAAGTTCGCCTCTGGTTAATTGTCAAAAAGGTTGACGTGTTTGAATTCTCTCGTTAAACAATAGCTTAGATAAATTTTCAAGGTATAAACACTTTTGACAAGTAGCATCAACACCTTTATATCAAAAGTTGAAAGAAATAGTAAATTCTTTAAAACTTTGCTTCCATCAACAAAAATATTCTCAGCAACTGCTAACTTGCCAAAATTGAAAAATGTACTTATATTTCTGGAATTGTAACCTTCCACAAATTCATTACCAAGGAGTTCAAGCAATAATGATAAAATCTCGGATGAAATATATTCTTATCATGTCTGAAAGTGAAAATATTGTGATATCAATGTAGTAAAAAAATATATTGTACTGTACAGTAACCATTTTATGCTTGTTGTACAATACAAGTGGTAGGTAAGAGAATACAATGGTAGGCACTATTATACAATAACTTCTGGGTATTATTCTCTATAAGTTCTTATCTGACAATTAGAAGATGTGAGATAAACCTATATACTATATGGTTATAACTTGGACCACCATGTAGTACATGGTGAGTTGGTTATTATATTTTTTATGCACTGATTCAAAGTGCCTTCCACCTACAGTAGCTACATGTCAGCTTCTTGGCAATCACCGAAAATGAATAATTCTATAGGTAACCTTAAAAATTCAAACAACTTACCCAATTCATAAACCAATTTTATTCAATTCTAAAATATAATGAAGCCCAGGTACATACATTCTTAAGTCTTAGACTAGTCACAATTCAACATTAAATGAGTTTATTCACTAAAATATTCTTAAACAAGATAACCTTACTATAAGATTTCTTGAAAATAATATAAAAGTCAATGTCCACTTTGAAAGTCTTATTGTGTGAACGATATAGTAGAAAATGGTATAAAAATAAATGACACTTCTTAAAATTAGTTAACTATTAGAGCTGCTATTACTGCAAAGCAGGATTGATAAAATCAATAACATTGGTGTTTTTAACATGCTCATATATAGGCCTATAAATACTAAACTCAGCAAAACAACAAAACCATCCAGAATTCATTTCTTAATCATCATTAATTTAAACAAATTATCTCTAAAATTATTAACCATTTTCTCCAGCTCCTCTACTTGAGCTTTAAGCTTGATGTTCCTCGACCTGAGTTCATCTGCTTCTTTTTCCAGTTCCAGCTCTTTGATTTTCCTCTTTTGCCTCGATTTCCTTGAGGCCTCGTTATTCTTGTCCCTAAGTTCCCGATATTTCGAGATATCCCCATCTCTAGAACCTTCCGATGTTATCGAATCGGTTCTTTTGGATGGCCTGCCTCTGGGTCTGTAACTACTGCATTCGCTTCCGCTTCCAGAATCGGAGTCCGAGTCTTCATGGACCAATTTCTTGGATCTCCGCTGCGTCCTGGACTTTTTCGATGGTGGAAGGTATTCGTCATCGTCATCGTCGCTCACTTGTTTCCTCCTTCTTCGCGGTTGTTTCGCTGGGATCTCGTGGGCAGGGAGTTTCGAAAGGAATTTTGCAGTGCTCGTTTCAACGGGAGCCAGGGAAACAGGCGAAAAAATGTCTTCGTTTGTGACCATGGAGATGTCCTGAAATGATAAATCGTTTTCGTTATTGCGTCATCAATGATCGGGTTGGGCGGCATTCGCATGCCGCTCGACGATCGGTCGTTGTCTGCAGCACCACCGCATGCCCATGATACTTTATTTTTTGTAAAGTTTTATCGATTGAAATAATGAGTGACAAGAGTGAATCCGATGTGTTTTTGATTCATACTTTTAGGTCGTGAAAATAAAGTATCTCTCGTTCAGAGGAATTAGACCTAACCCATCACTGTAATTATAATTTCAGTTTTCAAAATACAGCAGTTTACAATTTTCATGGCGAAACCCTTTGACATACTACCTAGATTTGGTTACATTATTTGGGGATATTTCTTGATTATAAGTTTATGGACCGAATTCGGTTAAGCCTCTACGGACCGAAAAAAGAAGAAGTAGAAAGCTGCGGCTTGCACTGTTGCCAGATTGAAGTCACTGATTCCTGAGATGAATTGAAACATTCATCAAAACATGGAATATTCGAGTAGCATAATCATCCACAGAAAAATTGCCAGTGTCAAAATTATTTTGTATGTACCTTGCAATAACTTCATTATCAAAAATTACTCTATTTCAATATTTATGTATCACAAGGCTTTTCTAGGTAGTGCATCATCAGAATGGTGGAGGAGCCGAGACCACATTTCTGGGAATATTTTTTCAAGTCAAATTTGATCGCATGAGTAAAATGAAAAATATGTATTCGATGAATTTTTAGAAACTATAACGTGGATTCATGCAAGCACACATTTGAACTTAAATGAATTTAATATAAAAATCAATAAATTGAAGTGTAAGGCAATGGGGGCATTCATGCAGAAAAACTAAGCAACTAAAACTAATATTAAAACCAAGAAAGATGGCCAACATTCAACTAAGAAATTAATTTATTCCATTAATTCATTCAACGCATGCGTCGTGTCAAATATTTTGCTAGACAAACCACAGAACTGATAACTGGTTGAAGTTTTAGGTATCTTTTTTATTATGTATTTTTTGAGAATCAGCATATGATTATTATAATTCCTATTTTCATTCAATTATAACAAAAACATTTATATACAGTGACAGTTTTGACAGGTAACTAAATTCCTTAATTTTCTTAGTTGATGTTGCATGAACACCATATATTCTAGTTTAAATTCCATATAAATCTTATATTCATTTAAGTTTAAGTTGATGTTGCATGAATCCACCTTATAATGTGGAATAGAAATCGGAATTAAAAAACTTCCCCATTATCCTACTGTTGAATTATTTCATGAGCAAGTTCAAGTACTAAAAGATGTAACAAATTTGCTGCAATGACTACTGTTTTGATTGTACCACCGTCATCGTCATGATGAATTATTTTTTCATTTCCACGGGATGATAGATTAGTCACTTTATTAGTGGTAAACCAACGACAAGTTGTAAAATATTCTTCCATTTTGACCTTGATTGATTCAAATAATTACTGATCATCCTATTTGCCATCCAAATGACAATTGTTAAGATAACCACTTCCTTAGAGAATCAGACCAAATATGCGTATTTGAATCGTCCAATCAGAATTTAGGATACCGAATCATCTATGTAGAAAGTGAAATATTTCTCTGATCACTCAGCATATACTCACATCTTTGACCAAATCTAGGATATTGAAGTCTCCACTCTCCAGGTCCACCACTTCGGCGATGATATTCGGAGTACTTATATTTTCTTTCGCAGCAACTCCCGCGCCCATATCCAGCGAGAGTTTCCTTTTCCCATCTGAACAGGCCGAGCTGTTGCTGTCGTCAGGCGTTTCCAGCCCCTGGACGAAATATCCCACCCCCTCGGTCGACAAGGGGTAGGGATTAACACTTAGAGCACTATCGTTCACACTGTCTGTAACCGTCGTTTCGTTATAAATGTATGTACCATTATCTGACGCAGGGGAATATAATTCTGCGCCCCCTAGATTATCGATATTTCCTATTTCACTAGTGATATTTTCATTCCTCGACACTTCTGTGCCATAAAAAATGTCTTTGTTTTTATCTGATGGAGATGCGTAACTGCAGCGATAGGTGGCGTCTCGTTCAACCTTCACTGTTGGGTAGGGTTGAACTCTTGTCGCGTAGTTTCCTAGGCCGAAGTCGAAATCTTTAACTGCAAAAAAAAATTCTGCCTTCAATTTCAAAACATCAATAATCAATTCACAGATACTATCTCTTAGATCCAACTTAGGGCTCGTGGTGAACTGCTGCGAATCTCATAAAAAAATTTTAAGTAATGCAAGATTTTTCGATAATAATTGAAAATTGATTGGAGTCTGTTCTTTATTTATATCATAATTGAATTCTCATAAAAAAAAACTAAAGGATAGTTGAAAATCAAGTGGATTTACAGAATCATAATTATCATGTTAAATATCGATTGAGTCGTATCAAATTTTTAGTAACAAGTTGCCATTTTTAGATAATGTGAGCCACTTTTGTTTCATTTTGAAAAATTCAATCATAATCAAGATTTCGTCAACTTGAAATGAGCCTGCAATATAAACAAAAAGTAAAAATCGGTCGAGATTATTTTCCCCGGCAACTTGATCAAAATTAACAATTTCCACTCATTCATGGCTCTAGAGTCTAGATAGTCGTTTAGATACTTCAACTCGAATGATAATCGATAACAAACAGAACAAACTAGAGATATTTCCACTTACGTTCGAATATTGGTGTATTGAGTTCATCCACAGAATTTGTCGACATGGGTATATCCAGGAGAAATGGCGATATATCTCCAAATTTCTCCATCTCCACTTTGATCTTCGTAGGCCCGTAAAACCCACGACAGCTGGTCGTGGAACAATTTTCTTGAGTAACGTTGGATTCGGTCTAAAAAAATTATTAAACATTTGTATTTGCTTGTTTTGATTCGAAAATAAGACAGTAAAGGAATAGAATTGTGGACGTGAACATTTTTAATTGTCCTCATAATATCGTATTTGGCTTAATTTCGAAAAATATGATTGGATAGTTTAAAAATTTAGTTTATTTTAGTAAAAATACCGAATTGTTGATAATAGTATTTTTCCTTCTATTGCTAGAGAGTTATTAGACGAATTTCATTACTATCCTAATTGTTTGAGATTTCATTATTGTACTTGCTGCAAATCTTCAGAATTGAACGTTCCAATTCTTCCATTATAGTTTAATATACCACTCAGGTTGACTTACCGAGTATATTATTTAGCCTGATCTGGCCAGATAATCGTATGAATCAAGATGGATTCATAAACACTTTCAAGCATTTAACATTTATCACATAAGAATTAAGACATGATAGTGGATTATATTATAATAATACTCGACATCTAAGACTGATTCAAGATTATTCCATATTCTCAATCGGATTCAAAGAAAAAAGGAACTGAAATACAGTTTTCCTATGCCAATATATGGTTCTTATTTTAAATTATCTGCTTTGTTGTTTCTTTTTAATAGGATGAAACTGGTTAGAGTAATAAAATCCATAGCATAAACACAAATCCACTAGGAATCAAAATCGGCAGGTTTCTATTTTTCCACAAAATCATTGAATAATTATTGTGGGAGACAGAGGGTTCTAAAATCTTTGACATTGAAATGCTTTCATGCTTCCATCCATCTTAGGTGATAAGTATTGAATCTTAAGTGTTCAATATTTGTGTCCCCTTTCAGACATAACCAGTTTATCTAAAAAATTTTGTATTTCCAAGTTATGTAGCATCTGATAGAAATGATTTGTTTGGTAATTTTAAGATATCTGAATTTATAAATTCAACTATGTTTTCAGGGTATATAAATGAAGAAATAAATCAATCAATAAGACAATTCACTTCACATATTACCAAAACCGCGATTTTCTGGTTCATATAGTGAGTTGATATCCGAACGTCTCAAAAGTAACATAATTTTGAGCCTTGATTGAAACTATCCAAGGTGGATATAGGATGGTGAAACAGCTCTTAAATTGTTTCTGCGAAAAACTTGTAGACCGTTTGAGAAGGTAGTAATATTTCAGCTACTTGAATGAAGATGGCGGTAAGATCGATTATCGAAGAAGATTTCTGTTGCTTACGTGTTTCTGTGGTTCGCATCTGACAGACGTGACTTGAAACAGCATTAAACAATATATGTTCTATAAATCTGGAATGAATATTGATATTTTGACTTTTCTCAGTAATTTTTCATCTAGAACAGATGAAACTGATAAAAAGATAACAGATGCACAGTTTCTGTTTTACCAACACAAGGTATGTCGCCATCTCTATTGATTTCAGGAAATATTACTACGGTATGAAATCAAGTAGGCAAAGGTCTACAGTTTATTCTAGTGCTTGTTAATAATAGGAAGCTGTTTCACCATCCTATATCCACCTTGAAACTATCTTTTGGCAACCTGATGTTGAACAAGCCCACCCAAAGAAAAACTGGCTCCTGTCAGATGTAAGTCAACTCGACAACCAACAAAATCACACTGACCTCTTGCGGTGCAATGAATACGTCGTCTGAGAGCAACGTGGTGCTTTCCAAGACGGGATTCACCTCGTAGGGATTGACACACAGGTACGATTCGCCGTCGTTCTCTTCTTCCAGTAGCTGGCCGTTTTCCATTGACAAGTCTTCGATGCTGATGAGGTCCGGTCGCTTGAGCGTGGAGCGATGTTTCTCGGAAGGATCCGCGAAGGGTGGTTGCTTCAATTGGGGCGGCCATAATGACAGGGACTAGGGAAAAAACTTCGAGTCAGTCGCGGTCAAGGTCGCAGGAAATGGTCCCCGATAGCCGTGGCGAAAGTGTATTATGTTGGTTCAAAAAGGAACAGGAATGTTTTCTATGATTATTGATTCGAAAAATTGTTGGAGGTGTTTGAAGCTAGTAGTATTGAGTGGGGAAGAATACATAGGGAAGCGTTGTCAAGGAATTGTGAATGTGTTATTCAATAGTTATTTATGTATCAAGGGAATTATAAGGGCCTTGATTACCGATGGCAAAGTTTGCAATTGCCTGAGGTTATTAAGACTCATAAATCCCATATGGTACATAGATGATTTTATTTCTGACCGATTTTAACGGAATCAGGAATTTTATTGTTACTAGATTGTTGCTATGATATGTTTTTAGAGGGAATTATACCATCTCTAACATCTCAAGGGAGTTATGGCCCTCTTTATTGATATCGTAATTATGAAGATATAAGCTTATAATATGCCGGTCAGAAATGAAATAATATACGAAATTCTTAAATTAAGTGATTCAATATACCTACTTAGGAGAATTTTCTCTTTGAAATATGTATATTAAACTTTGCAAGAGCTTATCAATTCAAGAAAAAATTAAGTTCCTGTTCCTTTCATTCACAAGCACTAAAAATGCACATTTACAAAATATATTGTGAATATATTATTTGAAGAAATTAAACTTTTTTAAATAATAGTAAATAAGCACTTTGACATTATATATTATGTATAAATATTGGTAGCCGATTCTATGAAAATAACAAAATATTTTTCTTGAAATTCTGGAATAAAAAGTGAACAAATACTATTCAAAAATATAATATGAAAAATTGCTCTTAATTAATCTTAATAATTTCGTTTGAAAATGCCACTTTTGTGCTTATGATGCTTATGACTATTTCTCCTGTATAAAGTGAATATTTTATTTCCTTTATCATGTTTTCTCTGAATATGATGTGAAATTGAGAAAGTTTTCCAGTTGTGACCACTATTTTTTATGTTTATATATTATGGGAAAAATGTCTGACGATATTATCTACTTTATGAAATCACTTTATACAATGAGGTAATCTTAATTTATGATTAACAATATAATAAACTATATTTATAGTTTAGTATAGTATACCGTCAATTCCTTCAACATTCTTCTTTACCTAAAATGTAAAAATAATAAATGAAATATCAGTTGAGAATAAGAAATAATTCAAATATACAGCGTGTCCCAAACTGAATTCTGAAAACTAAAAGATCATTAGATGAATCAATAAGACATAGCATATTCAATGGCCAGCGAAACTGAGATTTTGTGATTTTGGCGGGTAAAAGATGTTACATTACTCATGAATACAGGACCTTACCCAGCCAGATAAACTATATCACACAATAATTGGCAACATCAACATTGAATTTGCCACACCTTTTGTAATTCGTCAGATTTTATTCTTCAATTTCCAAAATTCCGATCAGGATACAGTGTATATGACAGATAAGCTTATTTCTAAAAATAATAAGATTGATAAAACCCATAATGTAAAGTATTTTTGTTAACGCATAGTTATCCTTTCACTTTAGTTAATGACATTTTTGAATGAATAATGATGAATGAAAAAGTCGGTCTCCCCCCAATGCTTTTTTTTCTCATTCATATTTGTTAGTTTTCAGTGGAAGAACACAGGCTCATTGGCGCAATTTTTTTATCGAGTATTATAAACTGTGTTTTTCCATTGAGGATTCATCCGCCCAATCACACTATAGTGATGAAATTACCATTGCATGATAATACGACATTTCAATGGAATTTGATGGAAAATTTTAACACAAAAATACTCGATAATTTCTACATCAGGTACAACCTCTCCATTGCCTCAGACCAGTTTCCCTCGTGAATCTGAATTGTTGGCCAATTAGCGGCAAAACTGGACGAATAGCCATTCTGAGGTTTTTGGAGATTTTCAAGTAGCCCCACTTGGTCCCAGTCTAAAAATCGTTTGCATGTGTAGGATACAGGAAATGGCCGAAAAGTGTCACACGTAAGACGATTACAGGACGTTCACAAACATTCAGCTGATATTTAGCTAGACTGCGGTGTTGAAAATCCGATAGAATTTCATGCAATCCTTCGCAAAATAAAAACCATTCGAAATATACAAGTATTATTGGCACTACTGTGTTGTACTTACATAAAATTCGCCTTGTCCTCTTCTAGAAATGTTGACTCCCTACGGGACTTCAGAGGAAGAGTTGAGGGTGTTTAGCACTCAACCTAGGAGGAAAAATAATTAACAAATGGAGTCTACTGAGCTTCACTATGACGTATGTATGAAAGAGATATATCTGAAAATTCAAATTCGAGGGTCACCCTTAGGATCCCGGAAACTATAGAAGATACGAATATGGTTGAATAAGGGCAAAGTTGTGCTTTCATTTTTGTCAAACATTACATTGAGAAAATTTCTAAATTTTGAATATTTCAGAAGATATACGACAACAGAATTGTTAATTTTTTTCTGCCATTATTCAATTAGGAATATCAAAATCAAGAGCACATTTATATTTACATTCCCACTTTTTTACTTCAATCAAGATCACATTTTTATTTTACATTCCCACTTTTTTACTAATATACGGGGTTTCATATTCACCATCCGGCGCTTGTCTTTTGGCCATGAACTTTTTTCTTGGTTGAGAAAGCCAATTCAAGATCAATATCACTTTGATATGGTAACAGAAAACATGACAGATAATTGAGTTGCAACAAAACGATTAGTTTGACAAGGTTCACTTGAATCCCTGAATAGTTTTTATCGAAATAAAAGAAGCTACTATTCGAAAAAATTGGGCGCCCATAGGAAAAAATAAACTTGATAATGGTGACCAAAAGACGAAAGGTCGGATGGTGAAACTAATAAGACCATCGTATAGCAGGTAAAAAATGGCAATGTAAATGTGCGATTTGATTTCTCATTCAAATATGCAAAAAAAGAAAAATGATCATTCAACATTTCTTTTTTTTTTCGTATATATTTGGAAATACTCGGAATTTCTGAATATTCTCGACGGTATATTCAACCGTTCCTATTCAGCAAGGTATTCATATAACCTATATTTTCCGAGATGTCAATTATGTCCCTTGAATAAAGCTCAATTTATAAACTCCGCTGCCGTAGCTACAGTTGAAGCTGCCGTTCCAAAATGCATTGAGGAGGTATTTGACGGCAACAGCGTCAGCTGCGGAGTTTTGAACAGATGTTTACTTTTAGCATATATTATTCCATCTAGGAACAGTAACTGAAGCGTCAAATGTAGCTAAGGCATCGGAGTTTATAAATCAAGCTTTAGAATTACTGTATAATTAAATAACATGACTTTTCAGTGGCTACATAAGTGTGACGATTTTCTATTTGCAAATTCTAAGAATGTTCGGTAACGAAAGATTAGATAAAATATCATGGTCACATACTTAATTGCTCCTATCTCAATAAATGGTAACAACATAACAACGCTGAAAAATTTCTCTAGAAAATATACGTATTTTTCAACTCCTCCATTAGAATATATTTCTCTATCCTGTGGAGAAAATGTATTTCATGTTGATCAATTTATATTTAATGGGAAAAAGTATTTTGCTGACCAGAATAGAATATTCCATTAGATTTCAGACTTCTACTGCGAATATCGGGCTCATAATACAAAACAGATATCTATGAAGAAATACCTTCTTGCCACCATAACAAAAATTTGAAAACACCCCCATACGGGGGTAGTTTATACTTGTGATTTTTCTAAAAACATTGCTGACCGAGGGGTTCCAGTTGAAATATTCCACTGAAACATCATATTATGATTGTTCGATGCGGATACTTCGTGCCACCATAAAACAAATCTGGATCAACCCCCTCACAAGGGTAGTTTATACTTGTGATTTTCCTTAAAACTATGCTGCCTGGGGTTTCTAGTGCAGATATTGCAGTGAAACAGTAGATTGTGATTGCTCAAACCATACTCTTCATGCCACCATGGTGAAAATTTGGATCAACCCCCTCGCACGGGTAGTTTATACGTGTGATTTTCCTTAAAACCTTGGCTGACAGGGGGTTTCTAGTGTAAATATTGCAGTGAAATAATATATGATGATTGCTCAAACCATACTCTTCATGCCACCATAGTAAAAATTTGAATCAACCCCTTCGCAAGGGTAGTTTATACGTGTGATTTTCCTTAAAACCTTGCTGACAGGGGGTTTCTAGTGTGAATATTGCAGTGAAACAATAGATTATGATTGCCAAAACCATACTCTTCATGCCACCATAGTGAAAATCCGAATCAACCCCCTCGCAAGGGTAGTTTATACTTGTGATTTTCCTTAAAACCTTGCTGACAGGGGGTTTATAGTGTGAATATTGCAGTGAAACAATAGATTATGATTGCCCAAAACATAATCTTCATGCCACCATAAAGAAAATATGAATCAACCCCCTCGCAAGGGTAGTTTATACTTGTGATTTTCCTTAAAACCTTGCTGACAGGGGGTTTATAGTGTGAATATTGCAGTGAAACAATAGATTATGATTGCTCAAATCATACCCTCCATGCCACCATAGTGAAAATCCGAATCAACCCCCTGGCAAGGGTAGTTTATACTTGTGATGTTCCTTGAAACTTTGCTGACTGGGGGTATCCAGTGAAGATATTCCAATGAAATAGTAGATTATGATTGTTAAATACAACCGCAACTCTCTATCCCCAAGGACAACTGAGATATCGTGCAAAAGTGACGAAAACTGGACACACTGTACAGGCGGGTGGACAAATTTAGATGTTCGGTTTTCGGCAATGTTTGTTTCACAAAAAAAGTAGGACAGTAATGTGAAAACCGCAATTCTCTATCCCCAAGGACAACTGAGATATCGTGCAAAAGTGACTAAACCTGGACACACTGTACAAGACAGTTTATGATGAGACTGAATTAAATATTTATTTTCTATTATATGTTTCCCATCAGAGTTAATTTTTATTTGTATGTACATCTTCAGAATTTATTCATATGTTTTTCTTGAAGGCAAAAATAATATAAAATTTGCATAGATTATCTTTCATTTGATTGGTTATCTCCACTGAAAATCCCCAGTCAGTAGAATTTTTGAAGATTAACTTGTATAAACTAACCTTGCAGTGGGGTTGATCCAATTTTTCACTATGGTGGCATAAAGAGTATGTATTCAGCAATCATAGTCTACTATTTCATTGGAATATATTCAGTGGATACCCCCGGTCAGCAAAGTTTCAAGGAAAATCACAAGTATAAACTACCCTTGCGAGGGGGTTGATTCGGATTTTCACTAAGGTGGCATGGAGGGTATGATTTGAGCAATCATAATCTATCGTTTCACTGCAATATTCACACTAGAAACCCCCTGTCAGCAAGGTTTGAAGGAAAATCACACGTATAAACTACCCTTGCGAGGGGGTTGATTCATATTTTCACTATGGTGGCATGAAGAGTATGTATTCAGCAATCATAATCTACTGTTTCAGTGGAATATATTCAGTGGATACCCCCGGTCAGCAAAGTTTTAAGGAAAATTACAGGTATGAACTACCCTTGCGAGGGGGTTGATTCGGATTTTCACTATGGTGGCATGAAGGGAATGGTTTGAGCAATCATTATCTATTGTTTCACTGCAATATTCACACTAGAAACCCCCTGTCAGCAAGGTTATTAGAAAAATCACACGTATAAACTACCCTTGCGAGGGGGTTGATCCAAATTTCCAGTATGGTGGCATGAAGAGTATGTTTTTAGTAATCATAATCTACTGTTTTAATGAAATATCTTCACTGGATACCCCCGGTCAGCAAAGTTTTAAGGAAAATCACAATTATGAACTACCCTTGCGAGGGGGTTGATTCGGATTTTCACTATGGTGGCATGAAAGGTATGGTTTGATCAATCATAATCTATCGTTTCACTGCAATATTCACACTAGAAACCCCCTGTCAGCAAGGTTTTAAGGAAAATCACACGTATAAACTACCCTTGCGAGGGGGTTGATTCAAATTTTTACTATGGTGGCATGAAGAGTATGGTTTGAGTAATCACAATCTACTGTTTCACTGCGATATCTGCACTAGAAACCCCCAGTCAGCAAAGTTTCAAGGAAAATCACAAGTATAAACTACCCTTGCGAGGGGGTTGATTCGTATTTTCACTATGGTGGCATGAAGAGTATGTTTTCAGCAGTCATAATCTACTGTTTCAATGAAATATCTTCACTGGATACCCCCGGTCAGCAAAGTTTTAAGAAAAATTACAAGTATAAACTACCCTTGCGAGGGGGTTGATTCGATATTTTCCTACGGTGGCACGAACACCTCATCAAACACAACTCAGATTTGGAGTTTCACTCGATTATATATCTTCCAAGGTTCGGTTTGGCAGGATTATTTTTTGGTCAGCAAATTATCCACACTCATTTAATCCATCAGAAAGAGTTATTTATGAAGAGTTTCAAATGGAATGCGACCTGCTCATAAAATGCAAATCAGGTTGACCAATATTATCTAATTTCCCTTTATAATTATCAAATTAGCTATTCCCTATCCGAATAGTTTATATTTCAAATTAACATTACATAATTTTATAGTTTCTAAATTTCCCATGCCTGTTTCAACAAGTCATGGCAAGCAACACTCATTCACTCATATCTGCTTCTGCTATCTGATCGAAATTGTCGTCATATTACCATATCTTTGCTCAATAATCGAGGTTAAATTACGCCCACTGTGCTTTTGATCGAACGCGCAACCATATTGAATATATACCTATACAAATTTTGTATCAAAACCTCATTCCTATGTCAAATGAGAGTCGATGAAAAATTAGTTATTGGATAGTACGCTGACTTATATAGTGTCTTTTACCGCCATCCCCAAATTTAGTAACATGAAATTTTTAATTATAATCCCTACCTCAAATAATTTGATTGATGTTGAAAATCAAGACCTAAAAACTCTCAAATAATTCAAATGATGAAAATTGATGAGCAATTTTACTTAATGAACACTTTGAAAATCCTTTAATTTTCCCAAAGGTATATGCCATCAAACTATCACATTTGTAGATATTTTAAATAATACGGTTACAGTGTAAGTAGTAGGTATACCTAGGTATATCGATGTCACAGACGTAAATGATGATGTTTATTGAACATGTCCAATAATCAATAAAATAATTAATGATATTGAATACTATCATTTTATTGCCAACACTTATCTAGGTTACAGAAGATTCTTGGAATGCATTATGTATTACTAGACAGGACTAATTTGATGACGTAATATTGATTTGGGATTGCAATTATCTACTACTGATGACAAGTCGAAACAAGTAAATACCCAACTTGGTACTGTTCAGTGCTTTAGATCGTTCTAAAATTACTGAATTATACTGGTAGTAGTTGACTGAACCTGACTTCATTCCGAAATTGCTAACTGTCATCAGTAAATTCAGTAATATCGGAACGCGACTTATAAGCAGAATGTAAAAAAACAATCTCTAATTCTTCAGATGATTTTAGATCTTGAAATGTATAGGTATTCAGGAAAATTGTATTGCAACATATTGCCACGTCACACCCAACTATCTGATGAATTGCAGAAAACATTGAAAAGTTTCTTACTCAAAATATTCCTTGTTGCTTATCCTTCGCAGGAGAGATTCAGCCACTATTGTAACAAATATTAGCGCTGAATCCGTTGACAACGTGTGGTGTTTTTTATGCTTTGATGCTCTAGAAAACAACGCAGATTGATTCTGGCCAATATGGCGTACGTCCTTTTCGTTTCACTATAATCGCGGTTCTGACGTTAATAAAATGGCGATGTGGCGCAGCCAGAGAGAAAGAAGATATTCATATCTCTGTCTCACCCACAGTCGCCTTGAACGCTCTCACCCGAGTGGTCGAGATGAGGTCACCAGCGACCAATCAGACGATTTTCGTGTCACAAGACTGGAGTTGTTAGTCACAAAAAATTTCCTGCAAAGTCCAATGTTCAAACGGTTAATCTGGGAATTTAGTGAAAACATTCTCGATTTCTCGTGTCGTGTACAGTCGGAATAGAAAGCGGCGCTGGAATTATACAAGTTCATTGCCAATGGCAGCGGAATAAGCTTATCAAGTATCAAGGTTTCATTCGTTCATAAATATGTTAGTTGTTGATAAGTTACTGATTATAATCAACAAAGATAATCGTGTCCGATTTCCAATCGAAAATGCTTAGTGGAAAGATCAAGGTGATCGTCACAGCAGTTGATGCATACGTACCTACCCAGTTTATTGCTAAGCGATTTTGGCTTCAGCGTGAAAAATGCAATGTTGTTATTGGTCAATTTCAAATTAGATTGTGATCTGATTGAAATAGACTAATAACAACACTGCATTTTCCACCGCTATTAACGCCATCAAAACCAAAGTCGCCTAATAGCAATCATCTGCTGGGCTTATAACCTATACCTATATTTTATTCTGATTTGCACCTATTATTTTTACACCTCAACCCTATTCGGATTATTATAAACAAAGACATTCAAATATGTCTTTGATTATAAATATTGAGAAACAAATTAAGATTACACCTGCTACAAAATAAAAAATAATAATACTAACAATCGAAACATAAAAATGAGTGAAAAACCTACCTACTAGACTTATTTCTGCACTGTTAGAATGAATAAACTCATAAAACAAGTCTTTATAGGTATTCAAATTGGAGAATTTCATTGTTTCATGATTCATTGGTTAAAGCTTCTCGAATTGTATGAAAATTGGAATTATGAAACCTCTTTACAAAAATTGTGTAAATATAGCTTTAACGGCATCAAATAAAATGCACAGTTCAAATAATAAGATTCGGCCTGAAAATAGGTATACCTATACCAAATTTCACAACTTTATGTCACGTTACTCAAATATTTGGCCGTTCCGTTTCTCTTGGGAAACCCTGTATACGATATAGTTATAAAGAATCGATCAGATTATTTCCTCATAGCTACCTGAAGAAAGAAATGTTTGGACATAACAAACTTTCACTTCTTATACCGTTGAGTTCATATATTAATGACTGGAAATCTTTTTATTGATGATGAATAAAGATCGACAAAATACCTGAGAGTCCTGAGACACACAATCAATGAAATTTTCGCCAGCTCTCAAATGAATTATATTTTGCATAATTAAAGTTGGTAGGTATATTTTGTATTTTATTTAGCGAAATCTTTACTGGAGTCTAGGTGTGACATTTTCTTACCGAATACCACGAATATTTTTAGAAAATTAGTGTTCTAAGAAAAAAATTACAATAATGATTGAAGCTCTATCAGGACCACGCCGTACATATACCTACCTTACGGTAAAGTCGTGTGCATATGGTGCTCGACGGCGCCGAAAAGTCTAAAAACTCATAAGTAAAAAAAAGATAAAGCAACAAACAAAAAAAATGCATAAACAAAAATGTTGGGGATAAAGTACCCCTAGCACCTCCAGTTTCCCACGAAATCTTTCTATGCCCTATATATATATATATAATATTTACCAATTCTTGTACTTTTTAATTTTTCAATAGTGGATAATAATACATACCTAACTCAACCCGTATCTGTACTCACATATGAACGTGATACAGTCAGGGGCGGATAGGCGGGAGGGGGCATAGGGGCCAGCCCCCCCCCCCACCCTCGTGGACCCTATAAATATAATGATTTTGTTGCCCTGATTCACCAAAACGCATTGATGCATATACACAGGGCACTTTGCGGCAGTCATTTATATTTTCATGAAAAAATCGTTTTCGTCAAGAAACTGAATCACTTTGAGATGGTTTTGTTGGTCCGATAAGCACGCGTAGCCAGATTATCTGGTAGTTCCAACTGTTCACTATACTCAGGACTCAGTATACGCTAGCCAAAAGAATAGGAGACTGAAAATAGTTATTTGGATTTTACAATTTGATTTTTTGTTTTTTATTTTTTTTTATATTTGGTTATGTTTTTATTTGTTTTTGAACAGAAATATTTTTTTATTTACTTTCTGATGAAATTGATGTATAAATATATTTATGAAATAAATCGAATAGTTTGAACTTGATTTTTACTACAATAATTTTAACACTTTAAAAGATGATATCCTGTTTACTAAAATCAATCTTTCTATGAAAAAGCACTCGACTATGTCTCAGTATAGGCAGCAGCCGTGACTTTCTATATGGCCCCCCCTCAAACATCGCCTGGATCCGCCCCTGGATACGGGGCGTTATTTTTAATTCGCACAAGGGCGCCAAAAGTGCTAGGCGCGGGCCTGTTATAACGTTGATATGCCTCGGTTTTTTTAAACACCCTGCATCAATGAAACTGTTTAGGAAATGCAGTCCAGATTGATAATCATCAAAAAAGTCACCATATCGCCCTCTGTATTATTTGGAAATTATTCTGAGAATGTTTTCCGTAGCATGGTTGACCGTCAGCTCAAAAATCTTACACAATAACAGATGACGAGAGGGCGGGGAAGCCGGGGAGAGTTCTCGCGGGGCCCGGGCCACAAAAGGGGCCCGGGCCCAATGAATATATAGGTTTGGTACTGATGATATTGCTGAGAATATCCTGAGGAGGTTTGCAAAATATACTTAAGGATAAGAATCTGATATCATGATCCTGGAATATTTTTGGGGGACATTCTCATCAGGATATTCTGTCGATCAGTTTTCGTTGGGAAGATCGAAATAATAGCGAGCGGCGATTGGCGTGAGAATAACTTTTCTTGCCGAACTGTACTTTTCGAACAATTCCGAGAACCCATCACGTTATTCAGTATTTGTATTAGGTTTTCTTTGGGTTTAGTAATAAATTCATTACAGAGGCGCCCATTATACTTATATACCTACACCAAACCAAAGTTCAGTGTCCGCCATAAAGTTGGTAATACATACAGCGTGTCTCACTAAACGGCCCCCCTCTGTATCTCAGCTCAGTTATTAGTCATGCGATTCTAACCAAATTTGGTGTGGTATGAATAACCATCAATATGATCAGTTTTACAGAGATTAACATTATTTTGGACAGTGCCGTGCGTTTATATTGATATTAAAGAGGGTAGATTTTTCATAAAATCATATTTGGCATTTTTTACAGGAAATCTAACCTCAAATTATTGTTCTACATGGTTCTAAACCCCTATATGTAACCAGCTACTTTCTATAGAGGGTTTTGAAAAAACGGGCACATCGAAACTGCAATTTTGCGAGCGTAAATACTCGTTTTAACGGAATTTTCAGAAGAACGATCATCAAATGTGGTCGAAGTACCTTCAACATAACCGCCCTTCAACATGATACATTTCTTTGTTTTCTAAGCTCAGCAGGCGATATTTTAGCACGTGCTAGTTTGATTATATTTATTTGTTCTCCCCTGTTTCGAGTCCAATTTTTGTATAATACTGTGAATACTCAAGAATTCCCCAGAAGTAAAGATGCATAGGAGTTAGGTCCGGTAAACGTGGGGGCAACTCTTTTTTTTATGTTCTGGTTCTCACGAAAAGGGATATCCTGTAATGTTCAGAGAACATAACCAAGGGAAAGAAGGTAGGATTTGGTGTTCTTCTTAAATTTCTGGGGATGGTATGCCTCGGGAAACACCTCCCTAGGCAATGAGTTTCAAAGTCTCGATGTTCGTTGGATGAACGAGTCTTTGGAAAGGGACGTTCTGCAGGTCTCTAAAGTGACCACGAAGGGGTGTGAAGACTGAACTTGACGAGTTATCTCGAAGAGACTGCTAATGGAGGAATGATTGTTGATATTTCAGAAGAGTATCGCCCATGAAAATATCTATAAAATAGAGATAAATCGCCAACTTTTCTACGGTGTTCCAGAGAAGTGAGCGAGTTTGTGAGCGAGGCATCACCGACAAGACGAATTGCCCTTTTTTGGACAGAATCCAATAGTTTCAGGATATGTTTAGGTGCCGCACTCCAAATATAGGAACAGTATTCCAGGACAGAGATCTTTGTCTTCCAATTCACTTATTCGTAAAATGTTTCTTATGCCATTAATGCCAATTTCTGGCAATAACTGAAGAGGGTGGACTGAATGTGACGATCGTTCTTCTGAAAATTCCGTTGAAACGAGTATTTACGCTCGCAAAAATGCAGTTTCGATGTGCTCGTTTTTTCAAAACCCTCTCTAGAAAGTAGGTGAAAATTTACATATGGGGGTTTCGATCCATGGATACAGGAAATCTACTGTAAAAAAATGCGCCTAATATGATTTTATTAAAAATCGACCAATTTTTATATCAATAAAAATGCATGGCACTGTCCAAAATACTGTTTATCTCTCTAAAACTGATCATATTGATGATCATTCATACCACACCAAATTTTGTGGGAATCGCATGACTAATAACTGAGATATAGAGGTGGGGCCGTTTAAAGTGGGACACGCTGATATGAAAAAAACATTTGTTATTGGTATTTCTGAAAAAGGCAGTTCGTTGCTGCATGTCTGACAACTAAAAGATCCGTTACGACTTATATCACGTGACCTCAGATTTGGCGGGAATTGGAAAAAAGTTGTCAGTGGTGCCAAAAAATGGGTAAAAATCAACTTTTACGGAATGGTTTCGAATTTATTTCGGAGAAAACAATAAGGTGTATCTGGCAGCAGGGAAACATAATGATTGTATTTTAATCACTGAATTATTATACATATTTATGTTGACAATTGACTCTGTAGTCTGTTATTAGTTGGGTATATTTCTGTGGAATATACACAAACTACTAGTGACAAGTGACGAAAAGTAAATGAGTGATTCGATTCTGAGGATTGGAGCAAATATTAGCAAAGAATATCTACGCTTACACGTACAGCGTAGATATTCTTTGATATTAGTATTGGAGATTGAGACTTATTTTGAACTACAAATAGCCTAATAGCTAGATTATCCAAAAATCAAGCTTTTTTTATTTTTCAAATAAATTACAGAAAAATTGGCTGAAGTTTAAATGATAATTGAAGGAGGCTAAATGAAAATAACGGTTTTTCTAGCTTATCATAGATCTTATACTTGATTTATTTCTAAATTTGAAACCTGTGGTGAATTTAGGAAATCTCGTCCTGAATGGCCATTCATCAGTTAACTCAATTAAATATTATTCAATTAATAATTGATATTTACTTACCATCCTCATAGTGCATGTTGAATTTCCTGCCCAACCTATATCCTATATACACTTTCTTATATATTCTATTGATAACGGAAAAAAATCGCTTCAGCTAACTGTTTTTTGAGAAATTCAAACTTGCGTTATGTTATTTGGATAGGTTTGTGTTTCAGTGTAAAAAATAGTGGATCTTCTTCGAACTATTCGTATAAATTTATGTTCCTGTTTCTGGATGATGCAACTCTCGAATTTCATTGAATTATTAGAAAATTTACAGAGGCACATTGCAATAATTATACCTTCGATTTAACTGAGTAACTGAGTTGAAAAACGCGAAAAAGAGATGAGTTAATATGATTGATTCAATTATACTGCATCTGTAGACCGGAGTGCGAAAAATGACAATGACTCAGACTCGCGTGACAGATGTGACAGATGTGACGATCACCGATCACATCATTGTTGGAGATGCTGGCAGAGTTTGCGCATTCATATATGCCTTGCTGATATTTGTGAACTGGTAAAGCCACAGGGTAAAGCTAGAAATAATTTTGACCAGACCAAGGTTCAGTTCAATATCCTCAGAACCATAGATTACGGTGAACAGTAATATCCGACCTCAGTCCGACTAAGGCCTACTTTCAAATATATACCGGGTGTCCACGGAAGGTATAGCTTGCCCATGTAACTTTTTTGTTTTCGGAAACAATGGAATTGAATTTGGAAGATCCGTTTTTTAATGCATAAAACTGCATTTTTTGACAAGTAACTAACCTAACCTAACCTAATGCGAATTCCGGATTCACCGGTAGTGACATAAACTTTCACCTGTTATATTTTTAGTTTTTTTCTTTCCATATGATATTTAGAATACAACCATGTATCATTAGTTGTTTGTAACCGTTTTTTCAACAAAAATTTCGAATATCCAATTTCTGCAAGAGCCTATTGCGCAGCTTTTCTCTTATTGTATCTACTACCGTTTTCAAGATATACCCATGCTGTTCATCCTCTTTGCCACTCCTTATATTCTGTGAAATAAATTTTCACTTGATCCATTAAGAAAAAATCCAACTCAAGATCTTTCATGGAAAATTTCCTTAGATTATATATGCTTACGCTAGATCCGGTATCATGTAGTATTCGTTTGGTATTAGAGGTGTCTGCGAGAAAAAATACTATGATATCACGTGGTATAACACATATGAATGGTCAAAAATTGAAACGACCAATCAATGGGTTAGTACTTCAAACCCCCTGGACCTCCAAACAAATAACCTGGATACCGTATCTCGCTTAAGTGTGTATGATCTAAGAGAATTTCATACCTAACAGTTTCGACCAATCAAAATTGTCTCCTTGGATAAAGAAACAGGAAATTACACTGTAAATTTTTGATGTTTAACTTCAGATACATGTACCACTTCGAGTTTTTTGTAAGAAACTATATTTCTACCAAAAGTTAGTTGAGACTGGTTTGAACTACCATCAGCTACCTTATCATTTTGCGTAACTAAAATCGGTATTTTGTATTGTATTTAGCGTAATATCAGAGTTTTGGTGACATTTTCTTACTGATTACCATTCTAGCTTCAATTTAAAATTAGAAGACCCTTTCTCAAAAATTTTCAAAATAATCATGTTCCCGAAGTAATTTCCAGTAATCTCTAGTTATATAAGTGAGAACTGTGTTATCTTAGACGCAGTTTATATCTATTAACTTCTATAATTTTTATAACAAGAAATAAAACTGCAATGGTATAGTATAGTATATATATAATATGTATATATCTATTATATAATCACCTGAATGTATGATAAATATACAAAACATGGAATATATCTCATTATAAACTCTTGTATTTCTGTAAAAATTAGAATATAACAATTTTATTCATCTAAGTACACATAATTACTAAAAAACTGTGGCCGTCATGAAAATAATACATGTATAAAAATTTCAATATTTTACAATGTACAAATGAAAATACTGATCGAACAGTAATGCTTATTCCAGAATACTGAGGATATTTGTCATTTGAAAAGTACAATTTAAAAAAATGTGAATAATGGAATGTGTGAATTTGGAAGCAAATCATCATGATTTATAATTGTCTTAATTGAATCAAATAAATATTTTTTATATATTATCTGGAATTTGTTATCAAAAAGAAGTATTGTTCATGTCAGAAAGATATCTTCCAAGCTTTTATAATATATTCCAAATATTCGTTTGAATCAAGATGCAGTCAACAGTTTTATGAAGCTATACATGCTATTTAATTTATCCAAAATTTAAATTTCCTATTCTATGTCCTGTCAAAAATGTTCTAGAATATTCCCTAGATTGTTATATTGTAGAATATTATGTAATATTGTTCATATAACATTTCCATGTCAATTTGTCATGGTTAAATGTGAGATTATTGTAACAAAAAACAAACGCTGAATTAAAATGGACAACTAGTAATTGACCATATGTTTAATGTGATAATTAGATATTGCCTTTATTTGAAGTCTCTATTTCATATATTTTACATATTTTTGTGCATAAGAACTTTTATCATCAGATTGGGATACAATTAGAATATTTTTGTAGAGGTTCACTCGTTCTTTAAAATTTGATGATTTCTTCACAGAGAATGTTTAGAATGCTTTCATTGGAATGAATAAGTTTTTAGGCCATTTCCAAAAAGCTAAATGGAAAATTTGAATACATACCAAAAAAGGTACCTGCTATTTTTTCAAATATCAACTTTATCTCTAGATCTTGAAAACCTCTGTCAGAATACCAGAATCACACAAATTAAACAAGTGAACGTCGAACTGTTCATGAAACTGAAAAAAAAACTAATGTTTCTGATTGAAGGGTTAATTCTGGTACTCCGATAATAGAAGAAGTTTCTTTTACTTTTCTTCCGAATGAAATATTTGATATTCAATTAAATATTCGATATAGTCCAATTACAAAATGTTTCTCCACGAAATCTGATACTGATCAACAAGTTGAATTGAAAAATGCCGCATTGTTTGCTCGAACATTTTTCGGATTTTTCTGCGGCGTGAATAATGCATATCTCGAAGGTGATGTAGGGAAATGAACTATGCAACCGAAAAAAGTAATTATTCACTCGGATATAATTAAAATCCGAGCTCGTCAACCTGTTACTGAATTATTTTTAATTGGCCCATTCTTTCTATAACCTATATGTATATAATATATATGAAGATTCAAACCTGTCCCCCAAACTTGAAATCAGAGAATGTGAAGTATGTTTAAAAGTTAACCTATCATGGAAGTAAAAACATAAACCACAGTTAAATATAAATATTTACAAAAATATATATTATGTAAAAAATGGTCAACAAATACTTTAATAAATTTCGACTACGAAAAAGGCGGTATCTCTGTATTTTCTTCATTCAGTCGGTTATTTTGGTACACAAAAATGTATTTTTGCGGAGGTGTCAGTTGAACCCTCCATTTATAATATCCAATATAACGAATAAAAAAGAATAGCCTCGTCGTTGCATAATTGTGTCATTCAACTGAATATGATTGAAGATTCTCAGCAAATGCAACGTCGTCCATAAAAATTTTCAAGACCAGGAAAAAGATTTGGATTGTCCTGTTCACACTTTTCCCAATGAGGAAACTGGATACGGAATGTTTCAAAAAAAATTATAAAACCCCATGGAAAAATTCAGTCATTTCAACGGATCAAACCGAATCACATCGGAAAAGATGCGGCTGTTATTGAGATTCTACTTTTCCACCAACAAAAGATACTTCGCAAAGTCACGGAAGATACCGGCTTTTCGCAATCGCGAACATATTTCTGGGAGCGAAATCACGTTTCTCTAAAAATCTAAATTAAAGCCGGCGTCGCTGTCGAACGAGCTCAACAGGTCTTGGTCAGTGAAGGCGGGATTGTCACCCGTCCCCAGATTATCCAGAAATTCGAAATTGAAGTCCGTTTGGGGGTTGAAGGACGCCATTGCGTTACTTGGGCCGCCAGCCGAACTCATCAGCTGGTTGCTGTGGTTCTGGGTCGGCTGTTGCGGCTGCTGCTGGTTGGAGACCGTCAAGGATTGAGATTGTTGCATGTGTATGCTCGACATGGACATCTAGAAAAAATACCAGTGAATATGTTTGCTATAAAAGGAAAGTTGCCTAAAAATTTCGACAATGAAATCATGTAGAAAATCAAATGGAAATATTGTGATGAAACTTTCATTCAAAAAATTATTTCAAACACGTCTCAAATGATTGGAAGTGCTACGTCCTACGCCGTAGGTTTTGGAAAACGTCGCAATTGTTTTCACATGACGGCGAGTTCACATGTCAGCTTTCGCCTATCGCGGAAAACTTGAATAAAACATAACTACGCAATAATTTATAATGATGACGGTGATTTCAAGCTGAACAGTGAACAGCCTGAAAACCCGAGCTTCTTTTGGGCAAAAGTCGGAACATAATCGATTTTCTGGCAGATGACCTTGAAGAGCGCTCACAAAGATCGGCCAATGAAATCTCAATACGCCATAAGCCAAAACGCGAAAAGCCAGCATGTGAACGTGCCGTGACGATTGCAACAAATAATTAGTATTATTATCATTATAATTATTTAAACTAAATAGTAGACAAATATTCATAGGTAGGCATAATTCCGTTGAAATGATTTTCACACATAAACCGATTCTTCTTAGCGGTCTCTTTCCTCCCTCCTATAAGCTTTCAACCATTTCAAGCAACTAAGTCGATCTTTTGGCGAAATTATAAATGTTATTTCCGGAGTTCTCACTCTTGCACATTGGTAGCTGATACAATGCAATATTTAAAAAATGATTTGTTCTTTTTCATTGCGAATACAAATTATACCCTACTGTCCGTAAAGGGTTGAGTCCGCATTCATGACTTGTGACATCACCGCCCTTCTCGGTCTTCAAAGATTGTTAGAAATAATTCGTTCGCGCTCGAAACCTTAATCATCCATAACATCATTGATAATATTCGAGGCATAACATTTTTTCAACAAACGTGTAGCCTTTGACGCTTTCAAATCTCAACACAAAGTTGACGTTTTCCAAGAAATGTCATTAAGTGACAGCATATTTGCGCTCGCATCCATCATTGTTGAAAACGAACTCAGTGAATTATCTAACACATCTCCCAATGTATCAGAAAGAGCGAACATTGTGAATGATATGATGAAGATATCAGAGTAAGTATCCTAAACTTGTCGTATCTCTCAAAAAACACCAGTTCGTTGAATATAAAGCAAAAATAAGTTTGACAATATATTTTTGGTTCATACAACGTATTATATCTGTGGGATCGACTTAAGTTTTCAAATAGCCTCAATAGCCAACGGGTTCAAAGTTCGACTTCACAAGCCGCTAGCCCGGACAAGCAAATTCTTCTCTATCTCTTTTTTCTGTTAAATGTATGAATTATCAGATTGCATTTCAATATAATAGTGAATAAAAAAATGATTAAGATGAAGAATATTATGAAATGTAAGTTAGTTGTTTGAAGTATCGAGTTTTCTTGTCTAGGAATAACTGTGTTTGTAGAAAAAAATCTTGTGTATATTTCGAGCGCAAAGTGTCTTGCTGCTCTCGAAAGATAACCGCGCTCCGCTACGCAAACTGTATTTTTCGAGCGGCAATCTATCACTAAATACACAAATAGCTATCTCATAGCTCATATTTGGCGAAATGGGCGAGCTGCACATCGAATCATCCATTCCGAATCACTTACATGTTGGTTCTGTTGCTGTTGCATCAAGTTCTGCTGCTGCTGCTGCTGGTGCATGTGCAGCATGGCCTGGTTCATGCTGCTCATTTGCGCCATCGGGCCGCCCTGGGCGGTCATCGCCTGCGCCTGCCCCATCTGCTCCTGCCTGAGGCCGGCCGGCTGCCCGCTCGCCATGCCGCCCTGCTGACTGACCCGCAGTTGCTGGTGCTGCATCGCCGACATCTGCATGCTGCCAGAGTTCATGTTGAAACCTGGAGCAGAGAACGGCTTCGTTAATGCTTTGAATACATTTTATTTCGAATCTAGTCTTTTTTATGGTAAACCTTTCAAGTATAGAATCGAATGCCATTGATGAAACTGTACTATTTTTTCTTCGAGGAGACTACACCATACTATTGTTTACTGCTCAAAATTTTCCTGTACATGGAGGTCCAAATTGAAAACAAATTGTGAATAATTTCAATACCACTGTTACGATATATCTACTTGGGTTCGTTAATTCAAAACATTCACTAAAAAACTGAACAATTTATTTCACCAAACACTCGAAATACAACTCAATAAACAGTTTGGTTAAATCACAACGATATTCGCTTTACAAATCTTAATGTTCACAATACTAGCTTTCTTTCTGAACTCAACTGTTTCCAAACTATAACTGACTGTCCGTGCCAATCCGTTCCTTTTATATAGGCATAAGTTATTCATTCTCGTGATATCTTGAATATTCAATAGAGTTCTTGATAAATACCGTTCATTCTCGAGAAACTGCGACGGGTATGAGTCATCCGCTAATTGGTTTGTCGGCGAGCGTTGCTATCGTGATGCCATAAATCACAGCCATCTGTCATGCCGCCGAGATAATGACTTCCGATCTCGTGGAAGCACAGTTCGTATCACAACATATCATAATGTATAGGTGGCCCGTATTATTTTTGTTAAACAAATTGAATCATTTAATTATAAAGTTTTGTTTTTCAAGCATGGCAAGCCATATTTTCATTTGAAATAATTTGAAAACATCAATAAGACGATGGTTTGAAGGGAAAAGTGGCAAGTATTATATATATCTGAAGGAATAATTCAATTTCTAAAAATATATGCAAAATATATAGGGTGATCTATATACGCTAAGCAAGAAGGTCGTATCTGACAAATTCTTCGAAGTTGAGTTTGTCATTTTGGGTATGAACTGCACCATTTTTCATCCATCTTACTAGGGATGAATGTCGTAATTGAACGTTGGATGATATTATGAGCTTATGAAATATTTCATATCGGCAAAAGTTCTTCCTAACCTGATAGGATTGTCGTATTCCTCATTTTTTAAGAATAAATGTGATATATTACAAGAAAACTGACATATACGACCAATTTAATTTTGTCATGAGGTGAAAAGATGCCACTGTTCCCTATAGAATTCGTCGTATGTAGCCTATGATAAGAAGAATTATTGTCATATATTATGATTTTAGAATATAATAAATCAGTCTGAAGAATTGATGATTTTTTGAAAATTGTTGAGCTGAATTTCGTATCCGCATTAACTATTTCACTTTTTCACAAAGATTTCATCCTTATTAACTGCATAGTTTTCTGGAAAAAAGTCGTCACGCTTTAAAAACGCGATTTTTCACTTGTAATACCACTAGAGCTTCGACAACACGAATTTTCTACTGTGCGTTGAAGAGATAGGGAAGGTTCGTTTCTCATTGGTCTAGACGCCAGGCAAGCATACAAGTGGTTAGTTGACCGTGCGGCTGTGTATAAACAGTAAAATAAATTACAACTTTGACGAGATCTACTGATCAAGTCTCATTTCTATCACATTTACCGTGAGTTCCGTTAAACAAGATGTGCTATTTCGTTCTCATCAACATATGTCAGCCGCTACCAGTCCACCAGCCACCAAATCCGTATCGGCTATTTTAAAATATCGTGAATCAACAATTCAGTTCATTATTTAAAAAAAATAATGTTAAGCTCTTTGTTAATTTTTTGGTGGTTATTTCTTGGGGAAGTGTGTATTAAATAAAACCAAGAACTGATTGTCAATGGCCGCTTTCCGTAACTGTTATTCGTAAATTCATGCTTATATAAAAACTTGTAGGTATAATATAGGTTTCATACATTATTATTTCTAAGCTTACGTTTATGATAATGCTCATTTATGCTATAGTTATGTTTATGTCGACTGAATGCATCTTTAGACGCGAGATGTTTCTTAGAATAATTCCCACGAATTTGAAAAAGTTCTCGTACTACCTGGAAACAATAATGAATTTCACTTATAAAAGGACTCATCGGAGATTTGTATTGATTGTTTCAGTCAAACCCAAGAGGGAATTGTGTAATGGGTTGAATGGCAGGTTCAAAATTCTTGAATACTTATATATTTCTTATATCGTGGAGTTTCAACGAGTTGCTGGAAAAGTTTAATGATTCTAACCTTGCTGGAAGTTGTGCCTCATCGAGCCTCCGAAACCGCCGGGTCCCTGCTGTTGCTGCTGCTGCTGTTGCTGCTGCTGTTGCTGCTGCGCCATGATCAACTGCCTCCATTCGGCGCTGTTGTGCTGATCCATGCCGGCCATGGGGCCCTGCTGTCTCGCATACAGGGGTCCGCTTCTCTGCGGAGCCATCTGCTGTTGTTGCTGCAGTTGGTGTTGCTGCTGCAGCTGTTGTTGCTGCTGCTGCTGCTGAAGTTGCTGTTGTTGCTGGGGGAGCATAAACATGCTGCTGCTGCGCATCATCGGGCCTACGGGGGTCGAAAAAATGTCGTTCAAGTTCTGTACAAATATCGTGTAGGTTATTTTATTATTCTTTCATATAGTTTCAAGGATCCTTCCTCGGTCAGATCTTCTTCGACAAGGTGTATCATTAATATTGTGAAAAAAACAAGGGTATATTTCTAAGTAGAAAATAAAATATAGTTATTACTATTTCTCAAAGACTCGGCTTTTAAAAACCCTCGAATTTCCAAAGCCCTCCCATTCCTCATAACTTCGATTCATTTGGTGTAACGAAAATTTGTTTAATTATTCCTAGGGACTTCTCAGGAGGCAAATAATGTCAAACCACTGATAAAAAACACTCCTTAGTCAGTGACGATTTATTTACACGACTCTATTTATCGTTATTTTCGAAAAAATAGAGCATGGTAATTACTCAAAAAATATGTCTAATAAACTCACTCAACAACATTTTGTTTAATCGCGTGCAGAGTTATGGCTTTAAATTTCCTTTAAAAATAGAAGCATGATACGAAGAAACTTCATGTGGCCAAGAAATTTGTTTTGAATTACTCAAACTTCAAAAATATTTTATATTGAATTTCATCATGTTAATAAAAAAAATAATAAGCCGTCTCCTAAAATAATTGAACGAATTCTAGCTGCATCAGAAGTGTCTTATGATTGCATACAAATCTACCAAATTTTTCTGTAAATTCATAATTCGTTCATTTAAACCTTAAGAGCCAGAACTTTCCTCATTCGAAAATCATTGTGAATATGATTAATTCAAAAAAGTTAGGTATGTTCCTCAATTAACGACTGATTTCAGATTCAGATTTTTTTGCCTGAAGGCGTTTTTGTTGGAAAAGAATAAAAAAGTTAAACTAAGGTTGATGTATCGAATATATCTGAATATAATGCTCCTATTTAATATTTATGTTTGTTTTCAATTTTTATTTTCTATATATTGGATCTCAATTGTTTATCACTAACTGATTATTACTGTTAATATTATTATATTTTCCTTATCAACGTTGTTTTTACTGATATTCTCGTGTTCTCCATTTTTTGCACTGTGACTAGTTTTTCTTCCAACACCTATCTTTTGCGATATCCTGAGTTATGTTATAGAATTTTTTGTCAACTTTCTGCTACAATTAGCAAATCTCAAAGCGTAATGTTTTCGATTAATAATTTTCTTCTTTTTGTAAAAAGTTACCTCTGCGTCCGTATCGTTCATTAATGTCAGGAATCAACTCTCCAATGTCAGGAATCAAATCTCCATCTTCGGTACACAAAGATGGTTTTGCACAACACATTTTACGTCGAGAACAAATATAATGGAAAACCTTTGAACACGTTAGACATATTACTTTATAAGTCACTGTTTCTTTACAAAAATTGCACTTTCTTGTCCGAACACCCACAAACTCGTCCGACTCGGCCATGCTACCGACTGTCACTGTGAACAGTGAGCAATTATCTTGATGTTTTATATAAACGAAAATTAGTGCGCTCTGTTTTTCAGATAGTTGTGAATAAACTTTTTGGAAACCTCATATGTGTTTGATGAATATATCCATCTTCTTGTTCGATATGGAGCACAAAAAACAAGTTGGCGCAATTAAAACAATGAGTCAACAACGCATTATTGAGATATTTGGATGATGCCGCCACCTATTATGTCTGGGACTGTTGAAAATCACTAGAATTATGAAACAAAATGTTGTACAGAGAGATATATTTTATTTCGGCCCACGTGTCGAAATAAAATTCATTCTAATATGCATCTTCTAACACTTTTAGTGTCTGAAGGGTAAAGTTGAATTTTAACCTCTAGGATTAAAAATGATGTACCTATTAGTGTAGTATTGTGATATGATTGTGATTATTCATGATTCATGAAGAACTAGCTCATTAAGAATGAACAACAAAGTTTGTAACACAAATGCATACGTACACATTGTGGTTATGAAATGTGTATAAAATTATGTTCATTTGAGTTTTTGTTACGAATCCATCATACAAGGTGGTCCAAAATTGTCTCCCGATATTTCTGTGGCTGACGATACTACACCAAAAACAAGTTGGCGCAATTAAAACAATGAGTCAACAACGCATTATTGAGATATTTGGATGATGCCGCCACCTATTATGTCTGAGACTGTTGAAAATCACTGGAATTATGAAACAAAATGTTGTACAGAGAGATATATTTTATTTCGGCCCACGTGTCGAAATAAAATTCATTCTAATATGCATGTTCTAACACTTTTAGTGTCTGAAGGGTAAAGTTGAATTTTAACCTCTAGGATTAAAAATGATGTACCTATTAGTGTAGTATTGTGATATGATTGTGATTATTCCTGATTCATGAAGAACTAGCTCATTAAGAATGAACAACAAAGTTTGTAACACAAATGCATACGTACACATTGTGGTTATGAAATGTGTATAAAATTATGTTCATTTGAGTTTTTGTTACGAATCCATCATACAAGGTGGTCCAAAATTGTCTCCCGATATTTCTGTGGCTGACGATACTACACCAAAAACTGAAGGTACTTACTTACAAATTGTACACAATAAGATATCTGAATTCCAGTTATGGGATATTAGATTGCGGTCATTCTAGAAAAAATGCAGTCTCAAAGCACCTATGTCAGTTTTTTGTAATTTGAATTTAATATGTGATATGTGCGATATTAATAATGTTTCCTATCGTTTTCTACACATATTTTGTTACCTAGTTTTTAGTTATATATTTTAGCCATGTTATTTTTTAGTTATGGTATTTTGTACTTGTTATCTGAATACGTTTCCTGTAATGGGGAGGTTTCCGAAATTCAAATTTTCATTACCAAAAATTTAGTATCGGCTTCTCCACCATTCTGTTACTACCTAGAAAAGCCTTGAACGCACAGCTGGAATTTTTTGCGTCTGTACACAGTTACCAAAAATATAGATATGTATAAATATTCATCAACATCTTGGTATTGCTATGATATCCAATGTATTATTTGTTAAATAGTTTGAGTATGAACTGAATTATATTTTGAAATTTAATCCTTGAGCCCAATGGAATGTTAATCATAGACGAGACATAAATATTGAAATAGAGTAATTTTTGATTATGAAATTATGGGTAGGCACAAGATAATTTTGACACTGGCAATTCCATATTCCATGTTTTTATAAATATTACAATTCATTCAAGAAATTAGTGACTTCAATCTGGCCACAGTGTAAGCAACAGCTTTCTACGTCTGCTTTTTTCGGTCCATAGGCACAAATTGATTATATTCAGAATCTTACAACCAACAAATATCCCCAAATATCACCAAATCTAGGAAATATGTCAACATTTGGTTAATTTCAGTTGTCATTCTGGACAACAGAAATGTCATACTAGTTAGTCATTCGAAAAATAAAAAATTTGAGAAATTGTACGAACCAGGTGACACGGACACGTTTATGAAGTTCACCCCCAGATATTTCATTTTCAACAGAACATAAGCAACCACAAAATCAAACGGAAACATATGGTATATAATAAAACCTAAACACAAAACGCAACGAAGCCGATTATGTGCACTTTTTATGATAGCTGTAATGACGACCTACCTTGTGTACACGATTTTCAAATGGAATAAAAGCTGATGGCTATTCTACATTGATGTTATCGTACCGTGAATATGACAAATGAAAACCTGTTTAATTTTCCTCCAATCACATCAAAACATTCATTGTTTCATTTTTGCACGAAATTGGTACTTCAGATATGATAACGTTTCCCTATGGTGGGGTCATTGATTATCGCGTATTCCTATCTATTGACCATATCCAATAGCTATTGGTGGCAGCTTTTTAGTGTTCTAAGGTTGGTATAAATCTGTCATAAATGTCAACAGTCATTCATGTCGACTATCATTAATGTCAACTGTCATTCAATTCGATTGTTTCCATATCCTGGTTTTATATAAATTTATTATGAATATGAAATAACTAAACATATACATAAATACAAAAATAGTAATGACCTATTGGTTGGCTTATTATCGTTCTGAATGGAAACCTAGTAGGCTGGAGCTATAATTGTCTGTTCACTCAAGTCTCAAAACGTCTGCCAAGTTGAGGTCGCTACTTTATAGAAGTCGTTCGATGCTCATTGGTTTTAGTTTTCTCTGTGTCAGCGACCCAATTATAGATTGAAGTTATGTTCTTCTATTTTTATACAACTTCAGCACATATTTTATGCAACTATCATAATCCGACATATTTTTAATTTTATACATATTTTTACTCAATAAGGACCAATACAAGATTTCAGGAACAATAATAACGCATTCCAAGAATAAGAAAAATTTTGGGGGTACTCACGTATTTGAAATACACCATTTGACGTCCTGAATTTCTGCTACACACAAAATTCGTCCTTATTTCAACTAAAACACCACACACGCTCAAATTTACTTGTTTTCAACACTTTATAGAGTGAAAAATCGGTATTTTGCAGGAAAATGTACCGTTCTTCGGAAACACTTGATCTGTCAACTTGACACTGTCACAAAAAGTTCAGCTCCCGTCATGCTCGGTTCTCGATGGGTTTTAATGTTTTGAATGGCGAATTTCTTCAAATATACTAGTTTTTTTCTACTGAAAATTGTTGAAAACAAGTAAATGTAAGTGTTGTGTGGTGTTTTAGTTGAAAGAAGGACTAATTTTTGTGTGAATTTTTCACTGGGTATGAATTATGCGTGGAGCAGCTATACAACTCAACGTAAGTGATTAAAATTGTAATAACTGTCGTACATTTGCTATGCCAATACTTTCACAGTCACATCACTGACACTGACTGACGATGTTTTTTTCCTGTTTCCTGAATCTCTGATCAATAATATCTAACAATTATGTGTTTGAAACAGCAGCTTTACCGTGCTAAAAGGAGCGCGCGTAATTCAAAATGTAAATAAAAATATTAGATTACACCCAGTATGACACTTCAAGTTCAAAATAGATCACGGTTATTGAGAGATGTCTCAGCCTTACGGAGAAAGTGATGTTATTGTTTCCAGTGAACAGACAATATTATACCGTCTACTAGGTGTTCATTTAGATCGACAATGGGTGGGCTTATGAATTCATCTGCACAACTGACATTAATGACTATTGACATTGATGAAAGATTCTTGCCAACCTGAGAACACTTAAAAAGCTGCCACCGATATGGTCAATCGGTCTTCTAGGTGTGTATAGGAATCCTTTGGTGTAAACCTGTTGGAACCCAAAACAAACGATCGGACCAAAAAAAAAAATAGCAGAACCTCACCTGAGGGCGGCATCGGCTGGTGCGCCATCCTCCTAATGCCCCCCGGGGGGGCGGCGGCGTACCGCGGCCCGCCGCCCTGCATCATCCCCGCGGAGGTCTTGTAGTCGGGCGGCGGGGGGCGCGGCCCCATGTGCTGCTGCTGCTGCTGCAACTGCGCCCGCAGCTGCTGGTGGAGCAGCTTCTGTTGCTGCTCCAGCGACTGCTGTTGCTGCTGCTGCACGTTGAGCAGCCGCGAGGCAGGGCCCATCGAGGGTTGACCCGGCACCGTCATGGGTCCCGGACCCATCTGGCTGCCCGCCGGGCCCATCGAGTTGGCCATGCCTACTGATAAAAAGGGTTGATGAATGGATTGTGATTCGAAGTAAATGAAAATCGATGTCGATGAATAAAATCGATGAATTGCATCGATCATGAAGTAGAGTGGAAGGAAGATGGTGGAATTACTGTTGGGTTGGTGTTTTGTTTCAACCAAGACTGCCTACTGTGATAGAGGGTTGATGAATGGCCAAGTTTTCCTGAATAATGGTATGGGACTTAATAAGTCCTTTTCGGCATGTTTTCTGTATTGGGCGTAATAAAAAGAAGAAAGCGCTATCTAATTTTGGGAAACGGTAAGGGCCGTTTGTGGTCCCTGTCCATCGAAGTCAATGGAAATCGATGTTTGTTTGAAGATGAGTTGCATCGATTATGGTCATCTCACACGAAAATACAAGAGTCATATAAAAACACAATTGACAATGACATTAAATATGCGTCAGTGATTTTCAGGCCCCCTACAACTAAAATTGCATTATCAAGAAATGGTTACGATTTATTCTTGACAAGGCCAATAGGGTTCGTTTTTCACTTGTTTTTGATTCGACTTCTTTTGTTTAACTGATTGTGACAAAAGCCGAAATGGCGTCAGTAATATTCTAAAGATATTTCAGCTAGTATAACATATTTTCAATTCCTTCAGACTCAGACATGCAATATGATAATTGAATTGCGATATATCAACTAGGACGTGAAGTTTTGCTTTGAAAACGAAAAAGAATAGCTTACTTATACCTGCCAAGTGTTTTTTATGAATAATTGCTCGATCGCGTGTTTGAATATCACAAATGTTTACAAATAAAAATACAAATTTTTAGTTTTTGTCATTGAGAAAATTTTAAACTTTGACAAAATTATTGCTTACTATTATAACCTACAATTTATAATAGCGATGGAAACATAATTTTCTTCTGTTGTTCAATACATAGTAAATATATCGTCAAACGTTTAGAATAAATATTTATTGATACGGATTTTTCATAGTACTAAAATAACCAATCATGTTTTGAAAAAAAATTAATTTCAGCAAAGTAGCGATAGGATTTACACTATTTTCCATTCTCATAGAACATAATTCGATTTCTGAGTTAGATTTTAAAATGCATTATTATGAAAAGAATTTCCCATTATGCATGTTAGCAAAACTGGTTTCAGAATAATGAATTCTCATTTCGTCATTTCGGAACTGATCCTGTTTGATATTCACAAGCCACTAACAGTTTATACTGGGCGAGATTTAATGCACTGATCGTTCACCATGATACAAAATGTTATCTTATTGATTTTTTTAGCTGAAAAACGATTATATTGTGATACTGATTTTAATTCATCTAAAAAAGAAACGGCGGGGAAGGATTTTTTTTTTGGGTCTTCATCACGAGAACAACCGATTAACTAGCAAGGCTGCTAAATTATTTAATCAACAACATTGAAATTATGTGTCACGACAGTATGTTGATTTGGTAACACAATTACAATAACCAGGAACCAGCAAATATCGGCACGATTAAACACCAATGAAAAAATTAGCAACAGAAATGGTGATTGAACTTTTTTGCTGGAGATCGACAATCTGAATGATTCTTGTAGATTGCACTTCGTCGGCCTTCTTCAAAATTCATGCTGTGGTTTGTATATTTGAGCGATGACATTGTAAGTAGCAAATATATTTCTTTATCCATACATCGCGATTTTTTCGAAAACCATTCAGATTTAAAAACCGCAAACCCCTGTTTAGGGACTACAAAAAGCTTTCCAGTGAGAAAGCAAACTTCTCTCTTTTTTCGAGAATTCTCAGCAGGATTTTCTTTTCTGATCATATTTCTACCCTATTGACATCCAAAAGTTTCCACACTTTTTTCGAGAAAGCTTGATTTTGGCCACCCGGTATATCAACTAGAGATCTCACCTGGTCCCCCACCTCTCCTCAAAGTTTGCTGAGTGAAATTGATGGTCTGCGTTTGGGACAGTGAGTAGCTGTCGCCGTGCCCACCTCCCATAACGTGGGGCATGCCGCCCATACCGCTGGGCATGCCGCCCTGACCGCCCAGGTTTGGATTGAGCCCGCCCATACCCATGTTCGGCATGCCCATGCCGGGTCCGCCACCCGACATGTTGGATGGAAGACTGTCTGGACCTGAAAAAATAATAAACGATTCAGTGAGTGTGAAGTTCATTCTGATACAAAATTATTAAGGTACAGGCTTCACGTATATTTTGAACCCCCCTACTCCTCAACTTTTTTATCTATTGTTCTTTTTTGCAAAAATGATTTTGTGAAATTTTTTTTCAAGGACTTACCACCCCTGTGAAATCGTTATTATTTAATCGATTTTGAGAAACTTTTTTTGCTAGATAGGTATTTGAAATATATATTCAACAATATAGTAATTATATTTTTGGGCTGTTATATTTTTTCACAAAAAATTATTATGGATTCTGAATCACTTGAAACATACCTGTACCGATTTTCATCATCATAAAGCACAGGGTTGGTTGTTCAATATTTCATCAGAAAAATTTACTATTATGGCATTTTTGAGAAGAATTAATGACAAACTCATTGAGGATGATCCACCTAATTCTACAATACACTTTTCAATACTTCGAAGATTTTTGTTCACTACTTTATTTCTTTTCCTCAGACACATTCTATTATCGTATATTCTAATGATAAAAATTGGTACAGATATGTTTGAAGTAATATGGGAACAATTTTTATTATCACAGTTACATAACATACTTCATAGGGGATTGTTTCTGCACAACGGAAAACCTCAAAATGCATGTTGCATGTTTTTTCGTAAAAACTCATGATCAGCTTTTATTCTGATCAATTAAACAAAAAATACTTCCCATTTCTATATTATATGAGTGCAAATTAGTTTCATAAAAAATAGTGTGGCTGAAAAGCTTTTTTTCTTAATTTATTCTTCACTTTTTAGTATCAATAATTACAGATATTTAATAAAGTTGCACTCCAACATCCGATCGACCTATATTTTCTTTCTATGATTAGAAATAATTTATCTCTGTATGGAACCATTGGCAACGCTGTTGCGATATCTTGTGGACTACTTTGTCTTTCAGTTCTATTCCAGCACAGGCAGCACTACTACAGCAATTTAAATGCTACAGACCGGATATTTTGAAATCATAAGATTTCACGTCTGAAACCTAGTATGACTTGTTTCTTGATGTGAATTATTTCGAATTTTATTAAAAGAAGCCTATTTTTCTATTGGTATTGATTTAATAATGAGTTTTCCTGATTATTACTTTGGATTCAAACTGTGACTTCAAACATTTCTAAAAAAGTCATGATCGTCTCCTATTACGACATTGATATACCATTTAATTTCAAATGAAATCTGTCGAATAGTTATTGAGAAATTTTCAAAAAATACCCTCAAAATGGCGACTTATTTTTTTTCTCGGAAACTGTTCGAAAAATCAATTTCAAAATTCCAGTAACAATTTCACCAGAATGCTCAAACAACTCTAATTTTTTTCAGAATATTTGAACTTGCCGTTCATTTTCTCATGGGTTTATATGAACCTCACAACAAATCCCTACCTGACAAATTTCCAGGCCCGCCCATGCCGGCAGCCCCGTGCATTCCTCCACCCATCGAGCTCTGCTGGCCGCCCATCTGCCCGTTGCCCGACAGCATTCCGCCGCCCATCGAAGCCTGCTGGCCGCCCATGCCGCCCATGGGGGAGTGCTGGTGCTGCGGATTGGACAGCGGGCTCGGCTGCGAGTGCTGCTGCTGCTGGCTGGCCGATGACGACTGGCTCGATTGGCTCGAGGTCTGGCCGCCGTGCTGGCTAAAGTGCATGCCCTGTTGGGCGGCGATCGAAACGTTGCCCTTGAAGTCGCCGGTGAGGTGGACATGTTGACCGGCGGACACCTGTGGACGTGGACGGGTATCGTTAGGTGGGTGGAAATTTTCACTATACTTTTACGTCAATAATATTCGCGATAGAAAATAACAACTAGCGCTATCTCATGGTAACAACACGAACTCGAATCTGAACTTCTCTGAATGCTACCTGTTTTTGTTTTCATATTTGTGACATTCGTGTAATTGTGACATTACTGACATCTGTGCCATTGTGACATTACTGACATTTGTGTAATTGTGACATTACTGCTGTGGACGTGGCCGGGTATCGTTAGGTGGGTGGAATTTCGATATTAACATTTCGATTTTCACTATACTTTTACGTAAATAATATTCGCGATTGAAAATAACAACTAGCGCTATCTCATGGTAACAACAAGAACTCGAATCTGAACTTTTCTGAATACTATCTGTCTTGGTTTTCGTATTTGTGACATTCGTGTAATTGTGACATTACTAACATCTGTGCCATTGTGACATTACTGACATTTGTGTCGTTGTGACATTACTGCTGTGGACGTGGACGGGTATTGTTAGGTGGGTGGAATTTCGAAATGGACCAAACCAAGACGCTGTCAAATCAAATTCAAGATGGATACCTTGAGGCATACAAACCGTTTGAGTGCTATTTGAACCTTGTGATTTAAATTTAAAACAAGTTTTAACTCCAGAACGAATTTAAACATTCATTTGTGAATATCCTGTGTTTAGTCTATATTGTAATTTGTGAATTTTCTCATAAAATTGAAGATAGAGCTACAAAAACATGCCACATACTTGTTGTGTTGTTAAGTATGGGAGTCGAGGAAATCGTGATGATGTGAAGGTTTTCATATACCCAGTGTACTACATTTTGCGCACAAAACAGAATCTCAAAAATCCGAAGAGAAAGATGGTTGAAAGCAATCAAAAGGGAAGCTAAACTAAAGTATGCTAAAGTGTGTGCTAAACATTTTTTGAAAGGAAAAAAGTTACATAACTATTCATGAAGGTATTTGTTGCGAAATGTGGTTTCAAATTTTAGGAAAACCAGCTGCTTTAACTGATCCATCAGAGTGAAAGGATCGATGCCTTGAATGACTCTGATTTTTTTCTTATACCGTAATGCAATGTCTTTATCATCAGTCTCTAACGATAACAGATAATCACTTTTATTATCACAAGCCATTGTATTCACTTTTGAAACCTTCAAAAAGGAAATTCAAACTATAAACACAAAAACACATGTGATCAAATAGGCAAAACACTCCGGGTGTGCCTCAAGGCAGCCATTTTTGATCACGTGTTCTGGATTGGCTTATTACCATTTCGATTTTCACTATACTTTTACGTCAATAATATTCGCGATAGAAAATAACAACTAGCGCTATCTCATGGTAACAATACGAACTCGAACCTGAACTTCACGGAATGCTATCTGTTTTTGTTTTCGTATTTGTGACATTCGTGTAATTGTGACATCACTGACATTTGTGTCATTTTTAGTCGAAGAAGCAATAAATGAAACGAGAGAAACGATAAGATTTCACCAAAAGAACTCTAGAAAAACTGCTGAAAGCAGACCTCTCACACCAGAACCAAACGCTATTAATGGCAGGTTTATACAGCGAATAAAATAAGGAATAACGTGAAATGAGATAAGTGGTAACGTAAAATAAGATATTCAATTGATTCAAGGAATAGGGCAATATCAGAGTAGTTTATACAGATGAAAAACATAAAATATTATTCAAGAAGCAACCAATCAAATCACTGCATTACAATAATGACTTACGTCATCCTTCGATAGAAATATAGCCTGAAATAATCATATTTTCCATTTTCAAATTGAATAAAATTAAAGTTGAAAGTTAGTCAACTTTCATTTTATTTCTTACTATATCTTAGTTCGTGTATGAACTTTCTAATGATGGTACGAAGGAAAAAGCCTGGCGAATTGCACTAAGTAACGTAAAAATCAAAATGAGATTCGAAATCTCGTACGTCGACAATTCACCTGAGAAACATCTTGGATGTTTGAAAAGGTAGACTACGAGCAGAAAACAACTACTTTCCTGACAAATTCTGCGGTCTGTACAAACGCGCGTTTCTGTTGTTTTAAATTGATACTCGAGTAAACAGACTCGATGAGCAACGGATTTGCTAGTGAATCCGTATACTAGAGCTACTCTCTCGCGTACTCGTGGGAAAAGTACGCGCCACTTCCTCGTTCCGATAAGAAAGCCAGAATTTGACCGTTATCTAGTAAAACTGTACATGCACGTCGCAACTTCAAGTCCATCGGGCACAATCCACAGTTGTTGGGAAATGCTCATTATTTGTTTGGTTATTCGCAAATAAGTTAGTAGTTTTAACGTGAATTTCAATCAACTGACTGGAGTTCTAGGAGTGGTTGAAATTTCATTATAATAGGTAGAATCCTTTCTCCGAAGAAAATTTATCGGAGAAATAATCAGCTGAGTAGTAGTTCTTATGGTGAATACTATAATATAATTGACCGTCGTCAGCTTACAAGTGACTTTCAAGTGAGAGTTGATATGATAATTGCACAAAATTAATCCCTGAGAAACACCATTTAGTAAATTGGTTGATCAGAGATGGATAGATATTGACTAGTGAATTCACTTCCTATCCTGGGTCTGATCCCAAATCTCTTGATTTCGCCTACTTCGATAAAAGGTTTCTAATGTGACATTGCGTGGGTAAATCTTTCTAAGATTAGCCGTGTTTTCAGCATAATTCACAGGTTACTGCAGGTGTCAATACAAAAGTATGAATAAACGATTCTGAGGGAAATCTAATTGTTTATGTTTGATGCGAATATGTATCGAACGTGATTGAAACAACATTTTTTAAATATATTTTGACGGCAGCGCCTCTATTGTTGTATATGAGAACTCCACTTAATGAGCTGAAATTCAATTGTTTGAAATCAAGGACTTTGTTGCTGAAACTCGCCACCAGGTCTTATTTTGATAATTGATTGATCTATGACCTAAAATCCTTTAAAGCTTCATATTTGCTCCAGATTCATCATAGGTTACAAATATTCGATACATGAGTAATGATACTATAGTATTTAGTCCAAGGATGAGTCAACGGACAAGATATACAGGTCTAATGGAGAGTTTGTGATTATAGTCACATGAGGGTTACGTGTTCACGTTAGTTTCAATGTTATCCGAGAAGATTCTCAAAATAAACTAATTTGGAATCTTTTCTGATTCACCAGAATTAGTTATGATTTTTCTGCTATAAATTCAGAATAATATGGTACGCTCCTCGAATTCAGTTAGGGACCTATGCGACACCTAGTTCATAGCTTCAGAATTAAAAAAAAATTATTACAAAATTGTGTGGTTCTTGTCCGGACCTTATCTCTGTTTATTCTAGTTGGTTCCTTATGATTTGAGAAACAATGGTGTCCATTATTCTAAATTCCAATTGAAATAGGGAAATCTCTCATATGTATAATTGAATTTGACCGATAGTTGGCAATATAATTTTGTCATATAGGTATATCAACATCTTCATTGAACAATTTTATGCAACTAAATAATCAATTGATATAAACCAGTGATAATGGGAGGGTAGATCAATGGAATAACTTGACTTGCAATATTCTTCGACCTGTAAGACGGAGGGAGGATCTTGAACCTGAATCACCATGAGTTGTTTGACCGCTCGGAACAAATTATGGTACTGTTATCCGCACATTTGTGCTCTATCTCTCTCGTTCACTTTGTAGACGTGATTTCATAATGTTTTAGTACGCGCCGAGCAATAAATATCGGCGTTTTATTACTCCACCAGTTGATAGAAATGGGCTTAATTAAAGGTTCAACTTCAGCTTCGTATCTAGACTCATAACATCGTGCCTACTCCAGCGATAACTTTCAGGTGAAAACGCAAAGGCGTGCGAAATCCAAATTATTATCAAAATGTTTTCATCCTTCGAATTATTTGACTATGGAGCGTAAGCGACATACATTTCTGGTAGAAATATGTTTCGAAAACGCTTTAGACACTCCAATATACGTGAAATAAAAGTTCAAATGTCTAATAGGTGAATTGTGAAAACAGTCCATATTGAAATCACAAAATCATTATTTTTAATTTTGGTTGTATAATGAAGTCATTGTGCAACGCAAATGCGTGTCGAAATAGCCTCTATTTCGATACGCATTTTTTATTATTCGGAGATTGGTACAATCGAACTGTCAAATGAAAGTCAGAAGAGTTAGGCCCAGTTTACTTCTGAGCGACTTGGATTTGGTGATATTAGCAGTGAAAAACTCAATGTTTTAATTGGTAAATTTTCAATTCATAGTGTAATCTGATTTAAATTGACCAATAAAAACAATAACAACATTGAATTTTTCACCGCTGGTATTGCAATAATCAAAATCGCTCAACTGTAAACTGGGCTTTACGCTTGTGCGTCATCAGATTTCAAATATTTCAATGTGATCATTGTCATCAATCGAAGATGTTTGTTTTTCTTCGAATCTAATTCAAAATAGAGAAAATTGCATATGACACACGTTTTATAAGACGCGTCTTTTAAAACTTGTATCATAACTATAATTTTATTATTGTTTAAGAGCTTCAGGTTTCATTGTCAGAAAAATTCGTGATTTTGTCAATAAAAATACACTGATCTACTATTATATAATTCTCATGTCCAATCCATTTTGTGTCCATATTATAAGAGGTCATATATCCGCTTTATTAAATATTCCTCTTTCAAAAAAGATGGTGCCAACCCAGATATAATCTGTGCTGATGTTGAAATATTTAATCATCACATTTGTACTTGAGTATTCAGTTCTAATATTTCATGAGATTTTGAAAAAAATGTGTCGGAACAGTTTTCGAAAAAAAAAAAAAAACGTAGTTTTTAAGTGATTTTTTGACTTTTGCTAATAACTATTCGACAGATAGAATATCATATTATTTCAATGTTATAATGAGAGATAATCATGATTTTTTTCATTTCTTAACAAAAATCAATAGGAATATAGAAAAACAGAAATTATTTTGAGTATGCTCAATCTTCACGTCGATCCCCGAGTCAATTGAAGGCAATACAATCTATATTTTACCTCGAAAGCTCTTATAGAACAAATGCACAGAAAACCTCCCCCTTACTCAGAATAATCGACAATTACAATCAATGAAAGGTGTGAAATAGTATATTATTCAACGAGTGTGTAATGAAGCTATCACTCATGAGTCATGAGAATGAAGTTTGCGACTTGAGCCGCAGGCGAACATCGTAATCATTCGAATTAGTAATAGCCATTACAAAGTAGAATACTATACTTTTTCTATGACTGTGAGTGTTCACCATTCATTTCAAACGCACTAAATATTTAGAGAATATTTTTTGAAAAAACAAATTTCAATGGTTTTTGTCAAATAAATTCATTTTGAATGCTAATGAAAAGTGAATATTTAAAAGCCATTTTGAGAGAAATAAGGAAAAAAGTACTTAGGTAATTGAGATTCGAACCTACAAAATATCTCGTTCTGTATGCGTGCGCAAGCACCTAGTCAACTGGCTATACGAACCCTTTCCTTTTATAAGAAGAATTTTAACATCACTTGAACATTCTTTTTTTCAATCAAGTGGATGAATTTCTGATAGAAATTTTATAGATTGTTCTCAAACTGGCAGCTTGTAGTACTTCTAATGGAGTGCAGTTGAATTTGTTTTCGCTTTCTGAATCCATTTTTATCAAAAGTCAGTTTAATCACCCGGGTAGGTACTCAGGTATTGTCAAATTATGACATTTCATGGCTAATCTGATTCTAACATTGCACTGCTTGCCCCATATTCCATTTCAATTTAGTACAATTGTTTTGTAGGTAATGAATCTACTTTGTCGCTGATTGGCCATATATAGCCTGTTGTGTAAAGCGGGATTCACAACCAAATTTGTTGCGTTTTGCTTTTTACGTTTCGCCTTCTGATTGGTGAAGCAGAATCTGGAATCTAACTGACGCAAAAAGCCGAAAATTCTCAGCTTTTTGCGTTGCGAATTGAGTAACGCGAAATATGTGAAGGTTATGTGGTGGTCTGGTGGCGTTTTATTGACATGGAAGGGATTTTTCTTTTCAAGTAGGAATAAACCTGAATAAACGAAGAAGCAATTTTTGTCACCTCCAGTTTGCATGGATATCATTATTGAATCATGGAGAATTGGGAAACAAGAATTGGAAATCTGATTTTCAATTAAAGTAGAGGCAAGGTGGATATAGGATGGTGAAACAGCTTCCTATTAACAAGCACTAGAATAAACTGTAGACCTTTGCCTACTTGATTTCATACCGTAGTAATATTTCCTGAAGTTATCAGAGATGGCGACATACCTTATGTCGGTAAAACAGACACTCTGCATCTGTCATCTTTTTATCAGTTTCATCTATTCTAGATGAAAAATGACTGAGAAGAGTCGAAATATCGATAATTATTCCAGATTCACTGAAATCATTGTGTTTTGATGTCATTTCAACTCATGTCTGTCAGATGCGAACCACAGAAGTACATGAGCAACAGAAATCTTCTTCGATAATCGATCTCACCGCCATCTTCATTCAAGTCGTGGAAATATTAGTACCTTCTCAAACGGTCTACAAGTTTTTCGCAGAAACAATTGAAGAGCTGTTTCACCATCCTATATCCACCTTGAGTAGAGGTTATGCTCAAACGTAAAAAGCAAAACGCAAAAAGTTTGGTTGTGAATCCCGTGGCTTGTTTTGTGTAATGCATTCAATTACACAACAAAAATGTTACATGAAAATTGTCCATTTTTCAACAGTCATAGAAAAAAAATCACATTTTCATATTCACTCTCCCAACCAATATATTTCTGTTGGGTTGCTGATTTTCATTCGGTTTGCAATGAATAACTATTTCAAATACAACACCTATAAGATCTCAGAGTAAGCGCTGTACTTGATAGTCCATTGTGTTATCGCATCCCTCGGAAATCCTAACAAATAGCATGCGTTAGGACCAAGCAGGAGATTTATGCGGGTTATCGCGAGTTACGAAGGGTGTTGGCCGACTCTCAGCCGTAGGAACTGATTAGGCTATTTGTACATATCATTTTCAGGACAGGGATTAACAGTGAGAAATTCCACTTCGATTCTGTTTATGGAGTATGATCATAGAATAATAATTCACGACGACATCATCAGACGCATAATGGTGGATTTATGCAGCAATTTTAAGTCATAAGTTTAAAGTCGTAAGTTTTTAGTAATAAGATTTAAGACATAAAGGAAAAAATACCATTTATGCAGGAATTATTAAGGACTGTCATGTCTTAAGGGTAACTTCTTCCATTGGTCAATTTCTGTGGTTGTGTCAGTGGTCACTTTACAATTTCAGTCATCAATATACATTTTTTCTTTTTATAATCTGATAATTCTGATATAAGTTTGAATAAACAACACAATCACAGACAATAACCTATACAAAACCGTCACAGATTTGAAAACTTCGAACGTATGCGCAAATATGATCAGTTTTAAGTTTTAAGCCATAAGAGATAAAAGTTGGCCAACATTCTTATGACTTAAAACTTATGACTTGCAACTTAAAACTTATGTCAAGTGTATCGATGGTAACATTGAAAACCAATGATTGAACTTCTTACGACTTATGACTAAAACCTTACGACTTACATCTTATGACTTAAAATCGCTGCATAAATCCACCATAAATTTCATTCATTGAAATGAAAAACAAATAAGTCATTGGTGATGGATCGATTGCTTTTTTTGGAAACTCAGGAATAAAAAGAGGCTTGTTGAATGCTTCTGGTTTTTCAAGTTTTCGAGATATTTTCAAAAAACAATTTGTTCAGTCGTATTTCAAATTCAACGTTTCGGATGTCTGCGGATGCATAATACTTTTCTTTTATTTGTGAACACTACATCGGATCTTCACCTCTATGAAAACGCCTCTTCAAGCTTCAAAATTTAATGAATAAAAAATACGTTTTTTTTTCAATGTGGCAATAAAAATATAAACATTTCAAAATAAAAATGGAATCAAATGAAATATTTTCAGAAATGAATAAGAAACTATTGAATAAGTAGAGAGTGTAGCTTTCGGCATATATTAACCATAAAAATGAAAAAAAAAAACTGAAAAAGATAAAAAAATAAGAACTGGTAGGAATATTCAGAACCTGACTGAAACTTCGATATGCCGACCATTTCCCTAAATTATATTTTACTATTAACAAATCTTCCGAAATGCAATGTTGCCAAATTTATCGCAAAATCGTATTGCTCACAGTTTCCACTCAATTCGCTTTTACTGTTCAAGTAAAAAAACGCTTATGGCTCCAAACTATCGAAACGTTGAAATCACAGCATCACTCTTGATATTTTAATAACCACACCTCGCAGATGTGAAATAATTCAATAAATTAAACCATTTTAGAATTTTTCCGCAATAATCGCCTGTTATGTTGATTTCAAATTCATTTATAGTACTCTACCGGTTGTAAAATCCTTGAACGCGGTAAATTGAAGTGCTCTTATGTTGAATTAGCTTCGTGGATTTCCAATCGAGTAGTGATAACTTCATTTTCTCATTTTGATGGGATTATTATGTAATTGATTTTCCTTATTTCACAAGATATTCATTAATTCAATCGATAATTGCAAAAACTTTCACAGAACTACTTGTATGGGACTCATACTCGAACTATACATTTTTCCACGTATAAAAGTCAAATGCTTCTATTTCCGCAATATTATTATTGATAATAATAATAATCACATAGGAATTCATGTTAGAAAATAAACGAGTGCTGTTGGAAAATGGTGATCTGTTTTGTTATTCACATCGAAAATTAAAACATTCTTTATCAATATTGCGCATTTCATGTACACAAAATATACAATGTATATACTTTTCTATTTCGGTATCGGTATCACCAAGAAATCCTTGATATTTCGTTTTAATCCGGCATCGTAATCGACCGAGTCGGCGTATAGCGAATTAATTAATGCATTATCAAGGATAACAGAGTGCCAATGGAATAGATTCTACCAACGGTGTCACCTCTGTTCTATGTGTATAACTATTTCCTCCATAATCTCAAGGTAGAAATATGTGCAGTTATATACCCAGGCGCTTTTGTTGTTTTAGTAAGCAGGATGATTTTTACAAGAATTTTACAACCAACTGAATGATAAACTTTTAGCGGATGTACTACTACTAACTGAAAGAAACTATGTATAATTTAATTTCTTAACTGAGAGGTGACTGGTAAAAATGATGCATCTACAATATGACCAATGAAGTTGAAAATGTTAGTTTTGATGAGGAAGTCATTTTTTTTCATTGGAACCATCATCAACAGTCCACATTATAAGAAAAAAAAAGTGGGAGAAAAATTATATCGTTGATGTCATATTTCAATTATAGCAACAAAATAACAACCCATCAATCATTGTGATAGTTCAATTTATTTGAAATGATTGGTAATTTCCGAGGTAATTTTGATCTTGTTTTCAATCGAATTGTATATTTATCTTTATTAACAACCAAGAATCAAGAAAGATGAATGATTACAGGAAAATCCCATTGTCCCATTGAGGGTTACAAAATTTCATCTGCCATTTAAATTGATAATAATTATAAACTAATGATCATCTTGTTAGAAATACATCCAGTATTTCTATATCGACAAATGCTCGATATAGTTGTCATAATGATGATTTAGATGAAATGTCTAGAGATAACATCATCGCATTTAGTTTATGCTGTTGTCAATTATTCATTCATAAAGCATTATATAATTGAATTATCTCATTGAAGAGTCTTCCTGCAACTCTCCAATACATATTTCATCCTTAACTAAGAATTGACAATTATCAACTCAACGCATGCGCATAAGGCATATTTGAACACAGAACCCTTCTTTGCTTCAAATGTCAGGCACGGAACACAAAAAAACGCTAATTCCAAAATGATGTTAATAAACGCCTCCTCAGTTGATTCAGTTATTAATTGCTTATTGTTAATTCTTATTCTAAGTTATGTTGAGTTAATAACTCATAAGCAATTTCCAGTCACGGTCTCTCGTAAATTTTTTTTGAATCAAGATGAGATACTAGTGCTGTAGTTACGCCACTGTTGCTAAAATCCTGAAAAAAAAAACGCGATCGAAATATTGATACGATTTTGATGGCGATTAAATAAGCGTTCTTCACGATGGTACCTCCTACGGAACACAAGATAAGGGACATTTTGTAGTGCGAAAATATCGACCGACATGGATCCGATGAACTCGTTGCTCACAGGAAGTCGTTTCGAACCCACACGTTTACAGATTTCCTCATCGCATTCGGCAAACAGTAAACAATGAGACGAAACAAGATTATAGGGCGTAACAACCGGCAGATGATTCACTCGAGAGGCTATACAAGTGGGCAATCGACGAGATATGGGTTTATGGAAAAGGGTTGGGCATGTCAATAATCCCATCATACAAGGAGGAACAAGTGCTCTCATATCTCTATTCGGTTTCCTCGCTCATCTTTTCAGTTCTATGACCACAGACATTCAGGAACTGTCATCTCTCTGTAAACTCCTCGTTCTATGAGTGATGACGTACCAGTCAGTTGTCATCACTGTCACTGGTCCTAATGGGGGACTTCGGTCCAACTTACCAATCTCCACACCAACCTCTAGATTTATCAAATTATGTTTTCTACTGAGGAAACAAAATTTTGTAATGACTTCGAAATGTTCGTTAGGTTTTGAAATTCAAATACGTCAAAGTAAAATCAAACGAAGAAGATAACAAAACAACGCCATTTGATATTGCATATGGATTGATACTTTAGTTAAATACACCAATTTTCTTGCGTCTTATCCTCTTTTTCTGTTCATAATGATGGAATCATTCAACTCCACATTATAGATTGCATTCAATCTGTGGGATGTTTTCTATGATAAAAATGGTGTCCTTTGTGGATTTCAACATACCAAGCTATAATTATCATCCAGTCATAAGCGTTATTGAGAATAGGCAGAAATTTTCTTATCTCACCGATATCCCTCATTGCACTGCATGATTTCAATAAAAATTCTTTGTAATTTCCATTAACAACCGACCTCATTATCCTCAAATAACAATTTCAAAAGTAAAAAAGCCGAACATAACATCGAAATAAATAGCGTCCGATCATTCGTTCAATATAAAATAGTTAGATGATTGTGAAAGTACACATAAATTATGATAGTTTTCTTGCCCATATTTTATGCAAATGCTTAACTGTAACTTCCGCGATTTTAGAACGTGATTGAAATTACATTCCGGTCCCCATCCCATTGAACAGAAAATGGAATTAGCGTTTCAGTTCACATTGACAGTATTTCCATTTGCAGATTGCATATCGATTTGTTCGATTGATATTAGGGAACTTGCCGGATCTCCAACTGACAATAAGAGAACTCATTTTCGAACTGCCAGTCTGTCACAACACGGCTCAGGAAAACAATTCCTTCAAGTTTTAAATCAGTACAAACGAAAAGTGACGAATTACAAGAAGTGAAAGTAATAACAGAATGAGAAATCTCGATTCGCGAATAAACACATAAGATGTTTAAAAAATTTAGACATCAGGGAACAGAAAACAACTACTTTCCTGGCTAATGCTACTCAGAACATTGACTACACATAATTCGATGTCATGGCATTAGCAAGTCTGCACATTTTTTAAACATCCGAGATGTTTATTGGTCAAGACGATTGAGTTTTCACATTTTGTTATTACTTTTAGATCAGTGTTTTTTGTTTCTAGAGGTTTTTTCTGAATTACAGACAATTGCAGGAAATCAAAGTAGTACCTAATTGGATTATAGGGTCAAATAGTCTAAACTGACATCGATAGTTATAAAAAGAAATATTTTTATTTACTTAAAAATGCTATTTTTAAGCAATTATATTTTATTTTTCAAGTATGTTTATCATATCATGAAAAGTTTTGTAATTGAGATTTATTCCTATTCCAATAGAGATTAGATATAATATGTAGGACAATTAGTTGGATTTTTAAAGCCTCAAACATGAGAGCTAAGTCGGCTTAAATTCCGCGTTTTTTCTGGTGTAATTCATTTTGAAAACAGTTCCTATATGAATGAGATCTGGTTTTTACAAATTCGAATAAGGGATGCCAATGTTTTCTTACACTCAACTATTGATGTAATTTCGCCTTCTCTATTCAAAATAGTACACAGAATACTCAGAATAGGTAATACACATAAAAAAACTTGGGTGCAATTTCAATCAAATGAATTTCAGAGCACTCCAACGAATGCAACACCTGAATATCGAAGTTGATACTAAAATAATCAGGTCCTCAGGGGATACCAGACGGTGTTAGCTGAAGTATTTATTTTTACAGTGTATATATTTGGAAATGGAATAGAATCATATTCAAATATTAATACATTGAAAAAAAAACTGATTCAAAGTATTTTTTGTTGTTAGAATCTTGATATTTCAGTGGATATTATTTTAATAGGTTATACTCATTCTGTTTCACTTTCATTTTCTAGTTTTTGAACTATTATAGAACAACTCGTATCTTTTGAAAAATGAATATATTTGTTGAAAATACACATGACTGGATAATAACTAAATACAGAAAATATTTTCTAGTTAGTTTCACATAATGAGGTCAGATGAGTAGTCAATGACACATCAGAACTCGGTCTAATCTTCATTGGTTCTGACGCACTGAAATAAGGGTTTGTTTGGCAAAGAAAAAATCTTTCTCTTGACTGTTTATTCCATGCGAATGTATATATTATTATACTGATAAACAAGTTGACGAACAAGATTATTTTCGTCTATCTTCCAGACGAACACTTCAAGAGGTTCGATCATTGGCGTGCATAAATGTATCACAATTCAAATGAAGTCAATAAGGTACAACACCTGATATTCCCTCATCATAAATAGTTGAATAATCGATAAAAATAACAATATTGGTTGCCACTTTCCCTACCTTAACGAGCCGCTACTGACGATTGAACCATCCAGCGAACTACTTCCATCAGTTTATTTTCCGTCTTTCTGAATTTCACGATACATCGGATGGGCGCCATTTTCGAGATAAATCAATTTCAGTTTTCAATTTTGCAAAGAGAGTTCGTAATCGCGGACAATTTGGGGGTTGGCTGTCGAGCTGATAGAATGATAATAGTATGGGAGCATTGCGTCATAACAAGAAATTCTGAAAATATTGAATAAATTCGATTTCTAGTAGTTAGTTTCAACAATTATGATGTGAAAGTTTCATTGATAATTGTAAATATTTCAACTGATGAATCCTGACTTCAGAATATTAATAATTTAACCCAAATAACTCATAATATATAAAATATTGCGCCTTACAGAGATATACAAGAACAGGTTATTTTATTCAAAGATTCAACCTTGATTTTTCCCCATCACTATGAAACTATTTTATTCGTATAAAATTCAGTAGGAAGTTGCTAATACCCAGAGGCGTACCACAAAGGCAAATTGTGCACCGCTGTTGGAATTGTCATCTTTGCACAATACTTAGATTCCTAATAATAATATTATATCAACCAAGTTAAACATAGAGTTGCATAGTTATTTTGAGTTCAATTTGTATAAGTTATGTCGGTGATTTTTGTAATAATATTGCTTTTATAACGCAAATTGAATTTTAATCCAATTTAATCCGTGTGAACAAAAAACAATGTTATTAATTGAAAGTTCTCGAAATTATTACAAGAATCATTATGATATAATCTGAGTAAAATAATGATTTATTATAGAGTCAAATTTTATCTCTTTCAATACGTGTTTGTGATAATTTTGAATAGTTTATGTCATCACGCCTTGAGTAACTGACGATCAGAACTTATACATTCCGAAAAATATATTAGCAGGCGGACCAGACGGACGCAAGCTGGACACCCTTTCATTACCAAGCTATCAAGTTTTGCCGACATTACATAAAAATAATGTTTCTAATTTGATTCTATAATCAAGTCATTATGAAACGAAAATGCGCATCGAAATAGCCTCCGTTTAATTTTTTATTATTTGAAGGTTGGTACAATCGAAATGTCAAATGAAAGTCAGAAGAGTTAGGCCCATCAGTTTACTTCTGAGCGATTTAGGAGTTAGTGATACTAGCAGTGAAAAACTGTTTTTATTGGTAAGTTTTAATTCAGGGAGTGATTTGATTTAAATGGACCAATAAAAACAATAACAACATTGCAAACTGGGCTTTACGCTTGTGTGTCAGATTTTAAATATGTCAATGTCATCATTGATACCAATCGAAGATGTTTCTGTTATTTACCGATATCAAATCATTTTTTTACAATTAAAGATCTCAAATTAATGCAAAATAGAAAAAATTGCACGCCTCGCTTCACTCGTCGTACTCCAAACAACGCGTGCGACAAAATAGCGACTTATAAAACTTGTATCATAATATACTATTTTCCATTGAACAGCGAAATTGTGAAACTCACTTTCTAGAGTAGTTTTCCTGATCCCTAAAACCTCCAAACTTTCAAGAAAAATTCATAATATCCTTCTACTGGCTTGCACGATGTTCCTCTAAGAACATTATTTATAGCATTCCCTCTCGTGCAGTCAAACGATAAAAAAAATTGTTGGCATGATATGAATCCTTGAATGTGACGCCACCACCCCTACTAGGACAAGGGGGATCGAGCAAGGTGTATTTCGGATGGAGTGGGGGTCCGAAGCTATCCTGTGGGACTCTGGTCGAGGCGCGGTATTGATTATACGGAATGTGAACCTAGATGGGAAGATGTGGTGTAGCCTTCCTAGTCAAGAGGGGTTTCGTATAACGTACAATTTCAGCGTCATAAACATGCTGCGTGCTCAGTGGTTCTAAACAAATGAATTTCAACGATATTCACACCCACAATCACTCAGTTTTGATGGCTGACGATCAGCTAGCTCTATCATGTATTGGGGGAAATATTATGTTGTCATGACTTTCAGTAGGTATGGATTGACTTTCGAACAATTTATCTTCATCTCTTGGTAGAATTTATTTTCTCAATTATGGTGTTTGTATTTGTCGCATCTCTCCGAACACTCCGTGTGGACAGTAGGTCCAATTTTCGGTGCTTTTGCGAAATATCTGTTGGGTATTTTATTAACCTTTGACGTGAAAAATGGTGACTAGATCGTTTCATTTCCAAAAACGTTGATTTTTATAAAACCGGACACTCTATTTTTATTCTTCAGTTCGATATATTTTTTTCAAATTCATAAGAGTTAACAGTTCTGAAACTTCAACTTATGAACATTATTCAATTCTGCTTTTTTATGATTAGACCATATTTTTCTTCCAGTCTTGATGCGATTTGTCAAACAAAAATATATATTCCTTTCTTAATCAACTCCTACATTCTAATAATGAAAAAAATACAGCTGGTAATCAATAATTCTGTAAGTATAACTTTTCCCCAAGTTTTTGTTAAAAATCAACAGGATATTATCCATTTGAAGTTGGTTAAATTTCAAAGAATAGGTGATGGAAGGTGATAGTATTTTGCGTTTCAACGATGAAACTGTCACTATCACAGAAAAATGTTTACCATTTGTTTGCTTCATGCAATCAAATATAAGACTCATTAGCTTCATTTTCTAAAGATGAACTTGTACGGAAATGAAATGAGAACGTCACTTTCCAAGAGAAAAAGTAAAGTCCCGTTTCCATATCGCCGACAGGCTGAGAGATCATCTTTCGTACTCATTTTCATTTCAGAGATAAGTATAGGGCGGTGACAATCATCGATATCATCACACCACGCCACTGGATCCACCACATCAACCTAATAGTAAAACTACACTCGGAGTGCATTAAATGCATTCGTAAAGGAACGCTGATAAGGACGGCATAGCGGTCACGTTCGAGATCATTGCTCCGCTACTCCGAATTCCGTTTGGCGCGCTCACAGTCTGAGCGCCGCGACGGGCGTCGCCGACGTCTGCGGGGCGCTTAGACTGCGTCGCGGCGAGTCACGGTCCGCGATTATGGAAGAATATATGCGTTTTCCGAGGCCCCATAGCTTGGTTCTTGACTGGAAAATTGCCGAGGCATGAAACATTACGGAACGCATTGTTGGGATTCCGGCAATTGGGATTTCTCGAGAGGTCTTTTTATTTCGATGTTTGGGTTAATTTTATAGTGCCTTGCGTGCTAATTAATTGGTTTTTCACCACTAGAACTCACAATTGAAAACTTACATCTGTCGCCTTAAATTCACATAACCCACTCGCTTCTCATGTGTTTTGTATGTATTTTTATTCTATAACAAGGAACAGAAAGTGAATATTCCATAATCGAACAATATGTTTCATTCGAAAGTGTTTTTGGTCGTGGAGAAAATAAAGTTTGTTACTATTTTAGAGTGAATAATTCTAAACTCGCTATCGCTCGTATATATTTTTTCCATTCTAACCTTGTTGCAGAATCTACTATTCACTGCCGAAACAATTAGGTTTAATCAAGTGTACTCATATTCATGTCAAAATTTGTTAACAATCGAAAACTTTTGGAAAACCCCGAAATTTCATAAATATTTTTTGACGTAATATTGGAAGTAGTTTATCGAAATGAAAAAGATATTTTACGTTCTCTAGAAACTACCAACGAATAATTCTAGATTTCTGATATTTTCTGACATATTTGAAACATCACAAATTTATATTATATTTCGAGGGATGTATGAAAGAACAAACTTCACCAAATTTAGTAGGTTTTGGTTATTTGTTTTGTTTCATATATACATTTTGACCAAGGTGGATATAGGATGGTGAAATAGTTTCCTGAAGTTATCAGAGATGGCGCCATGCCTTGTGTCGGTAAAACAGAAACTGGGTACCGGTCATCTCTTCTCTGTTCTAGATGAAAAAAGACTGAGAAGAGTCAAAATATCAATAAACGTTCCAGATTTATCGAAAATATATTGTTTTAATGTCGTTTAAATTCACGTCTGTCGGATGCGAACCACATAAATACATAATCAACAGAAATCTTCCTTGAAAATCGATTTAACCATCATCTTCTTTCAAATCGTGGAAATATTACTACCTTCTCAAACAGTCTACAAGTTTTTCGCAGAAACAATTGAAGAGCTGTTTCACCATCCTATATCCACCTTGATGTTGACATAAAAATGACGTATAATATAATTATTATTACAGTTTGAGCATGACTTTTCGTCTTAGAATAAATAGCTCGTCCTATTTAATATTTCGAATAATACAAAATCTGATCTAATTTCGTAATCTGTTGATTATATCATTCGTCTCCAAATATTCAGTCTACCTGTATTTTTCATTACAAAATCAGAAACCATAAAATTGTTGTTTTATTTCTCAAGGTCGAGGTGACGATTGCTGAATATCGAACGCTTCAAGTTTTCCACACGGATATGTTCACGAAATGAATGGATGTCCGATATCGCGTTCCACCTCGATGGGAATAATCGCATTTCATTTGAATTTTCAATTTTCATTTCCAATATTATACCGGCCCGCACTCATCGTCGTTCGATCCGAGTAGGCGGGGTGAGCGAACGGATTGTTTGACGAAACAAAGGCGAGTCTCGTCCACAATCGTTTCTACGACAATGAATATCGGTTTAATTAAACGATAAATATAGTCCACCATGTCCATGAGGCGACCACGAATTTATGGGGTGATTCAGGGATATTGCGTTCATCGTGATTCACGGATAGGTGTGTTTGAAATGAGTTTGAGGAAGTTTCCTTCGAACGAATTCCCATGAAATTAATGTTCAAATAACAAGTATCATATTTTTGATATCTAGACTGATTGCTGAAATAAGCCAAATAATTTAAATTTTTAAAATACGACGATTTACAATTTTTGGCGAAACGCTATAACGTAATAACTAGACTCGGCGACATTTGGGGATATTTTTTGATTATAAATTTCTGACCTTAATTCGGTTGAGCCTGCGGACCGGAAAAAGAAGAAGTAGAAAACTGTTGCCAGATTGAATCACTAATTTCTTGGATGAATTGAAATATTCATTAAAACATGGAATATTTGAGTAGCATAATCAACTTCAAAGAAAAATTGCCACTGTCATAATTATTTTGTACCTGGCCATAATTTGCTAATCAAAAATTAGCCCATTCTAATATTTTTGTCCCGTCTGTAATTAACATTCAATTGGGCACCGGGATGAAATTTAAAAATATTATTCAGTTCCTACTCAAACTATTGAAAGTGTTGGGTTTGAAAAGTGTTTATGACAGCCAACTTAGTTGCAAAGCAACCCTCGAAGTCTCATTGAGACTTGTATGAGTATGGAAGACGGGGACCTTAGCTTTTTAAGTGTCATCCGAAGCACTACTCGGCTGGTTATCGTTGAGAGTCCGAAGGATTGAAATATAGGTACCAAGAATGTTCGGTTGGTCACCTATCTCTTTCCGCTAAACGATGCCACAGAAATAAATCAAACTTCCAATAGCCACGCCGGGATCTAACCCAGACCCTCTAGGCCTAAAGGCCAGCGCCTCTACGCACTCGACCACCAACCCAGTTACGAATACCCGAACCCAGAACGAATAATACATTGGACAACATAGCAATATCAAGATGTTAATGCAGAATATCCGACTATTTAAACATATCGATATTTCCGGCAACTGTGTACAGGCTCAAAAGTGCTAGCATTTCAACCGTGTGCTCAAGGCTATTCTAGATAGCACGTCATCAGAATAGTGGAAGAGCCAATACTACATTTTTGTGATTTTTTTTTGGTCGCACAAGAAAAATAAAAAATACGATAGGTAAGATGAATTTTAAGAAACTACAATGTAAAATAAAAATCAGAATTTCAGAATAATATGAAAACCGCAACTCCTCTCCAAAGACAACTGAGATAATGAGCGAAAGTATCGAAAATTGGACACACTGTACTATTAATATGAATAGGTTTACCTCATATTTTGTTTTCATTGATTTGTTCCAATTTCGGGGTTCATTCCCTATCTGACCAATTAAATAGACTTTTTTATGTATTTTCTTATTGTGACGTTATACCAAAGAAAAGAAATTGAACTGGTTGAAACCCTCTCATATTTCTTGTTTCTAATTGAAATAAAAAAAATACCAGCAACTAGGACAACAAATTCCTAGTACGAAATTCCCAACTCTAGTACTTTTGGGGCATTTATGCATAAGTTTATTGAGACCTTAGGATTAATTAAGATGTCTGTTCGCTGTGTCTCCATTAACTACACTATTGTACAGAATAGTAAATTGTGTAACACTGATACCGTTCGGTGATTTCCCGTGTACACTTACACAATGTTCGTTGTTAAAATGTTGTAACACAAAGAAACCAGGTGTTTCACTCGATTTAGAGGAGGTGTGATAAGTGTAGTGCAAATGGATATTGGAAAATATGGGGTTAGATGTATATAATGATATATTTTGAAAAAAAAACAACTTCTTCAACAAAGTACGTAATGGTTATATTTTTTACTCGGGAATATTTTGTCCCCATTTACGGAAGCATCAAAAGAATTGACTTTAATGCCATTGATTGATCCTCGTCAGATAACTTGTCAACAATTCATCGTCTGCATTTGCAATGATGATTTCATCATCACTGTGCATTTTTGATGCATTCAAAAGAGATTCACAAGCCATAAATAAATACAAAATAATTATAAGCATAACCTCCAAATCAAAATCATAGGATTAGCAGAAAGCAGAATAAAAGCACCGAACAGATGTTGAACTAATTACACTCCACTTCACTACACTCATCGACAACAACCAGTGGTTGTAAGAAAATGTAGTGTACAATATAAATTTCATGCATAAACAGCGAACAGGACCAAGGACTGTCATGTCCCATTGGTCAATTTTGAATTTCGCATGACAGTTCAGTGTCAGCTAGAGTTACAACATTAACAGCTGTTATTTTTTATTTATCTTTCCATCTTTGGACAAACTTCGTTATTTTCATTGAAACCCACACAATCACAGAAAATAACCTATGAAACCGAGCATGGAACATGCTGAAACAAATGACACAAATCACAGAATTCAAACGCGTGCGCAAATATAATCAGATTCAAATATAATGCCAAGATAAACGTTGGTCAACTTTCTTCTGACTTAAAACTAAATGGAATCATTGAAAATTAATTATAGAACTTCTTACGACTTGTGACTTTAAACTGACAACTTGCAACCTAAAACTTATTTCAAAGTTAATAAATGGATTCATTGAAAACCTCGTTGGCAATGAATGATAGAATTCCTTACGACTTGTGACTAAAAACTTATGACTTGAAATTGCTGCATAAATCCACCATGAGATCCGATGGTACTATATAACAACAAGCAGAATCAATCCACAACAACAAAGACTAACCTGTATGGTGTGGCCGTGACTCTGCTGGCTGATGTTGAGCTGCTGCGCCTGGTTGATCTGCACGGAGGGGCCGCCGTTGGGGCCACCGCCGCTGCCGCCCCCCGGTCCCGAGGGCGGCCTGGGCGGCGTGCCGCCCCCAAACTGGGCGGCGCCGGGGTTGGGCGGCGGCCCGCCTCTGGGCAGGTAGCCGGGCGAGCCGTGGCCGCTGGCGCTCGGGCTGCTATAAGGCGAGTAGGGCTGCTGCTTGTACAGCCCGGGGTTTTTCCGCTTCAGGTCGTAGTCGCTGCCCTGGAAGCGCCGAGTCTTCTTCAGAACAGAGTCAGGTGAGGATAATTATTCGTGTAGAAATTGGAATTGGATTTTGTTTGTTGAGGAAGCGATCGAATCCACTGGGTCCTAATTTCGGTCCTGACATCTCAATATTCTTATGTTTCATAATATTTAGAAACTATCTATTACTTTATTAGAACCTGTGCGCTCTCTTGTAACCGCATTAGTTGAGAACAATTCGCAGTGGGGAAAACTCTTTCAGGCCTGATTCATTCGCAGTTGAGAAAATTCTGAGAATCCTTTCTATGATTTTTTATCCAATCGTTTACTAATTTTGAAATCATCATTCTGTCTCAAAAGAGCCACGCTCCAACTTTTTTGTTGTGAAAATATGGAAAAATGCTAAATAGAAAAGTTGAATGAAATGACTTGAATTTTAATTCACATCTTTTTTTATATACGTACAGGGTGTTTTTTCTTCCCGAAATGTACATCAATTTTGGTTTATCAAATGGAACACTATGTATATTTTAGCAGGTTGATATATTTTTTTTCTGAATTCATTGATATCAATAAGTTGCATATTTGGATGGAAAATGACTCAAGTTATTGAAGAACAAAGTTGGATGTAGATGAACATGGTGGGCGTTGAAATGGAAAACATAATGAGAAAATTCAACCGTCATAATAATTCAATTCTATTATTCTTCCTTAATTGACAACGACCAATAAACATCTAAGATGTTCGAAATAATAGACAACGAGTAGAAAACAACTATTTTCCTGGCTAATGCCACATAGACCATTGAAATATATATACTTGCAGTCTATTTCTATTCACATAATGATATACAATGGAAAAATTTCATGAAAATCAAGATGTTGCTCCAAAATGGCGAACGATTTTTGTTATAATGATCATATTGAAAATGAGTTTTAAGGGCCGCTGATGAATGATTTTTTGTCAAATTCTGATTGCAGGTAAGTTCCCTTTGATTTTTTATTCATTGGCCTTTTCCTGTCAGAAAACTAGACGAGGTCATGTTGGCGTGAGCCCCAGTGGTGATAACTTCACTTTAATTTCAATAATCCGATATTAATTATTTTGGTTGCAGAAAAAATAGCATGTTTCATTCGGATCAAAAAAGATGTTGCACAGTTTTTCGCTTTCCTTTGATTTATGGTAGTCCCCCCCCCATCGTTTTCGCTTGTTTTAAAAAAACTGCGATCACAAATTCCACTCACCTGGAATATCATCTCCTGCTTGATCATGTCCGGCTGCTGGAAGCCGGGGCTGCCCTTGTGGAAGCTCGCATTCGAGCCAGGGCTGCCAAAGTCCCCCTGGAACTGAAAGTCCGGGTACGGCGACCTCGCGTTGGGCGCCAACCCGAGCCCCATCTGGCTCTTGTGCTGGTGCTGCTCGGCCATCTGTTTCAACGTCTGCGCGGCCGGACTCATCTCGGCCTTGGCAAAGTCCATGCCAGGATACGCCCCCATGCGCCCCTTGTCGAACACCGGCGGCGAAAAGTTCTGCATCGGCCCCGGCTTGGGCGCCTCCTTGGCCTCATCCTGGTGCCTCGGCACGTCCGCCTTGTCCTCGAAGTCGAAGTCCTTCATCAGCTCGTAGTCGGGGTAGTTGCTGATGTCGGAGATGAGGTCGTTGAAGGTGGCCGAGGAGATGATCTCGTCGCTGGTGTCGTCGCCGATGAGGTCCGACAGGCCGCCGAAGGTGCCGCCGTTGGCGGCGGCGTCCTTCTCGAGCGCCGCGGCGCATTGGTCTAGGTCGGCGAAGTCGTTGTCCGGCTCCTGCTTGCACTCGACCAAACCGGCGCCTGGCGTAGTCTTCTGGTGGGGCGTCGAGGGATTCGACTTGGGGGATGAGACGTCGCTTTTCACGGAGGCGTTGGCGTGGGTTTTTACGGTCACATTGGTGGATATCTGCTGGGGCTGCGAGCTGGCAGCTGAGGTGGTGAACTCCAGCTGCTGGACGATTTCCACGGAGAACTTGGTGAGGCCCTCGTTGTTCTGGTGGTGGGTGTCGTGCTGTTGGGTGATGCACTGCAGCTTCACGGGGGGCTCGAAGTTGTCCGATGGGCCAACCCCGGCCCCCCCTGGGTCGTGGTCCTCTGCCGAGCGTTTGAGGAACTTCTGTTGCTGGAACAAGAAGAAGAAACATGGATGAGCCGGTGGAAAGTGGAAAGGAGGCGTTTTGGTGCGCGTTGTTCCTATCATGGTTTTCGATTCAATTTCGATTATGGCGTACTTGCTTAATATTAAAAATAAAACAACATTTTCATTGACAACTCATGTTTGAGAAACGATAGCGACGTCCAGTTTGTGTTATTTTGTAGGTTATTTTATGAGTGATATAATAGTGTAATGATAAATATGGCATCCCATTCAATTTTCCGTAGATATTTGTGTAAATAGCTTGAGCGACAGAAGAACGCCATCTGGCGGTTGAGCCTCGAAAATAAACTCAGGTACCATTGCATATTATGATTCATCCATTCAATAGCTCCAAAACAAGACCCAGATCATTGGAATCGGTTGACGTAGTCGGAAGTTATCGAACCTTATCGGTAATAAGGTTACACCCATTCCCCACCCCTCATCTCCAGAGATAGGTCAAAATGTCCGATAGGTAAAGTATAAAGTCTCATTAGAAGAGTCCAAAACGCTTTCAAATCACTCACCTTCAATTGGGACTTTTTAGAGAAATAACCGTTTTGTTATTGTTTTCCGAATTCAATAGGTCGTATGGTTCTCGAGATACAACCGCTAGCCGACCATATTGGGACACCCGGTGCATAAAGCAATGACAATTTTGATACAGAATAAGAAATAGAATGAGAGTTGACCAAAAAAACTCTAAAATTTTTAGTGGCGATTTCAATTAGACACTCCCAAGGTGGTTATAGATATGGTGGAACGAGTCCCATTAAAAGGCACAAGAAATATTTGTAGACTTCTGCCTACTTGATTTTGTTGAATTTCAATCATAATTTCAAACACTAGTAATTCTTCCACGACTTCATATGTCACTGTCACTTGAACACGAAACCATAGAATACGGATATTAATAGAGAACTGAATTATCCATATTGATATCAAATGCAATATTACCGGTGTTATGATCTTCGCTAAACCAATCTTCAGGTTTTGACAAAAAAACAATTGAAGAGTCGTTTCACCTTATCTATATCCACCTTTGACACTCCCCTAATAATTGACAGCTGGCTAAAATATCAAAATTTGATGATTATTCCTGGCATGACATATTTTTCTCTTGGTTATTCCTGTTTCTCGCTCATCATAAAATAACCAAACAGGACAGCACCTATCGCCAATAGTTTCAAATTCTGATGTCCCTGATCAAGAGTAAAATGCACATCACTAACCTTAACCTTTGGTTTCCCAACGGGCTTTTGGTACTTATAAATATAATGTTTCATCGTCGTTGCGGCAGTCACTTTTTTCTTTTTCGAAATGAATGTTCACGCTTCTGAAGTCGAACAGATACTAACAGAAGTTTGTAACAAGTACCAATCATGTAAATTTTGCTAGCTTATAATATGCATTACCCTCAAATAAATCTAGGGTAGGTATACCTAAGGCGCAATAAAACAATTAGGTAATACCAAATCCTTTTCACCCAGATTTTAGACCTATTAGTATGCATACAGGTATACCCATTCCCATTGCATCTTCCTTTTCAATGTTGGTAAGGGTTGTATATTGATTTATTTGTTGTTACTGAAACGCAAAAGTGTGACTATCTTCAACACATAAGTATGGAGAAATCATCAACTTTCATTTTGATTTGTCAACTGCTCATACGGATACTGCGATACTGGATATTTGACTTTTCATGACAGCCCGTGGATAACAGTAGTATCGCGAGCAAATACTGTAGCTTTATCGTTTTTCAACATTTCCTTCTTTACACCCTTTTATCTTATTCCATTCCACGAGAATGTTTCAGGTTTGGTACATGATCATCCTCATCACATCCACATTTCGAATTTTCGAATTACCCTCCTTCAGAGAAATGAAATGTCTAAGCCCTAGAACTGTTCTTGGAGAAAGTTGATCTGGCTCACAGATGAAAATAATCTCTATAGGTAATTAAAGTTGTATTACAGTTCATTTATTGGATTTGGGAATTTCGTAAAATATGTTAGGCCACTGTCTTATTATATAAAATCTCTCTTTAGATTCAGCAAAAATAACCTTTCGTATTTCGATTTTTTTAGGTATGTCTAACTTTTTCTGAGAGAAAATAAAAGAACTTCTTCGCCTTCAAACCCAAAATCAATAAAAAGTGACATTGAATCATTTTTTTGGACTCGCAGATTTCCAGGACTCGTCTACGGCTTACCTAGAACTTTGTCTACTCGTCCAAAAAAAAAAAAACAGTATTTTGCGTATATTACTATTTTGACATTTAGCATTTCAAAAATAACGTTTTAAATTTTTCAACGTCTCACTTTTTCTGAGAGAAAAAATAAAACTACTCCTTCACCCCCAAACCAAGTAAAAATTTGCTATTGAAAATATACCCACAGTGTCTATTATTATCTACATTGAGTGATCAATGATTTGACTTACTAACGTTTTGTATTCATTTATATTGTATTTTTTTAATAGAATAGAATCGTCAAAAATTGACAGAACACGAATAGCGAATTATTAGTCAAAGTCTCTTTCAAAACTTGGCAACGTTTTTTATATGTTACGTGACTTTTGACATTAAAAACATTGCATCTCATTTGAATTTGAAATATTTCGAATATGGAAATGCGAAAAGTAGGTACTATTCTCAGGGTTCTTTCCTTAGATCATATATTGCTTACACTAGATACGGCATCCAGGTTATTTGTTTGGTAGTTTCGGGGGTGTTCTAAAGTACTAAGTTATTGATTGGTCGTTTTAAAATTTTGACGATACACGCGTTTAAAATTTTCAGAAGCGTCTGTGTAAATTTTATTGAATCGTTTAGGTTTCACTGTAATGCAGGTTTTCCGAAATAAGAGATTAAAATGAGATGTGATTAAAATTTCAACTTACATCAGTACTTTCGACAGCTGCCATATTTGCACCACTGATTGCTGCCAATATTTCCCGCACTATAATAAGTGACGATCGAACCGACAATCATTGTAAATCAAACATGAGCAATTATTGTCACAATATTTACGTGTTACGTCAGGAACATAAAAACGTTGCGACAAACTTTCCTGGTTGAATACCGATAGAGAGTGAAACAAATCGTCGAAAAAAAATGCCGATATATTAAACAACGTGCCTACATTAGGCATACACGGTGACCCCGCAACAATTTGTACTGCACCAGGTCCAAAGGTGCAGTACACGTAGTCAACGTCACCCTTGCGCTAGAGTTGCTGCAATTCGGATTTTTTTTTGGCTATTTATCGGAAATGGGCAGAGTGCTCCACCGAAAATAAATCAGAAATATATTGAAAGCAAATGTTTTGTGAAAAATTTGCAAAAACAGGTCGACACATCATTAAAACAATGAAACGATCACTTCCTAGGGAATTCAACGAAACTATATATGATTTCCCTTCAAAATATTCAATATGTTTCATTTTCAGTGAAGCACCCTGTATGTATGTGGACTTTGAAATGATCAAGAACATTAAGAACATGTCCAGCTTGAAAGCTTTAGAATTAGTGGGAACTAATTTTAGTTCTAAATTATTCTTGACTTTTTAGATTGTAGGTGTCTCTACACTTTCGCTAGCTTTTTTCTGATGTTGGTCCAAAATTTCAATCAAAAATTTAAATAAAACTTGATTCGAATAGGTATAGGTACATATTTTATTTTTTGAAAAAAAAATATCAGAAAATAAGTAATTAATTGAAAGTGAGATTCAAAAACAAAGAGAGTTAACATGTTAGCAAAATGTTTGCGATATTTTTTCGAATATGCACAAAAAATATATTGACATATTTCCATAAATGAAGCTGCTACTGTTTTTAATTATTGTCACATGAACTCTTAAGGGGCCATTCCACGGCGCGTGGAGTGGCACGCCTGGCGCGTGAACTGCGGAGTGCCGCGCCGATGCTCGCCCGCAAGTCGGGTGGGTTTGCACCAGTGTGCTCCATTTGAAAATCTACAGGCGCTGCCTGTTTCCTTTGAACTGTGAAGGTTTACCGACAGTCGACGGGAGTGACGGGACGAGGCACTCCGCGCGAAAATAGACGCGCCGCACCATTCCCACGGCGCGTGGAGTGGCAGTTCACGCGCCAGGCGTGCCACTCCACGCGCCGTGTAATGTCCCCTTTACCGTTACCGATATACACATAGACTTGTATGATAACTAGATAGCCCTGTATATTAGCTAATCCATCAACAAATCACAATAGGACCCGTTAGTAAATCCGATATATTGTATGGATAAGGCAACGCCACTGAATACTAATAACATAATATCGCACGAGGAGTAGGAATAGAAGCAGAAACTTCCTCATCAAAATGAAGGCAATTAAGCGGATGCCGGTTTGGTCATTTAACGCTTTGATTGGCAACACCGCCTCGACTTTTCTACGAGCCTACAGCTGGTGTATACACCACCACTGGGAGAGAGTGGGCAAAGTATTACTAACTGAGTTCATAGCAAGCACTAGCTGAAACACAAACAGTATTGAACCACCTTATCCAGCGGCGTTCCCAGAAAATATGTCGCTAGGCCGGTATTAATCAGATCGTACATCGACGAATGTTTTTTTTGTTGTTAGAATATTTATTGTGCTGCTGCACAGTCTAAAGAAATTTAGTGGTCACATAAACGAACAATTCGTATCATTTCGCACTGTAAACTAGTACACAAAATAAGATATTTCGCACTAGTGCGAAATGAAATATTCATCTCCATGCTCTGCAATCGGTGCGATTACCTAATATAGATAACTATGCTGATTTTTACTCATAGGTAGCTGTGACAATGACATATCTACAAACCAAGGTGGATATAGGATGGTGAAACAGCTCTTCAATTGTTTCTGCGAAAAACTTGTATACCGTTTGAGAAGGTAGTAATATTTCCACGACTTGAATGAAGATGGCGGTGAGATCGATTATCGAAGAAGATTTCTGATGCTCATGTATTTCTGTGGTTCGCATCTGACAGACATGAGTTGAAATGACATCAAAACACAATATTTTCAGTGAATCTGGAATAGTTATCGATATTTTGACTCTTCTCAGTCATTTTTCATCTAGAATAGATGAAACTGATAAAAAGATGACAGATGCAGAGTTTCTGTTTTACCGACACAAGGTATGTCGCCATCTCTGTTAATTTCAGGAAATATTCCTACGGTATGAAATCAAGTAGGCAAAGGTCTACAGTTTATTCTAGTGCTTGTTGATAGGAAGCTGTTTCACCATTCTATATTCACCTTGCTACAAACGAATTCATAACATTATAGTGTCAATGTGATTTATTACCAAGTAGCTAGGTACCGAATCGTTTAATTTGTTCAGTACGTATGCAATTTAGGTTTGATAAAAGAAACTAATAGTATTCCGTTATTACTGAACAATTATTGTTCAAATATTACCATCAATTTTTACTTTTCCAATATTTCATAAATAGAGACCAAAATGTACCCAAATATTTTTGCTGAATGTTCTATAAAATTTGTTCTCTTTATGTGATACATCTTTTTTATATGCTTCTTCAGGCAATATAATTGGTTTCCTGTAAAAATGATTTGTAAGTACGTAATACAGTCATGCGAAATTAAAATCCGACATGCCTATTTTTTTCATGTAGGTCATCGGAAAAGTATAGTATACAACTTGTGCGGAAATCGCCTACGGCTCGTGGTTCATCATCTTGTCAAACTCGTATGAAATATCCTATGTTCCGCACTAGTTGCACAATATACTATTCCTGCACGTCGTTTATTCATCATACGTCATTTGAGTCGTACAGGAATACATAAATATACGTGATATTTCATCAGATCACAATAATTATTGTCATGGGTTTCGGCAGCAGGGTGCAAGGCGGTGCACTTGCGGTTTAAATAGAAAATGAATGCGTCTGGGTTGCAGTCCAAATTTCTTCTTCAATATCTTCCTGAACCTCTGAACAAAATATATATTCAATGAAATACCCGAGTGATTTGAATTTGACATTATATTTACCTTCATTACATACATAATTGTATAATCCTATGGCATCGGGACCGAGGATATGAAAAAAATAATTTCAATGTATTTGAGTAGGTATACTGTGAATAATTTTGCGGGGAACGCCAGTTTCAAATATTTCACTATCTGCTTCATCATTAGATGTTACGATATTTTGGTATAGTTGATAACAGTCAACAGTGGCAGAAAGCTCAATGAACCTATTTATTTTCCTATTTCGGAATCATTGGTAGGCTTCATTGCAGGTTCCTAGGTTAAGGACCCAAAAGTTTCATTCAGTCGATATCCATGTTTCATAAGGATATCAGATAAGGACACGGACAATTATAAAAAAAATAAAATTTAATAAAATCATGTTTCTTTGATTTATAAGATGTTTCTTTGATTTTTGTCATTTTCACCATTTCAATTTCGACTTCCACGAGTACGATGTGAATGAGGATTAGTTCATTATCTAGTTTATTACAGACATTTTTAATTGCATATTTCATCATCTGCAGGCATGTAGTAACATCCAGATGTGCGATTTTGACCTAATTTCATCAAAATTGATGATGATTACCAGAAAACTATGTACTGTACCCTAACTAATGTAAAATGTTATCAACATCACTTCTTCAGTAGTTGTAGAAATAACTTCTGATAAGCGATATTATCTTCTTGAAAGGTCCGCCACTGGATTTCTATAAGACTTTTTAAACTTATGATTTTTATTTTCAGAGGTGACGGAGTGTTTTGAGTACACCGATCTGCCCTACTCTCCCCTCCCAACAAAGTGTATCGTGATGCAGTTCAGGTGCAAAGTTGCTGTTATCAAGACCATCCATAGCTCGCTTGTCGTTACGGCGTTGTTGCCAACAGAGTTGCCAAATCATCAGAAATTGCCTTCAAACTACAAAAATTTAAGTCGATCGACCAATGACTAACTACGAAATCCTGCAAAGAAACATCACCGATGACTGCTAAAGATGTCCAATCGCTTTGTAATGAAAATGAATTGCTTCCTTTGGCCAAAGATTTTGATAAATGCACATTGTAATTGAAATTAACGAAACTCATGATGTGCTGATGATTTTGAGGTCAACAACATTTTCATGTGAGCAAGTTTTCTCTTCCAAGAATATAATTAAGTATACAAGCTAATAATCCGAATGAAAAATCAAAATCTAGTCAGGTAACATAAAATTCAAATGCAAATTTATTTATATTTTTATAGCATACCATATTTCATTACTGATAAATAATAAAATAATAATAATGATTATTATTGAAGTTTTTTCCATGCGTAATTATTGGCCCCTTGTTCGATTTATTTGAAACCAAAATTTGTGGTACATTGAAATTCATGAAATCGATATTTTCATTTAATTATAAGAATAATCAAATATACTGAATCCTTCTTCATTATAATAAAAATATTATATGTTGAAAAATAATATGGATTTTTGACATTTGACAAGATTCTATGGGATACTGTCCTAAAAAATCCAAAACTTTCACTGAAAATGAATTTAATGAATGAATGTTTTGAAACTTGAGATAATGTGAGACCATGTGAGTGGAAACAATAAGAAATCAAAAAAAATTGTGTAATAAAGTTGTGGCATCAGCACACATCATCAAATTATTTTTGGAATGAATTTGAAAAAGAAATTCATTATTCTTAGTTGAACCTTATTATATTTTCAAGAACATTCATAACTCAAAAGTTTCACAACAAATTTTTCAGATTTCAAAGGGAGATCGGCGATAATTTTCACTGTTTCAACGAAGAAGACTAAATAACTTTTCTTTACTTATACCAAAATCCTTCCAGGGCGTTGATATTGAATATTGAAAGTAATACAAAAAAATGCAACATCATGTCTTTTAAATTTGAGAAAAAATGCATGCCAAATATATGATAAATATGATTTTTTATGAAAATGAAGTATTAACCTAGGTATAATTGTTAAGAGTGGATCCACATTCACTTCTTCATAATTTTCATCGATAATATAATAAGTCTATAAAAAATAACTCAATAATTGCTTCTCTGGCGAGTTGAGCGACGATCGATTGACGCAGGGCCGCCCGATATCGGCAGAATCTGTTTCACGAATGATCTGGCAACACCGTTAGACTCTCCACGGCCAACTTCGATAAAGTCTCGTCGCGTCGTTTGTCGTCGAGCTGCTCGCTTCTCGCTGTTCGCTGTTCGCTCGCTCTCCTCTTCTGAGCTTTCAAGGCAAATTGTTCATTTGTCGCTTTTTTCGTTGCTCTCTTTGCACGTGGTTATCATCCTCGTCTACAGGGGGAGATATTTATATGATGGCTTCGTGCGCAAGCGATTTCGGCACTTACGACAATGGGATCGTTACAAACACTTCTCAAGATGAACCTCTCATGTATAAAGTATCTTCGATGATACACTTCGTTTTTGAAATAAAAATCGACACCCTCTACGGCAGAATTGTCGTGTGAAGAACTGAAAAGAGAAATGGCCTGATAGCCATCGTTTTATTAGGATCAATGGCAAATGTTCTGGCAGAAAGAGGCCAATAAGACAAAAAGGAAGAAGAAGAACGAACCTAACCGAACCGCTATTAAATACCATTAGATTTTAGATCAGAGTTTTCTTGAATCTTGTTCATTTGATTTTGGTTAAAGATAATACAATTCATTGATTAGTGGACTGAATGTACTGGAAATTCATCATTTTATACAATCTCGACTGAATGGATATGAGTTAATCTCAGACGCACCTCAAAAGTGGCCCTAGAAAGTCAGGAAGAATGAGGAGCAGATCGATGCCAAATAAAGCAATAAAACAGAACATAACAGAATATTTAGTATTCGTAGCTGTTGACAAATGAAGTTCATTCTATTTTCAATTGTAGTTTCGATATCGATATCACAAATTGAATATTATATGTGCGTATGCATTTGTATCAGAGTTTCTTGTTTGAAAAGTGTTTATTAACCGCCAACTTAGTTGCAAAGCAACCCTCGAAGTCTCATGGAGACTTGTATGAGGGTCCGAAGGATTGAATTTAGGTACCAAAAATATTCGGTTGGTCACCTATCTCCTTCCGCGCCTGGATTCGAATCCGTACCCTCTGGACCCAAAGGCCAGCGCCTCAACGCAGTTGGTTGAATAATAGTTGAATATAATAAATAACTATATGTTGTTCATTCTTAATGAGCTAGTTTTTCCAAAATTTTAAATCATTTTTGGATCATAGGAGTTGAAAATTAACTGTATCTCCTAGACACTAAAAGTATTGCTTAGCAAAATACATATGAATCATTTTATTATGTCAGTATGAGAAACGTCAACTTCTAGAGCTAATTTCAGAACAAAAATTGACGACTTTTGAGTCGGTTGCAGGAAGAATCCATTTCAAAAGAATGTCAGAATAAGAGAGACAATCAAAAATGGATAGTCCCATCGCGACTGGCGGGCAGTGTATATCACTTAGGCCAACGCCATTGAGCTGGTGGTGGTTTTATCATTCCTGAATCCTGAGAGTTTCACCATATTACCTCTAGAAATACGGTGCTTCCATGAAAAGTGAACCACGTCGTGTATGAGAGAAAAACAAGAAAAAAATCACTACTTGTCACTAAATATTTTCCCAGTGGGAAATTGATTCCTATAATTTTACTTATACAATAAAAAAGAAAAAAATCACTACTTGTCACTAAATATTTTCCCAATGGGAAATTGATTCCTATAATTTTACTTATACAATGTAGCTATCAATAAAGGAAACTTCTGTGTGGTCGGAATGGTACAGATATAAATGAACATTTTTGATACACAATAGGTACCTATAGTCAAAGTCTACAGAATCTATAATGTTTTTAACGAGGTTTTTAATTTTCAATAAATCGATCGGTTTCGAGCAATGCCGCCAACTTGATTTTGGATATTGTTGGAAATCAAACTCGAATTCAGAATGTATATTTATGTTATAAATATACTTATGAACAACCCAGTAATTGTTTGAAATATAAAATATTTGAGGATGCTGACATTATATTATATTCTATTATATCTATTGACAAAGTGACTCTTCCAGGCATTCAATGTTACGGGATCATCAATTGGTTTTAGAATGTTCAAAATCCCATTTATATTTTCATTTTTATCTCGATCTATTGATAACACCAATCATTCGAGAGAGCTTGAAATTGTGATTCTAAAAATGTATTATACAGTTATTATTCTTCTTCTGTTGTATTTTTTAGTAATCTTTCTTTCAAACTATTTTGAATCGTAGCATTTTCTCCCCGATATTTATCATGACATCAAATAATTTGTTAATTGTTTGATTCCCAGTTCATACATTTCATAATGTTTATACATAATATACATGTTATTATTCTTCTTCTGTTGTATTTTTTAGTAATCTTTCTTTCAAACTATTTCGAATCGTAGCATTTTCTACCCGATATTTATCATGACATCAAATAATTTGTTAATTGTTTGATTCCCAGTTCATAAATTTCATAATGTTTATACATAATATACATATATCGATGAATAGTGCCTCCTCTCATGTTGTAGAATAAACAAATATTGGGTTCCACTAGGCCTTCTGAAGACTAAACAATAATTATAATGATTTGGTTTATGAATTATATCTTTGTCAACAAACGCAGATCTGCTGATGTGTTCGTTCGTCTATATCATACCACCATACATACCGATTCAGAAAATCATTGAAAAAAAAATTACAGGGTGTTTCAAAGTTATACCGCGTCCTTTCAAAATCACCCAAATTAGCAATAAAAACAAATATTATTGCTTATTTGTACCTCAGAGACACGTGTGTTCTCAGTAAAATAGCTACGCTATTGTATTGAAAAACTCCTTGTTTCTATTCATTTTTGAGCTTGAGTTTTTGAGACATCATTAAAAATATTTCATGAAACTGCTTTGGACTTCATGTTGAATTTGATTAGAACATATACTTCATCTTTTATCCTTTAAGTCGTGATACATTATTTTAAGACACCCTGTATAAATATACTATTAGAAGCTACAGAATAAGCAATGAACAGTGGCGGCGAGTGCCGAGTGCAACTGTGATTTCGAAGGAAATAGTGTTTTTATCTCGGTTTTTATGGTCAATTTTTACCCAAATCTGCTTCTCAATTCAAAGGCATTAGAACATGCGATTTTTTTCAGCTGTCAACGAAAAGTGTATGCACTACAATGAACGAATTGATTTGAAAATATAATCTAAAAAAACGCAATTCTGAATACTAATGTCATTTTTACTCATATCCTCAATTTTGTCGATACAATCATTGCATATGGTATAGGATGGTATAATGAAAATTATTCAAATAGCTTCTACCAAAGAATAAAGTCACCGTACGGAAACACAAATCTAAGAATAAGCTTATCGTCGATCGAAAAGCAGAACGATAATTCAACATTCAGCTCTTATGTGTCAAAACACGTGGTCAAAGAGGAAACAGTCAGCAGTTAGTTTTGTTGATCGCGCCTACTTACAATATTCAAATTTCTCTTTTGTTACCATAAACGAAGTTCATTTGTTTGAATACGTCGGGAAATGAGCGTTTTTTAAACAGTTCCGTTCTGGATATCACCAAAATGTTTAATAGTGTTTGATCATTATCGTTCTCCTGAATTCTAAACAGTAATTTTTACATACTCGTTGAAAGATACATGAGTATTAATATGAAGAACCGTTTTCCTGCCCAATTTACTGAATTTTGTAGCGAAATATAATTCGAGAGAAGACCGAAACACGAAAAAAGTCCACCACTTTTTACAGTCAGAAATTTCGTTATCAAAGTGGTCAATTTCCAGAGATAATCTTTCAACAAACCCTGTCATTGATGTAAAATATACCTATTTCATTTATTTTCGAGATTATGCCGGAACATTGATTTATTTTGTTCACTCCAAGGTAGGAGATTTGATTATTATGAAGTGTCATGGTGGATGAAAGTGTTGAAAAATACATCATTAGAGAAAGGAGAAATTTGAACGCATTTAATATGAATTATATAAAAATTGTAACAATTTGATAACTTTCTGTTGGACAGAGAGACTTTCCTTTTTTTACATTTATATAAAACCAAGATTGGAAAGGTGCCTACTTTTGCTACAATTAATACGATTATTTCGAAACATACATCAGATATACAGGATGTCATTTAAATGAAGAGATCATAAAGACGAAAAAAATTACATGGTCCACAAATGGGAAATAAGATAGCTATAGGGACCTAGCAAGAATAAATTCGAAACTTTGTTTTTTCAAAATATCGAGTTTAAAATAAAGAGATGATTCGTCCAATCATCAGAAAGAGTACTATATTCGAACAGGTTGGTGGTTGTGAAGAAAAGTTTCGGACTTCCATTGTCTAAAGGTATGAAGATTTGAATCCTGAGAAAAGAAAAGATGAGTTATGCTGAAAAAACGAAATAAGTGATGAATAAAAATTAACTATTTTATCGAATCAAGAAGATTCGAGTATCAATAAATCAGGTTAGTATTAGTGTTAGTATATATGAAGTCGAAAAATGTAGATTTAATTGGGAGTTTAACTAGTCGATGAGCCTGAAAATAAGAAAAAATTGAATTAGAAATCAATAGCCTGAAAAAGAAAGGTTGAATTAGAAATCAATAGCCTGAAAAAATTGAATAGCCTGAAAAAAGAAAAGTTGAATCAAAAATAAAATGAATGAATAAAGAATTAAAATTATGAGAAAGATTCAAATCGAGTTTGTCACGACGTTTCGATTGTGTGTATCTACAATCGTCTTCAGGTGAGAACTAACAAAGTCCTGGGATACGGGGGTATTGATTTCTAATTCAACCTTTCTTTTTCAGGCTATTGATTTCTAATTCAATTTTTTCTTATTTTCAGGCTCATCGACTAGTTAAACTCCCAATTAAATCTACATTTTTCGACTTCATATATACTAACACTAATACTAACCTGATTTATTGATACTCGAATCTTCTTGATTCGATAAAATAGTTAATTTTTATTCATCACTTATTTCGTTTTTTCAGCATAACTCATCTTTTCTTTTCTCAGGATTCAAATCTTCATACCTTTAGACAATGAAAGTCCGAAACTTTTCTTCACAACTCGAGACATTGTCAGCCACCTTCAAACAAAAGGTTGGTGGTTGTTTTTTCTGCACCATGGATACACTTTTCAAAACTTCGTACTTCTTAACACAAAAAGTATTTTTATTGCATATCAATTGGAGGAAGCAACGGTTTACGAGAAAATCGATAGTGAAGAATATCTATCTGTCCTATTTCAGTTACATAGGTACTTACCTACGTTTAGTTGATGTGAACCTATATAATATACATGATTTTGGAATTTGTTTTTTCAGTAGACCATGACCATATTTGAATTGTAGATAGTATCTACATATCTGATGTGGTTAACAAGCTCCGGATTTTATGTACATAATTTGAAGGCGAATTTTGCTGCTCATTTTAAAAGGAATATTTAGAGAGTTTATATGATACATATCTATGCCTATTAAGTGTTTTAAGTGGAACGTATCGCTTAAAAAACAAATAGTACTGTTATATGAAATAATCATCTATAATAAGAAGGTAATATAATAAAATTCATATGACACACGGGGTTATTGATTATATTTTGACGTTCATCTGGGATGTCTATAGAGTAATAACAAATCTTCTAACCAGATTGGTTGCAAAACTCAATGTCCAAGTTGAATTACGAAAAATATTACTACTGTGACCTAAGAAAGATGTGGTAGGTTTTTAAAAACGTTGCGTTGATGGGTATAGGGTCTACACTTTGGTCTAGCTATAACATAGGGAACGTTGAAGATTGAAACATATTTTGAAGCTTCCAATTTCTAGTAGGCCTTCGTTAATCATTGCATCACCTACGTTGATGCTATAACGATTTATAAATGTAATTTCATCAAAATGATCATCAAGTTGTAAAATAGTAAGTGGGTAGTTAGTCAGTAGGCTTTGAAAAATGCATTACCAAACGAATTGATACTAGCATTGATTTATTTTCATCAAATAAATGTATAGTACCTATTTTGAAATGACAAAGTTTTATTGCGAGTTATCATGACTGTTTAGGACTAGGAAAAAAATACGGTAATGGGGGCAAGGCTATTGAGAATTGCGCTGCTAACGGTTGGCAGAATTTGGCTAAACGAAGTGATTGTGCAAAACCAAATTATATACTATTACAGCATACTGAGAGTTTTATCGTAAACAATATCCAATGTCATACTATAATAGACCAAGGCTACGATTATACCAAGAATTTATAATCTGGGATGAAGAAAATTTTACGTTGACGATTCTCAGAGAATGCAGTTGCTTCCTTTCCGTTCATACCAGATGACCTATGGATGGCAAATTTTGAAATTTGATGATTATTTGTCTTGATGGCCAATAAATCACATTTTTCTTCTGTGATTTCGATTTTGTTGATGAAGAATGAAAAACAAAGACTCAAAAAAGTTATTCTGAAGGTGAATTTTCTCAATTCGAATTGTTAAACCATCGCAAACAGTAACCATTTCAGATTTCTGCGAATGTAATTCTCTCATACTGTTGGGACTTTCATTATCCCAGTAGCGACAGTTTTGACGAAGGGAAAAAGTATACGAAAACATTATATATCATTATTAAATAACCCTTCAATGCCGATGCTGATGCTAGTGGACTTGAAGAATTCTTTTTTTTTTTCAACTCCAGTAGTACCTATATCCTCGGGTATATCTAATTTGGTTTTAAGCTAAATTGGTTGAATTTTGCGAACTTTACCTAAACTGATAATGCCAGCTATCAATGATGATATTTTTATAGATTTCTTTTCAGTTGACAATGTGGAAGATTACAGTGCTATTGTATTTTGTTTGCCTCCAAGAATAAAGTTTTTACGTCTTTTGTGAAGCAGTAAATATTGAAATCATATCAATTTCTAATAGAGAATGAAAATACATTTCCATAAAAGTATGAAACTTTTTCAATATGAATACGATAATAGAAATATTCGAACATCTTCAGTTGGATTAAATCATTTGATAGATGTACGAGTTTTTATCAAATCATATCAACGCCGTAAATACTATACTAAACTGCATGCAACATTGAAAAATCTTTTGCTTATTTTTTCTAATACATCACTGAAGTATTTATGCTTGAAACAAATGGGCACAGGACGGCTTCTGTTTTTTTAATACAGTGTTCTAGCGGTTCAATGGGCCTATACGTAGAGATTGAAAGTAAAAAATAACTGTATTTTTTATGTTACATTATAGATGTGCTATTAACTAGTCCTACTTATATAGTTATTATTGAGTAAAATCTGGACTTCCTGGTGAAAACAAGAATTTCAGAGTATTTTTTGTGATACTACAAAATTAGTAATGCTCTCTTGTCTACTGTATCATATTATTCTGATATTACGTAATTCAGTAATGATAATTTGGATAACGTGATGATAACATTTATAAAATAATATATTAGATTATGTGGATGGTATATAATTTAGCAACCCAAAGCACATGTATTATTTTCTTCATCACATAACTATTTTATTTCAGAGCATTCGATAACAATAATTTCTGTAAAGAAAATATCACGTATTCGTGTTATACGCTATTTAATGGATGTTAGTAATATAAAACATCCAACAATACGATTCAGAAAATCTACCGCAAATTCAAATCATCTTTATTGAAATCAACGATATCTGAAGTTATCAGAACCTTCGACGAATGATCTTACTTGCTGGAATTTAGGTATCTAGCTTGACTGAATAGTGAATACGAGCCCGCACATAAAACGATGGCGTAGCCAGAAAAAGGGGGAGGGTTTCCCAAATAAGATACACCCTGTAGAAACAATGATAAATTTATTCATCATAATGCTGATGTAGTCTAGCTCATATAGTTCGTTCCCAGTGCACGATATATTCGTTCTTTTGTGAGGAAGAGGTATAAGAAAACTGGTTTTTTCGTGAACTTTGTACAATAATTAGCTCATTTTGAATTCGAGAAATGTCTCCTCGACAACTGACGTATTTGTATTGTTAGTCGTATGTCTGTCTAGATTGTCCCTTGATAATCATATTAAAATTACAGTTGAGAGTTGAATTATATTATCTTGTATATCATAAGATATGCCAGCTTCCAACTTAACTTTGTAGGTTAGTCTAGGTTTTCTCCTAGTTGATACTAGATGTAAATCAATACCGAATCAATGAATCAAACTATGAACAACATTATACATGACCAAATATTCTGACAACATATCAATGACATGACAATTCTCTTATAACAGATACAGTAATCCTAGAAAACTTGATGGAAATCAAATACACTAATGTATTTTATTATTTTATATCAACACCGATATAGAAATAGTAAAAGTAAAGATTCACAACCTATTCCGGATGAAAGAAAGTTATCTATGATCTGTTGAAATAGACATGAAATTGACAAAATTCAAATACATAGCTTTGTTTAAATCAGCTAGAAGTGGCAAAACTACTATTTCAAATAAGAGGCAAATAAGACGGAACAAAAATATAATGGAGAAGCAAAAAATCGATTAGAAAAATAGAAACGTTCTTATGTCATTTAAAAAAAATCTCATTTTTGAAAAATTTTCTTATTGGTACTGCAATCATGATTTTCCAATAAGATGTGGATATAGGATTCAACTGTTCCATTCCAAAATGTGTCGATTTTCTGGGAACCGTACTAATATTTCACGACCTGCGTGTAGATGGCGGTACGATCGATTCACGAATGATGATGAGTGATATTAATTTTGATTGCTTTTCTTTCGAATCCACCGACATATCCCGAAATACCCAAATGTGTTGAGTAACATATCGAGTGTGACAATTATAAATACATTTTACAAAGATAAATAGTTCGTTGTGGCGAACACCAAAAGTAGTGGTGCCACCTACGAGAACTTCAGGAAATGTTACTAACTCATACCAATAAAATACATGGACTGACCCTTCCTATCTCTGATGCATTACATTGTTTGATAGGAAGATCTAACTATCTCTCTTGGTATGGGCACAGATGTATATAATGTTGACCCTTCTTGTTAATAGTCGTGCGAAATGAAATTTATAGAGGCAAATAGTCAGACGGTTAAAACCACAGAAATATAACACAAATTGATTCTTTGAAACATATTATATTCATCATTGTTCATTTGTATTATATTCTACATGATGGAAATCTGTAGGTATAGTATATTACAAAACAAGTGTGGAAAATGAGTAGTAGTAGTTTAGCACGAGCCGCGTAGCGGTTTGTGTGGAAACGTAACGAGTGAAGGAAATGCACTTTCCAACGAGTTTTGTACACTATTTTTCCTACGACTCTGAATACTTTCATTTCGCGGGAAGTCTTGTCAAAAATGTAACTTGAGCGGTCTCTATAATTTCAGGTGGTTTTGATTCGATATCAAGTATACTGTTTATTTCCATATTCAAGATGATATTTGAATACTTCTCCGACAAATCCTTATCATGTCAATTACTGATTGATTGAATTAATTTCGTTTGGATAAACATAAGCCTGCAAGCGCCAGTAATCACGCAACCAGGAATACAGGAACACAGAGGTACGTAGTGCGCAAGCGCGTACGAGTTGGTGCGTCCTTCGTCCTTGATTCTTTGTCAAATATGAATCAAGTAGTGCAAACATCTGTGATATGATGCAACATGCATCTGAGGCAAGCCGCGCAAACTGTAGATGTACTCTTTTGAATGATCTCACCTGCTCTTATCAACATCATCAGACATGTATAGAAATAGTTCAAGTCATGATGTGTCCCTAATTTTCATCTCTGAATTCAGATGTTATGTCTATCTGATTGAAATTAGTTACGAATTAGGTATTCGTATAATCCGAAAGGAGCCAGAAATTCCGATAAATAACATGAATGTGATGTGAGAAACGCTTATATTGACAGTGAGTACCTTCACAATATACCTAATTATTTCTATCAATCCATGCGCCTGTTGTGATTTTTTTCATATCAACACTTATGCTTTTTTCTTTCAAATAAACGATACCATGGTGATATGAGCGTTTTCATACGTGGTCGTAGCAAAAAAAATACAATTTCGATTGACTGAACATAATTTTCATCTTGAATAGAATAAGTATCCATGCATAATTCCATTCCCGAACGTACGACTATGGCACTCACCAATGAAATGACACTATTGACACTTTAATCCCAGATACCTCCATTTAACCACAAATGATACAATGTTTTACCATCTTAAGTGAAGAGCATATTTAATACACGGATAAGTGAATTAATCGATAAAAAAACGCACAAATCAACGCTTTCAGAACGATAATACGAGAACACGAATAACCACGTCATGAATTGTAAACAATCTGAGAAACTCGTTCGAAACACGAAAACGGCGAGTTGGTCCGACGAGGCCCGAACGATAGATTCTCATCGTGGAAACAAGAAGGTTTTACAGTCGTGTTGGCATCATGAAAAGATGGAAAATAACAGTCTATATGTTTTTATTAGTCTGAGCGTTGATTGATATATTATCAATCAACGGTCTGAGGTTACTAACGATTCGAAAGTTGACACTAATCAAATAGGACAAAATCGTGAACAACTTCAATGAGCTCGGGATAAGGGTCTTTTCACCACAAATTACAATTGATAGGAATTCCGGGGAATTCCAGGGAATTCCGAGGATAGGATAGGGATAATATTGATACCATCAGATGATTTATTCTGTTTCCGACGAAGTTTTCGATATAATACAATACAGCCTATAGCCTCACTGATGACAAATTTCGAAATTTTGATATCAATATAATCCGGTATTATTCAGATTCTGCAATATTTAGTGACATCACTCTGGAGCTAGGTCTGAAGTTTATCTTGAACTCAGAAATCCTCTCGGGAATCCCGAATGAATTTGTGTGTGTTGTTTCTAAATATTTCATATTTCACCGGATTTCCCCGGAATTCCGAATATTATCTGCATTTAGTTTCAAAATTTCATCTTTATTTGTTCAAATTGACATATTTCTTCCGGAGGAATTCCAGGGAATTCCAGGGGAATTCCGGCTTATAGGAATTCCAGTGTACACATTTTCTCCTAGTGGTCAACCCCTCGGTCCACCTTGAGTATAACATATCCCGAATATATCGGCTACCGGCCCGGCTGATTTGATACCAACCAGTGGCAGGTAGAAAGACACCTTCGTCCCCATCTAAATTATTCAACCCGTTTCTACGAATCATATAAACCCAAGAAATTATCTTTCGGATTCCACATCGAACGGTCTAGAAAATCGTGAAGAGGAAACATGCAACATGCAAAAATTGAGTTAGATTTGGCTGCGCAGACACGTCGTTGTCGTTCTAGATCAGTGGTTCCCAAAATATCTTTCTATAACCTGTGCTATCTATGACTATTTTGTTCGGTGTAGAATAAACATCCCGATAACACAAAAATGAAGTTTGTGGCGAACAACAAAAGAAGTGGCACCACCAATGGGAACTTCAGGAAATATTAGTACAGTTGAAAAGTTCAGACTAATCAAGTCGGCCAAAATCGAAGACTTTTTAAATGTCCAGGGGATAGGGAGTTGTTTCTATCTACCTTGGCTTGTGCTATTCTGGAGCTAATACAGTTGCTCAGAGTTTCTCAAATAGGTACCTACAACCACTTGAATTCAAAAGATTTATAAATCAATTACAATAAGCAGATCTGGACATCTTGTTTGTATAGAAATTAATGCTGTATAAGAGCGGTAAATCCTCGAACTGTAGAATACAACATTGTTTTATACACCAAAACTCTTTAGGAGAAACTAATTCAAACGCAACCATACGTACTTATTATTTCGGAAATCGATGAGCACTTCTCGAATTACTTCGGCAAATTCTTCTTATACTCTAGCTGCCAATTTCCACCCAGTAGGTATAAGACAGTGAAAAATCTGCATGTAACTGGTATTAATTATGAGAACGAATGGTATTGAGACCGAGCAAAATGCTCTTTAATTATGTGTAGGTGGAAGAAAATTTAGTTATCGATGGTAGCGATATCAGGAACGCCATTTCCTTGTGGATCCAAAGTGCAATTTGCTTCGAATATTCCAGCAAAGATGTTGGCTTTTTCTTGTGGTGCTGTGCCAATCTCTGGATTCCACCTGGATATTCTCCGGAAAGCATAAAGTTGGATTTCATCAAATGACCACGTTCGATTCGACCATCAACAACAATTATTTTCTTGCACGATTGATCATTTTCGACTGTTTACCGTGACAGATTTTACGTCAGTAGGTGACATTTACTAGCAACTCGACGGTAGTTAAAGAATCTCTTAATTTTAATTTATTTTTATAATTTATAATGGTATCAATCGTGCAAAAAACGTTATAAGCATGTCGAACGTTAAGGGTAACCGATCTCAGACAATAATTGGACTCGTCGCTCCGCTCCTCCTCCAAACAATTGTCTTCGATCGGTATAAAACCCTTAGTGCCGGTTGCATAAAAGCCCGTCAAGCCTTCTGTCAACTTAACGTGGGATTAACTCTGCTAATGCGCGAGCTAAGGCAAGCGTTGCTGTGGTTATAAACAAATCAAATATTTAATCGTCTGTTAAATTTTTATGCAACCGACCCTTACAATCGCAAAATAATTGTTTTCGCTTTTCCAGAACTTTGCTACTGTTTAGTTAATTCGAATGTCTGGAAAAAAAATATCCACCAGAGAACCAAACGCAACTGACTTTTCGAATCAGAAAATCAGAGAGTGAGTTAATTATCAATTCAGTTTTCACAGATCCTTGTTTGAGAACTTCTGCTCTAGAGCAAAGAATTGCCACCGGACAAGTTTACCGTAAATGTGTAAACTGGTGGACTCGAACGAAGTCAATTGTGCAGATGAGAATTGATTTAGTTCGCAAATTTCAATAAGTAATGGGGATTGGGGAATTCTCCTAGGGACGATAATGAAATAATTTTTATTAAATATCTTCAAAACGTCGCATTTCAAACTTACTAATTTAAGTAATGGGGATTGGGGAATTCTCCTAGGGACGATAATGAAGTAATTTTTTTTAAGTATCTTCAAAACGTCGCATTTCAAACTTACTAATTCAACATTTTGGCTAAAAAACATTTGAAATGCTTAAAAAAATTAATATGGGGATTCAAAATTTATAGCGCCTTATTTATATTTCACCATTTGACAACATCGACTGCAGATTTTATGGCTAATAAAGGATAACAAATCCGTTACTTTGATTAGAAAAATTGTGGATTGTGTTTTTGTTGGACTGAAATGTATGTTTTGACTTTGATTATCATTTTATACGAGCAGTTTGATTTCTGTGACATCAAGTGAACTTTATAAAAGTAAGGTCAAATGTGTGGTGTTCTTCTAGCTTACTAGGCGCTGTTGCCAATTTGTGAACTAGAAACAAAGCAATTTAAAATTCATAACCAATCATTTGAAGAATTAATCTAGATAGTTTCCGCAACGAATTCGAAAAATTCATTGAAGAAACTCATAATCAATAATCTCTTACTTGCATTTGCTGTAATAAGCCATCAAAAACCTTTTTTTTTGTATTGCCCGAATGAAAAAGTTTGTTCTAGGATCTAGACCGTCAAAGGATAGAAAATGAAATTCAAATTTAACCAAACCAAAGTATTCTAGAATTAGGAATTTTCGAAAAACATCATTTTGTATATTAGGTATATTTCGAATGTCCTTTTTTATGTGATATTTCATAATATATATATTGTATCATAAAATGATAATAATTTATGAGATGGTATCGCAGAATCCTATACATATTACATCAAGATATTTTTTTATTTTTTTCGGAAAAATAAGAAGCATGGCAACGATGTATGTACGCACGCTGAATCACAATGCGATTTTTCACTTGCTGTGTCATTAGAATGGTGGAGTTGCCGAAACTAAATTTTCTTGAGTCAAATTTGTTCCCACATAGAAATAATAAATACGGATGCGATGATTCTGCATGAGTAAAAAGAAAATTTCAATATCACATTTTTCAAGGTTTTTCAAATCGTCGTTACCTAGTGAGGTTTTCCCTGATGCCTATAACCTCCAAATTTTCATGAGGAATTCAAAAGCCTATTTTCTCGTCCAATACCCTTCTACAGACTTCAACGATGTTCCACGAACAATATAGGTTTTACTTTTTTCGAGCATCAATAGATAAAAAATGTAATAATTGTAGCCTTTCCTGAATAACTATATGATTTCCTTTATGATCCTTCAATATCGCAGTCGATCGGCTACGAATTCTACTATCATTCTTTCTGATGACCCAAAGGTCAAGCCATGCTCACATCGTACGTGAGATTCGCCTAAGCTCCCCTAACATTTTCAGAATTACATCGTCAAAAGGTGAGAGCACGCCACTGTAAATCAATATGCAATAATGAGAATCGGCAAACGTATGTGAGCGAGGGAGTGAGCATCAAAGCGCCTTATCGAAGTGCGGCGCGGTGTTGCCAATTCTCAGGGCCGATAACAGGTAGCAAAATGTGATGAAAAACAACATAACTCAATGTAACTGACTACCTTTTACTTATTGTTCCTACTGAAATCAGTGAATTTCAAATGAGAAATCAACTATCGGATATAAACAGATAGTTGAGGCTAAGTGGTGTAATTTGTTTTTCCGGAAAAAAACTGACAAATTCTATTCAAATTCAAGTCTATGCATGGGGATTTCGATGACGGTAAGAGATAGAGGGTTGGTTAAATGGGGGCAAAGTAGCGTATTTCAGAGGTTAATTATATGGATGAAAAAAATCTGACCTAGCTTCTTCAGTTCTGGAGTTATACAGGAAAAATATATCTTTTTATTTTACGTAGATTTTTTTTAAATTTTGCCACTTTGCCATAGCAACTTTTTGTAGCCTTTCCAAATATCTGAATAAAAATTATATACAGGGTATCGTATAACCCTCAACCCTCAACTTTTAATCTTCAAATACGGACCTGTATTTTTTATTGCATTTTTTTGAATGGCAAGAGCCATGTTTCATATTGACGTAGTATTTTCATCTGAATTACAGAGTGTTTTGATCATGGGTTGCGTGAACTGAAATGTGGATGAATTCTTGAAGAAGACAATCTTCGTCGAATAATGTTGATTTTCTTCCAAATCCTATGCATTCTATACCTTATTCTATGATATATTTTTTTAATTACAGCTGGAATTAAAAAAAAAATTGAAATTTTACTGGTAATAGTTCGATATTTCCAAAACACTCTGTAATTCAGATTAAAATACTACGTCAATATGAAACATGACTCTTGACATTCAAAAAAAAATGCCGTATTTGAATATTAAAAGTTGAGGGTAGCCCAATTTATACGATACCCTGTATATAATTTTTATTCAGATATTTGGAAAGGCTACAAAAAGTTGCTATGGCAAAGTGGCAAAATTTAAAAAAAATCTTCGCAAAATAAAAAGATATAGGCAAAAGAAGAATTTCGAAAATTTCGATTTTTCCTGTATAACTCCAGAACTGAAGAAGCTAGGTTAGATTTTTTTCATCCATATAATTAACCTCTGAAATACGATACTTTGCTACTAACCACTTTTATTTCTTCTGACGTTATTTTCCTTCGTACCATCAACAACTTATTTTTTAGAGTAGATACAAGCCTGGATTTATTCAATCTATTTCCACGTTTTAGTAGATCTTGAGCTTGAGTAGTATTGAATATCTCAAAAAAAAAATCGAAATTTGTGGATAGACATACCATTCGATGATTGTTTTAGGAAGACGAAACGTGGGAAGTTAAATGAACGAAAAATAAAAGCTTTCATGAAATTCGTTTCAATTCATATGTCTGACAATAAGAATTTTCCAACTCCAAAACGACATTTTTTCGGCATTAGTTTGCGCAACTTCGCCATAATGTTAACATTTTCCAAAGAATTTTTCCATCCCAATGATGAGACTAGGAGACTGCCTTGTGTGTACATTATGGTTATGAATTTATGAAAAATTGATACACTGGGTGACCACTAGATTACTGACCAAGCTCCAACATGGAGGTATATTAATTATATTCTGGCATTCGTATCATAAAGTATAGCATTGTGTTCTTGTTCATTTGATTGATTGATATGATTGATTGAAGTGAATGTAGGTACTGTACTGGAAGTTCCGAGGGAAGTTCATCATTTAATACAAACTCAACTGAATTGGTATTAGTGTTAATCTCAGACTCACCTCATGCATTTATAATGTTGATTGAGATTTCAGAAAAAATAGTATGTGTACTTACCTCGTAGTGAAAGCACATTTCCATACTTCAATGCTTGTTGGGATTTGATTTTTTCAATAGAACTGTGGAATTATGTTGCTCACTTCGGAAAAAGTAGGGAATATGGGTCCAAGCCCGATTTCGACGAAACTTTCACAGTTGCTTTAAAACATGATAAAAATACGATACCCATCGAAATTTTTCCGCGGAAAGACCTTTTTCCATATTTTTTTGAAAAAAATACATTCCCTCACTCTGGCTTTCAAAATACGCACACAATTCGTTGTAAGGAGTATCCAATGTATCTTTTCGATTGGTAGGCACTGTGTTGAACCAACAATAATTACATGCACAAACTATATAAATTAACTGATTCTTTGAAAGTAATAACAAGAATTAAAAAAAGTTAAAAACTTGTTATCAATGAAGTTTGAATACAAAAACATTTTGATTGGCGAATGACAGCTTGTTATAATGGAACCATAGCATATATGTTTGCAACGTTGTCGGTTTGATTTCAGAAATTGATGAATTTTTTGAAAATGATATAACTTCCACATGAAAGTTATATCCTTATTCCTTTCTGAAATGAAATTACATTTTTCATCACGGGCGATCTCAAATATTTTCGGTGATACGCCCCCATTTTGTCTCAAAAATGTACCTTTTGACATCTCATATTTCTGCTATTAAAAACACAAAATTCACCCTTCTTCGAACCAAAACATCACACACGCTTAAATTTACTTGTTTCCAACACTTTTTTGCAGAAAAAACTGTTATTTTTACAAAAATTAACCCTTCTTTGAAACGTATATAAAACATGTTGTTTCACCAATTTTCTGGTTATTTTTATTTAAGATGTTGGCAACGTCTTACCATGAGCAGTCACGTTATCAACATCATAAATAAAAATTACCAGAAAATCAGTGAAAAAAGGTTGTTTTGTTTACGTTTTGAAGAAGGGTAAATTTTTTGAAAAATAATAGTTTTTTCTGCTTAAGGCTGGGAAAGGCCAGACACTTTGTCCAAATCCGGGACAGGGGGGGTTTGGAGGAAACAGCAGTGGGCGGTTACCAAATCGTCATAAATCAACGGTTATCCTTGTTCAACGAACGATCTTCTCATCTAGTACGGGTGATATCGCGACTGACGTTTTTATTCGCATTGCTCGATAATCTAATATGCGAGTAATACTGGGATGCTGTCTCTCAGTTTTCGAGAAAACAAAACTGGCGTAGATTCAAATCAGACTTGCTGCGGATCTTCAACTTGATGATTGTGTATACCAAATCACTTTTTACGACATTTTCTCTAGGCCAAGAACTTTTTTATTCTGAAAAAACACAAAAAGTACGATTTTTCTGTAGAACACGTTTTTTATCGTTCCTACCGTTATATTTCTGGAAATAATTGAGCGATCGGACTGATTTTTTTTTCAAATTGAAGTATACATGATAGCGCTTCTTGCCATATACAATATTGGTGAAAAATTCATGTTCATCAATTTCTAGAACTGTAGCAAATTTCAACTTGTTATTTTCGGAATGACAATTTTCAGTAATCGAGAAAAAAATTTATTTATGAAAATTTTTGTATACATGCTGCGAACAAAATTGAGCCAATAGATGAAATAAGTTTCCAGAATGAAAATTTTTCATGTAGCAGATATCTACATGTACTTATTTAATGAGACAATACTACATTATCGCGCGCTCGGCGCTCGGCTCTCTCCTCACACAGTCAGCCAACTGGTATTTGTGTTCATAATGTGTAGTCGAGCTTTCATCAGTATATCAAATGAGAGGAAAATATACATTATTGGTATGAATAAAGTATCTACCTATTTAATGAGTTGGTATTAAATAACTCCATTCATTTTTTTATGTTGACAAAATAATAGTTAAACACATTGCTTCCAGTCCAATTCTGGCATCGTATAGGTTAGATAATTCTCCTTCGGTTAGGTATGCCATCATGTGAAATCTGTATAACTTCATAAAACATTGTGTATACTAAACGTTTGTGGTAAAGTTTCATGGTATAATATAATGGAAATTGCATTGTAATTAAAAAATCAGACAAATGTTAATTGAAAAGAAAAAAACACGTAAGTTGCGATATAAAATTTTAAAGAATCAAGCATTGTCTTATATCACTCACTGAATATCGAATTTTTTCGTAAAACTGACAGATGCCACTCGGTAAACATTCAGAGGAAAACTACTATGCTTCCGTGGAACAAACAAATCTCTCCGAAATATTCGACGAAAGTAGAAAAATGGCGTCTATACCTATTTGGAACTATGTCTAGTTGGGCAGTATCCCCTACCATCATTTTTTCAAAAAGTTCAAAAGGAGGTACCCATTAAAAATGAACTTATGAATTTCGTGATACTATTTTCAATTTCTGAAAATTGAGATTCTGAAAATATTTTCCTGACTTCTTTAGGTTGGATTTCAAAAATGACATTGTTTAGATTTCGGGAATTCAATAATATTCCATTTCTGGTATTACCGAAGTTTACACGAAACGGAAATTATTATGGTTGAAACGAGCAATTTGGAAAATCCATGTTAACGAGTTTTCAAAAAATACACGTTCAATGTATTACTGACACCCCTTCAATTGTTTATATTTTCAAACCATTTGTCGTCATTTAAATGCTACAAAGGATATTCAACAATTTATTTTTAATAAGCATTTTGCATGTTCGAAAAAAACCTGTGACTCCACACAGTCCCAAACAATGAGTGAGAGTAGATGCGATACATTCGCCTGCATGTGTGCGGAACGAGGATCGAACACTTTATCTGATAATCGACGGTATATTCACCAGTAGGTAGGTACCTATGATGAATATTTGTATTCTATAAACATTATGAAAAACCAGGGTTGCGACGTTTTGAATCGAATAATGAAAATATAAGTAATTGATTTGTGCATTATTTCCATATTTGAAAAATTATGAAAAATCAATATGAATAGTAAAAATCAATCTTTAAATCGAAAAAATCTTATTTTGTTGATTTGAAAAAAATCATGATGCTTCGCAACTCTTACAAAATTTGGATAATTCTGTATCTATTTATATGAACAGCTTTTCAAGAGTCATATAAATTACGAGGTATAACATTAAAATAGCCATACGGAGTGATTGGGAGATTGAGAGCTACTTTCAATAACGTTGATAAGTTATATTCTCGGTTATTATCAAAGACATTCAAATACAGGTTATTATGAATATTATTTATTTACGAATAATAATGAATAATGACTATATTTTCCTAAGGCCTTCATTCTTCTACTTTTTATTTCTTTGATTTTTGAGGACTGCTTTCACTACATATTTTGTATTTTGGATATTCATCTCCTGTTGGTCCAAATATATGTACCATTTTCAGAATCATATACATTCCACATGAGAATACAATATCATTTTCTTCTCCATTTGGATTTTTAGATCTCATTACACCTTTGAATTTCAAAATTTCAAGCTTTTCCTATGCAAATCCGCAAATTCATCATTAGTTGCACCAATAATTTCATAATACTTATTATGGTTCCAATCTATGATATTGTGTTGACTGACTCGTTTTTTCATCTTCATATTTTGGAGTATCACCAGAGGGCGCAAATATCATCGGACAATTCGCGCTCTGGACTTCTTGTGAAAACACCAGTCCATATTTCGATGTGATTTTTTTTCTGTAGGAAGATAGGGATTCAAACTAGGTCCGATACTGAAAAAATGGATTAGCCATAAATTGGAAAAAAATTTTGAGAGAAAAAATAGTCTATCCAATTAAAAATATCAAACATAGTTTGAAATGAATGTCTGGTAGACTACGAGCAGAAAACAACTACTTTCCTGGTAAATACCACGCAGAACATTGAATTATATCTGTTCGTAGTCCATGCAACGATTCACACTGTGAATGCAGATCGCAAATGTTTCTTTCTTCCTAAGACGTGACAAATTCACATCGAGACAGGCACGCCTAACAACCTACAGACCGGTTTCGGGCTTATTGGCCCTCATCAGTGCAGGGTAGTTATCCGAGTAGAGACCGTAAGATCTCAACTCGAAGCGTTGCCTGTCCCAATGCATTTTCGTCGCGTCTATTTGACCGCACCGAGCCGCGTTCCAACAGACAATTGAAAGTGGCGACATCATGCGGCAGAAGAAAGAAACACTCCAGAACCGAATCTCCCAAGTTTTACAGAACTTGGAAGTGGCTGAGAGCTCGACTAAGCTCAATAAATGAAAAAATGGATTAGCCATAAATTGGAAAAAATTTTTGAGAGAAAAAATAGTCTATCCAATTAAAAATATCAAACATAGTTTGAAATGAATGTCTTGTAGACTACGAGCAGAAAACAACTACTTTCCTGGTAAATACCACGCAGAACATTGAATTATATCTGTTCGTAGTCCATGAAAAGTGTTTTTTTTTATTATTCGCCAAATTCGATATGTTCAGGAATATTTGTATACCTTTTGTATTTCATATTTTTGAAAATAAAATAGTATTTCCATTAGCTGGATCACTTATCTACTTGATGAAGTCAATAAGTCATGAAAATATTGATTACTTTACTTTATGACAAGTCTATAGAGAAAGAGTGCTATTCGTTATTACTCACTTCTTCAGCACCCTCTACTTCAAAATTTAGACCTTTAGGATATTACATACAGTATGGTGGAAATGTATGGAATAAATTCATTATCTCTAACGTTTATGAATTTTAAGGAAAATCCCGAGACAGGTCGATTTTTATTTTCAAATTGACATCTCTTGATATACATACGGAGTATGTGACGTCATCCGCGTAGTTGTGGTGACGTCATCGATTATTTTTTTAAATTAGAACATACCCCGTCCATTTTTTTTTCGGAAGGTATATTCATTATCTATCTGACGGTATACTAATATTAGGAAAATAAAGTAATACAGGGTGAGAAAAAATTATTTTATTTAATATTTACAACGGAAATCGTTACAATAAATAATCAAATTCGTGACGTTCTGCAAGAATACAATGTGATAGACAGAGAACAAATCATTCTCGAACTTTGCTATCGTTTCTGAATATATTTGTGAAATATTCACTCGTATTCGTTCTTTCAAATTATCTGATCTTTCCGGCTTCTTACATAAACTTTTCTCTTCAAATAACCTCTGAGGAAAAAATCGAGAGGAGTTGAATCAGGAGATCTAGTTGGTCATTCGATTTACCCTCTCCGACCTATTTAGGTAACTGTGTACATTGATAGCATAATTATTAGCTTGTAAATATAAAATAATTTTTTCTTACCCTGTATCACTTTATTTTCCTAATATTCGTATATGGTCAGATAGACAATGGAAACACCTTCCAGAAAAAAAATTGAACAGGGTGTCTTCCTATTTAAAAAATAATCGATGACGTCACCACAACTACGCGGATGACGTCACAAACTCCGTATGTATATCAAGAGATGTCAATTTGAAAATGAAAATCGACCTGTCTCAGGATTTCCCTTAAAATTCATATGCGTTAGAGATAATGAATTTATTCCATACATTTCCACCATACTGTATATATTTTTTTGAATAGATTTAACCCTTTCATTACGGGCATTGTTTTCGCTTAGTGGTCTCTCAGAACGGGGGTCCCGAAGCCTCGCGCACGCGTGTGTCTCCCGTCAAGGGCACTTGCGCATTCTTGCGTTTCCCGACTTTGAGGCTACACGAAAGAATGCGTTTTCCGTGCTTAAAGCTTATACTGGATGTCACTTTGAAAACTTTGGACTGTCAAATTGAGGTATCACTTGATGGGGAGTTGTTATTCATAATTTTTCATCTATATAAAGGAAATATATAAGGAATGGAGAATTCCATTTTGATCAAAAAATGTCATTATTGACACGAAATGAGGTCCAACAAATCTGAAATAAATGAAAGAAAATAATGAATGAAATAATAACCTCTTATTAGGTAAAAAATATTCAGAATCTCTTCGGATGCTGACAGTTCTAACGCCAGTATTCATTCTTTTTATGATAATTCTGGAAGCACGGAATGATAATCAAAATCGACGATGTTGATAATCGTCATCTTCATTCAACAGTTTTTCTAGTTATTCGCCAGTCAGATATTTACGACTCATTTCATTACTAACAAACAAACAAATTATATGTGAACTCCTCCAAAACTTACAATGAAATTACGTGAATATAACCTAAACAGCCATTTGCGCTATACCAGATTGTCGCAAAAACGCGCGCTATTGTATGGCCAAATCAACTGTAGAGGAAGTCAAAGGAATGGGAAACACGTGTGTATGGTCGCACGCGGGCAAATCCCGTATTGAAAGCTATCCCAAGCTCAATGTAAATATGCGTCTTCCGCCTATACGTCAGTCAACAATTAGCGCGTTTTTGCGGCTCCCGTAATGAAAGGGTTAAGAATTCCTATATTAAAATGCCATTAGGTAGCATCCTGTATATATAGTGTCAATACCCGATTGCAAATTATCATTCAGTTATACAATGTTAAATACAACACGGTTTCATATTTATACTGTTCCCTCTCTACTTTTACGTATTGAGATCTGTTCAACATTCAAATCATCGCAATGATAAATCCTAAATCGATCCCCGGTAAATAAAAGCGACCTTTGTCGATAGGTTTCTATTCATTCATATTGTATACCTTCTGGGTGTATATATAAATATTCTTATTTGAATATCATACATACCTATTCCTCATTATGTATGAGAATTTTTTCATTGTGAACAATTCAGAATATTTTTATTTTCCACGCAATGTATAATTATTTTATACATATAATATACCATATTTACTAGCAAACCTAGCAAACTGATTCATATAAATTTCTATTTCCTATTTTAATTTCATAATATCACCCGTACTATCGATTGTATCGTGTTTATAATCTACTTCGTTGAGTTTCACCAGGGGGCGCAAATATCATCGGATAAATCGTGCGTATTTCTGACGTTGTAGAGCCTCGGCTCTTGACTTCCTGTGACGATACTAATCCATATTTTGATCTGATTTTTTTTGTGTAGAAAGATGAAGGTTCGACCGAGGGAGGATGCTATCTCAAAATTGATTATTTGATGTAGAAATATTTTTTTTTGATTCGCCAAATTGGCTAAAAATTTGCTATGTTCAGATATATTTTTATATCTTTTCTTTTCGAAATTTCGAAAAAAGAGATAGTATCCTCCCTAGCTTGATCCTTTATCTACATGATGGGATCAAAAAATCATGAAAATATTGATTGGTGTTCAAATGAAAAGTCAAGAGCGGGAGTGCTGCATTCGGTATTCTGCGCGTCCCATTGCCCACTCTTAAAAGTGCTGGAAACTAGTAGATATATGCTTGTATAGCAGCCCAAAATAGGGCCGTATCTCCGAAAATACTTGACACCGCCGCGTTTTGACTTCAGATTAGTGATCATGGGGTCAAAATACGTATAAGTTCCACCAAAAATATTTTTCAAATTCATAAGAGTGCGAAAACGAAAATTTACCCAGTATTAATTAATAACCTCGTTGATAACAGTATATATGGCGACAGTTTATGGATTTTTGCAAGGCCAAAGGATATTTTCTGGACAAGGAGATGTCTATAACTGGCAAAAATATAAACGGAGTGGGCATTCAATATACGCAAGCAGAATGGTCAGGTATGTAAAGAAGAAAAATCAATACTTATTTCCTTATTCGTGAAATATTCCATTCAATTACAACCGTGCATAAAAATGATCAGATAATTTTACATTCAATCGTGTAATCTTATGAAAATTGCACTCTGTTATTTTCATATCCCTCCTTCATCGGAGTCGGGCTCTTTCGCCAAAATATGAAAAACATATCGTGACATTTTTAGAATACACGCTCTCTTGCAAAATTATCGGTAATTTTTATGCACACATAAATTTCAAATTGTCACGTTTTGAAAATGAAAATGTTCAAAGTATAAATGCGCTAATCAAAGAAAAAATTTCCAGAAATACAACCTACGTCAACCAAATATATATTTGGGGAATTGTTATGGAATTTTACTGCGAACGAGAATATGAATTGAAATGAACATAGAAGCTTAGAAGAATTGGCGTTGATACTAAAATATTGAGCGATCAACAAATTTTTCGCCGATTATCCCTCGGATATTGACATGCCTCATAATTTTATGACACATTTCTCAAGCTTGTTGCTTTGTAACAGACCGAAGCCGAAGGATGAAGGAGCTTTCGATTGTCATGAAATTATTTCGTCTATTATCAAAAAACAGACTAGCATTTTCCATCCTTTTCATAATGCCAACCCGACTGTCAAACCTTCTTGTTTCCACGATTAGAATCTATCGTTCGGGCCTCGTCGGACCAACTCGTCGTTTTCGTGTTTCGAACGAGTTTCTCAGAATGTTTCACGATTCATTACGTGGTCATTCGTGTTGTCGTATTATCGTTCTCAAAGCGTTGATTTGTGCGTTTTTCATCGATTAATTCACTTAGTCGTGTATTAAATATACTGCTCTTTACTGAAAATGGTGAAAAAAATTATATTTGTGGTTAAAAGCAGGTTTCTGGGATTAAAGTGTCAATAGTGTCATTTCATTGGTGAGTGCCATAGTCGTACGTTCGGGAATGCAATAATGTGGAACAAAACATGGATATTTATTTTATTCAAGATAGTGAATATATTTTCAGTTGATCGAAATTGTATTTTACAGATGTCCTTTATATAGAATACATATAATATGTTATTAAGGGGAAGAATACTCCGAGGAATACTCTAAATCATCTCCACATTTAATACGGATTCAGGGACATGTTTCGGGAGTATATACTCCCATCTTCAGCCTGATTAATTGTAACTACAAAGAATAGATATTATACAAAGTTATGTAGCTACTTACTTGTAGATGAAACAAATTTTTGTTACAATATATATAAAAAATATATGGAGAAAACAGGTTATTTATAAGGGCCCTGTGCCCTATTTCAGAACATCAGGACGGAATATTAGAGAAAATGTTGTAAAACGGCATCTGATATAATATGTTTCAAATAATCAATTCGTGTTATATTTCTGTGGTTTTATCTTTATCCTTCTGAATACATATTTGCCTCTATAAATTTCATTTCGCACGACTATTAACAAGAAGGGTCTACATTACCGCCCGCTATCTCCTCTCACCCCGATACCAAGAAAGAATCTTGCATTCAAACAATGCATTAGAGAAAGGAAGGGCCAGTCTATGTATTTTATTGGTCTGAGATTATCAATATTCTAAGGATATAACTACTGAAAATAAACTATTCCCCTCCCTATTGCGGACTCACAATCCGCGCGGCACCTCTGGAAAGGTTAACCTTGCCAAAGCACCTCTACTGGCAACGCTGTAGGGGAAGCTCCGGGCAATAATCTCGGTCTCATGCTAAGGCGGCGAGGTGTCTCTTCGGGCGCGAATCAACTGTACTAGTACGCCTCGCGACAATAAGAGGAAATGGGCGATTCAAAAAAAAAGAAGACACCCGACGAGTATTTAATCTATGCCCGACCTGTTTCGTCCTGACCGGCTTCGTTTGGGACCCAACGCGGGGACGAACATGGTACGATTCCGATTCACGCTACTTTGTCACTGGTCACTCGAAGAAGCACTTTTGAGAGTGATTTATATTGCTATAGGTTTCTTTGCAAAAGTCAAAACTTGAAGTTGCTATAAATATTTGTACCTGCCATTAGAGCCAGTATTTGCAGAGCAGCTAATTTCGAATTCTTGTGTCAAAACCTTCTTAGCCAAAATTTTTGGAATAATCTCTTTCTTGAAACCATGGAGGACGACGAAAAACAAATTTATCTTTATCACTATCGTCTTCGAAGGCAATATCATAAACTATTCGAAATGCTGATGCACGCAATATCACATAAATTCAAAAATATGTGTTCTTAACTTCGATCATAAAACAGACTAGATGAATATCGCTCTATCCTTACCAAAGTAGTCGTTTGAAGCCAACATCTAAATCAGTTACTAGGGTTACCTTATTCTAAAACAAGGATAGCAACAACATATTTCCCCAGCACCAGTGTCTTGCTATCTCGGAAGGGTCTGAATTTGAATAAATTGACCTACTAACAAAATTATCGTATCCATTCTTTCTAAGACTGAATTAAACCAATGTACTATCAAAGTTTTCTGAATATATACATCTTTGATTCATTACCCGAATGATAATAATATATTTAATTCCCTGTCACAACTAAATTGTTTAATTTCTGGCAATATAAAGTTTCAAAGTGTCTTACTTGGGAAATATAACATCAAACATGTTGTTATTACTTTCCAATTCCACTAAATACAGGCTTATCTAGCATTTTCTTAGCACTTGGCCCAACCATTCTATCACTTCCAGTGAAATGATGCGAGCAAACTCTAGCGTCTCTTGAAATATTCTCTTTCCCGATCATATTTTTCCATTTTCCATATAACTTTTCATTTTGGGGAAACCCTGCACAAATTGTTTTGCATATTAGGATGGGTAAATTATGTTTATACAACGAATGATACGACACTGAGTAACTCACCAGTGAAATGAGGTGTTCTGGTCACCACTATTAAATGGTCTCTTACACATTTAACAGCGTTTCACCATCCTTTAAATTCGATTTGAACAGAATAAACATGGTTCTTGAGTGAAATCCTATTCAAATTTCCACACAAAACTGGAAATATTCTTAATGAACCATCAAACATCAAACAAGACGTTTCGCACTGTCACTGTCAGCGTTCGGTCGATTATCAGTTGAAAGAAAGACGTGCTATCTATAAAATACATAGCTTTTGATACACTCTTATGACTCATATAAGTACCAACAGAAGGATATATATATTTGGGAACCTTGAAAAAATGTTGTTTTGGGATGATTATCACTTTCGAATGTTACGATGTGGCAACCTCTGTGAGGAAAAAGACATGACTATGAATTTCATGTTGGCAATTTGGGATGTTACTATTCTAGTGGGTTTGTTGTTCGGAGGTTCTTAACCTATAACAATAATCTGAAATCAGAACTAATCTGCTTTACCAGATGAATCCACTAAAAATGACCGATTTGCTTTTGAGCATGGTTTACTGGTGTTTTCAGAGAGTGCCGATTGAAAATGATTTTCTATTCGCGATAGGTGCTAAGCGATACGCTACCTTGCGGTGACTCGTGAACCACTCGAAGTTGGGATAACCACTGAACTCTCTGGGGGATAACCCACAGACAAACTTAACCTCTGTTCTGTTTAAGTTCGATTCTGTACTTCCAGCATTTTTTCGAGAGATGTTTTGGTGAAATACACGTGAAATCTTATCGTTTCAGTTATTGTTTGGTGGCAAAGACACCTATGTCACAATGACACAAATATCAAAAATACAAAAACAAAACAAAAACGATACCACTTCGAGAATTTCGAGTTGTTACCATGAGATAGTGCTACGTGTTATTTTCTATCGCGAATAGTGACCAAAATTAAGGTAAGTACTCGGGTAAGTACATGCAGAAAAAGAATAGAAAGCTATCGATGGTAGCGATATTAGGACGACCCAAAAGATGTTGGCTTTTTTATGCGGTATTGTAACCAATGTGCCATCGTCCCTGATTTAGAAGAGGAAATGAAATGGAAGTGATTTTCCTTTGCTCTCATCTTGGCGTTATAAGCCTATTTTTAAACGTCTATTGTTTGGCTGCAAATATTTTTGGCTTTGACATATTCTCTTCTGGTCTTGTGTTGGATGGTTTTGCTGGATGAGGTCAAGTTTCAGAAAAACGAATTCGAAGATATCAATCACCTAGGTAATAACTGATTACTGATAAGTAAAGACAATAGAGAATATATTACATTCTTCCAGTTCTATATCTTCCTCTTTATGGCCTGAAGGTGAGCAATGAAAATCATTTATGTTTTTGCTCAAACCTCGGATCCCACAAAGGTCTATCCTCAGGTTCTTACATATTTCGAAGGTGATGGTATAAGCAAAGTTGTATAAGCATTAAAAAACTTCAGCAGCAAGGCAAACTAAATGTCAGCCCATTTAGCTGTTGTAATGTGACGAATATTCTTGCTGTCAAGGCTAATATGTTTGCAAATCGCAGTAAGATATTTCCGAGGATATTTCTGCTTTCTGTGCAGATTTGAGATAATATTGGATAATTGAGTTGGCTACTTGCTGTGTGAGGCAATGGATGTTGAGCAAATTACATCATGGTACCGAACACGTGCAACAATTCAAAAAGTCAGCGTCATCAATAAATCTTGATATGTTCTAAGACAACCTTAATTATAGATATAAATATAATACAAGAAAATGCTTACTTACCTACATTCCTTGTTTTGTTTCTTCTAATTCTCGAATCAACAATTAGACAGATATATAAGAAGAAATACATTCTCAGTTCTCAGTGCAGTATTCAAGCAGAACAATGCGAAAATCTACATTTACATTTTTACAAAATTTAAATTAAATTAACAACTAAATAGTAAGAATGTTCAATATACGAGAACGTCTATGAGGGTTTATAAATTTACATCTGTCAATTAAATTAATAATTAAGAATTACGAAGTTGGTCAACTTTCAACTTAACAACTAAGAATTAAGAAATTTTGTGGACAGAACGCGCAAAACGATTAGAATCGTTGGAATGCCATCATTTGTCATTGTTTCGAATAGTTTTTATGGTTTTCAGGTTCAGGAGTTTTTAGTTTTTTCGGGTTTTTTGCTCATTTAAATAAATATCATTCAATTCAACACTTTGAAATGACAATCATGTAACATTCAACATCTGATTCTTAATTATTAATTGCATTGTATAAACACTTTCCCAATTGTTAATTCCTAATTGTTAATTCTTAGTTGATAGTTTAGTTGAATCTATAAACCCAGCATTAGCTCATACAAGAAATCGGATTTGCTGAAGTAGCAATAAATATTGGCTATCCAGCAAATCAGTGTCTAAACTCTAAATCAACCAAATCAATTTGCATACCGACAAAAATGATTTGCCTGTCTTTCATACATAAAAAAATTATATGATTTTCTCGTCTGTCACAAACACATTTCAACCGAGATTTTATACGGTGCTAGTTACATCTAAAAAATATCCAGAATGTTCCAGTCTCCTTTTAACTATAATAGGTTTGTTTTGATGAGCAGTATATCGTTCCAGAACGGTTCGGGGAAAAACCAAAACAAACCTTATAAGTATTTTTTTGAACGCTTGTTAGTGGTTTGTGTTATGAAAGCTTCGTTACGGTTACTTTTGAATAACCTCACCTCGAAAATATAAATGTACTGGGGATTTCAATTTCAATAACTTTCTCGACTCTCGAGTTCGGTTCACTTGAACTAGAGTAGAATAGCAGATTCTTGTTTATATCACAAATCACAATGAATCATTGCACGAATATTTGTGTTTGCGTCACCCCATTGTAGATTCTAGAAAGTTTCAGTCAGTGTTGAAATCTGCGGATATTGTGAATGTTTGTAAGCTTCGTGACATCCGAATTATCCACTGTACATTCGAATAGAACCCATATTGACAAATAATCAAATCGTTTTAATGCAAAACATCATAATTATGTTTGTGACTTCATTATTTTTCCATTGTCAACTAATGAATAAGCAATCTACTATCTACTTCGAATTCCCAAGCAATCCATTGTAATTTATATTGAATATATGGGGTTGTACTGAGTATCCAGATAACTTTTCATTATGGAAGATACAACACAATTTAGAATGCAAAATTTATGGAACTCGAAAGAAATAGTATTTGCTATAGAAGACTAAACTCTGTCAAAATTATGGAACTTTTCTTTTTGTACAGTTCTGCATCATGTAGGCATAGCATTCATGTTATTTGGTCCCGAGAAATTGAATGTGAAACTCGTGTACCTTCTGCGTTACAATTATTCCCAATATTCATCAAATTATTTTCTAGTTTATTTTTTCGAAACTGAAAAGATGATTTTTCTATTTTGGTTGTATAATGTAGTCATTGTGCAACGCAAATGCGTGTCGAAATAGCCTCTATTTCGATACGCATTTTTTATTATTCGGAGGTTGGTACAATCGAACTGTCAATTGAATTTCAGAAGAGTTAGGCCCAGTTTACTTCTGAGCGATTTGGATTGGGTGATATTAGCAGTGAAAAACTCAATGTTTTAATTGGTGAATTTCAATTCAGAGTGTAATTTGATTTAAATTGACCAATAATAACTATAACATTGAATTTTTTCACCGCTGGTATTGCAATAATCAAAATCACTCAACTGTAAACTGAGCTTTACGCTTTTGAGTCAGATTTTAATTATTTCAATGTCATCATTGTTACCAATCGAATATATTTCTGTTATTCATCGATATTAAATCCATTTTTTTCTTCAAATCAATTTAAAATAGAAAAAATTGAATATGACACACGTTTTATAAGACATGTTGTCGCACTTGTTCACTCAAACAACGCGTGCGACAAAATAGCGTCTTATAAAACTTGTATCATAATATATTATTGTGTACAACTGTCAGAAAAGGATATTTTTCAGATGTACCTTGATCTACGAAAATTGACATTTGCGATTTGAAATATACTGAAACATCGATATTTCGTTAGAACCATATAGCATGTTTAGTTTTTGTTCGAATGTCTCGTAGGAATTTGTTAAACCAGCACGCACAAACAGGTGGTCTTGAAAACATAGTTGTCCTGTTTGACCTTCTCTTTGAAATATTGCTTATGAATCGTTCAGATCTAAATTAGATGTTATGCCAACCTAGAGAGGTTTTTTGTAACTTGAAGAGGCAAATAACCTGTACTACCTTTCCAAAGGTATTGCGATTATTTGCGTCTTTATTCAAGTGTGAAAATAGCCCCTATACAGGGTGCCTGGTTTTCGAGCTCCACTATTGTGGATCTCAGTTATTGTAAGAGATAATATATGCGAGGTCTGTTAAATTGGGACAAAGTTGTGTCATTTTTAGTTTTTGAGTTACTGGAGAAGACGGATATTTGTAATTTCGTTTTTATTTTTTCAAGCCAAAATCAAAAGAACTCGGAAGTTTTCAACTAGGACGTTACGTTCTTGAGGTACTGTTTCAACAAGGAACTCAAATCTGTCAATCTGCACTTCGGAAATCTGTTTTTTAATATACAATATGTTTGAATCTAACATGCTGATCAGAAAATTGATGGAGAGAAAAAAACGTTTTTGCTAGTGCTATGGAAAGAACACCAACTTTTAACAAACTAAGCTTTGATAGTTCAATTGATTTTGAACGTTTGTTTCTCAAATCTGATCAGCATGTACGATTCAAACATATCGTGTGATACATCATTGTATTCATGTTCAAAAATTGGAAAATCCAATATGGCAACCATATTAAAAACCAAAGTTGAGATTGAAGTTATGGATTTTGAAATTATAGAAATGGAATTTTTTCAAATTAAATTGAATAATTTGAAATACAATTGACGCATTTTGAAGTTGAATTGATAATTTTGAAATACATTTCATATTTTTCGAAATAAAATTGACTGATTTGAAATACAATTGACGCATTTCCGGATTGTTTTGATAATTTTGAAATACATTTGATACTTTGTAAAATTGAATTGACTGATTTCCAATACAATTGACACTTTATGATATCAATTTGACGCTTTTTGAACTACAATTGGAAAAGGGGTACTTAGTTCTTTTGGTTTTCGCTTGAAAAAACAAAAACGAAAATGAAAATTTTCCTTTTTTTTTCAATAATCAAAAAAATAAAAACGACACATCCAATCTTTTTCCAGTAAATTGTTTCTTTTATTATTCATTTATCGAATAGGCGAACAAGCCTTATAGGCAAAAAATACAAATAATGTATATGTATATATTATACATCATATTATTGAATTATTTGGCAACATCGACTGCAGATTTCATAAATAATGAAGGACATCAAATCCGTTACGTGGATTAGGTGAATAAAGATAGACATATTTTGATCAGGTTGGAACACAGAACTTACACTACCAATAAGTTATGTGGGTTAGGTGCCATTTTGCTTATTTCTGTTCCATGCTCCTCAAATGATATGCTACTCAGTTTTGGAGGATATGTTTATATTTGACTTGTGGATGGATTGGTGTTTTTGTTGGACTGACATTTATGTTTTGATTGATTATTTCCTCATACTTATTAGCAGTTTGATTCCTGAATTATACATTATTGACATCAAGTGTACGTAATAAAAGTGTGGCCAAAGTTGTTGTTATTCTAGCCTACTAGGCGCTATTGGCAATGTGTGAACTAGAAACAAAGAAATTAAAAATTTAAAACCCCATTTTTAGAGAATTAATTCAGATAGTTTCCGCAACTGATTCGGAAAATTCATGAATGAAACTCATAATCAATAAGTTCATGCTTGCATTTGCTGTAATAAGTCGAATTGAGAAATATTCCCCAATTTAACTTAGGGATTGGGTAATTCTCCTTCTGACGATAATGACGTAATTCTTATTGAAAATCCTCAAAACGTCGCATTTCAAACTCACCATTTCAACCTTTCTACGAAAAAAAAAAACATTTCAAGTGCTTAAAAAAAAACTTCATGTGGGGATTTGAAATTTAAGGCACCTTGATCTTATTTCACCATTTGGCAACATCGACTGCAGATTTCATAACTAATAAAGGACAACAAATCCATTACGTTTGAATAAAAAGTCATATTTTAATGAGGTGGAAACACAGAACTTCTTATACTGCCATTCAAAAAATTCATGAATGTTGCTGTAATAAGGCTAATTGAGGAATATTTCCCAATTTAACCAAAGGATTGGGGAATTCTCCTTCGGACGATAATGAATTAATTCTTATTGAAAATCCTCAAACGTCGCATTTCAAACTTACCATTTCAACCTTTCTCCGAAAAAAAAAACATTTCAAGTGCTTGAAAAAAAGACTTCACATGGGGATTTGAAATTTAAAGCACCTTGTTCCTATTTCAACATTTGGCAACATCGACTGTAGATTTCATAACTGATAAGGGACAACAAATCCATTACGTTTGAATAAAAAGTCATATTTTGATGAGGTGGGAACACAAAACTTATACTACCATTCGAAAAATTCACGAATGAAACTCATAATCAATAAGTTCATACTTGCATTTTTTCGAGGGGTTGACCACTAGGAGAAAATGTGTACACTGCAATTCCTATAAGCCGGAATTCCCCTGGAATTCTCCGGAATTCCCCTGGAATTCTCCGGAATTCCCCTGGAAATCCCTGGAATTCCTCCGTAAGAAATATGTCAATTTGAACAAATAAAGATGAAATTTTGAAACTAAATGTAGATAATACTCTAAATTCCGGGGAATTCCGGGGGAAATCCGGTGAAATATGAAATATTTAGGAACATCACACACAAATTCATTCGGAATTCCCGAGGGGATTTCTGAGTTCAAGATAAACTTCAGACCTAGCTTCAGAATAATGTCACTAAATATTACAGAATCTGAATAATACCGGATTATATTAATATCAAAATTTCGAAATTTGTCATCAGTGAAGCTATATTGTATTATATCGAAAACCTCGTCGGAAACAGAATAAATCATCTGATGGTATCAATATTATCACCGAGGAACGGATGGACTGATTCGGTCTGGTTTCTCCTCGGATTACACTTTTTTCTGTTTTAATCCCTTCTTTTTCCAAGATCTGAATCCGTAAGAAGGAAAATCCAAGAAAAAAATTCAGCAAATCTAGGGTGTTAACTGTAAATCATCATATCTATCGAACACATGATTCAATTTACATAGGAACATACAGGGTGGTTCACTACTAGCGCGACAGAGATTTAAAGCGAATCTGCAAAACTTTCAAAATTTTTCTCATTTCAGTAATTAGTACGTTGATAAAGGGTAAATTTTGAAAGTATTTCGAAATATACAGGATTTTCCAAAAATTGTGGCATATTAAAGTTATATTGTTTCTTATGGAAGTCCATGTAATTGGTTGCATTTTTATATTCTCCCTGAAAACCTCATTTCATCGATTTATATCACACTTGGGGTGTTGGGAGAAGATATATGGTTTGGAAAATCAAGATTCTTCAGCTTTATAAATTTTTTGTGTAAGAACTATTCATTGATGGCCAAAACCTCGGTCAAAACGGCTTACATGTCCCTATCCTAACTCTTGACCTAATATCTAATGACATTTAACTGAATCACATATCGGGGGGTTCAGAATTATGAATCACCCTGTATTTTTTTCATTCGAATATAAATAATTGGTGGCGAATAAAAAGTCAAGATAGGGACATGTTAGCCGTTTTGATCAATAATGAATAGATTCGACACAAAAAATTCCTAAAGTTGAAAAATCTCAATTTTTCACACCCTATATTTCTGTAATCGTTTCAGCTAGACCCCAAGTATGATAATAAAATCAGCTTTCCAGATAGAATCTGAAAAAAGCAATAAAATATAGGGTGTTCCAAAAAAAATAGATAACATTGATATGCCACAATTTTTTGGAACATCCTGTACATTTCAAAATAATTTTAAAATATAGCCTTCATATACAAACTACTAAAGTTACAAAATTACAGTCAGCAGAAATTGTTTTTTTTTCAAGACGGGAATGAACTTATCGATGATCATGAGTGATTAATAGTTATTTATGTATTAAGGGAATTATGAGGGCCTTAATTACCGATGGCAAAGTTTGCGTCCCGAGGGCCTCTGGCCCGAGGGACAGCAATTGCCAGAGGTTATTAAGGCTCTATAATTCCCGTGGTACATAGATAATTTTATTTTTGACCGATTTTCATAACAATATGTCCATATTTAGAACGCAATAAATGTTTAAATTCATAACCTTTCTGGTATATTTGAATTAGGTAGCGTTGATTGTAGCATTGTTGGTTGTTGCTAGGTTGTCGCTATGTTACATGTTTATAAGCAAACTTTCTTTATCAATCAATGTTTTTCCGTTAAAAACGTGTTTATTTTTTACCACAAATCGACGATCTTTTTCTGATATAATGGAGGATATTATAAAAAAAGCGGAAAAAGCAAGACAATCATTACTTCCATCGAAAAGTGAAGCCCTATATCAAAAAGAATACAACTTATATCTGAAGTGGCTGACACAGAGAAATGTTATGTCAAAAGATGCCAACGAAATTGTCTTTCTGGCATATTTTCAAGAACTGGTAAAGTATTTTCAGTATTTTCTGGTGGATTTGGTAATAATTGTATTTATTCGTTGCAGTCAGAAACGTTTAGCCCAAATTCGTTATAGACTAAATGGTCAATGCTCAAATCGATGGTGACCATATATGAGAAAAGAGATATCACCAAGTTCAACGAACTAGAGGCTTTTTGAAACGGAAAAGTAAGGGGTATAAGCCGAAAAATTCATTTATTGCATAAGGTAATTTTTTTCTCATAATTTTCTTTTTCGTTTGTTTATTTCGTTTTATTTGTTATAGGTTGTTCTAATTATGGGTTATTTTGGAGGATGCAGAACTCAGGAACTTCTAAATATGAGTATAGCAGATATAGAGGACCGGGATACTGTTATGGTAGTGAACGTACCGGAAAGTAAAACTGGTGTATCGAAGAAATTTACAGTTGTGGATGAAAAAGAGTTCTCTGCTTTGCCTTTATTGAGACTTTATATGTCCTTGCGTCCTGAAGGTACAAAACGATTTTTTTTTGAGCTTCCGACAAAATAAATGTACAACTCAGCCAATTGGAAAGAATATGTTTGGCAAAATTCCCAGCAAAATCGCAATGTATTTAGGATTGCCAAACCCACTAACCTATACGGGACATTGCCTTCGTCGCACTTCTGCTACTGCCCTAGCCAATGCAGGAGCAACTATGACAAACTTAAAAAGACACGGAGGTTGGAGAAGTTCCACGGTGGCAGAGGGGTATCTGGAGGACAGTATTGAATTGAGAAATAAAACGGCGCGTATGCTGTCTACTTTGCCATCAGAAGAGGCAGGCACCTCGACTGTAGTGAACAGCAACAGCACCACCCATAAAAAAGAAGAAATTGTTTCCAGCGGCGGAAGTAATTTTCAGGGAACATTTGAAAATTGTACATTTATTATTTGTAATGACGTGAATAAGGAAAATATGTCTTAGTTTTCATTACATATAAACGTTTATAAGCATTTCTTGTATCATTTTCACCTGTAAAAGGTAAGAGGGAGTTTTTGAACCTTAATAATATCCCAAGGGAGTTATGACCCTCATTATAGATATCGTAACTATGACGATATAAGCTTATAATGTCACTGTCAGAAATAAAATAATTTATTTAACATTTTTAGTAAAAATTCATCAGATTTTCTTGGTGTCATCAGCAATAAAACAAACAAATTTCGTATTAAGGAATTCCCCGGAATTCCTATCAATTGTACACCGGAATTCCCATGTGGTCAACCCCTCGCATTTTTTGCTGTAACAAACCGAATTGAGGAATACTCCCCATTAAACCGACCTCGCATCCCTCCCCCCCCCTCCCCCACCCACGTGGTGGAGCATTCCCCCCGCCCCCTCTACCCCTCCAGCGCCAACGACCGGTCACTCACCACGTGCACGCTGCTCTGGATGGCCTCCTGCTGCTTCTTGTCCTTCGTCTTGGTGACGCGCTTCGCCTTCGAGTCGAGGAAGCGCTGCTTCAGCAGCTGTGTGTCCTGCACGTTCTGCTCGCACAGCCCGCCAAAGGACTGGTCAAAGCGCGGCATGCAGTCGCTCTGTCTGCGCCGGTACGATTCGATGCGGCGTCGAAGCCTGCAAACACCAGGAAAAAGGGGATGTCAGAGGCTGCGCGATGCTTCTGCGAGATCGCGCAGGATGGCCTGATGTGCTTTCTCGAACCACAGAATACGCTAATCTACACCTTTTTCAATTTTAGTTCAAAAATGGTCAATTGTATTTCCAAATAGCCATTTGGATTTCAAAAAGGATCAATTGTATTTGAAATTAGTCAATTTTATTTCAAAATGCGTCAATTGTATTTCAAATTAGTAATTTGAATTTCAAAAAGCATCAATTGTATTCCAAAATTATCAATTCAACTTCAAAATGCGTCAATTGTATTTCAAATTAATCAATTTAATTCCAAAAAAATCATTTCAATTTCAAAATCCATCATTTCAATTTCAAATCTTATCATTTTTATTTCAAAATCAGTGTACTACAATCTAATATGTGATATATGATAGGAACCAGGAGCGTTCCTATAACAGGGTGAATAAAAATATCACCTTACCCCATCTAACCTTTGCGTGTGCTTTTTCAGTTTTGAAATTCAACTGATGCATTTTGAAATACATTTGATATTTTTGGAAATACAAATAATTATTTTGGAATTTGAAATGTTAGTTTTTGAAATTGAATTGATAATTTTGGAATACAATTGATGCTTTTTGAAATTCAAATGACTAAAGGTAAAAAATGAATATGATTTATATGGAATTTTAACTAAGAATATACGGTGTTCATGCAACATCAACTAAGAAAATAAGGAATTTAGTTATCTGTCAAAACTGTCACTGCATATAAATGTTTTGTCATAATTAAATGGAAATAGGAATTATAATAATCATATGCTTATAATTATGGCATAATTAATAAAAAAGATACCTAAAACTTCAACCAGCTATCAGTTCTGTGGTTTGAATGGCAAAAAATTCGACACGACGCATGCTTTGAATGAATTAATGGAAGAAATTAATTTCTTAGTTGAATGTTGGCCATCTTTCTTAGTTTTGATCTTAGTTTCAATTGCTTAGTTTTTTTGCATGAATGACCCCATTGCCTTACATGATTTCAGATTATTGATTTTCATTTCAAATTCATTTAAGTTTAAAAGTGTGCTTGCATGAATCCATCTTCATTTGAAATACAATTGACGCATTTCGAAATTGAATTGATAAGTTTGAAATACATTTGATGCTTTTTGAAATTAAATTGACTAATTTGAAATAAAATTGATATTTTTTGAAATCCAAATGGCTATTTGAAAATACAATTGACCATTTTTGAACTAAAATTGGAAAAGGTGTAATATGTGTATGATAAGAACCAAGAGCGTTCCTATAACAGGGTAGGCTATGCAATCAGTTATACGACAAGTTGAACTATGGATTGAAGAGAGAATCGCTGCAACAAGTTGCATAGGATTTTGTTTACACACAAGGTGGATATAGTGGAACGAGTCCCATTGAAAGGGGCTGAACTTTGGTTCACTGGAAATCAGTTATGGAAAAGAAAAGTTGTACGTCTTGGTTGTGGGCTCTCAACTGATTCTAATGGCACCATTTTTGTTTTGCGGAAATCCGATGTTGCCAAGTTGGTCACTTCGGATTACTGCAAATCTGACATGGAAATGATTCGAAGTGGATACGATACTATTCAATCAGGCGAATCTTACAATAATAATATTTGAACTTTGCGGAAATGCGATGTTGCCAAGTTATGGGCGCTGGAAATGATTTGGAGAGGATTATTGGAGATTTCGGTTGAAGAAAATTGATTCGCATCTACTTCTTGATCAACTTATATGACATGGATTTTTCGAAAACGCGCTGTTGCCAAGTTGGTGATTTAGATTCACTGGAACTATGATATGGGAATGTTTCGGAGTAAATACTATACTATCCAATCAGGCGAATCTTGCGTTGATGATTGGAAATGATTTGAAGAAGATTATCGGGAATTTCGGTCGAAAAATGTTGATTTGAATCTGCTTTTCTGTAATATAAACGGTGGACAATCATTTCCAGTTTCCATAACCTGGCAACAGCGCATTTCTGCAAGGTTAAAAACTCCAAATAAAATTACGAGGTTCACCTGATTAGATATAAAATAGTGGTATAGTAGTATAGTAAATAGTATCCACTTCTAACCATTCCCATTTCAGATATTCAGTAATCTGAAGTGATCAACTTGGCAACAAAGCATTTCAAAAAATTAAAATCATTGGAAGTTGATCAAGAAGCAGATTCAAATCAATATTCTTCAGTCGAAATTTCCAATAATCTTCTCCAAATCCTTTCTAACGCCCATAACTTGGCAACAGCGCATTTTCGCAAAGTTCAAATATCTTCACAAAATTTGCCTGATTGAATAGTATATTTTCCACTTTGAAAAAATTTCCATATCAGATTTCCAATAATCCAAAGTGACCATCTTGGCAACAGCGCATCTTCAAAAAATTAAAATCGTAGAAAATGATCGAGAAGTAGATTCAAATCAATATTCTTCGAACTAAATCTCCAATAATCCTCTACAAATCATTTCTAGCACCCATAACTTGGCAACAGCGCATTTCCGCAAAGTTCAAATATCGTCACAAAATTTGCCTGTTTGAACAGTATAGTTTCCGCTTTGAACCATTTCCACATCAGATTTCCAGTAATCCGAAGTGACCAACTTGGCAACAGCGCATTTCCGCAAAACAAAAATGGTACCATATAAATCGGTAAAAGGCACATGAACGCGATTATCATTTTTTATTTTCATAACTGATTTCCAGTAAACCAAACTTTAACCCTAGTGATACTTCCACGACTTTATATGGATGGCGCCACGTCTGCTGATTCCGCATGATGAATATAAATTTTCACAATTCTTCAATCATTTTGATTTTGTGTGATCTGTTCAATCAATACCATGATTGAATAACCGAACAACATTTATATTTCAAGACAAAACCACAATTATTATGAATCATCCAAAGAATCATATGTCACTGTCACTTGAACACGTAACCATAGAATACGGATATTAATATTTAAAGAGAACTGAATTATCGATATTGATATTAACGCCATCTCCGAACGATTAGTGAAATATTTTTTATTTATTTATTTATTTATTTTATATACACTGTTCTACAGGAGAAATCCCATCTACAGAACAGGAATGTAGGCAGGAATCAATTTACATAAAATAAAATAATAACATAATTCTGCGGAATCATACATGTAGCCTATAGAATTATTTGAAAAATTCGGACTTGATAAGTCTCATTGAACAGTTAAATATATCTATTTGAGAGCATTTTGAGTTATAAATCGACAACATATTGGTTACTGGTGAGAAATATTACCGGTGTTATGATCTTCGCTAAACCAGTCTACAGGTTTTGACAAAAAATAATTGAATAGTCGTTTCACCATATCTATATCCACCTTTGTCACACACATAATAATATATTTTGATATAAGTTTTGAATCCGGTCAAGTTAGCCCGAAAAATAGGGATACCCGAGGGGATACCCTTGCATAAATTCCCTATAAAGCTGAAAATTTACATGAACGTCAGGGATACCAATATAATGAAATTGTGAGAATTCCCATCGATCCAATGTGTGCAAAAAAATTTATTCAGGGTCAGGTCACGAAAAATGTTTTTTTTTTAGTTTTATGATAAAAATAGTTCAGTAGATCATTCAATAATCTACAAATATTTTTCCCACACTTGTTTCCCTAACATTTATCATTTCAGAGAAAAAACGATTCTAAAATATACTGAAGTTGTATTTCCCATAAGAGTGTATATAATCTTTGATATGCATAACTACGCTGCTTATATACACCATTGGACGCAAAATATGAGTAAAACTATTAGTCCATAGTTGTTGAGCCTTGCCTGGTTTTAATAAATTAATTATTTTCACAATATATGAAAAGGGATCATGTGGTGAAAACCACTTTAAAAGTTTTTGTACATATTTAGCATCTTTCTTTACTCGTTACTTGCATCAACATGCTGATCTGTTGTATCCATTTTTACATTCGCGAGACCTTCCAATGCTTCACAAACGATATCCATTGCATGCATTCTGTGAACCCATTTGCTGATGACACTCTCTTTAGTACTTCTTCCTCGAACAAGACCTCCATCTGTCTTCATAAATTTCATCATTGCTCTATCAGTCTATCTCCATATCCGCTGAAGTGCCACAAGTTCTTCAAATATTATGATTGCTAAAGTAAGTTGAAGTAATGTATGAGCTCGAGTTCTTGCGAAAGTATGGCTACCGAGCATTTTTTCTAACGATTTTGGAGCTTAAATCAAAGAAAGTGCCACTTTCTTGCATGATGAACCAATTGCTTCAAAGAAATACATGAGAAGATGAAAACCTAATAATATGACTATGATTTTAGATAATTCAGATCTTGTAGTGCAGCGCAGCAGCCATTTGCCATATCGACCTGTACCTATAGGAACATGAGCTGAGAATATTCAGCTTTGTGCGTCAGTTTGATTTCAGAATCTGCTTCACCAATCAGAAGGCGAAACGTAAAAAGCAAAACGTAAAAAGTTTGGTTGTGAATCCCGCTTAACTCTTCTGACTTACATTTAGATCATATGGTATATGCTTACGGATATGGTATCTAGGTTATTTGTTTGGTAGGTCCGGGGTGGTTTAACGTATTAAGCTATTGATTGGTCGTCTTAAAATTTTGACCATACATATGTGTTGTACCACGTGATATCATGGTACTTTCTTGCAGACCCCTCTAAAGCCCGTATTACAAATTATGTTGCAAGAATTTCTTGTACAAAATGCAGTTGAGATGCAGAAAAAAATGTTCCGTGTTGTTCAATGATCGTAACCTCAAATATATAATACAACAATGTTTTTCTGTAAATTTTGAATTTCTTGCTTATATGCAGTCAAAAACAAAGAATACAGAAACAAACACGCTAAAATTGCTGCACTGGGAAAATATACAGAAATAAGTAGATAATGTTAGGCATTATACCTCGTTGAGTGTTTTTTTTTGTTGAAATTTTTAGTCAGTAGTGTGTCCATATCGTTATAGTCATCAACAATTTTGAATACATAACATACAAACCTCCCGCCAATATTTCTTCCATACCACAAAAATCCAACCTGTACAAAACGCATGCGTATATACACATTAATACTTATAAGATATTGCATCAGTGTAAAACTGAACAAGTTTAGATCATACTATAGAAGAAATTGCACTGGATTTTGTAGGAAATCTTGCACAAGAAATTTCATAATGTCATACGGGCTTTAATACCAAACAAATACTACATGATGCATCAGGATCTAGCGTATGCATCATAAATGATTTTGCCAACTTCCGAAGAATAAAAAACGCGTATCGAAAAGTGGTGGATTCTTTCAACAAGTCGACAAAAGCTCACACCACACACACTGGTACGGATTGACGTACATCAAACGTGATTGTACGACAAATTTTTAGCCGGCCAAACTTTCGTACGACTCAACCGTGTCGTACAAGTTGCCGTACAACTAAATGCATGATGTATGGGCCGTTTTAGATGTATGGGCCGTTTTAGATGTATGGGCCGTTTCAAATATATGGGCCGTGTTAAATAATACCAATATTGACAATAATTTATAATAATGACTCTCACAAAGATAGGCCAATAAAATCACAATATACGCCATAACTAAGAAGCGAAATGCCAGCATGTGAACGCACCATTAGTCCGCAAAGAAATTTTTTTGCCGGCCGATAGCACATTGTTTTATCAAGAACAAAATGTCACTTTTGATCCGAATGAAATATGCTGCAACCAAAAGAATTGATTTCTGATTTATGAAATGTAAGTGAAGTTATCACCATTGTGGCCCACGCAAACCTAACCTAGGACAATTTTTTAGCAGGAAGAGGCCAATAAGACGAAAAAAAAAGAGCAACTAACCTATCTTTATTGGCCGGATAGTCCTGGTAACTAATGCCATTCAAACTGAAAAGAAAAAGAAGAAGTGTACTATCAGATATTCAGATCACAGTTTTCTTGTTCTGATGATTTTGATTAGATATAATATAATTCTTGTAGTGGAAGTTCGCCATTTTCTAGTAGCAGAGGCCATGTTAATGAAAAAAAAACCAGAATATTCAATATTTGTAGCTGTTGATAAATTAGGTTTATTCTATTTTCAATTGTAGTTTCAATATCACAAATAGTACTATGTACCTACGTAATTGTATCAGGGTTTCTTGTTGGACATAATAAATAATATGTTGTTCATTTTTAATAAACTAGTTCTTTTTCGAATAATAATTGAATCCTTAAAGTTTAAAGTCAACTTCATATCCTAGCTAGACACTAAAAGCAAACTTTGCCAAAAGTTGCCAAAGTCTGTAGCTCGGTCTGTAGGTATGTCAACTTCTAGAGCTAACTTCAGAACAAAAATGGACAACTTTGAGTCGGTTGCAGAAAAAATCTGTTATGCATTCACTTATAAAAATAATGTTGATCGAGATTTCAGAAAAAAATAGTATTTGTACCAAAATATGTACCTAATCGAGTACCTAATAGCCTTCAATGCTTGTTGGGGGTTTGAAGGGGCTAACAACTTCCAAAAAAGTGTAGGTATGACTTTGGCATATATAATAAAAAGAAAAAAATTGCCGACAACCACTAAATAATTTGAATGACTATCGCCAGATACCAAGGCTGTCTGCAGAAAATATTAATAGGAGCAAATTCAACAACAATAAACAACTTTGTTGTACTGTTTGCTGCGAGGTTTGCTGCATAATAGATGATAAAAATAGTTCAACATACAAATACCTCGACAAATACTAACTACTAATCCGTACAAAACTCCTACATAATTTTGTTACCTGCGATGTTGCCAAACCGACAATTTATTTATTACTTTCAGAAATTCGCGCGAATTCAAAAGAATTCACAACACTGGTACAAAAGGGCAGTTGGCAGATTAGTATTGAGCTATACCTGTGAGAAACCATAATTTAGTATCATATTTGCCCATTACAATATTGTGTGAATTTGTTTCAGATAGTGTATATTTAACACTTTTATAGTGTGTCATAAGATGATACCAATACATCAGAGGCATAAAGCCTTCTTTGGATGCTACGAAAAGAGATCAAAGAGATCGTCAGCAAGATAAATAGAAGACTTCAACGCCAATAGACAGCCACCTGAAGTGTTACCTAGCAACGAACATATTTATCATTTCGAGGATCATTTTATTGTTTCAGTAGAAGAAAAATTAACTTCAAGAGCTAATTTGGAAATGGAGTTCAATTTTCGTTTCTTTTTGTGACACAATCTCATTTAAATTGATTTAATTGTTTACTTCAAATTTGGGTGAATATAAAGATGGAATTATTCTTTCACGGATGACCTCTAATAGTTGTTGGACATTGTACATTTCTTAAAATTTTCACGAACCTCATTTATTTGTCAAGAGATTTATTATGTCATATGGCTTCTAGATATGGCTTCTAGATACATGTTACCTTCATGGAAAAAAAAATGTTCCATTAATCGTGCATAGTCTTGAGAAAAATAAGCAGAAAAAAAACTTTCGGAAAGTATTATTTTTTTTAGACACAACACATAAACATGCCAAAACCGTTCAAAGTTAAGTACCTCACTTTATATAATTCGGACTTTTATTGGTTATGGCTACATAGTATCAACGAGCTCTGGTAAACAAAAAACACCTGGTTTGAGAAGTGGTATTGTCAGCTCAAATATTATCCAAAAATTATGGCCGAACAAAAATTCAAAAATTTCAAGATGGTTCCCAATCTTGACAGATTGGTCAGTTGTTGGAGCTGTCAAAAATCCCGAAAAATTCAAATTGAATTCCAATAGAATCGGTCTCATCAGTTTACCCACCACAACCAGGAAGAATCCCAGGAAGAATCCAAAACACTTCAATTCGTTTACGAACGTACACACACACACATATGTTACGTACTTACCTACCAATGAATGGTAGGTCTGAAAATAAATGTGGTGATTCGTGTAGTTATTCAAACTGTATCGCGATGAGTCCTGCCACTCATAAACACAGTGAAGGAAATGAGTGCAGGCCACGTGACTGACGATTTATGAATAATTATTAATTACATTCAATTGTTATCGTTCCTTTTGATAGTTGAAAAAAGGTTGGATACATTATTATCAGTCGGTTAGTCGCAGATAAGCAATAAGTGAAATATGCCCCAATGAATTTTATTATTGATATGATTCACCTTTGAAATATCATTCTTGGAATTTAGCTATCTGCTGATGACCGGTTAATACAGGGTGCATAACCTAACCGAATTCTTCTTTCAGATGCTTCTGTGGATCCAAATATTAACACCTACTGCGGTAACAAAATATTTCACTCGGAAAACGTCGGAAAACGTTTATTCTTTTCAAATGGACCGAAAAAGTGTGACGTCAAAGCTATGTTGGTACTACTGATTTGTTTCCAAACAAATTATTTTTCCATGTAACTCTCCATTAGAGATTTTTTGAACTCGATTATCTAATTTAATGTGAAAAAGTCTCGGAAAAAGTAACATATTTCGATACCATTTATGGAAATAGGACATACTAGTTCCTATTAGAAAAATAGAAACAGGTTAGTGCTAGGTTTTAAAAACCCACGATTTTTTTGAACGAAAATTAGGCTAGGACAGAATAATTGTGTTGGTAATAAGATTCTTCAAAAACAAAAGTGGTTTTGCCAGCTTAACATTTAGCTATAGCAGAAACCAAGATTTTTCAAGTAAAACAAACAAATTTGCTAATATATAGTTATCGGGCTCCCCCGAGGTAGAGACATGTCATGCGGTTTTGCGGAACTTAAGTAGTTTGGTATCCTAAAAAAAATTCAAATGAAGTTTTGGCGCTCTCAACTAGTTTCGGAGATACAGCCCCAAAGACAAACGGGGTTTCTTCCCGGTTGTTCTCCACCAATTTCCGCTCAAAATTGCTCTTTCATTTTACCAGCACAATATACACACACTCCAATTGAACAATTTCAATACATTTTCACAAACAATTCACTTGTAAATTAACAAAAATCATCCTTCTTTCTTGCATGTAAAAAGTTATCAATTTTAACATTCCAACAATTTTCACTTTTTTAACTAAATCAAAGCCAACCTTACGTATGGTGGATTTTACTTATTACAAGTCACCGCCTACTTCAACATTTTTTCAAATAATTTATCTACACTCTAAAACATTGAAATGAAGGAAAGGAAAAGTAGGCGATTAATTGAAATAATGGTGGATTTATGCAGCGATTTTAAGTCATAAGATTTAAGTGGTAAGTTTTTAGTCATAAGTCTTAAGAAGTTCAATCATTGGTTTTCAATGTTAACATTCATGCACTTGACATAAGTTTTAAGTTGCAAGTCATAAGTTTTAAGTCATAAGAATGTTGGCCAACTCTTATCTCTTATGGCTCAAAACTTAAAACTGATCATATTTGCGCATGCGTTCGAAGTTTTCAATTCTGTGACAGTTTTTTATAGGTTATTGTCTGTCATTGTGTTGTTTATTCAAACTTATATCAGAATCATCAGATTATAAAAAGAAAAAATGGATATTGATGACTGAAATTGTAAAGTGACCACTGACACAACCACAGAAATTGACCAATGGGAAAAGTTACCCTTAAGACATGACAGTCCTTAATAATTCCTGCATGAATGGTATCTTTTCCTTTATGTATTAAATCTTATCAATAAAAACTTACGACTTAAAACTTATGACTTAAAATTGCTGCATAAATCCACCATTATTTCAATTAATCGCCTACTTTTCCTTTCCTTCATTTCAATGTTTTAGAGTGTAGATAAATTATTTGAAAAAATGTTGAAGTAGGCGGTGACTTGTAATAAGTAAAGTTGGTATTGATTTAGTAACAAAATGAAAATCTTTGGATAGTAAAAATTAATAATTTTTTCATGCAAGACAGAAGGATGATTTTTGTTATTTTACAAGTGACTTATTATTTGTGAAAATGTGTTGGTATTTTTCAATTGGAGTGTGTGAATAATTATGTGCGGAAATTGGTGGAGAACGAACAGAAAGAACCTCGGGAAGAACATAGGCCTGAAACCCTGTTTTCCTGTCTTTGGGGAGCCGTATCTCCGAAACTAGTTGAAAGCGCCAAAAATTTCAATAGAATTTTTTGTTCAGGAAGCCAAACTACGTAAAATTCCCTCGAAAATTCCAAAGTAGTTCTTCTACCTTGATGGAGGTTGGCTAAACATGGAGATAACACCTATCAAATATGGTTTATTGCAATTACATTCCTGTTATCAGATAGGTACTCTACAACCCTCAGAAAATTAAATAATAAACTCATGATTGGGGAGACTTAATAATTTTCAGCTGTAGTGCAGCCTTGTCTTCCACAATAAGTAACTCAGATTCAACCTTGTATTCAAAACATTAGATGAGCTATTAAACAAAATTTGTAATTGTTAATTTCTCAGTAAAAATCAAGTCAAAATTCATTGAATTGAAATTCAGTTACCTCTCTACCACAGCCTGTTTTGGTGTAACTTCAGGATGTAAAGGCAGTCCCGGGAGTCCCGGGGGCTGTGGGACGACGGGGGGCACAGTGCCACCGCCGTCTAGGCAACCCCCTGGACCAGAGTTAGCTCGATCCAGCGTGTCGAACAGTCATGCACTATCACATCGCACTAATGCAGAGTTTATTTATTTCATAGGTATGCATAACTTCTAGGGATATATTGTTCAGTATGTTCATAAATTGTGGGGCCCACACACCATATTTGATTACTTGAGATTCGTTTATACTCTTCTCTACACTGGGATTATACTGAGATTCTGTTTTTATTGTAACAGGAGCACTGACATAACCTCGAAAAGTTCGTTTTTTAGTTTTTTGGGCTGCTTCTCACTGCACATACGTTATACTTGAAAATTGTAATGAACACTTGTTTTCTAGTAGGATTTGCTGAGCGTTGTGTCCATATGCATCCTGGAACCCCTTCTGGTATTCATATCTCAAGCGTCCTCAGTTATATCAAAATAATACTTTTAACAGGTTGTTTCAACACATGACATAAACGTATTTCCAGATCACAATAGCACCTCTTTGAAACAACAATAATTTTAATTCAGGTTCAATTCAATCCAACAATTTACAACAAAATATTCCATGTTATGAACATAACTTCTTCAATACGTCTTCACATAAACAGAAGTTTTTTCCAAGTAACAGGAGAGTTTTCAATGGATTTCCAGTCCTGAATATATAATAGTCATATGTTCTCTAATAACCAACGTATTAACTTTACAATGAAGTTTCCCAATAGTTTCACAACACTTAACAACAAAACAAATCGACACAACTTTCGCTCGACTTCAGACCGCAGCCATCTTTCAGCTCATCAGGCATCTATCTAGCGTGCCAGTCAGAATAGCCACCTGTCACATAAAAATAATAAGACAGTAGACAACCCTGTCTCAAACCAACCAACCAAACGGTCGCGTAAGATTTTACGCGGTTGCCACGCGGTGCAGTTACAATCGCATCTCATTATTCTCATTATAATCTTTGGTCAAAGAGTATTGGTTGTACGTTGCAAAATATATGGCCGTAAGCGAGTTAGCAGCAGTATTTCTAACTCAACTGTTCTTCTATACTGATACTGATGATGTTCAACATCTTTTTCGCTAACTTAAAAGTGGCCTTGATAGAAAATTCAACAAATTCTTTTCCAAATTGTGATAATTATCTATTCCATAAGGTTTATTCATTGAACAATTTCAATTTGTATCATATCACCGGCTATTGCACAACGGTTGGCAACATAGCAACGACAATGATGCTATGACATGACAGAAATTACAGAATACACAATACAGATTGATTTTATGATGAATCAAAATAATGGAACAGGGGACAGGGTTCTCTCATTACATTAGGCATTCGTTGTGATTCGTTTGTGCATGTTAAACCTGCTGAACTTGATTTTTCTGTATGACTGTTTCTATTTATATGGTGCAATGAACAGAGATACCAGATACCTATGGAAAAAAATCAGTTTCAGGAACTGTAGATGGCGGTATCGGTATGACATGAGACCACTGAACTCAAACTCTTGTTTGAGTTCAGTGCATGAGACATGACAGATGACAGACATGACTTTCGAATGACACTGGATTAGTGGATTGACCTTTTTCCTTCCTTGGACCGTTGGACCAGATACAACATATAATGTATGTTCTCTGGTTAGCACGAGGGGATTCCGGGAAATATTTTCGGAAAATTAAAAGTGAACCAGAGAAAAGATTTCAAACAGAAACCACTGAACAGTTTTTGTGGCTTGAATGCGAATCACTGAACTGAAAGTGGCTGATAGCCCAGGTAGCTGAGTTCAGTCGTAACAAAAGAAAGTAAAAGAAGAGTAATGTTTTTTTTTGGTTATGTTATGTTACTGACGTTACTGTGATCCAGTGTGATCAGTTCAGTTCAGGAGGCTATTATTCAGAATTGAGCTTATAGCTCATCGAAATAATGGATAAAATAAATTTTATGATAGACACTTTGGGTGATGCAGGCACGCCAAAGTCTGATGGTATGAAGATTCAATATTTCAACAAGTACTTACTAATCTTATAATTTTTTCCAATTATTCAGGTCCCACTTCTGAAGATAATTTTCTAAACGAACTTTTCAGTGAAATTGAGGTTCCCCCAAAAACACAAAAGCGTCAAGTTCATCAAAAAGAAAATAGCTTGCTCAAGGAAGTTTTAGATGGTCTGAATTGGAAAGATCAAATAAGGAAGACACCTAATGTTGGGAAAAATAAAACATCAGTGAAACAGGTGACTGCTAGAGAAGAAGCACGAAATATTTTGAATAAATCAGTGTTGACACCAGAATTTGAAAAACTGCATTTCGTTCCCCCTTTTGAAATATCTGAAAAAAAATTGAGAGAGCAGAGAAAGGTTAGTCCTTTGTATTTAAGTTAGAGGTATACTTTACATGAGCCTATACATAGCAGATGAAAATCTTCAACATTTTGATCTATGTCGTGTTTTCAAAGTCTCAGATCTGGAACTACTTGAAAGGTTACACCCTACTGAGCTAGTGTAATTTGCAGTATTTTGATGTAACTAGCTGCTATTTCATTGTGCTAAAAACAAAAATTGATTGTTCAGGCACAGCAGAATTTGAAGATATCTTGAAGTCACCATCCCCTCTGATAGACTGAGAAAATACCAATGCATTGATGTATATGAACATTTAATTCATAAATAATGTCCATAAGTAATTTGGTTCACCTCTGCCTGGCATGTTGTCCATTATTTATCCTCTGATGAATTTATTTACATTCAGTTATGCTAGCTCTAGTGGAATTTTCAGCAATGAAACATGTAGATATATAACAGATTTCTGTTTTCTGCACAGATTTGGGCCCTTGAATAGGAATTCAAGGGCACTTTTCACTAAACTATATTTTCATCACATCTAGCATCAGTTTGATATGAAAATAAGCAACCAAGTATTTTTTATTGTAATTTGAGGACCATTGTTCACTTTTTTTTAGAAAGAAAGAGAAAAGACCAAGGGCAAAAAATGGTATGGATTGCCAGCAACAGAAATGACAGATGAAATAAAAAATGACTTAGAAGTGCTGCAAATGAGATCTGTTCTAGATCCTAAACATTTTTACAAGAAGAATGATTTGAAAGTTTTGCCAAAATATTTCCAGGTGAAAATTATGAAAAATTTTCCTTCATGTTTAATTACCTATTTTGATTGTGAATATGTATATTTTTGCCAGATATTGATCAGCTGTTTGTATTTTTCAGATTGGAAAAGTGATGGATTCATCTGTAGACTTCTATAGTAACAGAATTCCCAAGAAACTTCGTAAGAAGACATTGGTTGAAGAGCTGTTAGCAGATGCACAGTTCCAGAAATATAACAAGAGGAAATACAAGGAAATTATAGAAGAAAAACAGAAGACACATTACAAGGCTTGGAAGCAGGCAAAAAAGTTGAAGAAAAAGAAATGAGACTTGGGCAAAAAATTATCTTAATAAAGGCGTGACATTTTTATTTCATTTACTGAGATTTTCTTCAGTAGATATTTGAACACATAAAGTATTCAATCATCCTAAACTCCTGTCATGAAATTTGCAGCTCCTTGTAACAGAAAGATGGTGCATCAGTAGATTCAATATCAGTAAATTATCATTTATTTTGCTTGAATCTTGGATATACAATTGAAATAGTTTATGATCTCACAATATTGAAGATAAAATTTGGGTCACACCATTTGCAGAAAAGATGTTACATAAAACAGACAATTTTCATTTTTAGAAAAGGTGAATGAACATATTTGAATGTTTCAGAAGGCTTTGAAATTCTTTTAAATATTGTTTATTCAGCAAGATAAAAAAACATCAATAAAAAGTTTATTCTAAATATCCATAATCTTTGGCATATATCGGGAAATGCATTATCTTATTCATACTAGTACACTGTATAAAATTTGCATTTGCTAGGTCAATCATTTTTTGCCACAAATGCCTACTCATTATTCAGTCGGTTGACTAGAATATTATTTTATTAGAAGTACATGAATTTGGAGTGAATTATAGCAAACATAAAAACGATATCTGCTTTCAGACTGAAGACATAATTTAAAATGAATAGTGCACCTGACAGACATATCATTGAACATTCATAATTATATTTTATATCTTGATTTTTTACCAAAGCATCGATTCAACCTCAACTTCGTACACATAATTGGGCTTAAATAGCCCTCTGAGCCAACATCATGCCCTATCAATAAGATTATAGTTTTTTCTGAAGCTTCCAGTTACAGCATACGTTTCGTTACTGTACGCTCCTACATCAGAGCCAGTAGATCTCTTGAAACTGGTTTCCCTAGTAGATGGCGAAGGGGTTACCGGTTCTTCCTGAAAGAAAAAAATCGAAAATTAATCAATTCTGACATTATTTATTATTGCATAATGTAAACTAACTACATATGCAAGAATTCTCAACTCATTATTGTACCCCAAAAACTGTAAAAGTTAGAGTTCTTCGAAGATAATAAACTATATAATTTCCAGTAAGGTAAATCGTGCTCCTATTCTTGGCTTTGAATTTCGAATAGTTGTTTCAACATACAAGATATACGAATGAAAAATTAAATTATTATTATTAATTAAAAATAAATAAACTGCAATTTTTGTTTCCATTTATTCATGGAGTTTCAGTAGTTATCTATTAAGAACAATGTTTACTTTTCCACTAGGAACTTTTTAAATTTTATAATGGCGTAAACGAATTTGGAGTCCAAAGAAGTTTCGTCTTCGGGGATAACAAAGTTTTGTTTCAGGAAGATTACCACAAGTATATCTTCAAATTGCCCAAATTTCATGCACAAGAAAAGCTGAGAAGCTTTAAAATACACAAGCAAACACTCCGCCTCCTCTGATTTCGGATGTTTATTGTGGATTTTTTTTGCAAAAATCTATTTTTGCAGAATCTAATAATTATTTCGAAAAAGGTATATATAACAATTTTTCGAAAATGACTAGAAACGCCTATTATTAAGCACTCAACGATAAAAAAAAATTTGATAATTAAGTTAGGTAGGTACCTGTTGAGAATTTTTTGTATTGTCTTTGATCTCTTGATTATGATGGTAGATTCTGGTACAGGTAACGATGGTGGAGAGGAGTACCGAGAATTCGATGAGTACCACCACTAGTCCAACTGCTAGAAAAGTGATGTAATGGCCACGGTACCATTGTTCCAAACTGTCGCTGCAACCCTGGATGTGAAATATTTCGAATGATCATCTTGATTATGCGAGATTTATGGTGACAATTCTTAAGAATATCGGGTTTATTTTTACCACGGTATGTCTGAATCCTTCATGTCTATTTTTCTCTAGCGCTTGGCACAGGTTGTGACTCACTGGTTCTGGGTTGAGATATGATTTCGACTGGTTGACGTTCAATAACTTGCAGCAAGACAGAGGTACGGCTAGAGATGGGCCAAGAGCTTGAAGCTGCCATAAAGATGTGTCGTATTCGTTTGCCGATTGTATTCCGCAACAGTTGAACTGTGGACAAAATGTATTAACTGATTATTGGCCCCGTAAATGGTTTCAAGAAGTGGCCCCAACCTTAAAATTTGTATAGAGATGTTTTCGACAAAATAATGAAATTTGAACCTTTCCCATGACAAAGAAGTCGAGAACCTCTAATGGAGGTCACAGACACCCAAATACAATTTCAAAAATCATATATATCTCCGACATTTAAAAAATAAGAATTTTATATCGTGAAGTAGAGAATAGTTTGCAATGAATGTCTGGTAGACTACGAGCAGAGAACAACTACTTTCCTGGTAAATACCATGCAGAACATTGAATTATATCTGCTCGTAGTCCATGCAACGATTCACACTGTGAATGCAGATCGCAAATGATGGTTCTTTCTTTCTAAGACGTGACAAATTCACATCAGGACAGGCCATATGGCACGCTCAACAACCTATATACAGACCGGTTTCGGGCTTATTGGCCCTCATCAGTGTAGGGTAGTTATCCGAGTAGAGACCGTAAGATCTCCACTCGATGTGAATTTGTCACGTCTAAGAAAGAAAGAAACATTTGCGATCCCTTTCAAAATTTTTTTCCCATTTTATATGGCTTTTCCATTTTTCATTTATTAGCTTAGTCGAGCTCTCAGCCATTTCTATAAGTTCTGTAACTTGGGAGATTTGTTTCTGGAGTGTTTCTTTGTTCTGCCGCATGGTGTCGCCACTTTCAACTGTCTCTTGGAACGCGGCTCAGTGCGGTCAAATAGACGCGACGAAAATGTATTGGGAGTATTGGGACAGGCAACGCTCCGAGTGGAGATCACACGGTCGTCTCTACTCGGATAACTACCCTGCACTGATGAGGACCAATAAGCCCGAAACCGGTCTGTAGGTTGTTAAGCGTGCCTGTCCCGATGCGAATTTGTCACGTCTTAGGAAGAAAGAAACATTTGCGATCTTCATTCACAGTGTGAATCGTTGCATGGACTACGAGCAGATATAATTCAATGTTATGCATGGTATTCACCAGTAAAGTAGTTGTTTTCTGCTCGTAGTCTACCAGACATTTAATTCAAACTATTTTACGTACATCGAGCTGTCAAAAAATTTTAATAACATACGTATTACATTTTATACATATACCATTTATAGGTATATAGTACATACATAGTGTAGGTAATTTGATACACAAAGTGTAAATAATGTTTACAAAAGACTCGTATATATGTCATCAGAATAATTTCGTACTGAAAGAATACACATTTGGTGCCCTAAGAAAATATATCCCGAATACCATTCACGCTACAGAGAAAATCGCTAGAAATTTCAATTTATTGGGTCTATTCCAGTTTATCTTACTGTGGTTTGTGCCAAATCAACTGCTACGGTAAATTGCTCTTGTCCTCCAATGCCGTAGTTCCTCTGCAGCGATTTTATAAGGCTTTCATCATCTATCCCCAGTCCGACACAGCTAGGCCAAACCCATGCTATCACGTAGATGGCACATTCTCCTACCAGCACTATCATTATCACTAAAAAATACTGGAAAAATAACATAGAATATCAGTATTCAAATAATTTCTAATAACCTGCACAGGGTATAGGGTTGTCACAATTCATCACTTGAATTCATTGAGTCAGGCACAAAATATAAATCCAATCAATTCAAGCGTATCAGTAATAGATATCTTATATACCGGATGTTTCAAATTCGATCTTTATTATTACCATTGGGATTCCGGCAAAGTGGCGCATTAACCTAACTGTAAATATGAAAAATATAAATTGTTTTCATTATTTTTGGCTTTATTCATTTAAGGTTTTCAAAATAACACTTTTATTACTGTGGGAATTGAAATTTTTTCTTGGTGATTGAATATTTTGGGAGCAATTCAAAATCGGTCCAATCTTTCACATGTTGTGAATATTTCAATTACTGCATATAGTTTGACCTTGTTATTTTTTGTGGAATCAATTGAATCAATTCATTATAATGTTTTTCAAACATGGCACGCCAAAAGTTTTCAATATTCATATGAAATATTTTGAAAACATCGATAAAACGAAAGTTTCAAGAGAAAAGTGGCTAGTATTATTATTTGTTAGTTTTGTGAGTTAAATTCCTGGAAGAATGTACAAAAATACGTATAGGGTGGTTCATGAGAGGAATTACAAGTTTATGTCATATATATAGGTAACTTCGAAACCAGTCTTCACAAAAAAACTATAGAGACACCAGTGTTTTCACCGAAACAGTATAGTTAACTATAAATTAATAAGTTACGGGGATTGGTTAAAGATGCACAACATTCAAAACCACCCTGTATCTTTTGAACGATTCAATCTATCGTTGTATTTTTCGGCATCTGCTTTCTTAGGAAAATCGAGCTCGTTACATGTAGAGGTTAGTTTTATTCTAACTTCTTTAGAAATCGGTGTTTCCTATCAAGTGTCCAATTTAGAACAGAGAAATGGAAGTCGCATTAGGTAATCGCATTCTCGATCTCTTCTTTCTCAACAAATTCAAGAGCGAAAACAAAAATTTGCTAATCTTTTGCGAGGTCATTTGTTATGAACAAAAGTTCGATTTTTTAATGAATAGCATGGCTGTTTGTAAAGTTAGGAGATAATAACTCTTTTACATAAGGACACTTTTTCCTGTATAATCCACTATAGCGTCAAGAAATTTTGAAAAAAGTGCAATTTCGGGTGATTGCCTAAAGTTTTAGTTTCCCAAATTGGAATTATAGTTAGCTATGGTTTGGTTGGAATGGATTGTTTCTCCATTCTAACCACGTATCGTAGTCTGATGGTCGCTTCTGATGATGTGTGTTTTTTTTTACCGCCAATTTAGTTGCAAAGCAACCTTCGAAGTCTCGTTGAGACTTTTATGAGTCAGGATGACGGATACCCTATAGCTTTCATTTCGGCTAGCTATCGTTGAGACTTTATAGGTCGAGTTCCGAAATTCCCAACCAGTACTTACTGTTCAGTGCTTCGATCGTTCCAAAATTACTGAATTATACTGGTATTATTTGACTCAACCTGAATTCGTTCCGAAATTGCTGACTGTCATCAATAGATTCAGTCATAGATTAAGAGTATTTAATCTATGATTCATCATTAATATCGGAACGCGACTATAATAGCGAAAATAATATTTTACTAGATACTATATTTCTTTTTGCGGTTTTTGGTTTTTCATATGTATTACCATTAGGCGGGTTTCATATATGACGGTTTGTTAGCCGTTTGTTACCGTCGTAATATCAATTAACTCATTGAATTGTTGAAAGTATACGAAAGCGCGGAAGGGCCAAATTCATTTTTATTTATTTTTGACCACCAATTACGACTTACTAAGTCGAAATTACGAGATAGAAGTTATGGGATAAAAGTAGTTTTGTTTTCAATTTCGACTTACTAACTCGTTATTACGACTTACTAAGACATAATTACGAAATAGATGATATAGTCATGTGATGGAAGTTGCAAGGCGTGTTTTCTCTTCGTGAATCCTTCAATCCTGATCAGGTATAACAGAAACCATGATTACTTTAGCAATAAACCCAGCAGTTTTTTTAATAGAGATGCTTTTTCAAACGACTTCTGTCTCTGTCCAAGAACGCACCTGACTATATTGTTCGTCTCGAAACAGGAACATATAAACTCAGTCACATTATCTTCAAATCATCCCTCTCGTGGCTCTGCAAGATTGCCTAAAATTTGTTTTTCTCGATTATGTCAACTGATGGACGCTGACCCAAAGTACAACTGGGCACTTCAAGTGAAGAATTACTTATCTTCATCGAACCAAGGTCACAATTGGGATGCACTACTAAATAACCCGACAGAAAAACTAATCCGACATATTGTGAGTGGCTTTAAGAGCACACTGCTGGGAAAGCGACCTAGAAAGGCTAACATCATCAAGTTACCCATCAGTTTACCAGTCACTATTGCTCTATTCGTCAGGTCAAAAGTATTTGAAAGTATCCTCCCCAATACACATTACTAGAATATCATTGCACAAATCAGAACTGGAAGCAAAAAACGTTTTAAATTTACTTTTGGTGGATCTTGCTACATTATAAATACTGAAGAGTTATGTTCAATATGTAATTTATATCAGCAGGAAACATTAGAACACCTTTTATTACGTTGTCCCATCTTCGCGGGCATCAGAGATTGTGAAATATTCCGCGACTTACACGACCTGAATGATTTGATCAACTTTCTCAATTCTGCCTCTTTTCAACATTTGAGAACCCTGGCCATATCCTTGATGAACATGCTGAAACTTCGTACATTCATACTCAATGAGTGAACACACAGTTATCTTTTTTCTTAGAGTTTTCTTTATTTTTCTTTTTTCTGAAATGTTACTCTATAAGTATTTAATTTTGCTTTGTTTTCTTTGACTTTTATGTATTTTGCAAAATATATTCTGGCTGAGACCAAGGCCTCTTGTAATATGAATTTAAAAAAAAAATCGTAAGATACAATAAATGATATTGATTGATTGATTGATAATAGAGACCCTGCCACCACCATATTTTGTCAGAGTGCGTTCATGAAAGAGTCTAATGAAAGATTTCATCAAGAAAAAAATATCGTCGAAGGCGGTTTGAGGGGGGCGGTAATATCTTTATTAGATACTCTAGCATGCACCTTCAAATTTTGTTGAGCGTTATCGAGAGGGGAACAATTAGCGATATCCTCGAGAAATCCGAATTAGTGAGCCTCAGGGGCGGTACGGCGGCGGACGTATTTTTATTGAAGACCCTGCCACCACCATATCACAGAACATATATCCTTACGGCCATATTTTGTCAGAAAAAAAATTAACGAGCGTCGGGGGCGGGCTGGACTTTGCAATTTTCTTATTAGACACTATTCACCATCATATTATATTCCGTCAGAGTGTTTATGATGACTTAAGGCTGGTTCATGCTCATACGAATTTCACAAAATTTATGCGAATAAAATGGCCGCTGAAAAGAAATATCGCAATAAAGTTGAAATATATGATTGTTGGGATAATAGATTTTCCATGTTAAAGTTTGGTATAGGTACTTATGTAGAAGTTGATCTAAACATACTTTGTATTTTCTAGTTACACTTTGGTTTCCAGTAACCCAAGGTGGATATAGGATGGTGAAACAGCTCTTCAATTGTTTCTGAGAAAAACTTGTAGACCGTTTGAGAAGGTACTAATATTTCCACGACTTGAATGGGGATGGCGGTGAGATCGATTATCGAAGAAGATTTCTGTTGCTCATGTATTTCTGTGGTTCGCATCTGACAGACATGAGTTGCCCGAAGGATATACCCACCAAGGTCAGCAGGTAGTAATTGTGCAGACAGGAGGCCCAACAGCCGAGGATGCCGGTGGCGGAAAGGACCACCCCCAGCAGCGCCATCCCTATGGAGACGTAGTGGAGCAGGGGATGCGGCAGCGCGGCCAATTGGCCGGTGGACAGCAACCGGGAGATGAGCACTCTTTCGCCATCGAAGAGCACCAACATGCCGCCGATGACAAGAGTGAATCCGCACGCCTGGAAATCATTGACCTCTTCTTCATATATGTGGATCTCCTCGACGCTGCAAGAACTATTCGCGAAAATCATGGAGTGGGCGGCCTCTGGTGTCAAATTTTCTAAGCCTTTCGAGGGTGATCAACAAAGCAATTTAGCATTGTATAGCATAGGCTTTCGTATTATTTTTAATGAAATTGAATTGTTTTGAATAGTTTTCGGACTTGTTTCGTGCTTATCAGCTAGTTACTAATATTATTGAAACATGCAGCAAGTTCAAAAGGTCGTAAAGACGAAATCGACAAAGATTTGTTCAGTATTTCAGCGTTCCTCCTACCGTACAGACATCGTTCCTTTGGCACAAAATCCTGAATTTCCTTTCAGGATTGTGTGAAAAATGGATGATCACGTTGAAAATAGGAAAACTTATCACCACCAACATATACGTTTGTAGTAAGCACTTCCTATAGAACTGGATTTCTCAAGTGAATACGGGTATATATGTCTTTCTAGTTAAATCAAATAAATAAGATCTGATTTAACTGTAGTTGTGTCTCTTGTTGTTTGTAATGAAAACCTTTATTTTACTTTAGGACCATCAAGGAGAATTAAACCAAGAGATAGGCCAACAAGAATGCAATTCCTTCAATAAACATCTGGAAGTCATCACATGCAAACTTCAAGAGTGATGGCAATGTAGGCTGAATGAAATCAAATCTTTATTCAAAATGAATAAGCTGTGAATTGAATTCAATTGAAATAAATGATTTTGAATGACTGGTAGACCACAAGGTCTCAAACTTTTTAAGTTATTCTTGGAACATACCTACTCGATCTATATTATATAATTATTTTTATCATATGAATTATCATGTTATTGTTAACATAAAAATAATAACTTGTGTTGCCTATTTAAAATAGGTAGGTATCTCAATATAAGCACCTATACTTACTTCTCTCAGAGAATAAAATTAATTGACTACAATTCTTTGTTTTTATTTTGCTAATCATCTATTTTTGGGTTAGGATAAAATCATTACAGGTTTACAGATAAATTCACACTTATACTGCTAATTTTTCCATGGATCTATTTTAATTTCATATTAGAGCTACCCTAGAGCTGGAGTTTGTGAACAGTAGTTTATTTATGTGTTTGAGTATGTGTTTGACATCTATCCCACAAAGTTTGTGACCAGCTTTGAATAATGCTTTTCGCTATTTCAAGGGTTTCTTCTTATCTCCAATATACTGTAGATACTTATTTCAATCTTGGCCATTCTTGAAATAAAGAGAAATCATTGAAATACAAATACCTTAGTGGCCCCATTGATTTTGCAGAGGTGGTTTGAAAAGCCTATAAAAACATAATAAATCCACTAAACTCACATAAAATACCTGTTTTGAATTCTATAAACGATAATCTATCAATAGCGCCCCTTTTTGGATACTCAGGATTATTTATTTCTTCCCTAAAATTCGAATTGAAAATTGGCATATTACCATTGAAAACATATACCAAATGTTTGTTGATCACCCTCATGTAAAATTTTTGACATTTCTCGAGCGCCATCTGTTGGTTCGTGATTTTCGCGAATTATAGTTGCGCCTGCGTATTACGAAGGTCAGGTCATAGAGAAATTCAAGCTACAGATTGATTCGAGGCTCCTATACCCTCTCTTATCCTACTTAAACCCCTGCCCTTCACTTCCTTCCCTCGACAACAATAACATTAACTAAAAGGTTTTTTTACAAAATTTCCTTTGACCATAGGCAAAATAAAATTGACAACACCCCATTCAAATCTTTCATGGCATTAAGTAAAAAACATGGGTAATAATTACTAAATAAAAGGGCTACGCGAAATAGTTGAACTCTGAGCCTGACTCATTGGTCTGTTCATATTTTATGATCAGAATAGAATGTATATGCCTATACTGTAAAAATCTTGAGTTAATAAACAATTTGAAATGGAAAAAAAAAGAAACCAGCTTTTCAAGCTGGCTCCCAGGGTTCGAATCTCATTAAATTTTTCTTTTTTTTATTCAGAAGTCTCAAATATCTCTGACCGGGAACCCATAGTAGTTAAAGAGACATTTTTTTAAACAAATTTTCCTTCCTCAAGGGTACCTAAAAATAGTGATCTAGTGATAGGTTAGCACGTACAGGTAAGTCTCATTGAATTAATATAGCGCGAAAGCGCGTTCAAATTTCCTTTCTTTCAAGTGAACTTTTTCTTCCTCAAAAATCTACTGATAATAATGAACTACTGATAGGTTAGTATGTTCAGGTCAGGTACCTAAGTCCCATTGGATGAATATAGCGCGATAGCGCGTTGAAATTTCCCCTTTTTCAAATCAAATTTGCCTTCTTCAATAATTTACTAATAGCCTTGATCCCTGCCTTCACTGATTGGTTAGTACGATTTGTCAATTCCGCCTTTATCGATACGAACCATGCATAGATCTTATAACGCTAGATCCGGCATCCTGTATAGTATTTTTTTTGGTATAGAGCACGTGTATAGATACGAACCATCCACCGCCAAAACGAAAATCTTATGAAAATGGTTGTTATTTGTGGATTCTAAAGCCCAGTTTATTCCTGGGCGATTTTGGCTTTGGCAATACTAACGGTGAAAAATGTGCTGTTGTTATTGGTCAGTTTGAATAGTAGGAACTATCAAGGTCACAGCACCGCCAACGCGAAATCGCCTAGTAAGAAACTGGGCTTAATAGAAATTCTTGCCTCGACGCTACAGAGTGTATCGTTAAACTGAGTGAAAATTCGATCAACAATAAAGGTTTTTTCCTACGATATCTCACCACGTATGCAAACGTCATAAAATTAGGTCATATATGCTCACGCCTTACGCTAGATCCGGCATAATGTAGTATTTGTTTGGTGTTAGATTAGAGGGGTCTTCAAGAAAAAGTACTATGATATTAAGTGGTATAACACATTTGCATAGATCTTATATACGCTAGATCCGGCATCATGTAGTATTCAAGAGTATTTGTTTGGTATCAGAGGGGTCTGCAAAAAAGTAGGGACTATGATCACGTGGCCAACAAGCAAAAGGACCAATGGCTTAGTACTTTTGAACCCCCCCGGACCTCCAAACAAATAACCTGGATACCGTATCTAGCAAGGTCACACTGTTTAGAAATTTGAGGTATCAAATGGTACATTTCAGAGACAAAATTGGGCCATATCTCCGAAAATGCGCGTTTTGACTTCAGATTCGTGATCATCAGGAGGTCAAAATACGTCAGTTCCACCATATTTTTTTTTCAAATTCATAGAAGTGCGATAAACAAAGATTTACTATATGAAACAACTTGTATACATCATCAGGAACCCATTGTGTCCTATTTTCTCCCATATATAATCTCCAGACACCTGGTATACTCAAGGAAATCATATACTATATTATATAGTATATGATTTCTATGGGTATACTCGAACACTCCAAAATTTCCAAAATTCATCAAGAAATTCAAGAAATTATTCTGTGAAAACGATTTCCGTGAGGTCACCCACATATATATAGAGTGGGTAATGCAGTGCGTAAAGGCATTCAGTGTACCCACTCATGCGCATTGAATATTCAAGTACCTATATTTAATTTAAAAGTACTCACCAATAAAAGAAAGTTGCACAGCGCTAAAATAATTTTACTAGTGACTAACGACGTGATCGCCATTTTTCATGCGAATAACACACTTAAAATAATTGAACCTACGGAGTTACTTTCCACCTGTTGAAGCGTCAATCACTCTTCTTTCGATAAACAAACACGCCGAGACTGGTAATCAAGTGGCACATCTTATTGTCCTTAACCAGCAACCACCTTCCTAATTACGCCAATTTAGCATTCTCAACCTTTACGGACTCATTGATGCTCATTAGTCACTCTCGAATCAGTCGGAATAATCAACGCGAACGAAAGACTAGACCTGCCTACTTGATTCTCTTTGCCGACAAAATCGAAACAACAATGAAAAATGAAAAAGCCGAGTCGAAATCATGAATGAAACAGGAAGGATATGTCAATTAATGGAAGCAGAGCATAAAGAAGAGTGGAGTGGGCATATGGTGTGCTACGCTTGGAGAGATAGGTGTTGGAAAGGAAAATAATAATATAAGTTTAAGGCCTCATGTCTAGATAACGTGATGATGATACCCTCCATATGGATTATTTCAATCACTCGTAATGTAAATATAATATAATAAGAAACTGCGGTACTTTCTCTTCTGCCTTAGAATTCTTTGGTAATTGAAGCTTTATAAGTTTGTTGATTAACAGTGTATACCGGGTGATCACGAGGTACGCTCCTCTGCCGAAACAATCATGATGCATGCAAGTTAATGTTTTCTTATAGTAGATTTCATATTGTATAATTTGAACACTTGGCAGAAGCTTTCATAAGCCTACTCTGACTGCCCGATGGTAATGAGATTCAAGTCAACAATACAGGGTTGCCAACTTCTCAAAACGTCTCGACCGTACTTGTTGCTTACTGAAATTACCGTATTTCGGAGTTTCGGACCGTACCTTCGAATTTAAACCACTAATCTTTGGTTTAAGTCTTTACCTTTCACCTTGATTGTACATTCAACAAGTAGGACTTCATCTATTCTCATGTTAAAAAATAAATATACCTGATATTTTACTTTCATCTCACCGTTTTAAAAATCAAAATTATATTACTGACTATATAGTGAGAAAGTACTACTAGTCAACTAGTCAAACAGAGATTGGAGATTGTGGGTATAGTAGAATCGGGTAACTTATTTCTCATACTATAGATATAGTATATTATGGAAAACTCATTTTGGATTCTGCCGTCTGAAAAACGGCAAATATTTTATCGAAATTATATAGTCTACCAACTACCCCGTGACAACAGAATGAGCAGAATCAGAATACTCAGACTCACTCAACTGTGATCCTTGGAAAACTTTCAAAAGCAAGTTTCCAAATAGGAACAGGCCAAAACCACGAAGACATTGAAAAAATCTAAAGGAAGAAATGCGCAGATAACTAAAATTGCATAATGTTATTTCTGGAAGAATGATTTTTCTGGTTCTGATTGAATTCATTAGATTATGAGACTCTAGGGACCGTATACTTACAAAATACCGTAACAGTACGGTCAGGACCGTACCGTTGGCAACCCTGCAACACTATTAACATTTTTTACTAAGTAAAACGATGAGGCAAAACATGATTTGGATGGATGGTCGCGATAAATCTACATCAGTGGCTTAATAGGTTATAATGAGCCATTGTAGATAAATCGTAGATAATATACATATATACCTGCGATATCTTTGTGTCAATACGTAGATCTTCAAAAATACAAATCGTTGCGCTACTTTGTCGGTAGAGGGTCATGCTAGTATCATATCAAAACTTAAATAACATTATTTTGTGGCGTTATTGATGATTGGCTGTGCATAGTAGTATTTTGGTTATATAATGAAGTCATTATGAAATCCAAATGCGTATCGAAATAGTCTCTGTTTCGATACGATTTTTTTATTATTCGGAGGTTGGTACAATCGAACTGTCAAATGAGAGTCAGAAGAGTAGAGTTAGGTCCAGCAAGGTTCCAGCTTAGTTCTAAGCGATTTTGGATTTGGTGATACTACTGATACTAGCAGTGAAGAACTCAATGTTTTTATTGTAACATTTTTATTCAGAGTGTGATTTGATTTAAATTAACCAATTAAAACCAAAACAACATCGCATTTCTCACCGCTGAAATCTTAAAATCTTGGCGTTACGCTTGTGCGTCAGATCAAATATTTCAAGGTCATCATCGTTACCAATCGAAGATGTTATTTATCGATACTATTATTTTTTTTAATGAAAGACTTCAAATTCGTTGGACGTGTTCCAAAAAATGCGTGCGAAAAAATAGCGTATTTATGAAACTTGTTGCTCAAAATTGAAATGCCCTATATATTTCCAAATGTCATTTAAAATGAGAAAACGAGAAAATTGAATATTTCAACTAGGTACTATGAGTAGTTGACTACAGTATCGATACTTCTTTATATACAGCAAGGCATAACACTTCGTCATTATTATGCACAGTGAAAAACCAAGAATAAACATTGTTTTTGAATAATCAAGAAACTATAGCCATTTTAAATGGTATCTCTGAAACTAAAGAAGACAGAATATTTGGTTTTTGGTGTATCACCTTTCTATCCAAAATTCCAAATTTCTGCCTCAAATATTAACCGGCAAAATAAATAAAAACAAAATAATAATCTTCAGTTTTTTCAAAATTTTCCAGTTATAACATAAAAGAATTGAGCTGCGACTAACCGACCAACAAATGTTTAGTTCCTTAATGAGCGATCCTAAATGAGAATTTTTGCTGAGGCCTAATATGGTAAACACATTTTTTTAGTCAATTATTGATAAATTCCATGTCTATAATAGAGGCTGCATAATAATATGACGTTATTGTAAGTGGGCTTTTTATTTTTGATAGTCAATTTACCTACATTATCTATTCAAGCCCGATATCATTGCCCAATTTGTTTTATAAACTTGAAACATTTGCTTCCTCAATATTCACATTTTGAGTTCATTTCATAAATACCGAGTGAAAGAGATATCACTCGTATAATCATTTGCCATATTATCATTTGTTCAAAGTACCTACCTATAGGAAATATCTCTTCATATGTAGTCGTTTTTTTATAATAATTATCATTATTACCAATAGTATCAAAATCATAGCACAAAATGAAAACATCATATATGATGAGATAGGCATCACCATTTTCTAATAAACTTCATATTTGAAGAAGTGCTAAAAAGCGGTCGAACTAAAGAATTACCTTTTCACGTATTTAAGTGTCTTCGGATTCCTTATGAATATGAACAATAATTCGATTCCTGAATTTATTTTATTTCACTGTTCCATAAGTACACAAAAAACAATGTTTTGAAAATAGCTAGTCAATCTTTTAACGAGGCCACTGCGAGCAGAATATATGATATTTTATTTTGTGAGAAGGAAAGCAAAATAAAATCACTTTTAGTAGATATATCATGCACTATTTTTTCTACAAACATTGCGGATCAAATTTTGTCCAAAACTTCGGCAGATAACATTGCTCTCTGCCCTGGTACAAGCTTCACCAAAATAAATTCTGTTACATCTACCAATGAGACTGGCCATGGAGTTTCTTATTATAATAATTGTAGTTTCACTAATTGTACATTTAATTGAATATACACTTCATTTTGAATTATGTTTGTATATTTTCTCATACAAATAAATCAGTGCTAAAAGTGATTTACTTTTAACACCAGTGTCATAAAATGACATTTCAAACACAGACAGCATGCTTTGAAAATTATAATTTTACTGACGTTTGAAGAAAAAATTATTTTTGATTTATCATATTCGAGCGACAATTCTCAAGTAGGGATCTCATAACCTGGTAGAATGCAAACAGAACACAAGCATGAATTTTCTCTAGAAAAGTCGATCTCACTGTGTTCAACATAATTTAGTGAGGAGTACCATACCATTTTGAAATCATCCAATTCGATGCTATCAGCAATAACCTTTCTTGGGAAAATCACATGAAGTCCATTGCCAAAAGTGCATCCCAAAAACTTGGTTTTCCGTTTCGAGCCAAGAACTATTTCACTCCCAATAGCATGGTCCGTTCTGAAAATTATGTATTTTCTGAATCTGGAAATCTTTGTGATATTAATCAGTTTTGATCCACCTGATGCTCCTGTGAATAGAAGTCTGTCAACTCAATGGCTCTATACTCTCATGTCGAGAGTTTGGAAACCATGGTTGCCCCAAAATTCCTTGAAGACTGTGCACAATAAATTGGTGAATAATAAATTGAAAATAATTGGGCTGAATAATAACGTCTGCTAAAATTTAAATTGGTAAAATATTTCATGAGTAAAACTACCTTATCAGCGACCACCACATGTTAAAATTAATTATGAATAAACAAATCGACCACCAAGATAAAGCCCTACTCAACAAAAAAAACTTTCTTATTATTTTCCAAAGGTTTGTTTCTTGGTAATTACACTGTATACCAATATATTGATAAAACGTTTCGAAAATCACCAAACATTGCATGCAACGTTAATCATCTTCAGAACCTTTTTACAGGTGGCTTCTTTATAATACAGCTTATCTATCAGAACAACTCAACTTTTTGAGTGACGAGCTCTTGGAATCCGAACAAAATGGGCAATTTGTTCATATTTTGGCACACGCGCCTGTTGGAAATGGAGAATGCATAGAGCCCTGGGAAGAAAATTATAACGCTATTATCGAGAGGTGGAATGAATCATAGGACGTCAGAATATTAGATCAGATGATTATATGAAGATTTTACAGATTTTCGCACATAATTCAGAGACAATTTTATGGACACACACATACTGACGAATTGAAAATATTCTAAACGGCTAAATCTGAGCTCTTATTGATAATTCCACTTTCTTCTTGGTTTTTCGTTCATTACCTGTCCAAGCAAATTTTCAAATTTCTTATCCAAATATTAACCGAGGAAATAAATAATTTTCAGTTTTCAAAATTTTCCAGTCATAATATAAAATAATTGAACTGCGAATTAAAAACCTTTATCTTGTAACTATGCGACGAGCAAACATTCAGTTCCTGAACACATTATTGTTATTCAATAACTATTGATATATATATTCCATGTCTAGAAGAGGCTTGATAATAATATGAAGTTATTGCAAGTGGATTTTTTATCTTTGCTGGTCAATTTACTTTCATTATTCAAGCCAGATATTATTGCAGCCTCTCAAGCACCTCGACCTATTAGATCTTTTTGTCAATAACCCTTAATCTATTCGAGGCCCCTTCCAGGAACTTGAGCTAAGAGCGCTGGCCATTCGCATAGGAAGTGTTCTGCAGTTTCAGCGAAGTCCTCGCAGTAGCGGCAACTATCACACTCTGTTTTGCCTACCTTTTTGAGGTGGTACCTCAGAGGGCAGTGTATATAGTGAGGAGACCCTTTACCAGTTTCAAGTATTTTTTGTCCAACTCGTGAAGCTGTTTAGCTCTCTTTGGCGAAAGGCTCACTAGCCCTTTCGCTTGTCTTTGTCCTGGCACATTATTTCAGTGATATCTCATTTCATCCGCTTCCCAACGTCGAACCTCTTCTTTCAAGTGGGCCTTGGAGAGTCTACAGAAAGGTTCTAGGCTAGGAACTTGTATATTTGTCCCTTCTTTGGCAAGGCAGTCTGCTTCCTCGTTGCCTTTGGAGAATGTTGGTCGAGCGATCTGTAGAATTTATATAGCCCTTTCGACATGGATTTGGAATGACTTTTGTGGTGATATCATGAAACTAAACATGGTAACTAGAATATTCCAGTCCAGCATGAATTTTTCTTTTACCAGAATTGCTCTGACTCTTCTTAGCGCAAACCACATGCAGACCAATCTTAATATCTCTATTGGTCTGATAGACCGGAGCCCACCACGGTAACTTTGGCAATAAATCCATCAAAATTTTTATCAAATACCCTGCCACCACCATATTTTGTTTCGTTTATGATGACTAATAATGAGTTTCTATCAGAAAAAAAAATTACCCAGCATCAGGGGCGGGCTGGCCGTTGCAATATTCTTATTACAGAAACTGCCACCATATTTTGCCAGGGTGTTATGAATACTGATAATAAAAGTTTCCATTGAGAAAAAAAATTACCGAGCGTTGGAGGCGGGCTGGCAAAAAAATAGTACATAATACATAAGTGCTGATACATATACAGGGTGCTCAAGGTTATAGTAGCAATAGGCGATTGACCATTCGATGGTCCATAAAAAAATAAGTCGGCACGCTTGATATAACTTTTTCGCCAAAGGCTTCGTAAGGGAGATAAAACCCTTCGAAGTTGAGTTTTAAAAATCTTGTTTTGCCTTTTAACTCTTCCATGGTTTTTATCAAATTTGGACAAAAACCAGTGGCGTAAATATTGGTGGTTGTTTCACTTTTCCCGCCCTACTTTCTACGCCACGGATATTTTGAAAATTGACATTTTCTTCGATTTCCTCGTTCTATCAATGTCCAAAAGAGTCATCCTCTTCAGATTTAGATTTGAGGCTTCGTTTTTGTCGAAACGAATACCAAATTCATAAGAACTTGTACCAAAGTTGGTCAAAAACGCTTTTATGTCCTGAGGAGTAACGCAAGAATGTTGGCCATATCGAATGGTGAATTATTACTACTATATGGTAGTATAACCTGGACCTGGATAGGTATGAGATAGAGAAAAGTAGTTATTGCTTTAGTTTTGGTCCAACTTCCTATTTTATTTCTGCTTAACAAGATCTACTACTATATCCATATACACAGTTTTCAAGATTGCAAAAATACTTCGCAGATTTACTGGTAGCATCAAATATGTGAAAGTAGACCACTTGTGGACTTCCCATAGTTTCGAAGTAGACATTTTACTTCCTTGCCAAATCTTGCAAAATGACTTTTGTTCTCGTATTCATCAGCCAGTCGTAGAGTATGTGTTGGAGAATAGCAGAATAATCAGTCCTGAGTTAGCCTGCACTATCCTACTTCACGATGATAAATGCTATTACCCAGATCCAGCGTTGACATGGACGATTTCAACGCCTCCTATTGCCTTGGACAAAAACCCACAGGTCGGTATGAAACACTCATAGTCGTAGGAATATTCGTAATAGAATTTTTCTTAAAATTCGAAGAAACCTCAAATTGATTAATTTCTTTGGATATCTACTTGAAAAAAAAATTGTTTCAGGTTAATCAAAGACCAAACGCCAAGCCTCTGAAAATCCTGCATCTGTCGGATTTTCATATAACTCGAGACTACGAGATAGGAGGCATCAGCAACTGCGGTTATCCAGTTTGTTGTAAATTAGGTTTGGGAAACCCGGTAGGACCGAAACGCTCAGGTACTCCAATTCCTTCATAAACTGTTATTTGTATTTAAAAATTAAAAGATACAGAGTTTGAAACCAAGATTGAAACATTACCTAGAAACATTATTATTTGTTCAACATTTGAAAAAAAAGTTAATTTTGATATTTTGTTGCACCGTAAAATAGGGTTAAAAATTAATGATTTGTCACTGCCATTTTGTCTATTCTACAACAATTTGGTCAGTCATGAAGTGAACCTTACTTACTTAAATTTCAGAATGATAAATAAATGCCAAAAAAGACAAATGTGGTTCGAGATGTGGTGTCATTGTACTCACAACCTCTTCAGGATTATTTTGAAATACACAGGTTGTCCTAGAAATTAGAAAACTGTTTTATTTTTTCAAAGGAACACCCTGCTTTTCTGCATCATTATTTTTTCTACATTTTGTTGTTCCAACCATATCTATATATAATTCGTGCTAACTTCGACGCCTTCGTGGTAGCAAACGAAATTATAGTAAGATAACAATTGAATACTTGGTTTCAACGAATCTTTATCGATTTCACTCTTCTTCTATCATTTGTATACAGGGTAGACGTGAACGCGTAAACCCACGGTTTATTTAAACTTGTCAAATGACCAGACACCCTGTATTTTTTCTGTTGAATACACCGTCTATTACCCAAACTCAAAATTGTACGAAGCATTTCCCATACCTAAATCCATTCATACTTTTTTATCATCAAATACATAGTATAGTACATATAGTATGCTCAGTGAGACTGCCACATTACTTATTCTCTGATTGTGATAAATTTTTGTGACTCTGAAAGTCTCATCTTTTTACTTCGCATATACATTAAAAACGAATATCGTATTGGTGTTACATTGTTGCATCACATGGATGTTGATGTCACAAGATGGTATAGGCTGGGGGACAACCAAAATTTACTGGGGTTTAAAAAACAGTGTGTTTGAAAAGTGTTTTTAACCTAGTTGCAAAGCAACCCTCGAAAACTCATTGAGACTTATATGAGTAAGGAAGACGGGGACCTTAGGTTATCGTTGAGAGTCCGAAGGATTGAAATCTAGGTACCAAGAATGTTCGGTTGGTCACCTATCTCCTTCCGCTAAACCAGGGTATCTTAATCTTATAGCACTCACGGACCCCTTTCAAAATTTAAACGGTTTCACGGAACCCTGTCATAAAATGTTTTAGGTAAGAAAAAAAATCACTTTATTCATTGGTAGTCTCTCAACTAATGAGAAGGATAAAGGACAAAATATCTATCCAATTAAAAAATCAAACATAGTTTGAAATTGAATGTCTGGTAGACTACGAGCATCAGAAAACAACTACTTTCTTGGCAAATACCACGCAGAACACGAAGTTATATCTGCTCGTAGTCCATGCAACGATTCACACTGTGAATGAATGTGTTCATTAGCTTAGTCAAGCTATCAGCTTTTTCCAAGTTCTGTAACTTGGGACATTTGTTTCTGGAGTATTTCTCTCTTCTGCCGCATGGTATCGCCAATTCCAACCATCTTTTGGAACGCGGCTCAGTGCGGTCAAATAGACGGGACGAAAATGCATTGGGACAGGCAACGCTTCGAGTGGAGATCTCACGGTCTCTACTCGGATAACTACACTGCACTGATGAGGGCCAATAAGCCCGAAACCGGTCTGTAGGTTGTCAAGTATACCTGTCTCGATGTGAATTGCGATCTGCATTCACACTGTGAATCGTTGCAAGGACTACGAGCAGATATAATTCAATGTTTTGCATGGTATTTGCCAGGAAAGTAGTTGTTTTCTGCTCGTAATCTACCAGACATCCAATATTTGTTATTTTTATTTTGATAGACTATTTTTTTCCTTTGGAATTTTTGTCCAATTTATGGCTTTTTCATTATTTTTAATGAGAAGGATATTGCTGTTTGCCCTCAACGAGCACATTTAATCGTGGTATTGTCTTCGGCAGCAAGGCGAATGTCTTCTGCGACGTTCAATCGATTGTGACTTTTTGTTTTTATCGACACCAGAATCGAAAACCCTGCCTCGCAAAGATACGTAGTAGCAAATGGTATCAAAGATGACATAGCTCACTTGACAAGAAGGGGGTAAGCTTGATTCGAAGAACACCAAAGCTCGCCAATACAGCCTTCAGAACTTCTCTCGATCTCAGGTCAATTAAGTCATCTTCAATAAGATCTTCATCGCTGATATTATCCATATCAATAAGAAATGTACTCGGCACCGTTAACTGACCTACCACGGACCCCTGATACTCTTGCCACGGACCCCCAAGGGCCCTGCGCTGAACGATACTATAGCAATACTTTACGGATACTATAGCAATAAATGAAACTTACCACGGACCCCTGATACTCTTGCCACGGACCCCCAAGGGGTTCGTGAACCCCACTTCAAGAAACCCTGCGCTAAACGATACTATAGCAATACTATACGATATTATAGCAATAAATGAAACCTACCACGGACCCTTGATACTATTGCCACGGACCCCCAAGAAACCCTGCGCTAAACGATACTATAGCAATACTATACGATACTATAGTAATAAATGAAACCTACCACGGACCCCTGATACTCTTGCCGCGGACCCCCAAGGGGTCCGTAGACCCCACTTTAAGAAACCCTGCGCTAAACGATACTATAGCAATACTATGCGATACTATAGCAATACTATGCGATACTATAGCAATAAATGAAACCTACCACGGACCCCTGATACTCTTGCCGCGGACCCCCACTTTAAGAAACCCTGCGCTAAACGATACTATAGCAATACTTTACGATACTATAGCAATAAATGAAACCTACCACGGACCCCTGATACTATTGCCACGGACCCTCAAGAAACCCTGCGCTAAACGATACTATAGCAATACTATACGATACTATAGCAATAAATGAAACCTACCACGGACCCCTGATACTCTTGCCACGGACCCCCAAGAAACCCTGCGCTAAACGATACTATATCAATACTATACGATACTATAGCAATAAATGAAACCTATCACGGACCCCTGATACTATTGCCACGGACCCCCAAGAAACCCTGCGCTAAACGATACTATAGCAATAAATGAATATTTCCACCGCCGCCGCGGGATTTGAACCCGGGCTCTCTTATAGACTATAAGATTCAACGAACTCGACCAACAGCCTGGGTCTTGGTGCCATGCGATTTAAAATTGATATAATTCTTTTTTAGGATATAGACATGGTCTATTTCACAGGTGATATAATAGACCACACTATATGGCAGTCCTCACAAGAACAAAATTCCAAACTCATTTATTATACTTACAAGACGCTATACGAGAATTTTCCAAATATACCAGTGTTTTCTGTTTTTGGAAATTATGAAGCCTCACCATTGAACGCGTAGGTCTATTTTGATTACAAAAAGCACCAAATAATGTAATCATTATAAAGGGTGTCCCGCGAAACTATAATGAAAAAATTTCAATTTGGAAGATTCCCCTCGAAAAATGTATAAATAGAAATTCCTATATTTTTCATAAAATGTCGTTCGTTACAGAGATATAGGGTGTTGAAAATAAAAAATTATATAATATTCATAACTTCCACAGTTTCGTGAATTTTTCAAAAGAATCAAAAGAAAATTCTGTTGCCACCAGTGGCGTACAAGAATGGTATCATGGTCCGTGGCTCTACACTCTCATGTCGAAAGTTTGGAAACCATAGTTGCCCCAAAATTCCTTGAAGACTGTACAAAGAGAAGGATACTACGCTTATTCGGTGAACAATAAATGGAAAATAATTGGGCTGAATAATAACGTCTGCTACAATTTAAATTGATAAAATATTTAATGAGTAAAACTACCTTATCAGCGACCACCACATGTTAAAATTAATTATGAATAAACAAATCGACCACCAAGATAAAGCCCTACTTAACAAAAAAACTTTCTTATTATTTTCCAAAGGTTTGTTTCTTGGTAATTACACTGTATACCAATATATTGATAAAACATTTCGCAAATCACCAAACCATTGCATGCAACGTTAATCATCTTCAGAACCTTTTTACAGGTGGCTTCTTTATAATACAGCTTATTTATCAGAACAACTCAACTTTTTGAGTGACGAGCTCTTGGAATCCGAACAAAATGGGCAATTTGTTCATATTTTGGCACACGCGCCTGTTGGAAATGGAGAATGCATAGAGCCCTGGGAAGAAAATTATAACGCTATTATCGAAAGGTGAAATTATTCGTAGGACGTCAGAATATTAGATAGATGATTAATATGAAGATTTTACAGATTTTCGCACATAATTCAGAGACAATTTTATGGACACACACATACAGACGAATTGAAAATATTCTATAGAAATCATACCGAACCAATAAATGTGGGATTCAATGGAGCAAGTTTGACACCTCATACAAACCGTAACCCAAATTATAAAATTATGACAGTCGACCCAGATTGTTATGTAAGAATGAATTGAAATTTAGAATGATAATTATTTGTAGAATGTAGCTAATGGAAACCTGATATATTTGCGAAATAACACAAAATGGACCCGAGCTCAATTGTCAAAAATGAATTTGGTACCTAGTCAAAATAAAGTGACTCGGTCATGATTCAGGTGTGGGAAGAGTTCAATGGAAAACTAGAACCCCTATCACCAACTCGGACAAGCAAACATTATTTTGAACCCACATGAACCCACCATTACTTGCTATTGGAGAATATCTTGCAAGCTGGGTTCTTATTTCATTGTTAATACGGCCTTGTCATCTCTCGCGCGCGTTCAATCAAGACGCAAGACTCATTTCAAAATCATTGATAAAGTATATAACAACAACTCAGTGAGTGCATACATTTTCATTAAGAATGACGATTTTACAAAATGATGAATGATGTTGTGATAAATCTGAACGAACAATTATTCAACTCTAAAATCCTATTTCTTAGTGAAAATGTAATTATAATGAATGCGCTCCACTGTGCATGCAGATCGCAAATGTTTCTTCCTTCCTAAGACGTGAAAAAGGGACACTGTTGCTAATTCCAAGTGTTTCTTGGAACTGCGTTGAAATATACGAGTAAGGAATGCATTATTGGGACCGGCACCGCTTTGAGTGGAGATCTCAGGATCTCTACTTGGTTGACTACCCTGCACTGATGAGGGCCAATAAGCCCGAAACCGGTCTGTAGGTTGTCAAGCATGCCTGTTCGATGTGAACTTTTTCACGTCATAGGAAGAAAGAAAAGTTGCTATCTACATTCACAGTATGAATCTTTGCATGGACTACGAGCAGATATAACAATGTTCTGCGTTGTTTTTGCCAGGAAAGTAGTTGTTTTCTGCTCGTGGTCTACCAGTCATTCAAACTGTGTTTGATTTTTAATTGGACAAGACGAGATATATGTCTTTTTTTCAATTTAGACACCTTATTATCTCGTCTATCAACTGAATATACGGCATCATTTTCATTTACAATCAGAATTCTCTCTTATTATCTAAACATGATTCTATTTCAGGAAGTCTTGGATATTGATACCTACTATTTCAATCTGACTGATGCTAACCAAAATTACAATATAACTCCAAAGTGGTTAAAGTTGTATTCTATGCGAGACGCATATGGTCTGACGGATCTTTCCCCTAAAAATTTCGATCTACTTGTTGAAGAAATGTTCATGAATGACAATCTCACAGAGTTGTATTGGAGGTGAAAATTGATATAGATGATAGTTCTTATTTATGAACAAAATATTCTCTTTTTAGGTTCTATAATCGAAATGGAGATCCATCATTAGCAGGAGGATGTGATAGCAAATGCAAGAAGAATCTTGTATGCAACATAGTTACAACACGATCTATGTTTCCAAATAAACCAAACTGTCCATAATAGCAAGAAGATTTTGTGAACACACCTTGAATTTATATATAGTTTTGAATATTAGCATTTCCTTACCAGGATAATCATTGTATCTGACTTTGTGCTGCATTGGGAAGAAATATAACCTAATAAAAAACAGACTAACAGATCTGATATTCAAGATGTCATACATAGTAGGTACTTATGAGACACATTTTTTCTGACCTGTGTTCTGTACATGTACATGCATTTGATAAAACTTCCTCCATATAGCACCAGCCATAATAATATCATCTGATTGAAGTCCCTCATGATATGAGATTAATGTTGCGTGTAAATTGTCTAATTTTGAGTTGAATTTCTGGTAGGTATTTTTTGCTGGAATTAGATATCTGTTGAATAATATATATAATATAAAACTTTTGAGGCATTCAATCTACCTATTTAGTTCATGATACCTACATGAATAACAGGACAATATGTTATAAGAAATATCAGATTCAAATATATTGGTAATCTGAGAGATGTAATCAATATTTGAAGATTGATAATTAGCAGATTTGGACTGCTGATTAAAGATCTATAGGTATAATAACATTGGATAGTTGAAATATTCTATTTCTAATGAAATATATATTTGCACAATTGAAATTTCTCTATACATTATAAACTTTGTATTGAAAAAATACTCAATGTATTGAAATTTTGGATTCTCCATATAAGGATAGAAAAGAATAGTTTATTCTGCTCATTAGACATGAAATAAATGTAAAGTTGTAATCAGCAGTGCTGCCGAAATAACTAAAATATAACGCGCATGTGCCCCCCTGTCAGGAAAGAAAATATATACATTATTTTCTGTTGCTGTTTGAATAAAAACTGAAGAATAAGTATGGGTTGCGGTCAAAAGTTAGGTACTCCGCAGAGTACTCTATGAACGAAAATATATATTCAATCAAATACCCGCGCGATTCGAATATAACATAACATTTATATCTACATAATATATACATATATTATTGTATATATTTTATATTAGTCAATACTGTTAATAGTATTACGTGTAGATTGAGATGCACCTGCTTAAAAGTAATCCTGTCGGCGCGCCGATGCGTATTATAATAATAAGTAATAATAATAATAAAAAGGTTTATTCACGAATTTTTCACAAATAAATTTCACTAATAAGTTCAGTACATAGTAAATAGTAATAAAATTTTTTCCAAAATAGGTATATAAAATTGGACAAATATAATAGTGTTTTGTGACTGAACAGGTGCAAAATCTAAAGCAAACATCAAGCTACTTGTGCGTGACAAACTAGAATTGAAATAGTCAAAATCGTGTGTTTGACGTCATATTCGGTAAGTTGGTATATTTCGAGTATATATCACTTTTGAAATTCTTGTAATTGGTCATTGGTATACTAAATCGTGTACAGTAGAACTCCAATTATCCGAACTCCGACTATCCGAATCGCCGATTATCCGAATCACAAATGCGCGTCAAGTCTTGACTTGACTTGTCTTAACTTGCCGTTGTGCCTACACTGACTTCCCCCCGCGTGTGTTAAGTATCATCTCGCCTTGTATATGGATACCCACTATCACGACGCCCGTAGAAGCAAGATACGGACCTCAAACACGTAATATTGTATAAATGCAAGATTGCTTGAATCTGCATTCTCGAGATAAAATTATTATATGCATCTATTCAGTTTCTGTAATTAGGTAGCTCGGTTATAATTCAGGCTTTGACATTGCCGTTTGTAGCTCAACCGAGTTTTTGAAATAAAGTTTTTTAAAAACAAATTTTGGAAGCTCCCTACCAAAATTGGCGCAGTCGGTAGGATAGCAAAAGGCTCTAGTGATCTAGCATCGACATTATCCTCACCTATCCCGCGAACCGGTAGACTTTGAACAAAATCGTCGGAGTTATTACCAAAAAGTAGTGTAAGGACAAACAAACGAAAACAAGAAACGCGTAATCGTACGGAAAAGTGAAAAGACCAATACGAAAAAGTGGACTAGAGAAAAATTGTGCAGTGCACTTGGATTATACTTTATTGGATTACCATACCAGCACCGATGAAGATCATCTTTACAATCACCATCTCAATGTAAGTGATTGCTCATTTCCCATTTCCCATACGAAAAATCCATTTTCTCCGTTTATCCCTGAATAAATGTCATTGGAAGACAACTTAGTCGAATTACTCGCTAACGTAAGTCTAGTCGAAGAGAACGAAACTCAAAGAAACGAAGAAACCATCATGGCAACAGCTTTCCATACTAGTTATCTGGAAGCCATTCCCAAATTCGGAGGTGAACCAGCCGAATTAGCCGATTTCATCGAAGCATGCGACCTCATCGTTCAGCAATTTCAAAATCTAACAGACCCAAACGCATTCATTAATAAGTTCCTCATTACATGCGTAAAAAATAAACTTGTTGGACGAGCCAAACTCGTAGCCGGGGCTCGCGAAATTAAATCATGGGCGGAACTTCGTATGCTGCTTAGACATAACTTTGCTGATCAACGAGATGAGAATTCTCTATTGAGAGATTTGATGTTACTCAAACAAGACCATGCCGAAACCCCACAACAATTCTGCTCAAGGTGTCAGGATATTCGAAGTCTCCTACTTTCTAACTTATCATGTACAGAAGGAAATGCTCAAATTCGTGCAGTCAAAATTATGATGTTCGATAACCTAACTTTGAAAGCTTTCCTCAGTGGATTGAAAGAACCTCTAGGATCTATAATACGTTCTAGAAACCCACAGACATTGGAAGTAGCACTTTCCCAAGTCATGACAGAAGAAAACATTTATTATGCCCGAAACAAAACAAATCATCTGATCCAGCAACAACAGAAAAAAGACACGAGACCACAACCTTTACATTTTCCACAACAACAATCATCTAACAGCAGACAAACTTTCAGACAGAATTTCAACCCGAATATTCGTCCAATACAAAATTTCCCTCCAAGGCAAATCAGACCATTTGTGCCGCAACAACAAAGACAATTTCCCAGACCACCGTTTCAACAAAATAATTACTGGAATCAATCTCAACAAAGACCGCAGCAAAGAAATGTTTCCAACCAAATCCATTCAAGACACTTCCGAAACCAACCGCAATGGATACGTCTTCAGGAAATTTTTCGAAAAACACACAACAAAGACCAAAACCAAACTTCGTAGCTGAAGAACTTTTCTACCAAGAAGACGGCTATTACAACGAAGAATACCCATACCCATATTACGAACAAGATTCTCATTATGAATTTGACAATCAATTAACGGATTATTATTACCCAAATGAAGAAAACGAACAACCATCTGAACAACTACCTTCTGAAGCCGAAAATTATGATGACCAAAATTTTCAAATTGGTCCATCGACCAGCAAGAAAACGTAATAGTTATCAACGCCACTATAACTTCTAAATTACCATATATTATATTTCCAGAAACGAATTCAAAATTCATGATTGATACTGGTTCCACAAAAACATTGATCAGTTCAAATATTGCCAATAATTACTATCCACAATATATTCGGAGTGATCAATTTAAAATTCAGTCAGCTCACAGTATTAGTAACCATGATTATAGTATTACTATACCGCTTTCAGAAATATTCAAGAAACCAGGAATTGCCCAGAAATTTTATGTTTTTGACTTCAATCCCAAATATGACGGATTGATCGGAATTGACCTATTAAAAAAAATTGGAGCATCAATTGATTTAGAGAAAAATGCACTCGTCACTCAAAATACATCGATCCCATTACACATGGAAGAAAACAGTGAAAATCAATCGAAACGACCCCCAAAAGAAAAAACTTCGATATTTCATATAGATCTTCAACCACGAACAGAACATATTGTTCAAATACCCGTAAACAAAGACATCTCTGAAGGAATAATAAACTATAAAAAATTCAAAAGTGTAGAAATGCCTGCTGCATACGTTTCCGTAAAAGACAAAACGGCGACAACTACCATAGTTAACCCAACAGAAGAATCATTAACCTTGGATTTATTCGAACCAATTGAAATTGAAGAACTGAAGTGTTTCGAAATCCATAATTATGAAGAGACATCCTCACAAGAAACTTGTGACAAAAATAAGAACTATTTCCGACAACTACAAACACAAAATTTGAAAAATCTACGTCTCGACCACATGAACAAAGAAGAAAAGTCAGAAATCGCTAACCTTTGTTATGAATATAAAGATATTTTTCACTGCGAAGAAATTCCCTTGACTTTCAACAATCAAATTAAACACAATATAAAATTGACGGATAATACTCCAATATTCACGAAATCGTATAGATATCCTCAAGTTCATCAACAAGAGGTGAGAAGCCAAATACAATCTATGCTTCAACAAGGTATTATACAACCCTCGACATCACCATGGAGCTCTCCAGTATGGATCGTTCCTAAGAAAATGGATGCTTCAGGTAAGAAAAAGTGGAGGCTAGTCATTGATTACAGGAAACTAAATCAAAAAACCATAGATGACAAGTATCCACTACCTAACATCAACGATATATTAGACAAATTGGGACGCAGTCAATATTTCACAACGCTGGACTTGGCATCAGGATTCCATCAAGTCGAAATGGAACCACAAGATATAGAAAAAACTGCTTTTAGTACAGAGAACGGCCATTATGAATACAAAAGGATGCCATTTGGCTTGAAAAATGCCCCTGCAACATTCCAGAGGGTAATGGATAATATGCTGAGAGGTATACAAAACGAGAAATGTTTGGTATACCTTGACGACATTATTATATTTTCCACATCCCTGCAAGAACATGTCGAACACTTGAGAGAAGTTTTTGATCGTTTACGTCGATCCAATTTTAAAATTCAATTGGACAAAAGTGAATTCCTACAAAAAGACGTAGCATACCTCGGTCATGTTATAACACCAGCAGGAGTTAAACCCAATCCTTCGAAAATAAAAGCAATATTGAATTACCCAATACCGAAAACTCAAAAGGAAATAAAAGCATTTTTAGGCTTACTTGGGTACTATAGACGATTTATTAAAGATTTCGCAAAGCTGACAAAACCCATGACAAAATGTCTTAAGAAAAATTCTAAAGTGATACATTCCAGAGACTTCATCGAAAGTTTTGAAAATTCGAAGAAAATTCTAACAAATGATCCTATTCTGCAATATCCGAATTTCTCTGCCCCATTTATATTAACGACAGACGCTAGCAATGTAGCATTGGGAGCAGTTTTATCTCAAGGAAAAATTGGAGAAGATAAACCTATTGCTTTTGCATCCCGAACATTGAATGAAACAGAACAAAAATATTCAACGATAGAGAAAGAGCTTCTTGCTATTGTTTGGGCCACCAAGTATTTTCGTCCGTATTTATATGGAAGAAAATTCACCATCTTCACTGACCACCGACCTCTGAAATGGTTATTTTCTCTTAAAGAACCCAATTCCAAGCTCGTTAGATGGAGGTTACGCCTTGAAGAATACGATTATACCGTAGAATATAAAAAAGGAAAACACAACACCAATGCAGACGCACTGTCTAGAATCCAAATAAATCCATTAGATATTGACGCAAGATCAACAGCAGTCGAAATAGACACTGAACTCGATGAACTACTCAATGAATTGATTAATTATGAAGAAGAAAGAAGTAATCAACTGAATACTCCTGTACCAATGGATTCAACAGTTTCCCTACCAACTTTCCAAGAAACACGACCCTGTATAGACGAAGAAATGGAACTAACTATTGTACCACCCCAAATTGATATAATTCAAGAAGAAGAAGTAGTGGAACAAGAAATAACAGTGGGATCACGACAAGACCCAGATCCTCCTCAAAGCATTTCTATTTTACAAGATGCCATAGATAAAAAAGAAAGACAATTCATTATCACAACCGTATTCAATAACCCTCAAGAACCGAAAATTGTCAAAAAAGGTAAACAAACAATTATTTACGCCCAAATTTCTAAGGAAAACAATGATGATCAAATCAAGGCATTACTAATTCAGTTCTGTGAACCAAGAAAGAAATATTTCTGCTATTTTGAAAAAGAAGCAATGTATAAGGATTTTTGTAGAGTATTCTGCAATACATTCAATAGAGATCACCCAGTACTTATAAGATGTACTAACAGAATGATATCTGTAGATGACCCAGAAGATCAACAAAACCTTATAAAAAATTACCACGAAGGAAAGACAAATCATCGAGGAATTAATGAAACATATAAAGAGCTAAATCGAAGATATTTTTGGACACATATGAAAAAATCAATTGAAAGTTTCATCAACTCTTGCCTCGTATGTAAGAAAGCTAAATACGAAAGACACAAACCAACTATTCCTCTGAAAGTCACCGAAACAGCCACACGACCATTTGAAAAACTAAATGCAGATATATTCACGATTGAAGGAACATCATTTTTCACAATCGTCGATGAATTTTCCAAATTAGGTCAAGCTTAACAAGTAAGTAGCAAGAATGCCATCGAAATATCTGACAAACTAATACATTTTTTCCAACATTTCGGAATACCAGTTTCAATTACATTTGATTCCGGCACGGAATTCGATAATGAAACAGTCACATCTCTACTAAGTCTTCATAAAGTGAATATTCATTTTATTACTCCTCAACATCCCCGATCAAATGGATTGATTGAAAGATTACATGGAACCCTAACAGAACATTATCGAATTGTGAAACAACATTCTCCAGATACCCCTTCACGATTAATGACGTACGCCATCATCGGATATAATAATTCCATACACTCCGCTACTGGATTCACACCATTAGAACTTGTATATGGCCACACAGCATCAAGAAATCCATACGATATATATTATGATAAACAATATTATCAAAACTATGTCGAAGAACATCAGAATAAACTCAAATTGACATACGAGAAGGTTAAAGAAAAATTAATGAGAGATAAAGAGCGAATAATCACCAGAAAGAATGACAACCAGATGATACAAAATACCTTCAAGGTAGGAGATATAGTATTCGAGAAAAATCCCGAAGCAGACAGGAATAAAGCCAAAGATAGATACGTTGGACCATTTACTATCACAGAAATAAATATAGACCACCATACATGTTTAATATCATCCCCTGATAAACCGCCAAGAAGAATTCATCTCGATAAACTGAGACATCCTCTTGTTACAGAACGATCCAATGGACCATTGGAAGAATCGACCGACCAACAATCAGAAAAATAACAGAAAATCCTGGACTATTACCACAAAAAATGGGAATAGCTCGAAATATAGTAGATTATTGGACATTCATTCGAATTTTTGATGTAAACACCCTGATTCGAGAATTTGAACAAATAGAACTGAACGCTGCCGAACTAAATAAAAGCCTGGCGAACAAAGAGCATGGTGCATCGTATGAACGAGAAATGCACAATTACCAAATAATCCTAGAACATCTAATAGAAGAAACAAGGAAAAAACTGTCACAAATATTTCCGAATTCACCGAGAACAAAAAGAGGACTATTAAATATTTTTGGTAGTATCATTAAGGGTATTACAGGAAATCTCGACGCAGAAGATGGATACCGTTACGAAGAAGCCATACAAAAGATACAGAGACAACAGACAAAACAAAAGGTACTGATTGGAGAACAAATATCATTAACTACTGAGGCAATAGATAAATTTAATTCAACAATGAACAAACTAGTTACCAACCAACTAGTTCTGAAATCAAGAATTATGCAAATCGAAGCCGCTATACGAGATAAAGAAATATCAAACTCGGAAACACTTTCTTTAGTGAACCTCCACACGATTTTCATACAGCTGATTGAAGTTCTCAACACAATATTGAGAGTAATCGAAGAACTAGAAACCGCTATAACCTTTGCCAAAATAGCAGTTCTCCACCCATCGATTATTGAACCCGAAGACCTACTTAAAGAGTTGCAATCTATTTACCAGCATCTCAACGACGTCACATTACCGTATAGCCCAGATCGAGAAAATATAATCATTTTCGAGAAAGTTATCAACATAAAAGCATATCAGAAGGATAGAAAAATCGTATTTATTCTAGAAGTTCCCATCGTCGAACCTAAACAATACAACTATTACCACCTATACTCCTTCCCAATTCAAACAGAACAAAATCTATATCATATCATTGTCCCCGAAAATAAATTCCTTTTCCTCAATGAGCATCACTATATATTTTCAAATGAACCATGTGAAGAAGTCATCCCAGGAGAAGCCATGTGTGCACTGCCAGAAGCAAATCCAATAGATGAACGAATACCATGCGAAGTCAACCTCATCCTCTTCACGAAGAAATACGACAATTGTCAACCACAGCTCATCAAACTCCAGAACAAGAAAATTCAAAAAATCAATTCTAATCAATGGATTGGAATATTTCCCAACGAGACAACAGTGAAATCAATTTGTAACAAAGAAGAACAAAGGTCGACAATCAAAGGAAGCTACATCATCGAAGTACCAGAATCCTGTGAAACTAAGATCGAAACTACAGTTTTACAAACCTACAAAGATCCACGCATAGAAACAAGAATCATCGAGGTGCCACCCCTTGAAGTGAAGATAGAAGAATCCCTCAAAGGAAGAACTCGTGAATTACCACCTATTCAACTCGAATCCATAAACCTAGATGAAATGAAGCCAATCCAGAATAAGATGAACCAAATCGTAGAAAAACTACAAGATGAAGAACAACCCATTTCTTCAAGAATCAGTATATGGACAATCATCCTGTATGCTGCCCTTGCCGCCATCGTCGCCTACCTACTTCAGTCGATGTACAAGAAGAAGTTTTGCAAAAAATCAGCAAGTATCACCCAGAAACCAGACGGCCCTGACAACCAGTTCGTGCCTATAGAAGAACTTAGGATTAGAAATTCGGAACCAGGCCCTAATTTCTAAACAATGAGGGGAGGTGTTAAGTATCATCTCGCCTTGTATATGGATACCCACTATCACGACGCCCGTAGAAGCAAGATACGGACCTCAAACACGTAATATTGTATAAATGCAAGATTGCTTGAATCTGCATTCTCGAGATAAAATTATTATATGCATCTATTCAGTTTCTGTAATTAGGTAGCTCAGTTATAATTCAGGCTTTGACATTGCCGTTTGTAGCTCAACCGAGTTTTTGAAATAAAGTTTTTTAAAAACAAATTTTGGTAGCTCCCTACCAAAATTCGTGTGTAGGCACAACGGCAAGTTAAGACAAGTTCCGGCGCATTGCAGTCACGGCGCACCTGTCATTGTTTGTTTTGATTAGCCAGTGTGCTATTGACCTTGCTCGAGGACGCTATGTACTCTTTCGCTACGGCTTAATTTTGTTTGTGCGTGTACAATACTGTATTGTTTTTATACCATGGCTTCGAAAAGAATATTTAAAACGTGAAAATTTCATGTTTCTTTCATTTAATTCAATAAAAAAATAGTGCAATATCAAAACGTAGCTTTTATTCTCTCCAATGGCAATTTTTAAAAAAAAAATCCGATTATCCGAATATTTGATTATCCGAATGGGTCCCGGTCCCCATTAATTCGGATAATTGGAGTTCTACTGTATTTGGGTCATATACGGTAAGTAATATATAAATATTGTTGTTATTTTCGGCTTTTTTGTTCCATTTCAATAAGTTATGAAATAAACTGCGCTGACATTTCATCATACATAATTTGAGTTTATTTTTACCTATAATGAAAAAGTTCAAAATACTCTTCAGGTTTGCTGGTATCAACAAAAATAGTCGAGGCTCTACAAATATAATTGATGCTTTTTTTTTCTAGGGAAAAATATCTCATCATGTCTTCTCGTATTATAAGTAGGTACGCTCATAATATTTCAGTTTTATTTTACCTTTTTTGAGAAAAAAAAAATATTTTCAAACAGAAAAGTTGTCGAATGTCCATCATTTGAGTTTCTTTTTTATAAACTCTCAGAAGAATAGCAAATGTTTTTTTTTCAAATACTATTGTTACGAACCGCTGGCATTTCCGAGAAGGCCGGAAAGCATCATCTCGACGCGTGACTCACTGCGGAGGTATCGGTCGCAGACGCACCGCTATAATTAGCGGATGAATCATTGCCGTCGAATGTGAAAAATACTCCCAGTTTATTCCTGTTATTTCTGGACAATGATGTTTTTACCTATATAAGAACCGCGGTTTCGCGGACAAGTTAGTTATGGTTTGGAACGAGTTGAGATTAGAAAGAAAGCTAGTACAGTGAACATTGAGATTTGTAAAGCGAATATCGTTGTGATTTAACTAAGTGTTTATTGAGTTGTATTAAGTGTGTTTAGTGAAATAAATTGTTGTGACCAAAATCTAAATTCCCCTCGAAATACCGATTTAAAAAAAAATTATCCCAAACGTTGTTTGATCGAAATGGAAATATCACCACCAAAAAGACTGTAAGAAAATTCCTGACCCCCTCCCCCCAAAACTTTTTTTGGGCAAATTTTGGCTGGCTAAACGGTTAGATATATCGGGAAACATATTTAACCTTACTCTATATCGGAATCAGAGATTTAAAAAAATGTTTTCATTCTCCCCTTCCCCCCTTGGAGTAATTTGGGTACGAATGAAGGGAAAAAAAATTACATTTAATGTTCGTGAGTTTCGTACAAATCTACTAAGAATTACCCAAACTCGAGTACTCCAAGAATCATAGTTTGATGTACAGGGCGAAAAAAATTATTTTTCAGAATCGAGACAAGCGGTACCCATAGCTGTGTTCAGCGGAAAAAGTTGATCGAGGAGGTAAAAAAAATTGTTCATAGGCATACGTATTATTTTTTTTGGGGGGTCTAACAAATTGAATTGTTTGAAAAAAATCCAAAATATGATGGAAGACTTTGTGTAGGAGGGGAGAAGGTTACCCTGAAAATTTGTTGTATTCTGATTTTTTTTATGAAGTCTCAGAAAAAAAAGACCTACGAATATTTTTTTCTGTCCCGATTTTTATTTTGACGAAAACGAAATTATAAAGAAATCCTAAAAAATTCCACAATAACTTATACTTTATAAATATTTGATTCTTCCTCTTGTTCAAGGAGACATAACGTTGGAGTAAATAGCTTTCTTTCTCCTTCAGGTTGTCATAGTATGGGAATATGATTAAAAAAACTGTATCGATCAAACACAGTCTGTTACGATGCCATAACGTGGATTTGTTGAGGGGCATTTTCTTGAGAGCTATCACTGGTAGAAAATGATTTCAACAATAAAAACAATACCTGCAGTCGCAGTGATGAATCGGATACTGCTGATTCAGAAGTGGGAATTTTGAAATGGTTACATTATCTTCCTTCAGCGAATCAAATCAAGGATTTCAAATACTTTTACACTTTGAGATGGTCCCAAAAATACTGAAATTACTGATTAAGGTGTCGTTTCTTTGAAATAACTTGCAACATTTTACCTAATTTCCTGATGAAGAATATTTCAAAAGAATAAAATCTGTATATTTTTTGACTAATTCCTGAATATTATTTGGTATTATTTTGAATATGGTGGGAAATGGTGGGATATTCTGTCAATTTCTGTGGGATATTGACAGATTTCAGATTAGCAACACTGTTGAGAGGACATGCTAGACCCGCAGCGCGTTGCAATATCTAATGAACGGTTTGAAATATTTATTTTTCCATTATACGTATGGAAATTGAGATGTGTGTAACAATTGAAGTTTGCAATATAAATGGTGACGAGTTGGATTAGTTGTCTATCCATATTTTCAAATGTATTCTCCAAATATTAACTGAGAAAATAAATAAAAACAAAATCAATGATTTCCAGTTTTTTTCAAATATTCCAGTTATAATATAAAATGATATTGAGCTACGAAACAAAACCATTATCTTTAACAGACTAACGTTTAGTTCCTTAATGAGCGATCCTAAATGGGAATTTTTTGAGAGGCCTTATATGGTAAACACAATTTGTTAGTCAATTATTGATTTATTCCATGTCTAAAATAAAGGCTTCATAATAATATGACGTTATTGTAAGTGGATTTTTTTATCTTTGCTAGACAATTTACCTACATTATTTAAGCCAGATATCATTGCCCAATTTGTTTAATTAACTTGACAATATTTCAGTTCTGTTTTTTTTATGAAATTCATTCGAAATTTCACTCAATATCTTAAAAAATGTATATAAATGTCTTCATGTATTTTTTAGATAACCAAGTTACTTCCTCCTTCCCCAAAATTTACTTTTCGAGTGGACTAAAGAGTTCATCAGTACTGCATGCATACATACCGAATAACAATAAAGATCTCACTTGTACAAATGATTTGCCCCAACAGAATTGAATACGTTTTTTTCTTGAAATCGTTCGTGAAATATCATTTCGTTGAAGTTTTTTCATAATAATTATTATAAATATGGTATTTTTTTACTTTTCGAGTGGACTAAAGAGTTCATCAGTACTGCATGCATACATACCGAATAACAATAAAGATCTCACTTGTACAAATGATTTGCCCCAAAAGAATTGAATACGTTTTTTTCTTGAAATCGTTCGTGAAATATCATTTCGTTGAAGTTTTTTCATAATAATTATTATAAATATGGTATCAAAATCATAGCATTTTTGAATAGAAAATGAAAACAATATCTGAATGAGATAGGCATCATCACAATCCACTACTTTATAATTACAAACAGCCCCGGATCTAGGGGGGGGCAAGCCCCGGGCGGCAAGTTCAGAGGGCGGCCAAATTCACACTTTGCAGACGAATAGACAACTCATAGTTAACTTAATTTTGACCACAGAATAAATAATAGTACAAGTACAGACACTCTTGTTTTACTGTGGACATCTCTTCACTGCTATTAAGAATTTTATATGTAGTCGCATTAATGGATGGCCTGTTCAAAAATTTGCAAAAAATGAGACAAAATTCAATGGAATATTGGATAAGAGAGGCTGCAAAATGTTGCTGAAAAAAGTGGTGTCGACCCTATTTTGCAAAATAAACGAATTCCGGAACGAAAAAATATTTCGATGAGATGTGTGAAGACGAATTAACAAAGACTCTTACATGTTCAATTATTTTCTGAAAAAAATATGATGGTATTCGATCGAGTTCAGAGGCAGCGAGTGCATGGGGCTTGGGGACATCGGGGCCAATGCACCCATGATTGCAATGGGTGTGGGTGCAATGCACCAAAACAGAAATGTATAATAAAATCAGAATAGAAACGGGCAGTTTTAGCACTTGTAATTGTTGCATTTTTATGTTCTGCATTCTGTATTCACTGTGTAAATTGTTCCATAGACTACGAGTATGTATAATTTGAAATGCTGCGTGACATTAGCCAGGAAAGTAGTTGAATTATATTCGCTCTCTGCCTGTTATTCGTGCTATGTTTGAAATTATGAATTGGATGATATCTTGAATGTATTTTTTTCTTTATTTTCCATTGATGATGGCTTTTAATTTTACAAATACGACTCAACAATGTGGCAATGTTACATCGTTATAAAGAACGAATTAATGTATTAGACATAATTACAGTGACTGATGAATTCATTAGCAATGAGAGTTTCAAGGAAAATAGGTCCTATATTTTTTTCTGACGTTTGTCTACAATATACATAATATATATTATTATATCAATATCAACTATAGACTTGAAACCCGATTAGTCACGAAATATCATATTTTGGTCGAGGTGTTTCACAAGTAATGCAAAATAAATATGACTCCTATATCTATCATCAAATTTGAAGGCATTTGAAACACGACAAAAATTTTAAATTTTAACCTGCGGCGCATTTTTTTTGTTGCCCTAAGTATTGGAAAAACAAAACTTATCGCCCCTGATCGAGTTTAAATCCTGCTAATGTACAAATGTCAATCAATTAGTGTACATCTGATAGCTGAAACTATAAAGATGAAAAAGGTGAAAATGAATATAAGTGGGTGGGGGCGGCATTTTTCAGTTTTTGTCCCGCCTTAAAAAAATTGAAGATCCGGGGCTGCTTACAAAGGGGATAAATAAGGGTTGAACTGAAGAATTACTTTTTTACGTGCCAGATAATGGTTGCAGAATCCAAAACCGACGTGTCTTCGGATTCCTTATAAATATGAACAATAATTTGATGTTACTGAATTTATTCCATTTCACTGTTCCATATAAGCACACACTATATATAGAATTACGATCTCACCTGGAAATGTCAGAAATATAACAAAGAAAACGACATATTTTGAAAATTAGTCAATTTTTTAACGAGGCCACTGCGAGCAGTGACGAACAACAAAAAGTGGTGGATCTGCAGGTATAGACAAGTCTTTGTAGAATGATGTACTGGGTGTTCAAACTCTGATAAAATAAGAGCCAGTCAAATTTGACGATCGAAATCATTATTAGTAGTCACACTGAGAAATGGTGGTATCTGGGTTTTGTAGTATTAGTATTTGACTCGGTATTTGATGAAGCAATCAGGTAAGTACACGCTTTTTATCTTGAAAATTATTCACTACTAGAATACTAATTCAAGTGTAATCAGCGAATTTTGAAATTCACTTAACCCACGATAACAATAATAATCAATGTACAAAATAAAATATATTCAGCTTTCGTTTGAATAATTTAAGTAAATTATATTCAATTCTATATATAAAAGATACATCTTATCCGGCCTGTGAAGGTAATTAAAATATTGTGATAACTAATGAGTGAATGGTAAGGTAGTGGAGGTATCTATACCTATAGCTCAGTGAATTCAACGATATCCTTCGATAAGTTGAGTTTCAAACAGATATATCAGTCTGAAGAAAAATGAAATTACCAGCAGGACATTTGCTGGCTATACCGTGTCTGATGTTATGCCCTTTGTTGGTGAAAAGTATATTGTTCGATGAAAATGACACGAATCAACTTCGTAAGTAACTAATTTCACTGATCATTATTTCATAATATACCTACCTAACGAAGATATATGTATAAGAATACAGTAAGTGAAATATATTATTTTCAACTAATTGTCATTCTAATTCATTATTTTCCAATTCATTTTTTTTATATATTAGGATACATGTCAGTACCATTTTGCCAATAAATATTCCACCATTAGTAAATTATTTCCCCAGAAAAAGAAAAATTTCATTGAAACATTTAAGCTGGCAATGAGAGCCTTTCAAAACTTTTCGAACAACTTCAGAAAAGAATAAAAACCAAATTTCGTTTTTTCATCTATTTCCGGAAGTAAACAACATTTTCTGGATATCTCAACATCTATTTATCGGTCCCTCATTTGACCTACTGTGTGTTCATCCTCATCTTAGGGACACTATAACTGTGAATTAACAATGTTTTGACTGTTTGTAGGTTGTTTGGAAAAAGAAATAGCAACATTCCTCAGAATACCCAAATACAAAGAAATGGAATTGACAGATCTCCAAAAGGAACTCGATAACTTGAACATGACCGAACCTTTTCGTAGGTTTTTCAATGCAGATGGAACGTTGTGTAAATTGTGCCAAATTCTAATTACTGCCCTACAGAGGAGAAGGGTGAACGTGGAAAACATTGGTCGAGCGATCTGTAGAATTTATCTAGCCCTTTCGACATGGACATTGAATGACTTTTGTGGTGATATCATAGAACTGAACATGGTAACTATAGAATGATCCAGTCCAGCATCAATTTTTCCTCATGCCAGAATGCTATGCATCTTCTCTGAAAGGCCTGGAGCCCATACCACATGCCTAACATATCATGAAAAAATATTTTTGTATCAATACTGATGTAACCCCTTTCTTTGATCACGATTTTCTGGCAAACGTTAAGTTGTATCAAAAAAATGGAAGAGGCCGAATTTTTTGAATGGTTCATGGATTTATAGTTTCTCATTTCAAACATGACATTTTAGTTGATAAAAGTTTGGACCCCCCTCCCAAGTCCGCACAATATTGGGTTTACATAATTTTTGACGCAAAAAATAAATAGTGTCGAAAAACGGGGCATGCCAATTTTCAGAAGATTTGATACGTAATTCCAGTCCTAATTTTAAATAATCATTTTTTACACAACTCACAGTGCATTTTTAGTCCTGAGATTATACAGAGTGGCCACTTTTTTATTTGGATTTTAAACCATGAGAGTTAGAAGGTCGGTGAAATGAAGAAAAAGTTGCATTCATAGAAGCATTGTCAAGCAGTTCAAACAAATCGAAATTATCAGGGCCGTTTATTGAGATATCATAAGAAAAGTAAATTCTGTCATTTTGATTTTTCTTTCTTTTTTCAGGAGTTTTTTATTCGACAGTAAATTATCCTCAATTTGACGTAATCAGATTTCGTATCCAACGTTTCGTACGCTCTGGGCCACCCTCAACCTCATTTTTTTTCATACGAACCTGCATATTTTATGACACTTTTCGGAATAACTTTTAACGCTGAATTCAACGACATATCATACAATGTCATTCAAAGTTGATTTTCAGGTGATTTTGACCCTTATCCAAATTATCAAAAAGTTACCAAATCAATCCCAATAAAAAAGTGGCCACTCTGTACATACTTATCGAATTCTGAATCACCATGTATTTTGACATCAATTGAGATCTTCAAAACTACAATTCAATTATTAAAGAAGAAATTCAAAGACGAAACTCTTAAAAATTTGGGTATATATGGTGATATACAACATCCCTCCAGAGTAAAGTATGCATGCATATCTTTTTTTTTTTGGATTTTCATGATCTCTTATCCGCGGGGTAAAAGAAACACGTTCCATCTTTGGCATGTAAATAACTATAGTTTCTTCATTAGGACATATCGTTCAAGTGCTATTACATGTACAGGGTGGTCCAGGTTATGATAGGCGACCCACCATTCCATGCTCCATCAAAAAATAAGACGACACGCACGATATACCTTTTTTCCAAAAGGCTTCCTAAGAGAGATATAACCCTTCAAATTCCAGTTTTAAAAATGTTTTTTGTCATAACTCTCAGGACATTAACCATGCGTGAAGTAACGAGTACCTAATTCATAAGAACTTGGACCAATACTGTATTTGAAAAGCAAGTCATGCAGAAGTCACCGAATATTGAGTCAAGAAGAAAAAAGAAAACTGATTATAGCTTTAGTGTTTGGTCCAGCTTCCTCTTATTTCTGCTCAACAAGATCTACAAACTAACACAGAAATTATACCTATATACATTACGATAACAAAGATACTTCACAATTTCACTGGTAGCACTTTTCACACAAATACGCAAAAGTAAGTAGAACCCGTGTGGAGTCTTCAGAATTTCGAAGTTGAATTTAATTGCAATTTGTTCACTTCAGAGACTTAATTGGTATGTTTGCTTTCTTCATATTGAAAAGTAGTATTAGATCAAAATCAATAAAGTAAATGACAGTGGTCGTGTGTATAAAATGGCCTTCGGTGTAATCCTAAAAGCGAGCCTGAAAGCTAAAAGGTTTTGGCAATAAACATAATTCGAAGGATACCATAAAAGCTTCAAAACCATTATTTTTCATCGGCTATTATTCGTTATACAGTAGAGCTTTTATCGAATTATACATTCTCGCGTAGGTATTCGTTTCTAATCAATTTCAATACAGCAGTGAATCATGAAACGAAAATAATGAGATATTATTATTATTGAAGCAACATTCAACTACATCAAAACGATATTTTTGTCACATCGTCACTTTTATCCCTATTTCGTTTTGGTGTGTGGTAAAATGATATACCCATTACCACCAAACGTGCCAAAGGTACCATCAGCATTAGTCATTATTCTTCGTTGGTTGAATGCAAATTTGACATGCGAACTGGAATCTTTCAAAATAATCTTGTTTTCGTATTTAGCCAGTCATAGAGTATGTGTTGGACAATAGCAGAATATTCAGTCCTGAGTTAGCCTGTACAATCCTACTTCAAAACGATAAATGTTATTACCCAGATCCAGCGCTAACATGGATAATTTCCACGCCTCCCGTTTCCTTGGAAAAAATCCCACAGGTCTGTATTAAACCGCCACTGTGTAAGATATATTCATTGGATATTAACTTGAACAACAAGTTTTCAGGTTAATCAAAGACCAAACGCCAAGCCTCTGAAAATCCTGCATCTGTCAGATTTTCATATAACTCCAGACTACGAGATAGGAGGCATCAGCAACTGCGGTTACCCCGTTTGTTGCAAACTGGGTTTGGGAAACCCGGTGGGTTCTAAACGATCAGGTACTTGGGGAGACTATGAATGTGATGTGCCCCCATGGTTGTTGAGCACCACTTTGGAACACATCAAATCTACTCATACCGTAAGGATTCATATTTTTTATTTCTCCAATTTCTTTATGAACTGTTATTCGCATTTGAAAATTAAGAGATACAGAATCTGACACCAAGATTCAAACATTACCTAAAAATGTTACTAATTCAACATTTGATAAAAAAGTTAATTGTCTATTCTGCAACAATTTGGTCAGTCATGAACTGAACCTTATTTGCTTAAATTTCAGGATGATAAAATGCCAGAAAAGACAAATGTGGTGTCATTGTACCCTATTTTGGAATACACAGGTTGTTCTAGAAAATAGTTTTTTTTTCAAAGGAACACCCTGCGTTTTGCATCATTTTTTTCCGTCCAAACCATATAAGGTTGTTTGGGTCTATAATGAGTGTTTCAGAAGATATCACTATTTCTATATCTTAAATTCGTGCTAACTTCGATGCCCTTAGTGGAAACAAACAAAGTTATCGTAAGATAACAATTGAATACTTGGTTTCAACGAATTTTTATCGATTTCAGTCTTCTTCTAAGGGGAGGAGAGAGTATGACAGTTGAGGTTATGGTAGAAAGATGTCCCCCTTGGTTTACAAATCGACGTGTTTTTGCATTTTTTTCACAACACATGTGTCTATAAGATATTCGATCTGTTTCGTTTTCGGTGCCGCACCCTGTATAAGTGATTCAACAGTTGGACAACCGATTATTTATGTTATGATATTGTACCGTAAAAAGGGATTAAATTGATCTCAATGAATGATTTTTCAATCTCATTTTGTCTATTTGGTTAGTCATGAAGTGAAACTTAAGTTCTTTATCGTATCATTGAAGATTAAGACATTATTATATGAACATCATAATCGTACCAAAACCTTATAGTTACTCACAATAAATTATAGTTACCATAATTTTCGTCAGTTACGAAAGTATAATACGTTAGATACAAAATATTATTTATTAATTTTCTACTTATTTTCGCATCGCTGTTTTTGCGGTTGACTCAGCAGACGCCTCGTCGCCAAAAAGTGACAAATAAGGTGTCATTGTACTTTCAGTGTGATTTTCCATTGAAATAAGTAAAAATATACCGTGTGTCTCATTTAAAATAAGGAAGTATGAGGATCACTCCGGTCAAACCTGAAGTGATTGTATAATAATTGAATACGTAAAAAAATGCATATTTATGTTCTCTATACCTTCATACTCCGGTCAATATAGACATTTGAAATAGCAAAAATTCCCGGAAAGCCAAATATTGGTGGAGAGCTGGGTGGTTTACCATTATGAATAAAGTTTCAAGAATCCCCATCGATCCTATGTGTGCTTCAAAAGTTATTCGGGGTTAGAGGTCAAAATTTAAGGTTTTCTGAATTTTTTTTCGAAAACGGTAAGTTTTAAAATTGTCATGAAAGTTAGTGGAGTAGGCCTACAGGGGAAACCACGGTAAAAAAAACTCGCCGAGTACACTGCCTCACGGGTGGCGTGGAAATGCATATCATGTATAATGTGATTCTTAGAATCGCGATATCTCACGAATGGTAACTCTTAGAAAAAAATATGGGTACCATTTTTGTAGAGAATTTCAGGATCTACAACTTTGCTTGGAGGTTTTTTTTTCCGATAAAACCTACCGTTATTGAAAAAAATTCAAAAAACCTCAAATTTCGACCTTTGACCCCGAATAACTTTTGAAGCACACAAAGGATCGATGGGAATTTTTGAAACTTTATTTGTATTTGTATGATGTTACTCTAAGAATTGCGATATCTCACGAATGGTAACTCTTAGAAAAAAAACTATAAGGACCATTTTTGTAGAGAATTTCAAGATCTACAACTTTGGTTTGAAGTTTTTTTTTTCGATAAAACTTCGTTTTGAAAAAAATTCAAAAAACCTCAAATTTCGACCTTTGACCCCGAATAACTTTTGAAGCACACAAAGGATCGATGGGAATTTTTGAAACTTTATTTGTATTTGTATGATGTTACTCTAAGAATTGCGATATCTCACGAATGGTAACTCTTAGAAAAAAAACTATAAGGACCATTTTTGTAGAGAATTTCAAGATCTACAACTTTGGTTTGAAGTTTTTTTTTTCGATAAAACTTCGTTTTGAAAAAAATTCAAAAAACCTCAAATTTCGACCTTTGACCCCGAATAACTTTTGAAGCACACATAGGATCGATGGGGATTTTTGAAACTTTATTTGTAATGGTAAACCCCAGCTTTCCACCAATATTTGGCTTTCTGGGAATTTTTGTTATTTGACCACTATTTTTATGTCTAAATTGACCGGATTAACACACCGAATTTCACTTGTTTATCTGCAGATACAAAAACGATAGGGTGAGCCACTTCTGAGAAACACCTTGTATAAAAAGGGTGACCAAATAGTGGCACAAAGACCAATATCTCTCTTGCTATTTAATCCAGAAGAAAACTTCAAACAACAAAAATATAGACTTTCTTCAAAATTATTTTGAAATATACGGGTTGTCCTAGAAATGTTTGTACCATTGATTTATTTTCGTTTTCCCCTCTAAACTGAGTGATTCAGAAGATGTAGGTAACTATTTCTACCTAAAATTCGTGCTACCTTCAACCCCTATTGGAAGCAAAGAGGACCATTGTAAGATATAACAATTGATTATACTCGGTTTCATCGAATATTTATTAATTTCAACGTTATATTATATCATCGGTATACAGGGTGGAGAATTTTTCAAATGAGACACCCTTTATTTTTCGTGTTAAATACATCGCCTATTGGTCGCGTATCCATTACGCGCGGTAGCCGCGCGAGCCATGTTCGAGCGCGGCAAATGGTCATGTGCCGCGCGAGCCATTTCAAGCACAAATTTTCGTTTAGAGCGCGGCTGCCGCGCGAGGAAAGCGATCCAGATCGAGGCAGAACCAGCAAATCCAAATTCAAACAACAGCATAGCCTTCCAAACTGCGCGCGAGCAATTCAGTGAAGCGCCTTTGCCGCGCTCTCAATACTGACAGATTTTGGCTCGCCCCGCGGCATGTTCGAGCGCGGCATTGTTCGACTTGGCTCGCGAGCCAACCCGGTATCCATTAAGGGGCCATTCAACGGCCCGTGGAATGGCACGCCTGGCGAGTGAACTGCCACTCCACGCGCCGTGGGAATGGTCCGGCGCGTCTATTTTCGCGCGGCGTGCCTAGTCCCGTCGACTGTCGGTAAAAACTACACACTTCAAAGGACACACGTGCGGAGTGGCTAGACTCTAGAATGGGAGTAAAGACAGGCGCGAAATCTTCCCTTGTTCAGGTTCAGTACTCAATTCAGCGCGAACTCGGAGCCACACCCGACTTGTCAATCCACAGGCCGTTGGATCGCGGGTATACAGACACGCATCGGCGCGGCACTCCACAGTTCACGCGCCAGGCGTGCCACTCCACGCGCCGTGGATTGGCCCTTTAGGCGCGGCTGTCGCGCGAGCCAATGTTTGAAGGTTTGCCGCGCGTAATGGATACGCGCCTCTACATTTTTGCATCACATGGATATTGATGTCACAAGATTGTAGGCTGGGGGACGACCCAACATTTACTGGGGTTGCCTGGGTCTTGGTGCCATGCGATTTAAAATTGATGTTATTATTTTTTTTAGGACATAGACATGGTCTATTTCACAGGTGATATAATAGACCACACTATATGGCATTCCTCACAAGAACAAAATTCCAAACTCATTTATTATACTTACAAGACGCTATACGAGAATTTTCCAAATATACCAGTGTTCTCTGTTATTGGAAATCATGAAGCCTCACCATTGAACGCGTAGGTCTATTTTGATTACAAAAAAACATCAACAAACAATTATTTGGAAATTCCCCTCAAAAAATAAATACTGGACTTTCCTAATAACAGTACCTTCTATTGATATATTCCATAGTATTGTATTTTTTTATTCAACTTTTAAAAAATGTTTCTGTTCAATGAGTGCTTTTTTGACACATTTTAGTTGCCACCAGTGGGGTACAAGAATGGTATCATGCTACTGGACTGTTAAAATCAGAAATTTTTTTTCTTATTCCTGATTTTGAGTAAGAAATGTATACTTAGAATTTGGAAAAACCAACCGTTTTCACTTTTCAGGAAAAATGCATTTTTATGAATATGTATGTAACCAATAAGTAATTGTTCGAAGATGCGAATTTGAAACTTAATATATTTGAGAAATAAGTTTTTCGGAATAATGTTCTATTTATTTATTTTTCGAGGAGATATTGATCCGTTTCATTTTGCACCATATAGTTTCGGCACACCAAGTATTTTTGGGAAATCCGATTGAGTACATTATATTCACGTGAAAAAATATTAGTTGAAGTTAAGTCTTTCTTATTTTTCATGTTTCTCTTTGATTTATTAAATTTCAGTTTTGCTCCACCCGATGCTCCTGTGAATGGAAGTCTGTCAACTCAATGGCTTTACACTCTCATGTCCAAAGTTTGGAAACCATGGTTGCCCCAGGACTCCTTGAATACTGTGCAAAGAGAAGGATACTATGCTTATTCGGTGACCAATAAATTGAAAATAATTGGGCTGAATAATAATGTCTGCTACAATTTAAATTGGTAAAATATTTCATGTGTAAAGCCTGGTTCATGCTTATACGAATATCAGAAAATACATGCGAATAAGCCGCTGAAAAGAAATATCGCAATTAAGTTGAAATATTTGAACTTTTTAGCGGATTTTTTTACATTAACATCATATCATGACTCCACAGAATGCATAAATCAATAGTGTTGTAGAGTAGGAATATCAATGTAATATTTATAATTTCCCGATTCGCATGATTTTTGCGAAATTCGTATAAGCATGAACCAGACTTTAAACTATTGCACTTCAATCAGCGATTCTACATGTTTCAATTAAATTTTTAATGAATAAACAAATAGAGCAAGATATTATTCAACAGAAAAAAGCTTTCTGAATATTTTTATTTTTAATGGATGTTTGTTTGTTAGTATCTAATGACACTGTTATATCGATATATTGATAAAATGTCAACGACGGAAATTTAAATATCTAATGTTTTGCAAAACACCCAACTATTGCCAATTACATGCAACATTTATCATATTCAGAACCTTTTTACAGGTGGCTTCTTTATAATACAGCTTATTTATCAGAACAACTCAACTTTTTGAGTGACGAGCTCTTGGAATCCGAACAAAATGGGCAATTTGTTCATATTTTGGCACACGCGCCTGTTGGAAATGGAGAATGCATAGAGCCCTGGGAAGAAAATTATAACGCTATTATCGAAAGGTGAAATGAATCATAGGACGTCAGAAGATTGGATCAGATGATTATACGAAGATTTTCCAGATTTTCGCACATAATTCAGGGACAATTTTATGGACACACACATACAGACGAATTGAAAATATTCTATAGAAATCATACCGAACCAATAAATGTGGGATTCAATGGAGCAAGTTTGACACCTTACACAAAATACAACCCTAATTATAAAGTTATGACAGTCGACGCTAATTCTTATGTAAGAAAATGAACACATGAATATATGTGATAATTATTTGTAGAATATAGCTGATCGAAACCCCAATACAATCTAAATAATATTTCAGATTGCTGATATTTTTGCGAAATAATACAAAATGGACGCGAGCTCAATATTTTTTATTATTTTCAAAACTTATTAATTGGACAAAATGAAGTGTCCTGGTTGTGAGTCAGGTGGAGACAGTTGCACCAATTTTGAGTGAAAAAATCTATTTTACAGAAAAGTCCCATTGAATAATGAAAAGTCCCATCAAATATGTCAACAACTCAGATCGAGTGTATACTAGCATGTGAAAATGAGCATTAGGTCTATATTATAACGGGAGAAAAAGAACTAAAAGAAGTCCGTCAAACCTCGAACCCATCACTTGACTTTCAATCGTGTTAAGCTAGGTTCATGCTTATACGAATTTCGCAAAATCGATGCGAATCGAAAAATTATAAATATTACATTGATAATCCTACTTTACAACATTATTTATTTATATCTGCATTCTCTGGTATCATGATATCATGATAATATAAAAAAATTATTTGATCGAATCTATAAATTATTTCTTGTTGGATAGCCGTTTGAATTGTCTATCAAAAACAATAGAGTGATTATATTTTTGGGCTGTTATTGTGGCCAACTGCGACCAATTTTGTTGACCCATATATGTTGAATGGTAGGTACTATCAGAATTTTTTTTTCACAAAAAATATTGATGGATTCTGAATCAGGATCTCTTGAAACATACATGTACCGATTTTCATCATCATAAAACACTGGGTGTCCAAAATAACGAATTATTTTTTTTAATGTAATCAAAAAATGTATTATTCTGGTATTTTTGGTAAGAACTAATGGTGAATTTTTATTGAGGATTAATTCAAAAATATTCTAGAAGAGTAATTTTATTCCTAAAATTAATAATATAAAAGTTTCCCCTATGTAGCCATCAACTTAAGCAGACTCACTGTTTATGCACATTCAACATGTTATTATCTCTAACTAAACATTACTTGATTTCAGGAAGTCTTGGATATTGATACCTACTATTTCAATCTGACTGATGCTAACCAAAATTACAATATAACTCCAAATTGGTTAAAGTTGTATTCTATGCGAGACGCATATGGTCTGACGGATCTTTCCCCTAGAAATTTCGATCTACTTGTTGAAGAAATGTTCATGAATGACAATCTCTCAGAGTTGTATTGGAGGTGAAAATCAATATAGATGATAGTTCACATTTTTGAACAATTGACTCTCTTTTAAGGTTCTATGTTCGAAATGGAGATCCATCACTAAAAGATGGATGTGATAGCGAATGCAAGAAGAATCTGATCTGCAATATAGTTACAACACAATCTATGTTCCCAAATAAACCAAGATGTCTATAATAGCAAAAAAGATTGTGTGAGAAAATCCTCAATTTATATTGTATAGTTTTGGAGAATAACATTTCCTTTCAGGTAACTCATTATATCTGATGAACTGCTCCATTGGAAACAAATTCATACCTGATGACCTCACAAACAACACATGTTTAAAATAAACTATATATATTTTTTTACTCTCACAGAATAAAAACTATTTTTATTCAATAATTGGCAACCACATTATTTTTTTCTCTTTCAATATCTGATCAAATGGAACTTTGTCTAACAGAGCCATCTGAAATAAAAAGAGATTCAAGATGTACCTAGTACTTATGAGACAATTTTTTTCTGACCTGTTTTCTGATGTATTTTACAATATTTTCCAAATTATGTACATCTACATCCTGCATTTGATAAAATCTCCTCCATATAGCACCAGCCATAATAATGTCATCTGATTGGAGTCCCTCATCATATGATATTAATGTTGCTTGTAACTGTTCTGATAATTCCATTACCTGCTGTCTCATACCTGAAGGGTTACCAGCCTAAAAATATGTTCAATAGTCTAATTTTGAGTTGAGTGGTAGGTATTTTTCCTGCAATTAGCAATCTGATCAGGAAATGAATGAGAAAATATGTAATATTAACTCTTGAGGCTCTAAATTTACCTCTTCAGTTCATGATACCTACATGAGTAACAGCACATTGTTTTAATAAAAATTGGTAATCTGACAGGTAAGCAATATTTAAAAATGGTTAATTAGCATATTTGGACTGCTTGATAAATACCTACATGTAATAACATTGGATAATTGGAATATTGCTGTTCTAATAAAATTTTTGTACAATTGGAATTTCTCTCTACAGTCTATTTTTTATTGAAAAAAATACTGATGTATTGAAATGTTGAATTCTCAGTATTATTAACAGAGCTGTTATCTATCCATAATAACAAAAATACAAAAAATATAACTAAAATATTGGAAATCTTCAAAGTATTCTCAGTTATGAATTCAATTATCAGACTGATTCAATAAAAAGAGGTGGTATTTTTTCAACCCACCCCAAGTTTTTTCACTCTTTGTGTTACATCAATCCACAGAGCTTCCATTATAGCATTTCTGAGAACCTCACCCTCCTTGCCTTCAGCCATTGCTCTCACTGAGAGCATCCAAATATACAATTCTGTTGTTACAAACCAAGAATAAAATGTGTCTGGTAAGTTGAATTCTTCAATCAATTGGACATAATCAAATTCATCAACAATTTGTTCATATAGTATGTAACCTGCAGCCTTTATTTGCTGAAAAATTACGAATATGTTATCATTACATTCTTTGGGGTTGTGAATGATTAACTCACCATTTTTCTTAAATTCAAAAATGGTATCTTGTACAAGATTCTCTTCACTAAATTATTCTCAGTCTGTTTGGACTGTGGTTTGGATTGGACTTCGAATGATGAAACAAAGTTTACTGAAGTGTTATTTGGCCGAGAGGGCAATAGAAAATTCGAATTTATGGATGCACTACATGTTTTGAGTCCATTCTGTCTGAACAAGACCACCTACAAATAAAATGACTATAAAAAGGCAATTTCAAATGAAAATAACTAGATATTACTATTGTGGGTCTCAATAATAAACTACTAGTACTCATATTCATGTATGAATAATGATTTATAACAATTATTGATTATTCTTTCAGTATTTCATCATTATTATTAGAACTCAAAAAATATAACCATAAACTTTTTTAATTTCGCCACTGCTGCTAAACTAAGAGCTGTCAGCTGTCTGCAAGGGATTTAATTTCCGAAGTGATTTCCGAACATACCCGATTAGCCAGTAGCGTGCAACTCCCATCTTTTCGGTCAAGTAGTTTAATGCTTTGAATTATATTTCGGGATAAATTCTGATATCTCAAATTGGTATGGAATTTGATGCTGCTAATGCTGCTATTTTTTCATATATCGCTTCTTCGATAAGTTAGTAACTTTTCATGTATGAGAGTGATGAGAAAAACGATACCAACAGCTGATATAGGTATTTATAACTATTTACCATATTTTATCGTAATTTTATCCATATCGGAAAATACTTATATCGAATTTGTATCTGAAAACAAAAAAACAAAGTTTCCTAGCGTTTCACGCAAGTACGTCCCCAAAACTTCTAAACAAGGTCCTGGACGTTCGGATCCAAAATGGGCATGAAAAGGACGTCCCCGAAAAAACTCCACAAAACTGAGAAGTTAATTTCTCTTCCGGGGAGTAAACAAACCAGGAATGGTGAATTATTTGGAGTTCCTGATGAACTACCTTGAATTTTCATATCATATTCAATTTCTTGGTTTTGAGGGTGCACGTTTTTCGAGCTCCACCGCATGCATATGCTGGGGATTTCAGTTATTATAATAGATACGATATCGGCATTTTCCTGATGAACAATTATCTGAAAGAAAATTCGATATGTATCATTTTTAGTTTTATTATTCGAAAACCAGAAGAACTATAGACATATCAAATAGGACGTTTGCTCATGACAAGAAATCTAAATCTGTCATCGCATTTTCTAATGCGTTTTCGATATCATCAGAGATACACAACACTCAACTTTGGTTTTTCTTACGGGCGCCATGCATGCATATAGGATTTTTTAATGATTCTGTAATTTTCTGAACACGATATGATGTTCATACGATATGTTGAATCTTACATATATGCTTAAAATTGAGAAAAAAATCGTTTTTGCGGAGAGTGCTTTGGAAAGAACACCAACAATATTGTATATCTAACTAAAATTTTGAAGCAACATTGAAGATCTGGAAGGTTCACACACTTCTTTCGAGCTGCCTTAAAAACTATACGGTTTCAAAAAGATATACATACAAGATTCTGAAATACTCAACCTTTCATGTCTAGACACAATTTTACACGTTCTGTTTCTTTGAATATTCTCATATGTAGGTAATTCCATCCTCGAAGCAATTCGAAGAATCCCAAATAAGTCTATATTTTTTGGGTAGGTACACATATCATTCTTGAATTTTGATTAATCTCGAATAATAACACTACTGAAGAATTCTGAATGATTCCCCAGTTAAATAGAAGGTACCTTCGAAACACATAAATGAAATTTTAAGGAAATTCATATGATTTATGAAATCTTATGCAAATTTGAAAACCAACGAGACTCGGTATATTATAGTCGCCTCTCATCGACTTGAATATGATTGATTCATAATCATAAAAAGCAGTAATAAAAAGATATGGTTCTTTTGTATTGTACTGATTCATATCGATATCGTGGACACTCATGGAATATTTCGGAATCTCGAGCTGGGGGTGGTAGGACACCCTGGGCCCCGATCTGCCACCCCTAGCTAACCCTCAGGGCCTCCACTCGAGGCCCCCCTCGAGGCCTCCTCTCGGGGCTTCCTCTCGGGCCTTCTCTCGAGGCCTCCTCTCGGGCCTTCTTTCGAGGCCTCCTCTCAGGGCCTCCCTCGGGGCCTCCTCTCGGGGCCTCCACTCGGGGCCTCCTCTCGGGGCCCCCTTCAGGGCCTCCACTCGAGGCCCCCTCGAGGCCTCCTCTCGGGGCCCTCTCTCGAGGCTCCCTCGAGGCCTCCTCTCGGGGCCTTCTCTAGAGGCCTCCCTCGGAGCCTCCTCTCGGGGCCCCCCTATGGGCCTCCTCTCGGGGCCCCCCTTAGGGCCTCCACTCGAGGCCCCCCTCGGGGCTCCACTCGAGGCCCACTCTCAGGGCCTCTTCTAGGGGCCCTCCCTTGGGGCCCCCTGCTACTGCCTGCCCTGCTAGATCGCCAAACGCTAACTAATTTCCAAGGTGAGTGATCAACGATTCTGCCAATCTCAAATCCTGTGAATCTATTTCAAGCAACACATTTTTTTAACTTGGTTATATAAAGACTCTCTTTCTTTCTTTGATTCAATATTTATGTAAAAAATAAACCAAAAACCTTTTCTTTGTATATTCTAATAAAATAGTAATCAGTCAAATTCATGGAGGCCCCTAATGTGCCCAGAAACACACAATGAGGGGTCCAACAAAAACTACTCTAATTTGAAACTGACCCCCAAGGACTCGTTTTTATTGTCAGTATTTGATAATTTTTTCCAGCATTTTCATTAATCGAAATCGTTACGATAAGTTAGGTGACAAAAAACTGACATCTGAATCATGTAAAAACTAAATTTCTTTGATACATTCAAATGGAAAATATACCTATTGAATGATTTCTCTGACCATGCAAACCACCTTTTCGAAGAAAAACATTTTTGCTACTTAAAGTTAACGTTATAGACTCGGTAATAGATTGAAGAAAAAATCGTATCTGTTTGAAATCAAACTTATTTTCCTTTATTGCTCGGCTAGTAGGTAACAAGTGGAGTCATACACGTACTTTGTTTCTCATCAACGGTCATCCGCTACTCTCTTTGTTATAGGTTAGGTGGAAAAGAAAAATGTTAGATTGAACCGTTGATTGATCAATCAACAGGTTGAACCGATGATTGACGTATTGAACCATACTCTTTGTTTGACAAGCGAAATTTGCGTTTGCGTGTCGATTAGCTTAGCCGATCAAAAACAAAGTCACTTTTGATCCAAATGAAACATGCTATGTTTTCTGGAGTTTTTCTGCAAACAAAAGAATGTATAAGTATATCTAATTGATAAAATAAAAGTGACGTAACCACCATTGTGGCTCACCCCAATCTAACATTATAGCCCATTTTGTGGGAAGAGGACAATAAGACAAATAAGCATAAAAACGAGTTTTCTTTTTCATTTGATTTGGACATTTAGTATTTTTTGCTGTTGAAAAGTCAGGAATATTCAATTCTCAACATCAATATCACGAACTGATTCAATATTTGTTGAGTTTGTTGTTTATTTTTGATGATCAAAAATGATAATCATATACCAAATATATATAAACTTGTCACTTATACAACTCGTCACTGTTTTCTTTATAATTTCGAAATAAATTATGGTAGAGTCAGCAAGTTGATTAATTTACTGCTGTTCAGGGCATTCTCGAATCCTGATTCAGTGGATATAAAATTTGCCACTGTTTTCATTATAATTTCGAAATAAATTATGGTAAATTTCATTGGTTTACTGCTGTTCAGGCCATTCTTTTAACCAGTTTGAGGAGCTATACAACTGTTACAACTTGCCACTGTTTTCATTATGATTTCAAAATAAATTATGATAATCAGCAGGTTGATTAATTTATTACTACTGTTCAGAACATTATCATATCCAGATTCAGTTGATATACAACTCGTCAGTGTTTTCATTATATAATTTCAAAATGAATTATGATAGAGTCAGCAGGTTGATTTATTTATACTGCTGTTCAGGGCATTGACATCCAGATTTAGTAGTTATTCAAATTGCCACTGTTTTCATTGATTTCAAAATAAATTATGATATAGTCAGCAGGTTGATTAATTTTCTGCTGTTCAGAACATTCTCATATCCAGATTCAGTAGATATACAACTCATCGTCACTGTCTTCATTATAATTTCAAAATAAATTATAGATTCAGCAGGTTGATTTATTTACTGCTGTTCAGGGCTTTCTCGAATCCAGATTCAGTGGATATAAAGTTTGCCACTGTTTTCATTATAATTTCGAAATAAATTATGGTAAATTCAGCATTCTCATCGATTTACTGCTGTTCATGACATTCACATATCCAGTTTGAGTAGATATACATCTTGCCACTGTTTTCAATATTATTTCGAAACAAATTATGGTAGAGTGAGCAGGTTGATTAATCTAATACTGCTCAGGAAAATCTGGGGACTGGGTACAGGTGAAAAGGCGAACAGGCGAATCGGTGCACGAACAAGTGCGCGAACGAGTGCGTGAACAAGTGCGCGATCGAGTGCGCGAACAAGTGCGCGAACGACTGCGCGAACGAGTGCGCGGGCGAGTGAACGGGTGCGCGTACGGGTTCAAGAACTTGCGAGCGAAAAGGTGTGCGAACGGGTGCGTTTACGGGTTCAAGGATTAGGCCATCAGCCTCATCTTTGTCAGAACTAGACATACCATATTGATGTGGGATGATAGGGCTACTGGCGAACGACCCACTAAAACAAATGTAACGCTCCCATGTCACAAGTTGTTCTCAAATTCATATAAATTACCAATGCGAAATTAAAAAGCCATGAATTCGACTATCCATCAAAATATAAAGTAAAAGTGTAATATCCAATTACAAATATCAAACATTGTTTGAATTTCAAAGTCTTATAGAGTACGAGCAGAAATCAACTACTTTCCTGGCAAATACCATGCAGAACATTGAATGATATCTACTCGTAGTCCATGCAACGATTCACACCGAGATTCACACAGTGGATGCATATGTTCCTTACTCCCATCGTACGACGTGACAAATTCACATCGAGACAGGCACGCTCATCAGCCTACAGACCTAGGTTTCGGGCTTATTGGAAGAAAGAAACATTTGCGATCATATCTGCATTCACTGTGTAAATCATTGCATGCACTACGAACAGATATAATTCAATGTTCTGCACGGTATTGGTCAGAAAAGTACCTATATAGTTGTTTACTACTCGTGGTCTACCAGTCATTCAAATTCAAACTGTGTTTGATATTTTTAATTGTATAATATAAATTCTAGATTATGGTCCCATTCAAAAAGAGATCAGCTCTGACAAAGGCAAACCTCATGGGTGGGAGTGGAAATTTGCCATCGATATTTAATGAACACATCTGGCCCTGTTTTTTTATTTTTTCGTGAACTGGGTGTCCCAAATTCGCGGGCCAACATGGAGAACTCGGTAACGGTTAGATATACATCAGAGTCGGTTGAACTAGGGTTAAGCTGATGTGTATTTATATATTAATATATATTTCTTAAATATGTTTTTTATTTTGTATTCTCACATTAATTTGCTTCATTCTAATAGATACGAAAAAAAGGTAGACAATTTCTTGCAGCTGTTGCTTTATAACTTGGCAGTAAAAATTTTTAATACGATTTTTCGTATATATCAACATATTAATTGAGGTTCGGCGCCAAGCGAATAATCGAAAAGGAATATCCAGGTCAGTATCAAGAAAGAAAATTTATGGCAGCGCTCGAATAATGACGAAATGTCATGATACGAAGTTTTACAAATTTGTATAGCATGAAAAACAGCTTTGAAAAAGTATATTTTTTTTCGTATCCATTTGAAATGAAACCAATAAAAAATCAACAATCAAACATTTGGTTATTCGGAAATATCACTATTTCTACATTGTCGCGCATTTAGCGCATATAAATACACCATTTTTCCTAATTTAA